>JADMNL010000022.1:677640357-678842142 GCA_016271365.2 Neoceratodus forsteri | reverse complement strand
GAAGGAGAATGCTCAAAATCCTCAGAAAGGGCCTTGTTTTTCAGATTTGTTTGAACATTCTCAACCGCTGCCTAGGTGACATGCTGTTCTAATCCAATACTAGGGTGGTCTGGATGTGCCCCCTGATCAAGAATATGTAGGTAAATGTTTGATTAAGGAATCTCTGCACTTTGTTCCCTCTGATGTACATGCCCTTATACATATCTCCAGTGAGAAGAATTTTGACATTAGTTTCAACACTGCTCATGGCCTGGACAGGTTCTGTACAAAATATAATAAAAAAAAATGTTCCCCCATTTGAACTCCCTTTTTTGTTATACCCCTTTTGACTCCTATAATTAAATGGATCACTGTTATGTTCCTTATGGAGGGTATACAAGTTGGAGATATCCAGCATTGGCTACAAAAATTATGTGAGGTCCTTATTGCCCCTAAACCCATAATCGACTTTGAATCCTTTTGGACTTGGGGTGGCATTTTAAAATAAAACTGAGACAAACAGATGCTGGCATGCTGCATCTCCCAAACAGTTTTTTCATTAGCAAGGACAGAGGTGTGTGCCTCTATGTGGGGGGACCTAAAGCCTGCCACAAGTGTGGCAACCGGATCCACCTAGTGAGTTCTTGCGACAAACTGCATTGCATCTTATGTGGTGAATATGATCATGTTAGTACTGAGTGCAGAAATGTTGCTCGTTGTAACTTATGTGATGGTAGGGGGGGCATGTGTTCCATAATTGCCCCTGAGCTGCACACAACAGACAAGATTGAGTTAATCAGGATGACCTTATCCAGCAAGCACAACTGAAAAGAATGCAGACAGGGGCACAAAGATGTTCTTAAAGGGACACTAAATAGTGCCTGTACTGTCATATTGTGTTTAAGTTTCCATACTATGGTTATTTCAATTTTTAAATAAAAAAAATGTATTTACTCACTTTGTAAACATGAAATTATTTTCCCCCCCAGTGCACTGGCATGGTCACGAATGTTTAACCCCAAGTTACCAGAAGTGACGAGATTGACGGGCCCACCCCTCGCTCCAATGCATCAGAAGTCATTGTGGTGTGTCACTGAGACCTGTAATTAATACAGGGTAACGCAGATGATTGAATAATTATTTTTCCTCATCAAAACAGCATTGGTAAGTGTACAGGCTCTTTTGAATGGTCTGGTTTGCAGGATGCCAAGCAAAAGTACAGCAGTGCAGTGAGTTTCTCGACAGCGCCTGTCTGCAATGAATTTGTATTGGTGCCATATCGGTATGCCCAACGTTCATTTTTCAGACTTTTCCCAATTAAATTGTAGTAATGAAAGGAATTTCTCATGTTTTCTTTACTAATAAAGCTCATGGCAAGTTTTCTATGGGAGAGACAGTACAAAGCATTGCAACTTTGTGGCACAAACACTATATATATTTGTGTGACCCCTCAAATTCCACAGTGATGCAAAATGTGTACACTTAATGGGGATCTAATGTGATTGCAAACACCTGTGTGAGGTTTTATTTTCATGTGGAACTGTCAGTAAATGGTATTGTAATGAAACAGATAAGGTGTATTAGCCTAACCCTAAGTCTCACAGTGATGCTGGTTGAGGTGGGGTATCATGTTGCGGACGTATTTTGCCCCCCTGTATTTGTTAGTAACAGTGAGTGACTTGCATGTTTCACAGACAGTAAGTGGTACTGTAGCATAGAAGTGAATAGGAGGGGGGAGAAAGGGAAGGTGCAGGGGTGAATGAGGAGGAGAGGAAGGAGGGAGGGAGGGAGAGAGGGTGAGTTGGATGATGTGCATGTGCAGGTGGGCTCTCAGGTATTACTTATCAAGACTATCTGCAACTTATTCATCAGCAGTAATTGGCCTTGGTCTCATAGCATGTGAACCCCTCCAGGTTCCCTGATGAAGTCTGTTGAGGTGAAGCACTGGTGCCTTTGTTTGGGCTCCTTAGGTGTTTCATTGTATTTAGCTTTGGCTGCAGGATTTACCATTTTGGATTAATAAATTTTTGGTTTTGGCAGCATCTTCTTGAAAGACTGTGGTTCTTTTTGGTGTATTTGACTTTGGAGCAGAGGCTGACCACCCCATGAACCAGCACCCCCAGTACTATGCATAAAGTACATATAACTACCTAGGTGAGCACTTGTTGGAGGCAGAATAGTGTAGTGGTTAAAAGTACTGAGTTGCAAACCTGAAGACCTGGGATTGAATCCCACAGCTCCCACTTGCATACTGCGTGAACCTGAGCAAGTCACTTAACTTCTTTGTACGCCCATGCTGCACGTGGAAACAAGCTTCAGCTTATTGTGCCTTTCCTGGTTAACCAATCCCCCCCCTTTCTTGAGGCCATCGTGATCACTGCAAGGTGCTGCAATGAATCTGCAATATGAGAGGGTAACAGGTTACAGTAGCTACAGAGCTGAAGGGAGATATCTTTTTTAAGCTTGCATTTGCCCCAGCAGTCACTTAATTCTCCTTCTTAGCTCTTGCAATACACTGTCAACAACCCCTCAGGCCTGTCAGCTGCTTCCAAATCATCCCAACTGGTGGGGATCTACAGAGAGTGGGGCTTGAGGGTACCAACAACTGTCATACAGATGACTCGGTCTGCATATATTTTGTCCCCGATTTTTCCTTAAGTCCCTCCCCCCAGCCCATGGCATGAGCAGTGCCTGCATCAACCTCAGACATCACAGTGTCCCTGCTATGAGGGGGAAGCTCCCTGATCCAGTCAATAGGGGGGTCACTATGGCACTGGAAGTCACTACCAACCCAGTCCAACTGAAGTGCACTGCCAAGCAGCAGCTGCCAGAGCCTGACCAGTTTCCTGACATGGCAACCAAGTCCATTGCCAGACCCAAGCCACCTGCATGATGCACTGCCACTAGGCAATTGGGGCAGCCCTTATATATATATATATATATATATATATATATATATATATATATATATAGAAGCAAAAACTCAGTTTAATGCATCAGTTAGGGTTGTTCCACAGCGACAAAAGTGAGGAAATTCAGTGTTAGGGTTGAAAACCCCCTTGGACCTCCCAGCCAACCCCCTAACCAGTATTGGGGTGCACATTGGGGTGTTCGGCCCTAACTCTCACCCCATCACATGTGTAAAGCAGCAGAAGTATAGGAGAATGGGGTGAGAGTTAGGACTGAACACCGAATCGCACCCAATGCCGGTGGGGGGGTGGGCTGAAGTCAGGGGTTTCAACCTAACCACTTTTGCCGCTGTGGAACAACCCTAACTGATGCATTAAATGGAGTTTTTTGCTTCTAATTTCCCTCCTTTTTGAGAATGATAACGAGAAATAGTGAATGCAATGCAGCGGCGGGAGCCCGAGCTCCCACCACGTGATGTCTTGTGACATAGTAACAGGAACAGCAATGCAAACAGAAGCGCTAACAGTGGCACACATGGTAATACAAGTGCAAATGAGAACAGAAAGGGTAATGCACACGGTGGCATAGATGGGGACGGTCCTCCACGTGATGTCTTGTCATATAGTAACATGGTGCCCGCAAACGGAAATGTCAATGGGCATGGTGATGCAAAGTGAAACAGAAAGAGAAACAGTACTGTAGACACAAATGGTAAAAAATAACGGAAACACAAGCGCAAATGAAATCGCAAAGGATAACGCACATGGTGGCGTAGACGTGAACAGTAAGTGAAATGAGTACGGAACCGCAAGCTGAAAGGGCAACGGTAACAGTAATGTAAGTGCACAGGCTAGTTTTCCCCAAAAGCTGCATAGAGAGAGACAGTGAGTACAAAGAATGTATGCATACTAATGGGTCTCGGAGCAGAAAATGAGGAGTTGGAGTACTAAATAGCTTACATCTCAGGAATCGTACAACATACAGTACAAGAAAAAAATGTAACAGTCATATGATTTATGACTTTCTTGGCTAGTTTTGTACTTAGCCCCCGTTAGGGGGCTAAGCAATTTTTTGACGAAAAGTCTGTATCTCGCACCGTTTCCGAGATACAGGCCCTGAAAGGTGCAGCGAATGCCGTAATGTTATCCTATGGGAAAAAAAGAGAAGTTCGGAGTGCCATAACTTTGGCTCCCTGTAATATTTTTTCACCAAACCACTAAAAGGCATATCTATGGGATGTTGGCTGTCTTCCTTCCAAATTTCAGCCCAAAAGACTGAGCTGTTATATTGTAGCAGGGTGCCAAAGGATTGCTGCAATACGTCAGGTGCCGTAATATTATCCTATAGGAAAATGTGTCAACTTTGGAGTACTGCAACTTTGCTGCCGTGTAATATTTTTTCAACACAACACTGAAAGGCACATCTGTGAGATGTTGGCTGCGTTCCCTCTAATTTTCAGGCCAAAGCATCAAACCGTTCTTTTGCAGCAGGGTGCCTAAGAATTGCTGTCAGTTTCCCACAGCCTAGAAAAGTACTATCGCAATTTGTGAAAGCTTTCGCAAAAATTTGCGACACTTTCGTGAGTGTGACAGTACTTTGCAAAAGTACTTTTTCCAGAAATTTGAAAAACATATTTCTGGGGTGTTTAACCCCAAAATAAAGACATGGCTAGCATCCTCAGGGCCCGACTAGGTGAATGCAAAAAGAATTAGGTTGCTAGAGGGTCCCAATTTTAAATGCCAAGCATTTTTCTGATCACTAACTGAAAAAAAAATGGCAGATTTGCAACAGTAAAAGGTCCATTTGTGACAGTAAAAAGTGCATTTTCGACACTGTCAAACTTTTTTTAACTTTTCCCATTTACTTATAATGGGAAATTGTTTTTTGAATAACTTTTAAACCATTTAATATTTTTTCACGAAATCTTCAAAAGGCACATCGGGGACCCCTGCCACACTTTCTCTGAAGATTTCGGACCGGTCGTGCAAACTGTGTGACCTGTAGGCGTGACCATAGAATTCCAGAAAAAGCGTAAACACACGCGCGGATCACGCTTAATAACTCCGCAGCGTGTATCTGACCAGTACGAAACTTGGCAGGTCCCAAGGCGTATGGGCAAATCCATCAAATGGTTGCAAAGTTATTAAGGTGCAAAATTTTGGGTTTAACATGTAAATGGCTCCTCAACCCTAACTATGGTAGCACAGTAATATATATATGTGGGTATATATATATATATATATATTTTTTATATAGCTTTTTGCCCCTCAGGTGAAACCCTTCACCTGTCCCCATCCCCCCCTCTGACACCCACCTCCACCCGAACCTAGCTGGAGTGAGTCCCTTACAGCATCACCCCTTGTGGCAGGGTTGGAGGGGAAGGGCCATTCTTCCACTAGGTCCATAATACTGAGTTAATCCAGGCATTCGGGTGGCAGTGTGGGTCCACGGAGGTGTGCAGGACAGTAGCTCAATTTCGGGCCCTTTTTTTCTGTTTTCTCTCATGAACCCCTGCAGCAGCAGCATGTTAGCATGTAGATGTGGAGGTGCACATGTCCTGCTGAACCACAGCATCTGCTCCCCCAAGTCTCTCATTGCCTGCACTGCCACCAAGCCTCCACTCAGTGGCAGTCAAGGACCAAGTCTGCTGGCCACCCTCTCCAGAACAGGACAAGACAGTTGTCTCTGGAATGTTCACTCCTCCCCCACCTTGCCAACCCCCCAGCAACCTGTGCTTACCCTGACCACAGGTCTCCAGCATTGCAGGAGTTAAGGCTCTCGGCGCCTTATCCCTCCACATCACTGGGTCTGCTCAGAGAGATATATAGTTAATGTTTACTGACAGTTTGCAAACCCCTGTGTGATTTTTTCCTTTTATGTGGAACTGTCAGTAAATGTTATTGTAATGAAACAGATGAGGTATATTAGCCTAACCCTAAGTCTCACAGTGATGCTGGTTGAGGTGGGGTATCATGGAGCTGATGTATTTGGCCCCCCTGTATTTGTGAGTAACAGTGAGTGGCTTGCATGTTTCACAGACAGTAAGTGGTACGACAGCATGTGTGAAAACCTGATACAGTGTCCTAACACAAGACCCCAAACTGAGGGTGTTTTGTGGTGATGTCGGGGAGGGTGGTTAGGCTATCATGTAGCTGAGTTGTTTGCCACCTGTGTGTTGTGAGTAAAAGTGAGGGTGTGCCCTGTATCACAGACAGTAAATCGTACTGCAGCCTGTGAGCAAACGTGATACGGCCCTAAACCCAAATCCTAATCTGAGACTGTTGGGGGTATCATGTAACGGATGTGTTTGCACTAATCACAGACTATCTGTACAACAGACAATACATGGCACATTTGCTTGAAATGCTGGTTGCATTTATTGTTTTTAATTTATGTATTGTTTGTTGACCATATACAATTTCTGTCTATTTTCAGGCACTTTACGGGTGAGGGGGTCACAGGTCAGTGCCAACTGACCTTTAACAGATTAAGCTGTTGGTGGTGTTTCTTATGAATGTCCCCCTACTCTTTTGGAGAAGTGCCATGGGATCTGTAACATTCAACTGAACTACCACAAGAACAGGCAGAGAGGACCTCGGTTTAACGTCTCATCCGAAAGATGGTACCTTAGGGTGCAGCACCCCCTTCATGCTGCACTACAGTGTCAGTATTTCACCCAAGTACCTGTTGTGGGGATAAAACCCACAGCCTTCTGATCTTCTGGCCTCAGAGGCAAGTGTGCTACCTGCTGAGCCACTGACACTGGCAAAGACTTAGTAAATCCCCAAATCCCTCACTGATGCAGGTTCATGGTGATGACATTCTTCTCTTGTATACTTTCCTAAGGTAATCCCATGTGTCACAGATATGTCACTGTAGGTACTGTAGCCCACAAACATATGTTAGCCTCCAAATCCCACACTGAGGCTGGTTTGGGTGCAGGATATTATGGAGATGAGAGTTTTGCAACCCTGTATATGATAATAAGACTGACTGTCTGCCCTATATGACAGACATTACATCTTACATGGTACTGTGGACTGGGAGACCATCGACATGCATCTACGTGTGTCAGTCCCAGAATCCTACACTGATGATGGAGTTGTCCGCACCATAAAGTACACTAATAAAGCTGGTTTGTGTGATACAGCAGCATAAGCTGAGATCTTTTGCCCATTCTATAGTAGATGGTGAACCTGCAGCATGGATTGTTCATGGCAATTCTGCCTGGCAGCACAGCTATAAGGACCAACCCAAGAATCATAGAGTTAGGTGTGCATGGTACAAAGCATGATGTACCTCATCCATCTCCTGAGTGAGATGGAGTGAGGAATGGAGGAAGGGGTGGTGGAGAGAGGGATGGCACCTTTACTTCAACGTAAGGACATAAATTCTGGACAATAGAGGGATGGCAGACAGGCTGTGGTAACTGATGGTAGGAGTGAGGGATAGGTCGGCCATACAGTTACGGGGAGACAGTATAGTGCATTTGTATAAGGCTTGGATTTGCAAATCTGAAGACCTTGGTTTGAATCATCCCACTGTCCATACCTGCAAACAGTGTGACCCTCATCAAGTCAATTATCTTCCCTGTGCTCCCAGATCACACCTCTAAACAAGCCTCAGCTCAGTGTGCCACTCCTCATGAAAAAAAATATATATATATATATATATATATATGTATTTATATGGTCTGCACGTCTTCTGGCAGCCAAGTAATGAAACTGTAATGAGGGGGTGAAGGTACTCAATGCACTCACTATTCAATCAGAGGTGGCAACCATAATGAGACACACTGTCAGGTAGTGCATTCGTCAGGCAATGTCAATGCAAAATAAGAGGCATCCATAATGATTTCACTGTCTTGCTGAGCTCTTGTCAACCGTTGTCCAAACAGTGTAATGGTGTGCCATAGCAATCCTGACTCTCTGTATGGGAACTGGTGACCAACTATCAAGCCAGTGGAAGTGGATGTCAGAATTATTTTGAGTGTCCTGGTGGAAAATGGTCAACCAATGTCCAGACAGTGCAAGACGGCAAGGGGTCAAAATGTCACAATACATTTTGCCGCATGCATATATAGCGCTTCCAAAACAGCATGATATATGTCATGCATCTTAAGTCTTTTTTGTTGCATGGCTCCCCCCCACCCGTTACAGATGGCAGCACTCCCCAACCCCTCCCCAACTAATATAACTAACTACAGAGGTGTCTAACACCAATATCGTGCAAAGTACAGAAAAAGAAAAGTACCATGCTTCTGGGACTGGTAATCAAATGCAGTCACAAACACATTGCTTTGTTTCCTTCATGCCAGTTGCTAACCGCATTGAGCAACTGCAGATGCTTGGCAGAACACGGTCCCAGCAGAGGTATTATCCTCTGTGTGGGACAGTGATAGGGTGCAGTACCACATACAGACCCATTCGTGGTATTGTACAGTCTCGCTCAGTTGTACTGCACTGTTGCAGTAACGTGTTTTCTCTGTATGCTATTAATCATAAAGGATATTTGCATGGTAGGGTGTAAGACAGTGAACCTGGATGCTGTAAAGATATTCACTTTGAGGGTTGTCACTGATCACACAATATCCGGGCTGTGGAAGTGGATGTGATAGTTATCCTGTCTGGCAGGGTAGGCACTGTTTACACAATGTCCAGACAGTGGAAGTGGACACAATGTCATACTTGACTTTCGATGTGGGCACTGTTCACCCACCATACATTGAGTTTGTATTCAGTAACTGCCTTCCATGAAGTTGTACTTGTGCATTTGCTGTCCATCTGACTTCCCTGATTCCCTTGTGTTTACCTATGTGTTCTTGAAATACTGTATACAGACATTACATAAATAGTTGGGGGTGAGGTTGTCAACTCTGACGAGAGCGGTAGATTGCGGGGAGAGTGCAGTTGCTGATGAACATAAAGGTTGAAAGTGACCTTGTGTTTCTCATTTCTGATGAAGTAAAGGTATCTTACAGAGTACATAGGCTGCAGGGCATGCAAGTGGCATGGTGTCATAGTGCTGTGTATTCGGAGAGGAATTACTAGCAGAATGTGTGATGTGGTGATGCCACTGCATAAAACACTGGTGAGGTTTCATTTTGAGTACTGTGTTCAGCTGTCAAGGCAGCACCTTGGTATTGACATTACCAGAGTAGAGACAGTCCCAAGAAGGGCGACTAAGATGGTACAGGTCTTGCACCACAGAACTTATGATGACAGATTAAAGGACCTCAATATTTATTCAACTAAGAATAGGAGGGAACGTATGACAGGTTGCTGTACACACCAGATAGTGTTGCACATCAGCTGGTGGGAGCAAGCACAGTACAAGGATTTAAACATTCGTTTGATAGGCATAAGTGAACCATAGAGGTGTAATGGATGGTTGAGAAGCCAATGGCAAGGCAGGGTCCTAGTCTGCAAAGTACTGTGTAAGTGTTATGTGCACATTTCATGGGCTGTCATTCCATAGCTGACTCAAATTTGAAATGTTTCTATATTTGTAATCCATTATGAATACCAAACAATTCAACTATATAGTGAATCTGTACACTGCTGTTAGACTGCATTTCAGGTCAGGTGTACTTCACGCGTATTGTGTTTTCTGTCCTCAATATACTGTATGTGTTTTCCTGTTAGCATTTCTCCTGTCTTGTCACTTGTCCATTGATGTCACATAGACAGTTTGAGGTCTTTTTATGACACTAATTATTCTTAAATGCTGGTAAGTATACATTTCTAATTAATCTTTTCATAACATATTCTTACACCTGTAGTTTCACATGTAGCCTAACTTTCTATACTATTTCCCTCCTAGGTAACAACTTTGATGTTTGTCTTCTTTGTACAGTAGTGCTTCACACTTTCTTTTTCCAATCCTTTGTTGCTAACAATACATGTGAGTATTCAATTAGCAGAATATTCTGCATGTGTGCTGTGTGTAAACCTGATTTTCTGTCCTCTGCAACGTTTTCACATGCATTTGTTATTATGTTTTTTTTTCTGTTGTCATGTTCTGGTGTACTTTGTGTGTGTGACTATGTTTCTATGCATGTAATTATGTGTGGTTGCATGTGTATGCACTTGTGAGTGTGCTTGTGATTGTGTGCATGTTCCTGTGTGCATGTTTATTTGACTGTGTGTGTTCATGATTTTGATTGCACTCATTTTTGTTCAATGTTGTAGTTCTTCTGTGTGGTGAACTGAGCCTGCATGTATGAGAACTTACAATTTGAGATATTTTGTGATAAGTGTGTAAAGCACCTAAAATTAAATAAAGAAATATGTAATTTCAGGTCAAAATTGAAATAATGACTGCTCTATCTGATAACAGTGACTATGAGTTGCCATCCTACAGTGCTGCCCATGGATTACAGCCATACATGTTCGAACTGGAATATAATGATGGGGAAACCCAAGAGGATACAGACAATGGTACTAGCGACTCTAATTCAGAAAGTAGCTCCGAGGGTAGTGGTGCTGTTGGTGGAAGGTCAGGAAATACTGATTGGTGCTCTTGTTGTGTGTGCGAGATGATGTGTACCGAAAGGGAAAGCATCTGTTGCCATGAGATGGAAGCTATTTATATAAAGTGGGTGGGTACGGTCCATATCTTTTAGTGTTATGTGTCTGTTCATCATGGACTCAGCTTCATTTCTCCATGTTTACTTTTTCATATGCACAGTGTGTTAACCAGCATCAGAACTTTACATATGTGTGCCTTGATAAAGACGTTTTGTGGTGTGCCCTCATGCAGCTCCATGAAATTAGGCATAATGTATTTGAGCGACCAATCCCTAACAGGTAATATATTACACAGCTTTTTAAATTTAAATATCGAAAAATGATCTGTTGAATAAGCTCGATAACAAACTACAGGGCCATGGGTATACCTGGCAGTAATGCACTTCACATGTTGTTGAAGTAACATGTCCAAGTCCTAGTGGCTCAGCGCACCTGTGGCATCCATTAATGACTGGCATACCCATGCCCTGTCATGGGTTATAGCTTACATAATGTGTGGTGAGCATTTTTAAAGATAAACTACAACAGGATTTGTTCTTGATAATCACATCATTACACATTTATCTGATGGGTATAGATGATCTACAGCCGTTGATCTCTTGAGGTGAGTGAGGGAGTGAGGTAGTGTTGGTGTCTCAAGAGGGATGTGGGAATGTGTTTCAGAAGTGAGTATATATGTGTTTATGCATTTGTGATTTGTTGATTTCATTTAAATGTAGGGTAAAGAATGCTGTCCTGTGGGTGCTGAGGGTTAATGCACTGGATGCCTTACCTAGCTCTGCACTGGCGTCGTGTGTCCATAAATGACTCTGAGCATTGCGGTGCAGAGATTGGGAATGGAGGAGCTGGTTCAAAGCCTACCGTATGGCTGCTGTGCTCTCATGGGGTGGTGGGGGTGGGTTGTCACCCCTCACGTAGTTCCGTCCCCACCAGGAGGAGGTATGATGGGGTACATAGGCATGCAGGGTGGCAGTGCGAGTGGGTGTACAGGTGTTGAGCTGGCGCAACAGGGTATACATGCACACCACCACGCGCACATAGAAGCATGTGCCTGGGCCTCAGTAGGGAGTGTTAAGAAAAACAAAAAAAGAAAAACAAACGACATACGATAAAAGCAAAACACAAACAAAAGGTTTGTAGGGTAAAGAGAATATATTCAGAGTTGACGACATATGCATCAATACCAAAGGTGGTGTTGAATGAAAGTAATTGGGAACTGCATAAACAATGTTAGGAACAGCAAAAGAAGGTGTAAGGTGCTTTTCTCAAACAAGGAAGTAATGGTGGTAAAGATAGAAAAAATGGCATTCAAAGAATATAACAATAGACATGTGAAGGAGGAGGAGGATAGGGAAAGTAATTGTGAAAAGTTGAGTGTGTTGGGGTTGTTAGATGGGGGTGGAAGGGCAGTAGATGTTTATACTCATGTCTACATGAACCACAGTAAGTGACCCCTTTTCATGCCTCTTTTTCCTTAGAATGTCAAAGTGGGCTGCATACACCCAATTCATGCACTGGATCCACCAGAAGTTGGTTAGAAAGGTTAGATGTGTGATTCCCTCATGTGGGGTGTGGACAATATGTCATAAGTACACTGAAGAGTCTGGGAATTATGTTGGGTCCTATGAAGCTGATGAACCAAAATCTGACTATTAGTTATAGCAATTTTTTACTTTGAAAACTCATTTTTTTTCAGTTGATGCTAACATGACACCAATATCATTGAAAATAAAGGTATTTACTTCACAGTTAAAGGGGCACTGTCAATCTCCTTAGCCCTCAAAATGCCTCTAGTTTAAAAAAACACATTTTATGATTGTTCCAATTCTATAGAGATGGTTTATGCAGCTGGTAGTCAGATTCAGATCCCTTTTTTTCTTTTAAACAGTGAAAAACTGAGTACCCACCATACTGGTGTTACCACACCAAAACATGTTTGTTTACATTTCTTGACCGACTCCCACTACATCTTTCCTGGACTCAGGAACACCCAAACACAATCAAGCCACTCATTACACAGTGGAAGTAGAGCAAACTATTGTATCATGAGTGGCTGCACTGTTTGAGGGTGTTTCTATATTCAGAAAGTATGCAGTAAGTGTAGTTCCTTGATTTGAAGCAAAACAAGGCTGGGTATAGCTATTCATTACCATGCATTTCAGTTCTAATAAGAAAAGAGGCAAATAAAGCAACCAGTAACATCAATGAATTTTAGAGAGAACAAACAATCTTAAAATATGGGGTTTTAGCTAAAAATAGTGTGATGCAAAAAAGTTGACATTGTCCCTTTAAGATGTGCATCACGACATAAAAAAATAAAAATATGTTTGTACACAACATGCTTTGTCACCACCATAACTTTACTTACTGTTTCAAAGTTTAAAAAATGTTAAAAAGTTTATTATGAAATGCAAAGCAGAACATAAGCTCACTACTTAGATTTGAAATAATGGCGTACAGAACAATATGTGTGCACATGTACTTGCATCCTTGGTAGACATATTTGCAAAAGCTAAACACAACCTAGTCCTCGTTTCCTAACATCACAGAACTGGTATCACCAACTAAAGAACGTGCATGAATGCTTGCTCAAATGACACGGCATTGTGCTGAAAGTGTCACATGACCATGCATTAATGCCCTGGTGCATGAACAGTTGGCATGCCAACTGTAAAAAGCTCTTAATTATTTCCTTTTCACATTTAGCAGGCCGTTTTCTAACTGCAATAACACACTTCATGCAGTGGGTGTATCATGGGCAGTAATGCACTTTGAGGCTGCTTGAAGCCACTCTAGCAAGCTGTTGTGCATCACAGTGCCTTGAAAATCCCATGGTCTGTCATGGGTTATAGCTTCATAGTAACAATAGTGGTGTATAGGGCATCAAGACAGAAAAATGACAAAGAAGGTATTGATTTCAGACTTCCAACATGAGTATGTGTTTCTTGAGTGATGTCACATGGCATCATCCAAGTTGCAGACAGTTATGTTTCCCAAGTGAGTGTGACATGTAAGTATTAATCCCCGAGAAAGGATGCATTTCCTAGTAATTAAAGCACAGCTTGGGGGGTGCAGAAGGCCAAAGGTCAAGTGCTCCTACTACCCAACCATGCATTAATTCTGAGGAGATGCCTCCTGTCTCAGGAATTAATGCGCTTGTAACATGACAAGTGCAATATAGTTATTTTTCAGATAATAAGGCACAGTTTTCATAAACTATAGACTGAATTTTTTTTCTTTGTAATGGTTTGATTTATGCTTTCAACAATGGAAACAAATGGCACATTTCAACAGTGTGCATTAATGTTCTGGCTGTTCACAAACTGATTTTCTATAACGTGCTACAAATGTTTTGTTTACATTTCTTTCACCATATGGTTACACTTTGTTTCTGAAGCATTGCAGCGATAACTCATTCTATGCTTAAAAACATTTAACAAATGGCTAACAGCACATTTAAAGACTGTGCTTTAATGCTGCAACTGTTGCAGTTCTGAACTGTGATCACTCGCAACTATTCTGATACTTACTTTTCTATACCACAATGCTTAATCGCTCTTTCTAAAACATGAACGCATTAACATAATAATTATTTTTTGGTTATACAATGTTGATTTGCATATCTTGTTCCTAGAGCACTATTTGAAAAATGTTCTTGGTTACTGCAGATAACATTTCTGTAGATACCATAACTACACTCACTTCGCTGCAATAATATTTGAATAATTTATTACAGCAATCATGCTTTTATGAAGCTGTCGGCAAAGTGAGAACATGGTAGAACAGCTATCCATTTCTGTTTAGTAATGGTGACTATGTCACACAATCAATAGGGTGGGTGTGTGGGTCACAGCAAAATGTTATTTTTGTATGTGGCAACTTTTGGTACTCACTAACCGGGTAACCGGGTATATCTGGGGGATTAATGCAGAGTAGATTTGTTTCGCCAACAGCGTGGCTGTATTTCTTGAAAAATTAATTGCCATATTACAAAAACATGTACAGCATTTATTTTTGTTCTTTATAGTACCACGTACAGAGAGTCATTATGCTATGTTACGACACAACAGTTTGTATGCATCAATCAATCAATCAATCAATCAATCAATCAAAGTCTTTATTTATGCAGGCGATCACCGTTAAGCAAAATTCATTTACAAGGAGGACCTGTTGTTTTTCAAGTACATACATACATAGATTCCATGAGCAAATAAGGATAATACATTGTACAGATTGGGCGCTGCCCACATAGAGGATTATACAGGGACAGTAAATCAAATAACAAGCACAGTTGACCCCAGACAAGGTTTGACATAAAAAGTATGGTGTACAAACCCCGAGGGAAAGTGGGCCATAACTGTATAATAGGCAAGGGATGTGGAAGCGTATGGTAGAAGGAACGGTAGGAGGTATAGAGTAATAAGTGCAATGCTAACGCATCAGATGGTCAATCTGCTTCACGCTAGCTATTAGGTGAAATAACGCTGGTGTCTTGGAGGAGGCTGTGAGCAGGATTCAGGTTTGGGGGCGGGCTGGGAACAAGTTCGGGGCTGGAAGTGGACGGACGAAGCAATTGCATATTTCGGTCGCTGCTTGCATGTATAGCGCCTTAAATTTAGGAAAAGGGGTAAGGATGATCAGTTTAAGTGTTCTTTGCAGATTGTTCCAAGGGTGGGCATCGTGAAGCTAATTGCCACCATACCAAATCGTGAATTAATTCTGGGTATTATGAGGGAGATATAGGAGTAGCATCAAAGTGTAGACTTTCCTGTAGTGCTAAGAGGTAGGCAACCAGTGATATATGGGGGTAGTTTGCTTAAAAGGGCAAAGTAGGTCCAGAAAGCAGCACTTTTATGGCATCTAAGAGTTAGGGAGGACCACCCCATGGCCACGTACAGGGCACAATAGTGGGTAGAATTAGGGAGATCTGTAATAAACCTAATTGTATGGTGGTACAGCGTATCCAGTTTGGCCAGTTGGGAGGTGGAACCATTGCTATACAAAAAAATCTGCATTATCTACCAGGGATAGGAAGGTGGTTTGGACCAGTCTTTCTTTGGCATCAGTAGTCAGGAATTGTTTTAGCCTATAGAAAAGGCCAAGCCTTTGACATAATTTTTCAGTAAGTCTTCGATGTGTTCAGAGAAGGCGAGTTTGTTATCGATCCATACTCCCAGGTATTTAAATTTGATAACGAATTCCAGCTCTTCTCCCAATAATGTATTAATTTTAGGGCAAGACACACAGGCTATTGGATTGGGTGCATGGACAAGCGGAGAGAAAAGCATAGCTTTTGTTTTTTTTTGGCATTCAGAAGTAATTTTTTATGGATAAGCTGGCTCTGCAGGAGGTCGAATTCAGTTTGTAGGTCTTTGCAGGCAGCCTCTGGCATGGGTTGACCTATGTAAAGGACCGTCTCATCTGCAAATAGGTGGATATTGGCATTATTTATATTGTGGTCAATATTATTTATGTAGATTGCAAATAGAAGCAGGCCAAGGATAGATCCCTGGGGTACTCCACGAAAGCGAGGTTTGAGGGGGGACAAACAAAAGTTACTGTCATGAAACTGCAGAACACCCACAGGTGTTGAGATAGCAGACAGATGTAGCTCCACTGTTTTGGATAACACATCCTGTTGTTTTTCAGCTGTTGATGTGATGTGGTGGTACTATAGGGATGCACAAAACAGTATCAGAGTAGTTTACATAAGTTGCTACTTCTTGAATCTTAATTTATGGCTTTGTATCACTTCTGCCTTGTCGGGTCATGGGTGCTCTGCAATGTTTCTTGCCCACTAGTGATGTTTAACTGGTGTTGGCTGCAGTTTAGATATTTTGTGCTCCACCACTTCCTGTATCATTGTCTCTACATATTCATAGTTTTTCTGTTCCTTTATTGGTTTGGCGACCTAGGTCTTCTTGTTTTTTGGGTACACAATTCTAAACCTCTCCTCATCACTCTTATTCACTGCAACTCCCCTTTGAACTTTATTATTTGTGGTCCATTGCAGCCAACTGATGGCATGCTAGCATTCCCTCATATGAGTAGTGGTGCCTCTTTGGGCAGTACTTCAAGACCAGGGCATGATATACCTCCAGGACTCCTGTATGACAGAACATAGTGGCCTTTGACAGATTGTTCAAGAATTTTTTGTTGAATATGACCTTTTTTAAGGCATTGTGTGCTGGTGATCCTTCTTTTACCCACACCTTATTTTTTTGTGCCTCTTTGGTTAATTTATCATGGCTGCATTTCTTGAATGTAGGGCTTCCAGACCATGTGTGCTTGTTGGTGACATGGTGGATGACAAACGTGAACATTTGCCGTAGGGTCTCAGCATTGCCATTACAGTTGCCACAGGACCACCAGAAGTGATTGAATATGGATTGTATCCAATGGCCAAGTTTGGCACATTCCTTCTTTTTTGAATAGCGGAACAACTATTTTTTCACCCACTTGTCCAAGTGCCAGACATCATACTGGTGTCTGATGTTGTTACCTGGAGTGTAAACCTTTTTCATCTTGCTAGTAATCTGAACATGTCAATCGATGACAATTGTATGAACTCTGACTTCCTGGCTTAGAATATACTCCAAAGTTTGCTTGAAGCCCTCCTTCTCCATATTAGTTGAGAATTTAACCTTTGTAACCTGAACTAATTGGAAGTCAAGTATTAATGAGGTGTCCTGGTCCATAAAGGTATACACTCCGTATTTGACTGAGAAGCCCAGAGAGTTGCAATGACCATCGTCAGACAAAATCAAATCCTGTTTTTTCTTCATGTCATGTATTATGTCTTCCTGCTGTTTCAAATGCTCTTTATTTATCGTGGCAAACAGATACGTATGGTGTATATTCATGTAAGTCACCATTAACATACACTGAAGGTTGAGTAAAGTTAGCTATTGTCTGGAATTCATGGAAAGGGTTCCCACTGTACAGGACTGCAGCTGCCATTTGAAGGTTTACCACAGCCATTTTACTCAGCAGGGTTTGTGAAAACCATTGAGCATCATGGCTGTTCTGGCAGACCATTTTGACAACAATCATTGAACCCTGCACATTTTTGTTTGTCGCAACAACCACTGAGTCACACACACTGCATTATTGTAATAGTTGCTTCACATTACAGGAATTAACTATGAATTTTGTATTGTCACCAATTGCTTCACAAAGTAAGTCACCGTTATCATCGATACTGTCTGATTCATCCTTTGAACTTCCCAGTTCATAATCAGTGTCTCAATTCATTAATGTGAGCTTCAGATTCTGAGTTGCTCATGTCATCAACCTCCATTTCTGTTTCTGACAATGAGGTGTTTGGCGTTATGTATGCCATTTCTTTAAATACAGTTGGGTATATATCTGATCAGTTGTTACCTTTCTTATGACACCAGAAAAATTTAATTCATATTCTGGCCACTGGCATGCTGCATCAGAGCAATACACGTCTTCTGTTTGAGTTCCAATGGATGTCAAACTCTTGGTATGGCACTGCTCTGCTAACAGCAATGTGAAATAAAATGAGAAATTATTTTGTAATTAAAATAGCAGTACAAAACCATGCACAATCACACTAACAGTGATTTGCATGCAACATACTCAGGATGTCTCTATTTCAATGTCAGGATAATCCAGAGGATCAAAAATGTTGTCTTCATCATCTTTTGGTGACTTCTCACAGTGTGCTGTATGCACGGCTTCTTCAATTTTCTGGAAAAGAATACGTGAATGTACATATTGGTATACATCATTTGCAAAGTATTTGTCAGACAATTACACAGAACACTTGTGTCATACTTTATCTCCCTCTTTCTTTTCATCTCAGCACGGCGCTCACTGCACAGCCTCCCACTTTCTGTTACCACTGGAACATGTGCAAATAGTGTTAGCACAACATCTTCCTTCAGAATCGGTGCATGTTGCAAATTCATCAGTTCTGACTGTGGAATACAATGTGAAAAACTTAAACATGATGAAAGGGATACACTATGATTTGCCAAAATACATAGGCCCAACGCTCTGTATCTTGACCCCGGGCACCTGAAATATGGTTGCCTGACATCAGGATTTAACCCCCAGCAAGTGATTCAGGGGTTTCACCGCCCACATCCCCCATGTAGTGGGCTCTGCCCCCACCCCCCCTGTACTTAAGGATTCTCACCCGCTGGAGGTAAATCCTGATGTCGGGCAACCATGTTTCAGGCATCTGGGGTCGGGATATGGAGCATCGGGCCGATGCATTTCAGCAAGCCAAATGGATCCTGACTAGTGTTGTGTAAAACTGGAATAATTAACGCATTACGCAAAATATTTTGCTTGGGGAAATGCGAAATTTCGCCCACGGTTGTGAGCAAAATTTCACCTCCAAGCCAGCGAAATTTCACCTGCGGGCAAACTTTCACCACTGCTGGTGGAATTACACCACTCACATGCAAAATTTCACCTCCAGCTGGCAAAATTTCACCATCTATGCTTGACTGGTGGACTGCTGAAATTGCGGGTGAAATTTTTCCGCAGTTACGTGAAACATTTCACGTGGCAAAATTGTCAATTTCGCCCCAATTTCACCTGTAAAATTTAATTTTGCTGCATCCCTAATCCCAATGAAAGTCAACAATTGACTTTATTACTTTGCACATGCAGACTACAAAAAGATTTAACATCATGTACCTTAGTGGTTCACTGCTGAACACAATGATGTGTATATGTTTTGGAAACAGTTCATCAGAACCATCTTGATCACTTTGACAGTATGTGGGAGAGTGTTATGATGTTGTTGCAGTACACTGACTCTATCTCATTTGACTGCATTTCTTGAATATGGGGCTTCAAGACCATGTGTGCTTGTTGGTGACATGATGGCTGATGGACGTGACCATTTCTTATAGGGTCTCAGCTTCGCCATTGCAGTTGCCATAGGAACACCAGAAATTATTGGCTATTGATTTTGTCCAATAGCAAAGCTTGGCACATTCATTCTTCTTTGAATAGCTGAACAACTGTTGTTGGGTGACACATGGCCTGGACAAGGGGCATGCAGTGGAAGTCCTGTATTTGGACTTCCACAAGTCATTTGATTCAGTGCCGCATGGGATATTGGTGGGGGGTGTACTATGTGGGGACAGGACCAAAAATGGTGAATGGATCACAAACTGGCTAAAGTGAATACAGCAAAGGGTGGTGGTGGTGGGGGACTCTCATCACAGAGTGAAGTAATGAGTGGGGAACCACAGGAGTCGGTAGTTGGACTGGTGCTGTTTGGGATTTTTATTGGAGATATCTCACACAGGATACAAATCAAAATAAGTATCCTCACAGACGATACCAAAATGGGAGCTGAGGTTGATGATGCAGAATGGGGGAAGGGGTTGCAGGAGGACCTAACTAAGATGCATGAATCTGCAGAAACATGGCAGTTGGAGAGGAGGGATAGGAGGAATATGATCAAGAGCTGAAGATATCTGAAGTGGATAAACTACACCAACACAGAAGGGATTTTCAAAATGAGAAGGGGGAGGGACATGAGGGGGCATGGACTGAGATTGCATGGGGGACACTTCCAGAGAAAGGTGAGGAGACATTCTTGCATGGAAAGAGCAGTGGACACATGGAGCACCATACCAGCTGAGATGGTGTCCTGTAAGACAGTAGGCAGCTCCAAGAAGGTTTGGAACAGGGGAAGGGGAAGGGAAGGGGATAATGGGAATGCGGGGGTGCAGGAGAGGCAACTGCAAGACAAGGGCCTACCTGCTCAGTCAAGCAGACTTGATAGACCTTGAGGCCTGTTTCAGCTGACAGTTGCATATGTACATATGTTTTCCTCATTTGGCAGTGGCATGGTGATTTTTATATATTTTGTCCTTATTTGTTTCTGCTACATCACACCCTACCCCCTTCATCCACCATCCCAGCCCCATCACCCCAGCGTACACTGTAGTCAGCTCATGCTGCTTGTAGGGAGGAACCAGCTGGCCAGGTGTGTTGCCTGTAAGGGACCGGCTTCATTCTGCTGTCTGGGAAGATTTATCCTCCATTTCTTCACATCTCCCGAGTGTGATGTGATGGCGTGCAATGACACCAATGGCCTAGCCATGCGTGGTTACGCATGCATCATGCTGTGCATCTGTCCCACATCCACCCACCGCATCTGGGTCTGTTGCGACAGCCCCAAGCCACCATTAGTGGTCAGGCAAGTAGTGGACTCTGATTCTACCACTGCCCAGTAGAGGAGAGCTGTCCTCATGATGCCCAATCCTCTCCCTCCGCATTCAACTGCCAGCAGCCCAGTCAAACAGCAAACACAGGTTGCAGGCATTGCAAGAGGTTAGGTTTCATGCCTCACCCATCCACATCATGGTGAAGTAATTCAGAAGCTGACCAGTCATGTAGTGATATAGAGCATTTGGAGCTCAGAACAACCCAGCCACCACCCCTGGGCCTGTCACATGGTGAAGTATCAGGCAAGCATGGTATGACATCAAAGAGGGGTGCAACACTGCAGGAGTTGTCTTGTGGGAGTCAGACTTTTACATTTTCTTATCAATGTTTGCCACAGACAGGTACAGAATACCATGACAAAGTGACAAGTGATGTAGTGATATAGAGCATTGGGAGTGCAGAACAACCAAGCCCCCCCCCCGGGCCTGACACATGGTGTGATCATCAAGGAAGTAAATCTGCTGTGTGCAGTGGATAATCACTGCCTTGATGAATACCTTCATGTGTTGGCCAGAGAGGATGGGTGTGGTGTCTTGCCATTACCTCACCTATCACATTGCCATGGCATGTTGCTGTATCAGGCAAGAATAAATGTACCACTGCTGTGGAATGTTAGTGAGAAGCAGTGCCACCATGGCAAGGTCCTTCCAGATTGGCACTGACTGTGGCACAACTCAGAAGTAATTCAGAAGCTGACCAGTTATATTGTGATATAGAGCAGTGGGAGCTCAGAACAACCCAGCCACCACACCCTGGCCTGTCACATGGTGGTATTCTTCAAGACAGAGTACTCCGGTGCTGTGCATTAAAGTGCCACTGCCTTGTTGAACACCATCATGTGTCGGCCAGAGAGGGAGGGTGTGGTGAATTAGCACTACATCTCCAATCACCTTGCCATGGCATGGTGCAGTATCAGGCAAGAACGATTTGACATCAAAGAGGGGTGCAACACTGCTGGATTCGGCTAGAGAGGTTGGGTGTGGTGACTTGGCACTACATCACCTATCACCTTGTCATGGCATGGTGCAGTAGCAGGCAAGAGAAGATGTACCACTGCTCTCAAAGTGTTTGTGAGAAGGAGTGCCACCTCATAGCCACACCAAAACTCATCATGGATCATACACCTGTCAGTGATCAACAAAGAGTAGTCATTATGCTATATGTAATGCAGTCTCAGTATCTTGATGAACACTGTCATGTCCTGCCATTAGACAGTGGGTGCTAATAGGTGTAGATAACTCACTGTGCATTATGACTTGGACATACAATCCTATAATTTGAATTTCAAAATTAGGCAATAATATAGTTAAAGTTCAGGATATACTAACTGTAGCTGTAAACATATTTGCCATTATCAGACTTAGGATCCTCATGTCACTGCAACCCACAATAAATGACAGGCTTCAGTGTCAGTACATACACAGCAAACTAAAACTGAAAAACACTACAGTAGGGTAAGAGCAATGCACAATGTTTAGGTGTGCAATATGGCTTGGGGTTGGACAAATGTACAGTAAGCAGAATTACAGTGACAATTACAGTGGCAATGTGCAGCACGGCAAGCTGTGCACAATAAGGACACCACAGAAAAGTACAGCATTGGTATTGGAAATATAGTATTTATTATAAGTACCTTAAGATCTCTTTTGAAGCAGTCAGAAGTAAAATGTTGGGAATGCAATGCAATGTTCCTGCTGCTAACATCAGGAAGGTTTTCCCTCTTTATGGCATTTTCCACTTTCCAACCATTTCCTTATTCCTGGGGAGTCAATAGAATGATATCCTTCTACATTCTTTTTTTTTTTGGAGGCATTAAAAGAGCCCACTGCACAGCAATTCACCCTTTCCCAGATATGGCACAAGAAACACCATCAAAGAAATGACTGTTTTGCTCTATTTAAAAAGAAGTACAACACCATAGAAACATAGAATTTGATGGCAAATAAGGACCGCTTGGCCCACCTAGTTTGCCCATTTCCCTACCTAACGGATAAGCTGCAGATCCTAGTAAACCAACAGCCTACTTTCTCCTAACCCCACACTCGAATTGCCTTATGTCTGTCCCATGCATTCTTGAATTCCCCCACTGTTTCTGACTCTATGACCTCCTCAGGAAGGCTGTTCCATGAATCTACAACCCTCTCTGTGAAGAAATACTTCCTCACATTACCTCTGAGACATCCCCCCTCTATCTTCAAATTGTGCCACCTTGTTCTTGGACATCTCTTTTTTTGAAAGATGCTACCCTCTTGGACACTGTTGATTCCCTTGAGGTATTTGAAAGTTTCTATCATGTCTCCCTTCTCCCTCCTTTCCTCGAGGCTATACGTCTTAAGCTCCTTTAGTCTTTCTTCATATGTCTTCTGGTGCAGACCCTGCACCATTTTGGTTGCCCTCCTCTGGACAGCCTCCACCCTGTCTATGTCTTTGTGGAGATGGGGTCTCCAGAACTGTACACAGTACTCCAGATGTGGTCTTACCAACTGTCTGTACAGAGGGCCAACAGCTTTCTGTTTTCTACTGGTGATGCCTCTCTCTATGCAGCCCAGTATCCCCCCAGCCCTCCTTACTGCCTTCTCACATTGCTGGCCCACCTTTAGGTCATCTGATATGACTACCCCCAGGTCCCTTTCCATATTTGTTGTTGTCAGTATCTCACCCCCCCATTGTGTACTCTTGCCCTGGGTTTTTGTTTCCCAGGTGCATTACTTTGCACTTCTTTACGTTGATTCTAAGCTGCCGTACATTTGACCATTCCTCCAACCTTGCCAAGTCCCTTTCCATTCTTTCCACCCCACCTTGCATATCAACCCTGTTACAGATCTTTGTGTCATCTGCAAAGAGACATTCCTTGCCCTCCAGTCCCTCTGCAATGTCACTTATAAAGACATTAAAAAGGACCGGCCCCAGTACTGAACCCTGCGGTACCCCACTAGTAACCTTCCTTTCTTCACTGTGGACTCCATTTACTATTACCCACTGTGTCCTGTTGTCCAGCCAGTGTTTTACCAAGGCTTCCACTCTGGGACCAACTCCCAGGCTGGCAAATTTGTTTAATAATCTTTTGTGCCGGACTGTGTCAAATGCCTTGCTAAAGTCTAGGTAGACCATGTCCACAGCCCCTCCCTGGTCTACTTCTTTGGTCACCGAGTCAAAGAAATCAATTAGATTTGTTTGACATGACCTTCCTGCTGAGAATCCATGCTGTCTTGGGTCCTGTGCCCCACTATCCTCTAGGTACTCAACAATTCTTTCCTTCAGAAGTGATTCCATCATTTTCCCTACCACTGAGGTCAAACTGACAGGTCTGTAGTTTCCTGCCTCTGTCTTGCTCCCACTTTTGTGAAGGGGAATCACATCCACCCTTCTCCAGTCCTCAGGTACCACACCATCATCCCATGATTTAAGCAAGAAGGGTAGTCAGTGGTGCTTTTAGTTCTTCCCTTAGTTCTTTTAGAATTCTGGGGTGAATCCCATCAGGCCCCATTGTTTTATCCACCTTCAGTTTTAAGAGTTCTTTCAGAACCTTTTCTTCTATGAAATGACTAATATCAAACCCCTAACAAGAGTGCTTCTATTGACTGGATTAGGTCTCTCCCACTGCTTTTCCATTGTGAATACTGAGCAGATATATTTGTTCAGTATCCCTGCTTTTTCACTGTCGCTCTCTGCCCAATCACCTTCCTCTTTATTCAGCCTCAGTATCCCTGCCTTCATCTTTCTTTGCTCCCTAATGTACCTATAAAAGGTTTTATCTCCCTTCTTAACCGAGTTGGCTATCTTTTCCTCAGTGTGGGCCTTTGCTATTCTGACTGCCTTCCCCGCTTCCTTCTGCTTTAACTGGTACAGTTCTCTGTCCTTCTCTTCTGTGTTTCCTTATACTTCCTGAATCTTTTTCTCCCTTACTTTCCCCACCACTTCTTTTGAGAACCATAGTGTTTTTTTCTTTCATTTTGATTTGTTTATTTGCTTCACACAAAGGCTTGTTGCCTCTGTGATGGCAGTTTTGATGTTTCCCCATTGTTGCTCCACCCCACCTTCTTGCCTGTTTGCTAGTGCTTTTCTGAGGCACTTTCCCATTTTGACAAAATCAGTCCTCCTGAAGTCCAGTACCTTCACTTTTGTGTGACTTGACTCTACAGCTATATTTATCATGAACCACACTGTTTGGTGGTTGCTTGTTCCCAGATGGCTACCGACTTCAAGATCAGAGATCCTCTCTCCTTCCCCATTTGAGAGTACCAGGTCTAAGATTGCTGCCTCCTGAATGGGTTCCAAAACTAGCTGTCTGAGGCATGCCCCCTGTAGGGCATCGAGAATGGTCCTGCTCTTGGATGTGGCTGCAGCAAAGGTGCTCCAGTTAACATCTGGCATATTCAGGTCCCCCATTAGCAATATCTCACCTTTCTCTGCCATCCCAAGGATGCCTGCTATCATTTCCTTGTCCATTTCCTCCTCTTGAGATGGGGGTCTGTATACAACCCCTGTGCAGATTGTGGAGCCATTTCCAGTCTCCAGGGTGAACCACAGTGCCTCCTCTCCTCCCTGTTTACCCTTTAGTTCTGTTGCTTTGATCCCTTCCCTTACATAGAGAGCTCCTCCTCCTCCTCCTCTTCTTCCCTCCCTGTCCCTCCTGTAGAATGTGCACCCTGGTATGTTGACATCCCAGTCATGGTTCTCTGTGTACCATGTTCCTGTGACTTCCACGATGTCCAGGCATTCCTCTTCCATCAAGCCCACCATTTCAGGGAGCTTTTTACCTAGACTATGGGCATTTGTACTCATTACCCTCCATTTTTCCTGGCTTTATTTCTTTTGGCCCCTTCCATTTTCTTACTGCCTTTGTCTTTTTCTCCATTTACCCCTGCCCATATCCCTATCAACTGCTCTATCTTGGTGTTTACCTCACTAACTACCCTGACTTTTGGGAGGGGCTAGGATTTCCCTTCTCCTTTTCAGTGCCTCCCACCTTGGCTAGTTTAAATGCTTGCCAATGAAGCATTTAAACCTATCACCTAGGGTCCTGGTTCCCCTCCATGATAGATGCAGACCATCATGCTTGTATAGGCCTGCATCCCTCCAGGCAGAGCCCCAGTCCCCAATGAAGCCAAATCCCTGAGCTCTGCACCAGTTTAGTAATTGAATCCCATGGTGTGGAGTACCCTTGCCTTATTCATGCCATAGACAGGTAGCACTTCCGAGTAAGTTTCCATGTGTGCTATTTGTCTAAGGCCCTTCCCCAACTCCACAAACTCCTGTTGCACTGCTCTGATCCCATTCTGAGCCAGGTCGTTCGTCCCTAGGTGGATAATGACATCCAGCTCACTCCTCCTTGCAGCTGCTCCCACAATCCTGAGGATTCATTTCCTGTCCCTCCAAGCCATGGTGCCAGGCAGGCACCTTGCCTCCCTTTCCCTTCCTTCCCCATGTTCTTGCCCCCCAACAATCGAGTGTCCCACCAGGAGTTGTTTCCTTCCCCTGTGGGGTCCTGTGCCACCCTCCTGTGGGTCTCCATTGTGGAGGTTCCCAGCATCCTCCTTGGTCTCCACTGTGGATGCCTCCATAGAGGAACCAGGATCCACCAGAGTGATGAATGAATTGTGAACAGGCACAACTGGAGGGATGTGCCTCTGTGCCACCACCCTCACCCTCTCTGAGACCACTGTGGTCCAACCCCACCTCTTTCTTGGCAACCTCTGATGTAGTGGTGGTGGCCTGGGTGATCCCTGGGTGGAGGAGCAGGTTTTCCAAATTATTACTAAGTCAGCATGGAGACGAGCAACATCCTCCCTCAGATCAGAGATGTGCCTGCAAATAGGACAGCAATGCAGTTTCCAGAATGTCTCCCAGAAGACTGCTGCTTCACAGCCAGTATATTGCACCACTCCCCACATGTCTGTGACCCTTCCTGTTACAGATGCTTTTCTTTTGGTTTTTTTTTTGTTCTTGTTTTAGTGTGTTCAAGCTCGTGAATGTCTCTACCCCCTATTCAGTGTGCTGTGCCTTTTAGGATATGAACAGGTGTATGTTGTTAGCAGTTTTGGGGAAGTGATGTCAGAGCCCCAGCTAGAAAGGAAGTTATGCGCTTGTGGTGGGTAGGGTGTGGGGAAGGGTGAGAGGGAGTAAACCTATGCTGTCCAGAAACAATCAACTACAACTCTGATCCTCCACCGCAGGTAGTGTCTTCCTTCCGTTCAGACACCTATTTCACAGAGGTTAATACCAGGTCTAGTCAAAAGTGACTGCAAATATCTCCCAGCTACAGTTCCTCCCTGGCAAATAAAAGTTAAAACTAAGACAAGTCAACCCAAAAAACAGAATCAACACTAGTTGCTTACACAGGTCCTAAAAGTAATAATTCAGTTCAGTGTAGTCTAGAAAATAACCTCCTTGATTTAAGGAATCTCTGGCTGCTTTCTCTCTCTCTCTCTCTCTCTCTCTCTCTGTGTCTCAGCAGACAGATGCCACACACAACTCCTGTTTTAAATCCACAGTTCAACTAGGCCCCTTTCAGCTCCCCCCTTAACAAACACCTATTTCACAGAGGTTAAGTACCAGGTCTAGTCACAAATGACTGCAATATTCTCACAGCTGCAATTCCTCCCTGGCAAATTAAAGTTAAGACTAAGAAAAATCAACCCCAAAAACAGAATCAATACTAGTTACTTTCACACGTCCAACAAGTAATAATTCTGTGCAGTGTACAGTAGTCTAGAAAATAACCTCCTTGATTTAAGGAATCTCTGCTTTCTCTCTGTGTGTCTCAGCAGAGATTGTCTAAAGGTTGACACACTACAGGTGCTCCGTTACTTTCGTGGTCGTGCTGAATGGCTGAGCCCATAGGCTACGTCACAGCACAATTGCACATGTGCAAAATGGCGCTGGTAAGCTCAGTGAGTTGGGGTTCTGACAGATGGATAAATAGCTTAGTTTTTAACAACACAATTGTCTGCAAACACATGGAAACCTTTAAGGTGCATACACATATTTCATAAAACAACAGGAGAATAACTGAGCAATGTTTTGTTTCCTTTATGCTCCGTGTCCTTCTAGAAGTGATAACCCCCAAACCCCTACTGCTGCTGCTGCAAGATGTCAGTCTGATGATGGAAGGTCACAATCTTCCTCTGTGGCTTCTGCCTACCCTTTCTTGGATGTATAAGTACCTGACCCGAACCTGAGTGCACCTGCCAAACAGCCTTCAGATTCTCTTCCCCATTGTAGCGACACATCTGAACTTGTGGAACCTGACATGCCTATTTTCATATCCTTCGGGAATATTGGCTCATACTTCAGAACCAGCATCAGCTATTTTACCTGACCAGCTGACTGAGGCTCTGCCCCCCCTTCCCCAGAGTGGAAGACATTTGGTCAAAGATGCAGTGCCCAGCTTTGGGCTGCTCACACCCCAGTACTTCCTCTGGGGAATCGGTTTGCAACCCTGTCTACTACACCAACTCGGGGGGACATTGTGATGGAGGATTCCAACTCGGGCACTACTTCTCAGACTTTACCGTCCCGTGTCAACTTGGATGGCAGGAAAAAACTGAGGAAGAAAAAACATTTGGAGACAGAGAAAGGGGACAGTTTACACTAATTTTGGTTATGTTCTAATTTTTTTCCAGCTAACTGAATGCAGGCCTTACAATTAGCTACTTTAAATGTTTTTAGCATTCACAATGGGGCTAAATGGAAGGCCATGTTTTCATTATTACATCAACTTTGTGTTGATATCTTTTTTCCTTCAGGAAACATGGATGCTGAATTCTTCAGCATTGACTCAGTGTAAAAATAGTTGGTTATGGGGCCCTTCTTACTGGTCATTTGCGTTGGATCATGCAGATGGGGTGGGGATTTTGTTTCAGGGTCACACTTTTCATTAACATAAAATAATGGATGTAGTTCCTGGGCAACTGATAATTCTTGATGGCATGTTTCAGGAACATACTTGTTGCTTTATTTCCATGTAATGCTCCCCAGGTAAAATCTGATAGGGTTGAGCTTTTTAAACTGATTCAACCATTTTTGGCTACTGCATACCTTGTTTTTCTTGGAGGGAATTTTAATTGCCCAATTGATGTTAAAACTAACTCTCTGGAGGGAAAGAAAACATATTGTGACTCCTGAGCTTTATTTCACTGTCTGGAGGTGGCGGGACTGAAAGACTCTTATGAGATATTGGGGATGATTCCATGCCCACTTATTATAGGGGTAACTTACAGTTTCATATCCATTTTTGGTTGTTTCCCCTAATGTTCCTATCTCAGATATTGATGTATGTGATCCTATTGAATTTTCCGACCATGTTCTGCTTCGTTTAACTGTTGGTCATCTCCCTTCTTGTGATTTCACCCATCGTAGGTGGTGACTTAATGTGTCAGTATTGCAAGATGTTGTTTTACAACATCAAATTAAAGAACTGTTATGAGCCAGAAAAACATTATTATGTCTGTATGACACAGTGGGGGACTGGTAGGATGATACAAAGCTTGCATTACAGAATTATTTTAAGACCTATGGTAAACGTCTTCAGACACAAACATTTCTTTAGTATATGACTTATAAACGACATCTTCAATTTGGTATTTTCCCTTATGGATATGTACAAAGAAGACATCTCCTTACAAATTGAGAATGTCAAACTTCAGATGAAGTAGCTGTAGTATGATCATACTTCTACCCTTCAACTTATGGAACACAGAAATCCCCCACTGGGGACCCGTGTAGAGCCTGTAAAACATGGGTAGACAACATGAATCTCTTTCTGTCTTATGAGATGCTACTGGGACTCTGACTTTGAACCCTATTGCTGTGATGCACATACTTCAGGATTATTTTAATTCCTTCTCTTCCCGTGTCTATCCTGATCAGCAGAATATAGAGGATTATTGATCTACTTTACATGTCTCCATTTGGGATGTAGAAAAGTAAATTTATTACATCCCCTTTCCATGACTGAAATTGATGTGACCATTAAAGGATTACAGAGAAATGTTTCTTCTGGTGTAGATAGCCTTCCAATTGAATTTTATCTGCATTTCCAAGCAGAACTTGTAGATGTGTTTTTACTTTTGTTCAATGAAATCACACAATGGCATTTAGTGGCAGATAATTTCACCCGGGGTTTATTTAAATTCCTGTATAAATCTGGAGACAAGTCTCTGATACAGAATTGGAAGCCTATATGCCTTTTGAATGCCGACTGGAAAATTTTGACTAAATTCATACATTTTAGATTGCAGAATTCCCTTTTGCAATACCTGCACACTGCTCAAACTTGTAGTGTGCCGGGTAAACTCATTCACAATAAATGAATTGTCCTTCATGATTGTTATGACTATTGTATGGCAAATCAGACTGGAGGTTTTATACTGACTTTGGATCAGAGCAAGGCTTTCAACAGGGTGCCTCATTATTACTTGTTTCAAGTTCTTCAGACATATGGAGTACCTGACACTTTTATTGATTAGATTAAGACTCTTTATAGGACAATGACAGCTGTTACAACGATTGGAGGTTTGGAGACCAGGGTTCTAAATGTTCATATGGGAGTTTGTCAAGGGTGTCCTCTTAGCCCCCTTTTGTATATTGTAGCCTTGGATCCCATTACAAGACATATTGTTTTAGATCCTGATATTGCTGGAATTCCACTCCCTGAGGGACAGGAGAGTTTGAGAATTTCTTTTTTTTTTCAATTCACACTTTATTCTCAAAATTTTCTACAATACAGGAGGCAGTAATGCAAATATGAACAGCCAGTTTGTGATACAATCCAACACTGCCCCCCCCAACCCCCCTACCCCCCCCGGCACAGCAGTTCTTTCAAGTGTTGTAGTAACTAGCTATCCATAATAACCGAATACTTGATAAGACAACAGGTAACCAGTTGTACTTTAAATCCTAGCAGTAATAATTAAAGTGTGAAGGGGATCCCATATATACTTATACATTTGTAGCCTATTTTGGAGGCTTGCTATGGCCTTCTCTGTGCAGAGATTTGTGAGGATTTCACGTGTCCATTCCTGGTATGTTGGACAAATCTCATCTTTCCAATGCCTGAGAGTAATTTTTTTAACCGAGAGTGTGATCACAGATATATGAAATCTCTGAATTTTAACCTTAATATAAGACAAATCTCCCAAAAGGCAAATATCTGGTGTAAAGCAGTCCTGTAATTCCAATAAGGGATTCAGGTGGATTTTAATTAAATCCCATAACAAAGCTATCCTGGGGCATGACCAGAATATATGAAAAGCGTCCCAGCTTCCTGGGAGCACCTAGTGCACCTATTGGTATCAAGAAGGCCCCATTTTGCCAGTTTGACTGGCGTGTAGTGCATATTATGCAAAATGTGATATTGCATGAGGTGTAATCTAGCTTGGGACACATATTTATGACAGAACATCCAGACAGCTGGCCAGTTGAAAGTGGACTAAGGGAAAAATAGGTTCCAAAAACTAGTGGGACCATTACCACTCCCAAACCACCATTGGTACAATACTTGATGTATCTTAGAGATAACCCCTGGGGATTCGAGAAAAGAGGAAAGTTCAGGTACCAAAGCAAAATCTGCTGGGCGGGGAGGGACTTTACCAAAAACCGTGATTAGCAAATGCTTCAATTGACAAACCCTGAATGACTGGGAGTCTGAAATATTGCACTTTCTGATAATCTCGGTGACCGAAAGCCAAGCCCCTGAATCTTCCAGGAATGAGGACGCTCTCCCCTCTCCTAACTGAGGCAGCCATGTACAAGAGATTGTCTTCTTATTTATGGTAAAAACCTGGGAATTCCAGATAGACTGAGACAGGTCTGTGCTTGGATTGTATCTTAAAAAAGAACACAGCGGCGAGTGAACTTTTAATGATGTCATGAGAGTGGGGCATTTACTAGCATTCTGTAAGAGGGACACTTTAACAAAGAGCATGGTTGAGGGGTCCATGTTCATAGCCTGGATAAAATCTAATTCAATGTTGAGCCAGGCTGGTCTCAGATTTCCTGGACCCAGCCTTACCCATTTCAGGTACTTAGCAAGATGACTAGCCCAGTAATAAATTGACAAATGAGGACTCTGCAGCCCCCCCCTCACTTTTAGGGGTGGCTAGCTTGTGATAAGCCAGCCTGGAATGTTTATTAGACCAGATAAAATTAATGACGAGTTTATGCATTTTCTGAAACCAGGATAAGGGGACAAATGAGTTGAGATGTGACAGGGGGTTAAAAAATGCAGGGAAATACATTCATCTTAATTATGTTAATGCCGCCTTATAATGAAATCGGAAGCTTATCCCATCTCTCTAGATCCTACACAATCATCTGAGAAAGAGATTCTAAATTTTATTTAAACCATAGGGAAGTATTACGTGTTAGTTTGATACCCAGGTATTTGATAACACAGGGAGACCAGCACAATCCCAGAGGGATAATGTCTGACTTAAAAACCTTGTGATTAAGAGGAAAAAGGGACGTCTTGTTTGCGTTAAACTTATAATTCAAAAACTGACTAAATTTGGTAATCTCTCTTAACATATTCAGAATAGATGTTACCAGGTGGGCCAAATGGAGGAGGAGATCATCAGCATATGCTGTTATCTTCATCACGTTGTTCCGGATCAGAGAACCTACTATTCCCGTGGTGTTAAGAATATTTTGAATGAGGGGTTCTAAATAAAAGTTGAATAATAAGGGGGAAAGGGGACATCCCTGTCTTGTACCAGAATGTAACAAGAAAAATTTAGAAAAAGCCCCATTACCTGAAATCCTTGCAGAGGGAGACCAATATAGCGCCCTGATCCAGTCTATGAACATGGAGGGAAACCCAAATGCTCTGAGAACGTGGAATAAAAAATTCCAGTTTACCCGGTCAAATGCCTTCTTGGCATCCAGGGAGACCAGCCCCGTGGGGAAGGTGGTGTCCCTGGATTCTGAGAAGACATGTGAGAGGGTACGTAGATGGTCTGAGGATGAACGTCCCCTCATAAACCCAACTTGAAACATGCCAACTAGGTCCGGGAGGACCAGCGTTAGCCTATCGGCCAATATCTTCGAAAGAATTTTGACATCTTGATTCAATAGGGATATTGGCCTGTAACTCTGAACCGATTCAGGGTCCTTGTCCAGTTTGGGTAATAGGACTATTAGGGCTTCAAACAAGTGAGTGTCTTATGCGGCCCCAGAGAGAATATGAAGGTAGAGCCGGTGGAGCACAGGCAGTAACTGTTCCCTGAAAACTTTATAAAATAAAGCGGAAAACCCATCTGGTCCCGGAACTTTATCCAAGGGCAGGGCCTTTATAACGGCCAAGTTTCCTCCTGTGATAGAGGAGAGGATAATAATTTTCTTTGGGAATTTGACAAGGAAGGTAGGCAAGAATCCCTAAGGTACACTTCCAACTCTTCTGTGGAAGGAGGGCTATCCATATCCCTATATGGCTGCTCATAGTATGTAGCAAATTTCTGCACTATCTCTGAGGGGGATACCCTCAGGGACCCGTCTGCCTGAGCCCTAATAGGAGGTATAAATCTTGCAGACTCCTGCTGTTTTAAACGTAAAGCCAGCAGGCGCCCCGCTTTTTCTCCTTGATCCGTGAAACTTGTTTTGGTACGGATGATGGCCAACTCTGCTTTCTCTCTTAACAATTCTAAATATCTGTCCTTAACTACTAATAATTTCTGCCTCTCCTCCTTGGAAGTGTTATTTGATTGTTTGGATTCTAATACCCGTATCTGAGACAGTAATGATAATAGCTCTGCTTCCTGAGCCCTCTTCCTCTTTGTAGCTAAACTAATGAGAATACCCCTAATGTAGGCCTTAAAAGCTCCCCATAAAATGTCCAGCATAGCACTTTCTATTGGGTTGGTAGAGAAAAAGAAATCAATCTGATCCTTCACCAGTCGACAGTATTTCTCCTCCTTCAATAACTGTTCATTTAATTTCCATCGGGTCTCTTTCTTGGGAATGTTAAAGAAAGCCAGATTACATAACATCAGAGAATGATCAGATACGGGACCCAGTTGGATCGAGGCAGACAGCACACCCGGCAAGAGCTCATGAGAGACCAATAGGTAGTCAATGCGAGACTGTGAGCCGTGTGCTGGTGAACTAAAAGTATATTCCCTGGAGTTGGGATGCAAGACTCGCCATACGTCACACAGTCCGCATTGGTCCAACAACTCCCTAAAGGCCCTTTGCCTAGGGGACAATCCTCTCGACCCATTTCTGGACCTGTCTATATTAGGGTCCAAGACCAAATTAAAGTCTCCCCAAAAATAATGTGAATAGGGAGTAAGGGGAGAATTGTGGCAATCAGCTTCATAAAAAAGGTGGGATTGTCCACGTTTGGTCTGTAGATACTGCCAAGCAATAGTAGCATGGCCCAAAGGGTACCCTGGACTAGGATGTACCTTCTCTCTGAATCCTTGAAGACCTGAGTGGGGATAAATGGGACGTCTCTATTAACCAGCATTATGACCCCACAGCTGTTGGTAGATCCTGAGGCATTAAAGACCTGTCCCACCTGTTGTCTCCTGAGTTGCAATGTCTCAGTATCTAGCAGGTGAGATTCTTGCAAGAACGTTATCTGTGCATGCAGCAAACTCAGGTGTTTAAGCACCTGTTATTGCTTAGGTTTTTTCCTAACCCTCTTCACTTTCCACGTAGCTAGGTTGATATTGCTAGCCATCTATATTGGCAAAAGTGAGCCCGGAGTTAACCTTTGACAATTACTACAACTGTGATCCAAGTACCCCTGTTCCACTAAGACTGCTGTGCCATCCTCCCACCCCAAACCCTCTCAACCCTGCCCAAACTACCCCATCCCTCCCCCAAGTAACACCCAATCACAACATAACATTAATAAACCCAGAATTTTACCTTCTTCCCTGCCCTCCCTACCCCTCAACTGTCACCAACAATGTTCAACAACATACCATTTCCTTCTCCCCCAGCCCCCCAACAATGCACCCCTAAACCCAAGAAAAAACCTGTGAGCCCCCATGTGAAAACAAAAGGAGGTAAGTGACCTGAATTACAATAACAATCTGTGAGGTCATCAGTTAATCCACTCCTGGTAACCAGTGGGAGTAACACTATGTTAGTAAGGCATAGGCACTGGGAGTATTGAGAATTACCAAACCCTGATGCCTTGCCTACTGAAGGGAATGCACCTCGATAGGTGCTGTTAGGGCCAGACCAAAGGCGATGATTCCGGTCCCCACGCGAACCACGTCCACAACAGGACTCACTTGCCCCAAGAAAGCAGGTCCCACCACTCCCTATCCAGTTGTAAAGCCCTTGTGCCAAGAAAAGCCCCCCCTTCCGGGTCGCTAAAATCACTGGCCCATACTACATTGAGTCGCAAGCTCCCTCTGACGCTACAGGAGGCATAGCACGTAATAGTGCACTATAGAGAAAATACTTCAGCACCTTCCTTAAACAACCTACCATATGATGGGTATTAATACCCTGCAAGGTGTAAACCATAGGTCTTAACAGAGCCATTCCCCCTGGCATACCTGCTGGGGAGGTACTAAACAAAAACAATGCAAAAATTACCCTCCTCAAAGCTTGTAAATGATAAAGTTAAACAGTCATTTTACAAGAAATAACAGTCTCAGATAAAACTAAGGCGTAGACAACCGTACAAAGTCTGGATAATATTAAGGAAATTGTGTCCCTTCAGCTCTTTGTATAGGAACCCAACAATTAATTATACTCATTCCCGAAGAATCCTTCAAGTGACAGCCACCTCTCTTCAATCCAGAGCTCTTCCATTTAAATAATGAAGGACCTCTCATGTATCCCTGAAGAGATCAGGCAGGAACAGCTTTAGACCAGCAAGCGCAGCCTCAGGATCCTCGTAAGAAACCCAGGTGCTGGCCACTTGAACCTGTAACCTGGCCGGGTACGCCATGCGAAACTTAAGACCAGCAGCAATAATCTTGGAAACAACTGGGTGAAATGCTTTACGTTTCAAACAGACAGAGCCCGGCAAGTCCTGCACTAGCCTGAGTTTGACTTGCTCCCATCTGACTTCCTGGATTTCTCTAACTTTGTACAAGTGCTGCCACTCCAAAAAGTTTAGAAATCGGCACATTATAGGGCAAGGTGTTGCTCCGGGTGGGCTTCGGCCTTAGGGATCTATGGGCTGTCTCAATTATATATTTAGCCCCAAATGGCGAGGGGCCAACGATCTTCTCCACCAACTTCTGGGTGAATGTTATGGTGTTCTGGCCCTCTTCTCCCTCCGGCAGCCCAAGGATCACAATATTATTTCTATGACTTCAACCTTCAAGGTCCTCAAGTTTAGCTTCAAACGTGCAAGTTTCTGCCCCATAGCCCTATCCCAGAATTGAACCTTTCTACTTGTTTCTCCAAGGAGGAAATCCTGGCTGTATTATCTGTAGTTGAGACTGAAACCTCTTCAAGCTTTCTGGTTAGAGATTTAATCTCTGATGCCATTTCTTTTGTTTCTTCCTGAAAGGGCTTAAATTCCTCTAGGAATCTGCTTAGCGTAAGCGGTTCCTGCTCCGTGCCCTGATTTGCAACCTCTGGCTTATCAACTCCACTTGAGGCCCATGGTTTCTTCGGGGCCTTCTCCGGGGAAACTGGTGGGGTGTGTTTTTATGGCGCCATTTTCATATATACCTCCATTATCTCTCAAATTCACCCAGCAAAAGCACTCAATGCAAGGAATGCAGTAGACCATAAAATGATAGGGTTTTAGATGAGTTGAACACTCCAAAAAACACTTTTACAGAGTTGGGAGGCTGGAGCTATGCAGAGGAGCTTCTACCCGGTACCTTGCATCACGTGGTCCCCCGAGTTTGAGAATTTCTGCTTATGTGGATGATTGTTTTATTTGTTCATACACAGGCCCACATTTTCTTTGCTTTATGGGCCTTTGATCATTTCCATGATATTGCTGGGTCCTTTCTCAATCGAGATAAATGTGTTGGGATAGCTCTTGGAAGGCAGGTTTCAAACTGTGTTATTTCTGGTATCCGTATTACTGTACTTCTCATTAATATTTTGGGTCTTTATTTTGGGGAGAGGATGTTGCTTGAAAAAATTGGATAATGGCCATTTAGAAATGCAAATGGAAGGTGGTTCGCTGGAAACATTGGATGCGTTCAAAGGGGAGAAGAATTATTGTTAAACAATTCCTAATGCCCATCTTGTTATATGTAGGATGGATTTTTCTGTTGCCTCTGGATTTTGAGACTAGAATATACAGTATCTGTTTCCAGATGCTTTGAGGGAATCGTTTGAACCCCATCAAACAAGGTTTTACTTGCCTGCCCAGAGAAAAGGGAGGGGTGGGTATGTTACACCAATAGTTTTTTTTTTATATACTTTATTTTTGATAGGTTCTTTAAAGCCAGTCTTACTGGCTGAGGATCATGATACACTCTGGACAAAAGCTTTATTGCAGGGTTATCTGACCAGGTGGAATTTGGGTGCCATTAGGCTTAACCCAGTTTAGGTGTTCTGGACTTATGGAAACCTTCTTTAAAGAAATTATTTGTTTGGAAGATTACAAAGTCCCAATTATTACTGAATTCCAGGAAGCAGTTGTATGATTTGATATTACAGTTTACAGAGCCAAGGGAGCCTGGCTTCCAATTCTGTCACCCTAGTAAATTGAGTTTGGCTCTTATTCAACTTAAAAATCCTATGCTCCCGGTACAGATGTGGGATTATCTCTGGCTGAGTACCTATGGTAGGATTAATGTGCAAGGTAATAAAAGACACAAAGCAATTTATGAAAGAGGTTGCCCTTACTTGGAATGTTTGGCCAGTGAGGAAACTATTACTCACTTTATGCTGGACTGTATTTTTATGGTCAATCTTTGGCAGTTTTTGTCTAGCAATTGAAAATTGCCTTGGCTTACAAGATTGATCTACCAAAAGTTAGTTTTGGGGGGATTATGCTGGTAGAGTAGCCATTTATGATGCCAGTACCTTGGGATTATTATTTTCTTGTATGAAATTTTACCTATTGCAGGCCAGAAGTAGTTCTGTTTACAGCAGAGTCGAATGTCTTATTTAGCCATTAGTACATTGTGCAAACAAGTTTGCAAATCGTTTATGTACAGGATGTGGGTAAATTTTCTGCTGTAAAAGTTCAACACCTTTGGAAAGATTTGACAATATTAATCCAGTGACTGTAGTATGACCCTGGTTTCCTGGGATACCTGATGTATTCTTTCATTTATTGTTTTTACTGTTGTTACAAATGTCTTCTTTATTTCTTCAGCATTGGGTGATTATTACTCCTTTTCTGTTGTTTAGATATATGTTGGGGCCTGGATTTGTTGGGGGTTTGTGGAAAGTCTATTAAGTTAGTTTTGTACACTGAATCCTTGTGTTCTTTTCCTTTTTCCAGGAGAATTATCCAATTGTGTTCATGTGTTTTTATTTTCCATTTCCTTATTTTCTTTATAGTAATTGTCTTACAGGGGTTGTTATGTTTTAGTGGTTATTGTTGTTGTAATGGTTGTGTATTGAGTTTTGCAATAAAAAATGCCCTTACTCGATATATTTTGTTTTGCAGAGATTTTAATTCTAGTAGATTAACTTCTGATAGAGGTCTGTCTGCTACAAAAACCTTTTGTGATGCAAATGTTTTGAACACCCTGGTGCAACAGACTGGCCTGATTGATGCCTTTGTTTCTTCTGGCAAAGCAGTGGGAAAAACATATTTTTGAGGCACTATTGCAACAAGGTTAGATTATTGGTTTATTTCTCCAGAGCATTAGTGGTCAGAATGACCAAGGTACAATTGGTAGTTTCCTCAAATCATGCCATATTATGTATGTCACTGGCTAATTTTACAGAAATGGCACATGGACTGAGATACTGGTGTATGAACTTAGAATTGTTAAACAGTACTTTTATCCATCAAGGCTTTGATAATGTTTTGGACTCCTGCAGGCCAGTCTTCTTTCTATATGATTCCCCGCTTGTTTGATGGAAAGATACCAATAATTACATTAACGATTGCTTTCAAAAATTGGGGAAATTAAATGGTACTTTGAAAATGGATAGTTACACAAAAATTATGACAACAAATGATTTTTTTGATTTCCCAACAAAATGAGGGGGGAAGGGATTTATCAGGAAAAAATACAGATTTAAAACAAAAAAGTTACAAACTTACAATATGACAGATTAAAATCACTGCAGGTGGAAAAACTTTTTGGAATGCAAGGTAAGCAAGATCATGTAAACTCTTTTAAATTGTGTAAATCCCAAAGGGAAAAACAATTAATTACTAAATTAAAGAATGCTGATGGGACAACTATCAAAAATAAATCAGATATCATGGCAGAAATGAATAAATATATTAAAGAAATGTTTGCTGCTAAGGAACTATCACCCTCTGAAATTTCAACCTGGTTGAGACTGAGCACTGTACCACAATGTTCTCCCTTACATTTGGCCTCTCTAATACAATCTATTACTAAACAGGAACTTTTAAGTGAGGTACAGCAATTAAAAAGAGGATCAACACCTGGTCAGGGTGGTCTCCCAAATGAAATATATTCTGTTATTTGTACTAAACTGCTAAAAGAAACAGTTATCATATTCAACACAATGATAGAACAGGAAGAGATCTCCAATAGCATGTACAGAGGCCTGGTCATTCTCTTATACAAAAAGGGAACCCCAACTGATTTAACTAATTGGAGTCCTATAATGCTTTTAAATTCAGATTTCAAGCTTCTAGAAAACATTTTGAGTAACGGACTGGCTTTTGTCCTTCCAAATGTATTTCATCCTTCCCAGACCTGCTCAGTACCAGGCAGAAGTATTACTGATAGCTTTATCTTGTTACAGGAAATTATGGAAAGGGGACATTTGGCAAAATTATCAGGTTTAATATTAAGCCTTGATCAAACAAAAAGCATTCAATATAGTTTCCCATGTTTATCTTTGGGACTGTATGTCTGCATATTGGATTCCCACCCCAATTCATATCTTGGGTATGTGCATGTTATTATAAGGCTACAGCAGCCCCATATGTAAATGGTTTGTTAGGAACAGAGTGTAAAATAGGTAGAGGGGTTCAACAGGGTTGTCCATTAAGCCAGCTGCTGCACATTCTATCTTTACATCCATTATTACATACTTTAAATGCATCCCCAAATATTATAGATCTTTCCTTTTCAAGTGCAGATGCAGAGATAAGGACCATATCATACATGGACAATGTCTGCCTAGTATTGGCTGATGCTGGCTCCAGTCTGGAGGCAGAAGATATCGTATACTCCTATTCCAAAGTGAAAGGATCAGTTATAAACTACAAAAACCAAAAATTACCTGCATGCCCTTTGGGGAAGGACAGGCTTTAGACACTGAAGTAATGGGAGTTACAATATCAGATGGTCACTGCACAATATTGGGAATCCTCTTTGGGAGAGGAGATTGGCTTATCTTAATTGGACTATCTTATTAAAGATAGCACAAAATAAAGTAACACTGTAGAATAGACAGAAGATGGTAAAGTTAATGAGAGTTTACATGGCCAAGACATTTCTATTATTAATGTTCTTATACCTTAGCTGTATCTACACACCTCCAAAGCAACTAGAAGCTTCCATTTATGGGTGTTTTTTCATTGTATATGGGAAAGCTGATTAAACCCTGTTAAGTGGGAAATTCTGTATTTAGAGAGAGCCAAGGCAGGCCTAAATATGGTCAATCTGATTATTTTCTTCTTCAATATGTTCATCTATACCAATTTGAAACCATTGCTAATTTGCAAAGAAAATCTATGGATAGCATGGATAAATGACAGTGTATCCATTATATTTCCATACTGGCTTATGAATTCACATCTTCATAAACAAAGATTCCTCACACAGATACCCACATATTTTCAGTCCTGTTTTAGCAAAGTAAAAATGTGGTGATGCACCAAATATCAGGTTAGTTCCTTATCTCATTGAAACTTTTATAGTTATATTATGATCACCTTTTTTCATGATACCCCAGTGTTTGCAAAGTGACCCATCAGAGAAGTCCAGACTGTTTATTTATTTGTTTATTGATAGCTAGGATACAAATATCTGTGTACCAGGGGTTCTTTTACAAAGGTTCCATATCAATCAAAAATGGATACAATAATAAAACAGAGGTTACAACTCAAGGAGGTGACAATGCAATTAGGTTCCAAAACAAAGACAATTACGCAAATAAATAAACAAACAAACAAATAGGGTGGATAGTAGAGCTGACTATACACGCTTGCATTTGTGAAGTAAATGCAAGTTGCAGGGCTACATAGTTTTATTTTTTAAAATATATGATATCTGTTGCCTGAGAAGTTCAACCTTTCTAGTTCATCTTATTGTCTGCTCTACCTTTTGGTTTAGTCTTTTTTCTTGTCCCTTTACCTACCCGCTAATAGGACTGAATACTGTGAAGCCAGACCTGAATGGTGCGGGGGGAGAGAAGCCAATCGGATGGCTGGGACCGGAGCTGGAGACACAGCTTGTGACTGGGCCTAAAGCTGGCTCATTGACTAACTGATTGACTGACAGGAAGCTTTTAGCAAGAAAGGCTTGAAGAATTTCAGAGCAAAGGAGTCTCAGAAAAAAAGAAAAAGGACAGTATTTTGTTTTTACTTTATTCTCATCTGTAATTAGTAGTTGAATTTTATAAGTTATATGCATTGCAAACTTCATTTTATTGTATCCTGTCATTATGCTGTGTGACCAGCTGGGTTCACCCAGGCCCTTATATATGTGCTTGCATGCTTCTTTTTAATTTTTTTCAATCTGTTATAGCATTTTTATCAAATTATTAGAGTTAAAGTTTGTGCCACTCAGATATTTTTAATCACGTTGTTTGGTTGTATTTAGTGCACAGACTCTTGTTTGTCATCCAGATTCAAGATGCCATTGTGAACCTGTTACACACTTCAGGGGAGAAGGCTAAAATAGCAGCAATTTTAGTCTGGTGCTTAGAGATTAGAGCTCAAAAGCTAAAGTATTATAGGTGACTTGTTCAGTTGTTGGGCACTTGCGATTTGTTGCACCTTGTAGCACCTTAAGTAAGACAATGTCTCTAAATACTCAATTCATTTAGCTGTTCCGGTTAACTTAGCCAACCTGCAATAAGTCTGCTGCATCTTCAGGAGCTGTTTGATTGTAGCAGTGCGATCACTGGAACAGTCTTCAGGGACTCCTACAAGTAAGTTAAAAATTATAACAGACTAGTATATAATTCGAGCTAGTAGTCTTACACTATTTTTTAATGTTTAATGTTTCTTGATTTTTTTTAACGACAAGGTATCCAGAACTAGTGGTTCTTATTGTATTTTCTATGATACCTAGTGTAGCTGTATGTTGTATTTTTATCACCTTACATCTCTTGGCAGAAGCTTAAGTGTGCCTTCTGTTTCTAATTTAGTGGATCAGACAATGAAGGCTTCTTGCACCACAAAATGCTGGAAAGAAGTTGTGACCTGCCTTGTTCCCCCCTTCCTCTCAGACAGTGGACAGTGAGGATAGTTACTATGATGGGCATTCCTTGTATTTTAAGAAAAGGCTACTGCAAGACCTTATCTGGTACTGTACTGTGTGTCTGAGAAGTTTTTAAAGGGACCTGATGTTTTTGATGACTTTTACTTTAAGATGTTTTGGATTTGTGTCTATTCTGATTATTCTAATTTTTGAATGAGATTCTAAGGCTACTGCTTGAGTGGAGAAGACAGCTGCCTAAGATTATCTGACAGCAATTTTTTTTTGTTTACAACTAATTGTCTTGCTGCCTTGATGAACTGTTAATTTTAGAGTGCTTGCATCTGACTTCATTTAATTTTGATAAACTGTGTTTTTTTTTATTCGATTCCCAGCTGGTAACATTACCAAATGTCATTATTATAATCATATTGTCTGAGGTAATTAGACATAAATCACTGGTAGTTAACTTAGTTCCTTGAGCTAATTGCTAAAAATGGTTGTAACAAGGAAACAAGCACTAGAATCTTTGAACCTGAGTATCAATCAACTCCTATAAATGGTATCAAGCAGCATAGTACTGATTATAAGATGGGGGAGGAGTCTATCGATATATCTGATGAGCCGTTTGAATTATATTCTACACCTAAGGGAAAATCTAGGGCAGATAGTAAGGTCAAAAAAGGTTGTGGTGGCAACCTTGAGGTTAAGGTCACCAAACCTCTGAAGAATCAAACAAATACGAAAAAAAACTAAGAATAAAAAAAAACAGCCAAATACAGAACAATTAACAAACAAGGGATACAAACTAAAATTGATCAATTTATACCTCTACTATCTGCGGCTAGTTTTTATATGAATATGACAGAAGCAGTGGAAGGAACTAATGTGCAGGATGAGGTCCTAGTATTTACTGTTCCAGATACCCAAACTAATGACATTCTAGAACAAAATAAAGCACAATCAAGACTTGAAAATATAGATTGTCCTAGTTGTACTGATGGTGGGAAGAAGCAATCTAGGCTTGAAGCCTCTCTTGTCTTAAATTTTACAAATGATCCCACTAGAACTTTAAATAATTGCTTAAATGATTCTAGTCACTCTGAATTGAACTTTGAGGAAATTAATCATAACTCTTTTTGCATCTATTAGCTATACAGCATCACAGTCTCTTGTTTTTTCTCCTGATTATTTTAAAGAACATAATCCCCTGCCCAACTGGCAGTCTAATTTAAGGGAGATCATTACAGATTTATAAGAAACCATTATTGGTTTAAAGCAGATATATACACCAGGGAAGCAGAAAAACCCAGGAAGCTGTTATCGTGTAGGTTTAAAATCTGACCACCAAGCAATTCATTGTCCTGAGGGGTATCCATTTGGTGTTAGTGAGGACTTAAAAACTTTGTGGCTAATCCTCACTCTGCTTATTTGGTGATTCTTGAGCAACTTTTTAACTTTAGACATGAATTTGATGTACTTAAAGTTAATATTGCACAGTGGTTTAAGGCCCTGAGCTGCAAATCTGGTGACATCCAACAGACCAGACCTGGGTTTGAATCCCACAGTTTCCACTTACATACTGTGTGACCTTGAGAAATTCACTTAACTTCCCTGTGCTCCCAGGCTGCACCTGTAAAAAAGCTTTCAGCTTAGTGTGCTACTCCTGGTTAAAAAAAAAAAAATTGGATGCTATTCTTGGGAAATTGAAGCTGCTTGCACCTAAGGTTGAATCCCCCTCTTATGTCCTAGAAAATCAAGAAGGGCTTAGACCTAACTTTTCCTCTGTTTGTTTCCTCTGTAATGAATCTGATAATGGAAGCAATATCACAAACAAGGGGAAAAAGAAAGTAATAAAACCAAGAAGAGAAAGAGGGGAAAAAGTTGGAAAAAAGTTAGAGATGCACCTATTAACATAGTAAAGAGAATGAATAATATAGAAACATAGAAACATAGAATTTGACAGCAGATAAGGACCGCTTGGCCCACCCAGTCTGACCATTTCCCTACTTACTGGATAAGCTGCAGATCCTAGTTAACCAGCAGCCTACTTCTTCCTACCCCAACCCCCTAGAATGGCCTTATGACTGTCCCATGCATGCTTGAATTCCACCACTGATTTTGACTCCACAACCTCCTCTGGAAGGCTGTTCCATGCATCCACAACCCTCTCTGTGAAAAAATACTTCCTTAAATTACCTCTGAGCCGCCCCCATCTTCAAATTGTGCCCTCTTGTTCTTGCACACCTCTTTTTTGAAAGATGCTACCCTCTTGGACTTTGTTGATTCCCTTGAGGTACTTGAACATTTCTATCATGTCCCCCCTCTCCCTCCTTTCCTCGAGGCTATACATATTAAGCTCCTTTCATCTCTCTTCATATGTCTTCCGGTGCAGACCCTGCACCATTTTAGTTGCCCTCCTCTGGACAGCTTCCATCCTGTCTATGTCTTTGCAGAGATTGGGTCTCCAGAACTGCACACAGTACTCCAGATGGGGTCTCACCAGCTGTCTGTACAGAGGCATAATAACTTCCTGTTTTCTACTGGTGATGCCTCTCCCTATGCATCCCAGTATCCCCCAGCCCTCCTTGCTGCCCTCTCACATTGCTTGCCCACCTTTAGGTCATCTGATATGACTACCCCCAGGTCCCTTTACATTTTTGTTGTTGTTAGTATCTCACCCCCCATTGTGTACTCTTCCCCTGGGTTTTTGTTTCCCAGGTGCATTACCTTGCACTTCTTAGCATTGAATCTAAGCTGCCATATATTTGACCATTCCTCTAACCTTGCCAAGTCCCTTCTCATCCTTTCCATCCCACCCTGTGCACCAACTCTGTTGCAGATCTTTGTGTCATCTGCAAAGAGACATACTTTTCCTTCCAGTCCCTCTGCAATGTTGCTTATAAAGACATTGAAGAGGACTGTTCCTAATACTGAACCCTGCGGTACCCCACTAGTAACCCTCCTTTCTTCTGAGTGGACTCCATTTACTATTACTCTCTGTGTCCTATTCTCCAGTCAATTCTTTACCCAGGCTGTCATCTTGGGACCCACTCCCAGGCTGGCTAACTTGTATATTAATCTTTTGTGTGGGACTGTGTCAAATGCCTTGCTAAAGTCTAGGTAGGCCATGTCCACAGCCCCTCCCTGATCTACTACTTTGGTCACCCAGTCAAAGAAATCTATCAGATTCATCTGGCATGACCTTCCCACTGTGAATCCATGCTGCCTAGGGTCCTCGAAAGCCTGCAGGAACTACTAAAAGGATATGCAAGGTTGATGTCAAATCTAAGGGGCCAACTATTAAATGCCCTTTTGAACCTGTACAAAATATGGTGGTTGAAAAAGAGGATAGTTTTTCTCCCCACCTTCCTATTGACTCCAACAACCCCCCAGAAATACAAAGTGGGTCAGAACAAAGATACATTTTTGCATTCAGAAATGCAAAACTGCAAAATGTTGATTCTGATACGCAACATTTTAGGCCAGAAAAGAACTTAAGTTAAATTTTGTTGGGTCAAGAGACAAACAAGTGTCCATGGATAGCTCTTGTATTCATAAAAAATGATGTGATTGAAACAAGGAGTTTGGTTAATCTTGATGAGTGCAATAATGACACTATATGGCTACAAACTGGAAGAACATTTTGTGACTAATGTTAGCAAAAATAAGATTGTGAACCTCCTTAGGGCAGTTACTGGTGTGGATACCAAGCCTCTTGACATTGTCCAGATATGTAATGACAAGGATAAGTGGAACAGAGATTGTATTTTTATTTTTAGCTCTGCTCCTAGAATTATCAACCACATATGGCTCAATAATAAGCTCTTAAAGAACCAGGGCTATGATACGAAGTTTGTAAAGAGGGAAAAACTGAATAGTTTTCCTCACATTGAACCTACAAGAAAAAGCAGTTTAGTATATTAGGGTTGAATCCCATACTAAATTAAACTACAAGGAAAATAAAACATATTTTATTAAACTTATTTGCACAGGATCTTCAGATAGACATGGCTGACCTCAAAATCAACAGTGTCTTCAGATAGACAAATGCACAAAAAAAATGGACAGGTAGAAGCAATCATCCAGGGTGACTCAATTGATTTCATTTTGCAAAAAGCTGCCCTATTGGACAAAGTGGGTATTTATATTATTGAAAGTTCTTCAGTATTTAAGCAAAGGGATACAAGTACTACTGAAGTGAAAATGCCTAAATCGTTTCTTTTACATGGTCTCTCTAATGTTAAGTACAAAAGTAAAAGTAAGCTTAAAAATGTCATCATAGATCTGCTAGAACAGTTTCTTAATGTATCTGCTCTGGATAATGACACCATTAAAATTACTAGGGTGGCTCCCTAACTATCAATCTGACCAATTTTTGCTAATTATAAAATACCAAAGCTTGTATAATAAAATTTGGAATAACTTTGCCTTACTTGACTCAATCGGCCTATACTTGATGCCCACTGAAGTATCTGAAAGCACAGAGGGTAAAATTGCAGAGTTGTCAAGGGATCAAATGATAGAAGTAAACACGCCAGTGAAACGGTTTGACTGTTAGCCCAACATACCAGTTAGTAACAGGTTTGAGGTCCTAGATTTTGACAAATGACAACTAAATATTTTATCTAATGAATTTATTAACTCTCCATTATCACAACATTTTTTGGTAAGTTGGAATATCTGTTGACTTGCCTCCAGTTTGATAGACGAGGAATGGTTAAGCTGTATAAAATCTTTTTAAGTTATTTGTTTGCAAGAAACCTGGCATGCAAGGAATATTGATGTATCTTTAAATGGTTACCAACTACTTGAGATCCCTCGGAAAAGGTCAGCAAAAGTTGGTAGATATGCGGGGGGTCTAGCAACTTGGTTTAGGACCAATGACAGTCTTAAATTTCCTCTATTAATATCTAACACCAATATTCAAGCCTTTCTTATTAATTATTCAGGGAATAAAATTTAGTATGGTTAATACTTTTATACCCCTGTGGGGTACTGAATATTACACTGAAATCCTATGGGATAACTTTAAAGATACATTTTATTTGGACAACAACTGGCTGTGAGATTATTCTTATGTGTGGTGATTTTAATGCCAAGATTGGTGATTTTAATGGCCATTCAAACAACAACTATCATAACTGGTGTTATCCCAATGCTGCTAATTATTCTACTGTAGGCTTACTATGTATAAAAAGGTTAAATAAAGCTGGTAGCAAACTGTTAAATACTTTGGATACTCATTTTCTAGCCACTTTAAATGGTTGAATTACTGATGATAAATAATAATAAGTTTTATTTATAAAGTGCCTTTCAATTTTCAAAGTGCTGTACAAGTTAAAACAATATAGATCAAACATTAAAATCCAATATCAAACATAGATAAAAACTATAATATAATCAACAACTTCAGAACAGTCAATTTTCTAAAAAGACCATTTGCTAGAGGTGGGTTTTCAAACCCCTCTTGAATTCCTTCATGGTGGTGCACTCCCGTAACCGGCGGGGTAGAGAATTCCAAACAGTGGGCGCAGCATAAGAAAATGACCTACACCCAGTTGATTTAAGATTCACTCTTGGAATCTCTAGCAACCTCTCATTGGCTGAGTGGAGCAATCAGCTAGGGCAGTGAGAAATCAGAAGTTCTTTCAGATAGGCCGGACCCTGGCCATGAAGGTTTTTAAAAGTCAGCAAGCTGACATTAAAGGTGATCTGCCACCATATAGGCAGCCAGTGCAGTTCGTGCAGCACCGGGGTAATATAACAGACCTATTGGACCCAGTCAAAACCCAGGCTGCTGCATTCTACACCAGCTGTAGGTGGTGGATTTCAACCCCTGAAAGCCCAAAGTACAGCGAGTTGCAGTAATCCAGATGTGAGGACACAAAGGTGTGAACCAATGTTGGCGGGACGTCAGACAGAACAAGGTGCCTAACTCTGGTGAGATTCATAAGATGGTAGAAGGAAGTCTTGACAACTGCTTACACTTGTGACTGCAGTGTCAGCCTATCATCCAAGATAACCCCCAGGTTACGCACCCGTTCAGAGGTCGGGAGTGAAACGCCATAAAGAAAAATTCCTGAGGGCGTACCAACAGACAACCCTCTATCTGGTGACCAGGTCCACAACCAATACCTCCGTCTTTTCTGAGTTCAACTTCAACCAACTAGAATCCATCCATTCCTGAATTTCTTTCAGACAGTTGTTAAACACTGAGAGAGCTCCAGCCTGGTCGGGTGCAAAAGAAAGGTATAACTGGGTATCATCTGCATAGCAGTGAAACCTCAGCCCATACCATCTTATAATGTCTCTGAGGGGCAGCATATACACTGCGAATAACATGGGAGACAGCACTCAACCCTGAGGCACCCCACACAACAAAGATTTTGGGCTCGAGGAAAACCCCCAGACACAACTCTTTGTTATCTCCCAGTGAGGAATGAGGTGAACCATTGAAGGATGGTTCCCGATACTCCACAAATATGCCTCAGGTGTGCTATCAACACCATGTGATCCACAGTGTCAAAGGCTGAGGAGAGATCAAGGAGAACCAAGATGGAACATCTCTTCTGATCCCTCACCTTCAGAAGATCATTAAGCTCCCAAACCAGCGCCGTCTCAGTGCTATGTCTTTTATGAAAACTGGACTGGAAGGATTCATAGATGTCATAGATAGTTAAATGGTCCTACAATTGGGCTGTCACTATCTTCTCAATCACCTTCCCAATAAAGGGTAGATTTGAGATGGGTCTGTAGTTTGTGAAACAGTCTGGGTCCGATGTAGCTTTCTTCAAGAGAGTTTTCACCGCCACCTCTTTCAGGGAGCTAGGGAACTCACCCAACTCCAAGGTGCACCAGACTATTTGCACAAGGACTGGACCAATGATATCACTACAACCCAAATTTAGGGAGGTCGGTCCAGGGTCTGAACTACAGCATGTAGGATGCACACTATGGATAATCCTCATGACATCCATGAAATCAAGTCGACTGAAGGAACTCCAAGAAAATTGAGCTACTGTGAACTTGTACTGTTTAACAGCATCCTCCCTAGAAAGTGCTGGTTGCAGATCCACCATGATGTCAGCCACCTTAGTTGCAAAGAATAGCACAAGCTCCTTGCACTCTAATTGTGAAAAGGCTTTCCAAACTTGCAGACAGGCTGGGTTGCACAGACTGTCTACAGTTCGAAAAAGCTGAGATGGTCAATTCCGAGCAACCGCAATCTCCCTGGACTGGAATTCTGCCTTCTTACTGGTGATTACAGATTGATAGACTGAATAATGGTCCATCAATCTAAGGTGGTCGGTTTCAAGGGTGGACCTGCACCAGCACCTAACCTTCACCCCTGTCTCTGCATCTCTCTCAATGTCCCCTCAAACCAGGGGGACTTGGGGTGAAGGGATGGGGGTGCACGTACGGGAGCAATAGAATCCAGAGCCACCATAACAGCCATATTATAGACTGACACTAAGGTCTCTGGACTATTGCTCACCAATGCAGGAGGATGAGAGGTCAAGAACCACCACAAGGCCTTGGGGAGTAATATCCCATAAAGGTCGGTACCTAACCATCTCCACAGATGTAGGCCTTCTCAGGGGGGTGCAAAAACTGAACCTCACGATGTAGTGGTCTGACCAGGTAACTGGTTCCACCCCCAGATAGGATGTTTCAATCCCTAGCAGGAAGACTAAGTCCAGAGAGTGTTCAGATTTATGGGTAGCAGCAGAAACCGCCTGTGTAAGGCCCAAAGAAGTCATTAATTGGAGGAAGTGATTACCAAATTGTGAGAGTTCATCATCGACCCAAGCATTAAAGTCATCCAGAACTATCAATCTGGTTGACTTAAACACCATGTCGATGATGAAGTCTGCTACTTCCTGTAAGAATCACTTCCCATCCCCGGGTGGACAGTAGATGAGAATGATTCAAACATCTACACCTGCTACCACTGTACGCTCAAAGGACTCAGTGTCTCCCACTACCACATTTGTGAGGCCCAGTTCAGTCTTGAAAAAGACTGCAAACCCCCACCCCTGCGATCCAATCTTGGGTGGTGTATCACCGAGTACTCAGCCAGAGTCTATCACTGAGTACTCAGCCGGAGTCATAGCCTTCAATGTAGGACCTTGATTTTCATCCAGCCAGGAATCGGTGATGCAAGCCAAGTCCACCAAACCAACAAGATCAGCAATAATGCCAGTCTTATTCCTGATGGACCTGGCATTGCACAACACCACCCGAGTTGGATGAACCTCGGAGGCTGTAGGGCCATTCTGCCTACTAAATTCCGAAGTGCCCTTGGGTATGGACACCAGATGTGGTGAACCATGATCTGGATTCCATTTCACCCCAGGGCACCTTCTGGATCTAACTACCCCCATACGGTGCCCCCCATCCATCCTCCCTTGTTTGCATCCCTCCTCCCTCTTCCCTCTCCTACAAACAATTCCCAGTGCTCTACAGCACTGATACATCTCATATTGGAGAGGGGGGAATAAAAAGGGTTGAGGGTGCAAAAAGAGTAGGATGAATAGCGTACCACCATGGAGACTGAAGGCCAACACATGCCACTACTAAACAAAACCAAACAATAAACCTACTTGCAATAGATCACTCAAAACAATTACAAAACTTAACAAACTAAATAAATAAAAAGGCTACCCCACCCCAACACAAAATCACATCTAAACCAAAATAATTCCAAAACTTAATCAAACTAAATAAATAAAAAAGGCTACCCCACCCCAAACAAAAATTGAGTCTGGGACAAGCTAGAGGGCTACTGAGATCCTCCTTAGGCTTAAAATAAATATAAAGGGTCCTCTCACCACCCCAAATTAAACAAAACAGACAGAAAATTAAATATAAATAAAATTATTTACCACCCCTAGCTCTCTCACAACCAGAGGAAGAAAAGGTTACTTTGGCACTCTCACTGCTGAAGTACAGATGTATTCTACAAACAAAACATAAATATCATTTCAAACTTAAAACAAAACAAAATAACACATCCCCTCTCCCCCATTCCTCTCACGACCAGGGATTAAAGTAAAAAACAATCAAACTTAAAGTAAATGGACATAAAGGGTGTCCTTTTACTCATATTAGTCCTTATGGCCCAACAGTACTTGATTTTATTTTTTGGAATGGAGGAATGAAATGCTGGAAACACTGTTATGTAGAGAAATGATTAGACCGCGATCATTTTCCTGTTATTTTAGATTATAATAATATAACGGGGATTATGATTAATAGAAAAGATGGAGGAATACCTATTGAAATAAGAAGTATTAAGATTAGATGGCAAACATCTTGTGAAAACATAATTCTGGATAATGTATACTCTCTACTTAGTGATTTTCTCAATGATCTTTCTTGCGACAAACACGATCTAATAAAAAGTTGTCTCAATAATATCAGGTAACTTTTGACAGCAACTACTCCCCAAACATCTAAAATATTTATTACTGCTTGGTTTGATAATGAGTGGTGTATTGTTAAAAGGAGATTGAAACAAATTGCTAAATGTACAAAAAAATATGAACTAATAAATAGAAACAAATATTTAAATTCAGAAAAGGAAAAATACAAGTTACTACTGTTAGGTAAACATATGGACTTCCAGCACAAACAGTGGGAGAAATGATTTTTATCATAAACAAAGGAGACCACCAGTCTTATTGGCCGCTGGTTGCTAAGGGAACACATTAAACTATTAGAGAGATTCCTATATACCCATGTCAATCTGGCTTGAGCATTATTCAAGGATTATTTTTATCCAGAAATGGGGAATTACAATAATCTTAACAAACCAGATATGTCCTCATTTAAATTAATTTTACACAATGAAATGTACTTGTCTATATTACAGTTAAAAACAAAAAATACACCTGGGCCTGATTTGATTCCCACAGAAGTATTTGTAATGGCATCAACACTTTGGACTAGAATTTTAACTAGTTACTTTAATCTTTGTTGTAAGAAATTGGAATTCCCCCAGTCTTGGAAAGGAGCAACCATTATCTCATTTTACAAAAAGGGTGATAAAGTAAACCCTCAGATGTACTTGCCAATGTCATTACTGGATGTAATGGGTAAGATCTTTGTCAAAATTATTTTAGCAAGGCTAAATATAGAACTTGCCCAGCTAGGGGGTCTATCTGATTACCAAGCAGACTTCAGACAGGGGGATTCTACTGTCGACAACTGCTTCATTTTAAATCACCTCTTTGAAAAATATGTTAAATAAAGAAAGCAAAGAGTCTATGCAGCTTAGATCAATTTCAGTTCTGCATTTGATTCTATCTCTTGGCAAATTATTTGGAAGGAAATGATTAACAAGGGTATTTCTCCTCACTTAGTGTATATAATTAGGGAGATTTATACTGACACATGGGCCCAAGTCAGGATAGGGCTTTCTAATCAGTTATCATCCCCTTCTGTACTAATCATGGAGTCAGGCAGGGGTTAGTCCTTGTACCCTTTTCATTTAGTTTATACATAGATAAACTGCTGGTATTGTTCGAGAAGTCATCTACTGACTCCCCCCAAATTTTATCAAGAGAATGCCCTGTCTTGGCTTTCACAGATGATTTAATCTTAATTTCCTTATCCCAATTGGGCTTATCTAAAAAGTTAGAAATTTGGAATGATTTTGCTACTGAATATAAATTGAAAATTAATGAAACTAAGAGTCAAGTCATGATTTTTGGATCAGGACATTGTACAAAATGCTAGAAAACAGGTAAAAAAAACCTTACTACTGTTAAAAATTATAATTATCTTAGCTTGAATTTTGCTGTAAATGGCCTATGGACCAAACATGTTAGTCAACTACTGACTAAACTGACACAAACAGCTAGCTCCTTAAGCTTTTTTAACAAAAAGTACAGTAGCAAATCAATCAGACATCTATTACAAGCAGTTAAATCAAAATATAACTCTCAATTTTTATATAACAGAGTAGTATGGGATACTAGTAGATCTAATTCCCTTGAAGTTCCTTTTACAGGCTGGCAGTATAGCCCTAGAGGTTAAAGGAACAAGGTGTGAATGAGCTTGGCACATCCAGCAGACCAGACCTGAGTTTGATTCTCACAACCTCCACTTGCATACTGTGTGCTCTGAGCAAGTCACTTTCCCTCCCAGAGCTCCCAGGTCATTCCTGAAAACAGGCATTTGTGCCTAGTGGGCCTTACCCAGTTACTAAAGACTAAAATAAATAAATAAAATAGATGAAATTGTTAAGAACAACTTTAGGTTTAAGTCCTACCATTCCAGCGTCTCTAATTAGAGCTCAATTGGGTATACCACTTTTATCAGCTCTCATTCAGGCCAGAAAGGTAAATTACTGGATAAAAATAACTAACATGAATTAAAACTAAATACAATTTATGTGTCTTAGGGAGAAATACTCTTGGCTTAATCAAAACCTTCTCCAGTTAGGATGGCTGAAAAACATATTAACTGTTTTAAAAGATAACAATTTGTTTGTTTTTGGAAAAGTATGTAACAAAAGAAATTTCTATTAGCCTTAAACACCATGGCCCAGATATTTAAACTGCGCCAGTCTGAAGCATAAGCCCTCGCGCTGCTCAAAATAGTTAGCAGGGGTGTGGCGGGAGTGATATTCAAGGTTGGCTGTTGACAGCTCAGCACTTTGAATATCGCCCGAAACACAGTAGCTGGGCGTAAGGGCGATGGAACTTGAGCTACCGCAAGTTGCCAGAGTTGAGCATTAAACTTGCGGTGGCGCCAGCACCATTGCGCCATGCGAATTTCGATATTCAAAGGTGACATGCAAATGGGGCCATAATTTATGCAAGGCGCAGGGGGGGCCATTTGCATCTCTTTATGGCCCCATTTGCATGCCATTTGCATGTAGGTGCGCCGATCCCCGAGGACTTGCTCCTGGCTACCCTGCCAGGCAGCAGCTGTCGGGGACCGACGCACAATGCAGCCCGATCGCGGGCATCACAGTTACATGACCCCCCCCACACATCACCCATAGCCCGATCGCGGGCAGAATCCGTACATGTCGCCCCCCCACACACATCACCCATAGCCCGACGTGGGCAGAACCTGCATAAACCCCCCAGTGCCCGATCGCGGGCAGAATGTAACCCTCCCCAACCCGAATAACTCCCTGGTGGTCCAGTGGACGTAAAGCCCGATCGCGGGCAGAATGTCACAGCAGAATCCCCAAACATCTCCCTGGTGTCTAGTGTCCCCCACCCACCCATGAAGCCCCTCACCGCTCCCCCGCGGCGGTGAGGCACAGCATCCACCCGCCTGCCGCCCTGCCGCCCGTAGCTCTGCACAATGGGCGTGCAGCCCTACCGGACAGTCAGTCGGCACTAGACACCAGGGAGATGTTTGGGGGTTCTGCTGTGACATTCTGCCCGCGATCGGGCTTTTACAGTCCACTGGACCACCAGGGAGTTATTCGGGTTGGGGGAGGGTTGCATTCTGCCCACGATCGCACAATGGGGGTTTATGTAGGTTCTGCCCGCGATCGGGCACGGGGGGTTTATGCAGGTTCTGCCCGCATCGGCACTGGGGGCTTATGCAGGTTCTGCCGCGATCGGGCTGTGGAGGTGTGGGGTGAGACATGTGCCTGTACTGCCCGCGATCGGGCTGGTGGGGGCACAGGAGTGAGTGGGGGCCAGCCAGGGTGGCAGCTGCTGTGTGCGCCTGCAATGCAGCAGCTCACCTGTGGGTGGCCCTCGACTTAACCTTTTTTGGCTCAAGCTTGTGCGGGCGCAGGTTGGGGTTGAGCATGCACAACTCTGCATAACCCGACTGAATATCGGGTTGCGCAGGTTATGCATGGATCCTCCCCCTCCTGTTGAGCATGCATTCATTTGCATTGCTCTCTAGCGCAACCTGGTGCCAGTGGCGTAACTGCCTCCTGCTGAATATCGCAGAATGGCGCATTTTGGACTTGCGCATGGCGCAACCCTGTTGCGCATGGCGCAACCCTTTTGAATATCTGGGCCCATATGTTTGTCACTAATAAAATGTTTGATAACTACAAACTGAAAGATCTTGAGAATTACCAAAAACTCCATATCTCAAATTGGTTGATTAAGTTTGATGCAAATAATTTTTATAGACATTATTTAGATGTTCTGATTTTAATCAAAGGAAACTTTATACTATTTATTGCATGGAGTAGTTTCTGAGTAATGTCATCAAAGTCAGCTACACCAAGACTAATGATACATGTATGGGTTTTGTGGTTGCAATGGTTACGATACTGAAGATCTGAAACATGCCATTCTAGATTGTAGATGGTATAGTGGAGTTAGATCTAAATGGCTTACTCCACTTCTGCAAAATATTCAGACAAATGATGCACAATTTGTTTTGCAGATATTATTCACTAGTAATGATGAATTTATTATTAAGACTACTGCACTTTATTTAGACAAGATTTACAAAGTTTGCTTAAAGAAGGGGTTCTCAATCCAGTAGGGTGTTTTTTACATTTTCATAGACACACTGATTTAGTATCAGAAATGTAAAGGTATATGAATTTAATTGCACAGATCCTGGAATTACTGCATTTCCTGCTTTTATGTCTTTTTATCTTATTGTATTATGATTCTGAATTTTGTATTGAACTTTTGTTAAAGGTCTACAACTGAACAATAAACTTGCTAATACTATTCAAACACAGATACAGGTATTAATTCAATTAAAAGCAGGCATGAGAAAGCAGCCAGTGCAGGTTATATAGCAGTCAGAAAATGTCTTAGTAAAAGTGCAGAAAGGTGCATTCTAGAGCTCGATAGTTGTAGGGCAGGAAAGCGGGGGGGTGGGGGGAGGAGGGATGGGGAAGAACTGAAGCATAAAGAGCCTCAGAGAAGGTAATGAGAGGCTTGGGAGGGTTAAAAGGAAAAGATAAGAAAGAGGATGGAAGGGAAGTGGGAGATGAAGGGAAACAGGAGGGGACAGGGGAGGTGATGAAAAGGTCTGTGGGGAAGGACAAGAAAGGGCCATTGGGAAGGCAGGTGGCAGAGGGGTTAGTTTTAAGTGATGTTAAGGAGAGATGTTATGGATGACAGAGGTGGCTTACCAGCTAAGTGGTACTATCACAGCTACTAAGTGCAAGGAGGTGTTGAAGGTATCCAATGAACAAGGTGACCTCAATTGAGCGCTTACAAAAATGGTGACTCAGTTATGGCACATGTGTTTAGGGCTACCTGTAAAGGAAGCAACCAGAAACCTGGGTGGGGGAGGTAGGATGAAGGGAACTATGAGCATATACGCGTGTGCACATGAACAGGCAGGAGAGAAAGGGGAGGAGAGGGAAAGTATGTGGGAGGAGATGTGGTGGGCAGCTGCCAAGCTGGTCTGCTAGTGTGGTGGGGAAGGTGGTCAGTTGGGAGGTGCAGTGTTCGGGTCCGGTGTGTCGTGGCATGATATTTTTTTGTCGGCAGGCAGCTTGTATATTTTTTAAGTATTTCACCCCCCCATCATGCACGCCCTGGAGTTGAGAATCCTTTAGTAGAGGGGTGCAGGGGTGGATGACAGGGGCACAGCCTCCAACATTTAAAAAAAAACTGTAGTTCTCGGGTGCCCTCTTGCTGTTCACTGTGAGTGTGCTATGTATACTGGCCCAAACAGCAATTGCTATTCCACGATCACTATTATGACATAGAACCTGTATCAGAGCAGTTTGAGTTTGAAAGGACCAAGCTTTGACTCAGCAGTGATGTCAGGTGGGAGGCCACTGAGACATGTAGGTGCACAATAACTGAAAGTCTACTGTACCTGAGAGATCTGACAGAAAGGGTCGAGGTACATCTGTCTGGATGTACTATGTGTGGATATAGGTTCTGTCTCAGCATTAGGAGAATTTTAGTGGTAGGAGGAGGAGTGAGCCAAGGCTGATCTTTTTTGCAAGTAAGCATGTCTGGTAGGAGACCCTGCCCTTTACGTGAAGTCATTTGGTCCATTTGTAAAGTTCACAATTATGGGTGCATTTGTCAGCCCTGGATACAAGTCTACTGAACTTATTCAGCACAATTGTTATTCTGTTAAGGGTGGTATCGGAAGTGGCTCCATTAATGACTAGACTGTAGTCTATTATCAATAGGATTGTGCTGGTTACAGCCAATCTCAGAGCCTCGGGGATCATACAGTGGCGATGCTGGTAAAGGATCCTGATGCTAGAGTTAACAACTCTGGAATTTTGGTTGACATGAAAATTGTAGGACAGAGTGGCATCAAGTGTTATCCCATGGTATTTAAATTCCTGGACTTGTTCAACTGGCTGGTTATGGTTAACACGAATAGTTGAGCTAGCAGTTTGTGTTTATTGTGTGGGCTGCAGAAAAGCATGACCTTGTATTTTTTGTAGTTCATGAGTAGTTTGTATTGATCAAACACTGTCTCAACCGAGTTAAAGTTGGATTGTAGGTCTGTAGAGAGAGGGAGTGGATTAGTGTGGTTTGAGAAAAGCATGGCATCAACAGCATATAGGACCACGCTATTGTTACAAGCTTTTGGATGGTTATTGATGAATAGACTAAAAAGTAAGGGTTCAATGATGGACCCTTGAGGGATACTGGAGCGTACAAGGAGGCTACTGGAGAGGGTATCACAAATTTTCACTTGCTAAGTTCTTACCTTAGGGTAGATCTTAAATAAGCCAGAAACCTCATTTGAGAGGCCAACAGCAGGGAGAGGATATAGCAGGAGAGAATGGTTAATGGGGTTGAAGGCCTTAGTTAGGTTTATGTAAACTGACCCAACTAAGTGGCCTCGTTCCAGGGCTTGTGAATGTGATCAGTATACTCAAGAAGGGCTGTGGTTGTGCTGTGTGCTTTTCTAAAGCCATGCTGTTGTAGGCATTGAATGTTATATTTGTCTAGGTAATCTGTCAGCTGGTCCAAAACAATACAATAAAGGGCTTTGGGGGGGAGGATGGATATGGGGAGGTAGTTGTGTTGTGATCTGTCACCTCTTTTGTGCATACTACAAAGGCATGACAATGGCTGCTTTCCATTAATGGGGGAATTGCCTAAAGGAGAGAGATGAATTTAAGAGTTTGGAAAGAGGTTTAAGGACAACATCAAGGGAAAGGTTAAGGAGTTTAAGATTTAGGGAGTCACTGCTGAACTTGGATTTACTGAGCACCCTTGGAAGGTATCTTTTGTATTCAGTGAGTGTGACTCTCCTAAAGTAGAAAGGAGGGATATTGGGAAGGGGGAGAGCAGTTGAGCCATCTTTGTCCATCTTGTCAGGCTCACCAAAGAAGCTGGGGGGGGATTGCATAATTAAATGTGTCCGCTATTTGTTTGTGGTTTTGTGTGGTAATGCCATTCACCACAAGCATTGTAGGAAATGTTTTATTGGGCTTACCCATAAGGTTTTTAATCTTATCCCAGAAACTATGGCTATTGCCCTATGATTTTGTAAGCTCACCCTTAAAATGTTCTATTTTGACTCAGCAAATTTCCTGGGTACACAAGTTTCTGGCTGCCCTATAGTACTGCATGCCAACTTGTTTCCCAGAGGCTTTTGTACGATGCCAAAGATGGTCGCTTTCTTTAATCAAGTTAAGTAAGGCAGCAGTGATCCAGGGGTTAGTAGAACCATTTGTCTTAATTTTATGTAGTGGGGCAAACAAATCACATGCTTTATTGAACTGAATGACAAAGTAGTTCAGTGCTTGATCTGCACTGTTGGATGTGTTTAAGGGGGCCCAGCCACACTGTGTGAGGTAGGCTTGGAAGTTTTCAAGTTTACCTTTTTTAAGGAGACATTAAAAAATAATTTTAGCTGGAGGTCTGGGGCCTTATTTGAGCAGTGACACAGAACTGGGGAATGGTCACTCATTGAGTCAGGAAGAACTAAGGTGTTGGTGATTCTTTCTGGGTGTGTGGTGAGAATCAGATCCAGGAGGGAGCTGTTGCTAGTCCTAAGATTGATTCTCATAGGTGTGGTGGCCATCTGGGTAACATTGAGGGTTGCAATGGCATCTTTATATGAATCAGCTACAGGGGCAAGCCAATTAATGTTGAAATCACCCATAACCACTTTCTCAGTGTGATAAGGGAGGTTTTCAAATAGTCAAGGACCATATTAAAGCTGGATGACTGGTTGCATGGAGGGATGTAAGCAGATATTAAGGTAAGCAATTTCCCAAGCTGTCCAATGAATATTTTGACTGCAAGGACCTGAGAGTTGTTTACTGGGGTCACTATTACGAGGGCCTAGGCCTTTTTAGGTGTCTTTCACATACATAGCACAACCCCCACCCCTTTTACAGAGCTGGTCTAACCGAACTATGGCATAGCCAGCAAGGGAGATTGCAGTGTCAGGGACCATGGGAGAGATCCAGGTTTTGTTAAGGGGTAGCACATTGGATTTATGCTGTACTACCCAGACTCATAGGTCATCAAGCTTGAGTAGCAGGCTATGGATGTTGATGGAGGTGAGCTTTAGAAACTTGTTTTCAGTGGTCTGATATTTTGGTAACTGCAGAGGGCCAGGGTTGGGGTAGACATTACCCAACTGAAGGAGGATAAGCAGGGCAATCCTAGAAAAATATAGCTTGAGTGACTTTAGCTTGAGGGGATGGCTACCACTGGTTGAATTTTCTAATTTAGGACTGAGATTGGTGGTCAAGAGAAGTTGTAGGAAGGGGTACACAGATAAGAGGGGGTAGTTTGTACAGCTGCTGACTTGTGAGATGGGTTTGATGGTACTGGACTATGTGGCTATTAGGGGGACAGTGCTCTGTGGTGTGAGTTTATGGTATATATAAATTGAATATATTGTGGTGAGGGGGATAAAATAACAGGAGGGCAGTAAAATGAGAAGATGAATAGTGAACAGGGCCATAATGTTAAATAAAAACAAGGACGCTGGAGGTGTGTAGAGCAGGAGGTAAGAAGAGTGTCTATTATTGGGGTGGAATGGGGGTGGCCAGGGGTAGGAAATGGGGTTGTGTGAAAAGGCTAAAAGGTGTCAAGAAACACAGATTAATGTAACTGCCATGGTGGCACAGTGGTTAGGGTTTCTACCTCAAGATTAAGAGGGTCGAGGGTTTGAGCTCAGGAAGGGGCACAGAGAGTCCTAGGTGTTGAGGGGGATTGCTAGAGGTGCAGGGCAGGAAAGTGGATGGAAGGTTGTGTGTTATGGATGTTGAACTTAGTTTGTAGAGGAGGCTCAAGAGTGACTCCTAGTGGTCACAAAATAAAAGGAGTATTAAGGAAAGTAGGTAGATAGTTTCTGGCAGTGGTGTGGTCACATGACCGATCATGTGACACTTGTGATCTATAAATTAGGGGATGGACCAGGGTGGGGCAGTTGTCACTTTAGTGGGGATGGGTTATCAAGGTGCTCTGCATGCTGTAGTACCTATGTTTTGGATGGCTGCTGGCTCCTGGCTTCTCCTGGAGTTCTGAGGGCAGGGGTGTTTGGACAGAATGCAGCCTGAAGGGGAAGAGAAGGATAAATTTAGAACAGACAAAGAGAGGATAAAAGAGTCAGGAGACAAAGGCTTCAGGTCATGATGGGAAAAAGTGTGGGGGGGGGCTGCTCCCACTGTGCATGTGCAAGGATACCACCAAAGACACAGCTGGGAGCCCAGAAAACATCACAAGAAAGAACAGCAAACACAATCAAATCTGCCCTAAATTACATGTTCTGTAAGTAACCATACAATTAAAGGTGAAGGCACAATGATATAGGGAAATTGCAGTGCTAGACACTTTTAAAGTACACACAGACTATTCCTACAACGCATGGCTTACACAGCTTAAAGCAGTACAGAAAAAAACAATCACCATTGTTCAGAGAGCAAATAAAAAAATAGTTTTCTTCCACCAGGGTGCTCTAGATGCTATAGTCCCTGTGTTGGAAATGGCTGCTGGCTCCTCCTGGAGCTCCGAGTGCTAGGGTGTTCAGCTAGAATGCAGCCTGAAGGGGAACAGAAGGATCAATTTTAATTTCCCCACAGATACCAGATAACATGAGGTATGTCTTGTGGTTGGTAGTCCATGGGAAACTGAATGTAAAGAGCAATCTGAAACATAAGGGAATAGAAGAATGTTATTGCCCAAGGGAAACATGCCATGCAGTCCTGGAAACAATGGATCACTTATATGTCACAAGTCCTTACATAGAATGATTTTTGGTGACTTGTACACCAGAAATGGCCTAGATCACCTTTCCAAAATTTAACACCAGATATTTTACATTTAGGCATTTTACCAAGACAGTGGTTTTGTTATGACAACATATGACATGGTTGTTTTTGGTTTGTTTTAAATACTTTATTTGGCAAGTAAGATGTTGTTTGACATTACAACAGATTATTTTGATGGGGGAGCATCTTTTTAGTTTAATTGAAGTGGTAATGAAGAAAAGTTATACCCATGACAAGTGTTTTTTGTCTCCACAACAATTTCAGCTGAGATGGGAAAACATTAATTGGATGACATAATAAGGATTACTAAAGACTGGGAAAATATTCTCTGTAAAGTTTTTTACTTTTCCTTTTTTTTTTCTCTGCTTCTTCTCCACATTGGCCCAGATATTCAGACTGCATGGGGCAGTGGCGCAAGCCTGGGCGCAGTGCAACTGGGATGCACCAGGGCCAGGACCAGGTGATATTCAATGGTGATGCACCATGGCACAGCACTGTTCAATATGGCAAGCTCAGCGCACATAATGTGCATGGCACAGTGACACTGCACTGGCGCAAGCCACAGACAGGGAGCACAGGGATGCACCAGCGCAAGTGCAGTTGTGCTAGCTGCAGCACCTGCGATATTCAGCTGGGGACATGCAAATGAGGCCATAATATATGCAAGGAGCAAATGGGGCCATTTGCATGTCATTTTGGCCCCATTTGCATGCCTTGTGCAGGGTAGCCCAGCAATTTGTGTCTGGCACCCTGCACAGTATGACGTATGCAGTGGGGATCCCAGGGGACCCCCAAGCCCCTAGCCGCGATTGCATGGTATAAGTTGAATGATATATCCCTGGTAGTCTAGTGCCCCCTCTGAGTCCCCAATGATTAAAAGACATGACCATCCCTGGTGGTCTAGTAGTCCCCCCTTCCACCCCAAGTCCCCGATTCCTTGATCTATGGCATTATGACATCCATGGTGGCTAGAGGAACTCCCTCGCCCATTGCCACAATCACGGTACAACTCCGTAATGAAAGCCCTGGTGATCCAGTGGCACTTCCACCCTCCACCCACACAGAAGCCCTTGCCCACCTCACTCCCCAGCCATCATCGGCGGGCGGCAGCATCCTGCCCACATACCACCCGGCCTCCCGCCAAATGACAGGTACAGTATGGGCTGTAAGTCCATTGGTCCCCAGTGTTGACCAATGAGCTTCTTTACACATGTGATGGGGTGAGAGTTATGGCTGACAACCGTAATGAGCACCCCGATGCCAGTTGGGGCTGTCGGCAGGGGGGCCAAGAGGGGTTTTCAACCCTAACACCAAATTTCCTAGCTTTTGTTGGTGTGGAACAACCCTAACTAATGCATTAAATGTAGTTTTCTGCCTCTAATATATATCTATATATATGGAGTGAGCGGTAAATGAGTGAGATAAAACAGTGTATCATCCACTGCAGTGTGATATTTTTATCCTCTGCTCTACTCTGATGATATCAGCCATTTACACTCACAGGTCACAAAAGGTCATCACTCTAGGCAGCATTCCCCTCAGCATGCAAAAATCACCTGTGCTGTTACCATAGACACAAATGTAGAACTACTTCAGAGGTCTCACTGCTGCCTACAGCTAACTCAGTGAGCATTACAAAACACACCTACCCCCCTCAACTTTCAGCTCATTATTGTGACTGCAGCCAGAATTCTAAACAGCACAGCTTCACAGAACAGTCTAAACTACTGCCTGCAGCTAACTCAACTACCACTGAAACACACTCTCACTTGTTCCTCAAACTCTGATTCTCACCCATTACAATTACTGTGATACTTTCAGCTTGACTACAGCCAGAATCCTAAAGAGCACAATTTCACAGAACACTCTGCACTCTGTCTGCAGCTAACTTAATTACCATTGAAAACAGTATCAGCTGTTCTGACATTCTGCCTCTCAGCTCATTACAATTACTGTGATGCTCTCAGCTTCACTGCAGCCAGACGTCTAAACAATACAGCCTCACAAAATTGTTTCTCATTCCTGCCTAAAACTAACTCATTTAGCATTGAAAACACACTCATGTGTCTCCCAGAGATTATAACACTGCCAGCCCATTCAGAAAAGCTCACACACATAATGAGCAAACACATAAACAGGAACAGAACACAAGACAGCATAACAAAACTTCTAAAACTCTTGGCCCTATTGTATATATCGAATACATGATGGGCAGATCGTGTGCTATGGCAAATATTGTCACTCCTGCAGAGTGTGAGCTCTGGATATCTCACTCTGCAGGAGTGACAATATTTGCCATATCACACTCATGCCCATCATGTATCCCATATATATATATATATATATATATATATATATATATATATATTAAGAGCAAAAAACTCCATTTAATGCATTAGTTAGGGTTGTTCCACAGCGACAAAAGTGGAAATTCGGTGTTAGGTTGAAAACCCCCTTGGACCCCCAGCCACCTCCCAACCGGCATTGGGATGCACATTGGGGTCATCAGCCCTAACCTCACCCCATCACATGTGTAAAGCATGAAGTATAGGAGAATGGGGTGAGAGTTAGGACCAACCGACCCCAATGCATACCCCAATGCCGGTTGGGGGTGGGCAGAGGTCCAAGGGGGTTTTCAACCATAACACGAATTTCCTCACTTTTTCACTGTGGAACAACCTAACTAATGCATTAAATGGAGTTTTTGCCTCTAATCTATATAGATATATATATATATATATATATATATATATATATATAGATAGGGGATATGACATGGCCGAGTGAAGATATCATATTTATCTTCACGAGGCCAATAATCATGATATCTCATGAGTGGTGAAGCCACGGGTGAGATATCTTGATTCATTGGCCTCGGTGAAGATAAATATGATATCTTCACACAGGCCATGTCATGTCATGTTCTGTTTATATGACATGTGTTTTGGGCTTTTTGTAGCATGATCCCCTAAAGCACCCCCCATCCCCAAATCTTCAGCAACATCACAGATTCCATACTGTATTAAAATAAATGATCTGGCTGATCCTGTTAATTTACAGTTTGTTTTTAAATATTGTTATTTTATTGAGCTTGGCATTATTTGTAATTAAAAATAGTTTGATTGTCCCCCTGTGCTACCGACAAAATCCTGTACTACTTTCACTTTCCCAGCCGAACTGTAGCATGACCGAGCGGCATGTAAAGGAGCAGATTACTGGTACCACAGCTTTCAAATAAGTGCCAGCAGCGTAAAGAAAATCCTGGCTTTTAAGTCCCAATAACATGCTTTACTTAACAGAAGGGACCGTCTGTACCAGCGAAAGCACAGGGAGTGAGTAGTCCGCTGTAAAACAGGAGAAGGAAGCGCGAGTGTATGTTGCTATAGCAACATACACTGAACTTCCTCTCCTGTTTTACATGGACTACTCACTCGCTGCTGGTATCAGACAGTCCCTTCTGTTAAGTAAAAGCATGTTATGGGACTTAAAAGCCAGGATTTTCTTTACTGGCACTTATTTGAAAGCTCTGGTACCAGTAATCTGCTCCTTTACATGCTGCTCTGGCGCTTACAGTTGGCTGGGAAAGTGAAAGTTGTACAGGATTTTGTCGGTAGCACAGGGGGACAATCAAACAGGTACCTTACTATTTTTTATTACAAATGACGGCAGGATTAACCAGATAGGTTTGAGAGGTGTGTGTGTCTTTTTTTTTGGGGGGGGGTGAATCAGGAACTAGAGAGAGACTTCTCTGTAAAAAGAGTGAAACATACTTTCACTTTCTTTGCAGTGACGTATAGGAACATAGAGATATCATCATGACGTATAGGAACATGGAGATATCACTATGACGTATAGGAACATGGAGATATCATGGATATCTTCATTGCCTATCTGAGATATCAATTTTTATCCCCACATTTATCCCAAAACACATGTTGTATAAATATATATATATATGAGAAATCTCCCTATTCTTAAAGTAATAGAGCGGTAGAAAAAGGTATGACTATAATACTGTTTTCAAATTTTATTTTTGTTTTGAATAATCTGATTGTTCATGTGACTATAACATATTTATATTATTTGTTTGTGAAGTTACAATAAAATCCCCCTACTCTTCCCAGTAAGGGGAATCTCTGGCCATTTGGGCAAGATGGCTGACCAGGCTGGTGAGGATGAGGATGTTTCAAGTAAGTAAGTATTCCTGCTGACAGGGTACCGAGTTTGGAGGATGCAATGCAAGATGCCACCAGGCAGTTCCAAGTCCTGGCTGGCACAAAGTTCTCAGCTGCTGGCAAAGAGCTTCTTATCCAGGAAGAAGAAAGATTGAAGCGGAACCTTGAGGACCAAAAATGGCAAACCCTTCAGTTAGTTGCTGAGAAAGAAATTAAATTTTTGAAGACCAAGGAAACAATTGAAGTCAGCAGTTTCATTTTCTGCTGTGCAGGATGGCTGGTTTGCCAGTACTCATTTGTCCATACCCTGTCCCAGCTCGGGTCGCTTTGCTGCTGTAGGGACATCAAAGGAAGCGGTGGACTGTCTTCTTGATGGACAGGTGTGCATTGCTGACACTGCTGCTGCTGCAAACAAGTTTGACAAGACAAATGGAAACACTGAAAGCACTGCCAAAAACTGGCAGGCCAATACTGGAGATGCCGAGATTGCTGCTGCAGTTTTACCACCCCTTCAGTTAGAGGATCAATGTGCCATGGCATCTGCTACACCTGTAAGTAGAGTGAATGATTTTGAACACTCTGTTTGCTTGAGCCATGGCCAGCTAATTCTAAATGGAGACTGGGGATGGTTGGTGGAATTGGGACACTTCTGATGCATTTGGGAATGGAACCTGGACTTGCTGGTTACAGTACTGTCTCCCTTATATCTGAAGTTGAGTGGACTATGAAGTCAGCTTTCCAGGCTGTGGCTTGGATACTGTCTGTTGATGTCTGCTCATGGCTACCAGATGAATTGGCTACATCTACTACACCTGCTCATACAAGCACCAGACCCAGTTTGTCTGCTAGTGTCTCTTCCCCTCTTGCCACTGCAGTTGGGACTGCAATTGATGTGCAACAAGGAGAGTCCACTGTGCTTTCTGTTTCTGACCAAGACAGACTTTTGGTCAGTCATGATAATACCTCTCAGCTGCATAATACCACTCTGCCTGTGGCACAGGTTCTTACTGCTGAAGCTGCATAAAATTCTCCTGTGAATTACTTGCCAGAGACTGAGGGAATGCATTCCCAGAATTTGGTGGTGGACTCTGAATTATCTGACATGGATCCCCCATATGGGTAGCACTGTAGAATCCCACCAAGTCATTCCATATGGTCGATGCATTTGCTTCTCTGGGGGAGCTAGCAGCGTGCAGAAACACTGTCCATTTACAATATAAAGTATCAATGGACAAGTCTCCTGATTAGGTGTATGTGATAAGGACTCTCATGGGTTTCTTTGCAAATGAATTGTTTGCTATCATTCATATGTCTAGTGAAATGACATTTGATGTTAGTTTCAAACAATTAAAATCCTGGTGCTGGCCTGGTGGCACTGAGGGTTGAGTGCCACACCTCGCACCATGCCAGTGACCAGGATTCAGGAGCGAGCTTGGGTCAGTGAGGGTCAGCTGTGGGGTGGGGCAGAGATGGATTGAGCTGCTGCAAGGCAGCTTTTCTTTCCCAGGGGGAGGGTTGTATGCACCGTGCAGCTTTGGTGGCCCCTAGTGGAGACTGGGGCTTGACTGATGCAGTGCACCTTTCAGAGAAAGGTATGGTGGCAGTGGTGGATGTCCTGCAGGTGGATGCAGGAGCACACCTGCACTGTGCTGGATGTCATTGCATGTCCATGCTACCGAGAACATAATGAAAGAAAGACCCCTTCCATTGGTAGGTGAAGGCTGGTCTAGAGGTTGCAGCCCCACGTCTCATGCTGGGCACCAGGATGCCCACTCCAGTCCCTCTTCCTGTTAGCAGCAGCCCTTCAAGCACTATAGATAGAGTGCCGGTAAGGAGTAAGGTGGTCCTTCCTCCGGGGACTGAGATCTGAGGGGTTAGGGTAGACTGCACATGGAGTGGGGGTGCCCCCCTGCCACAGAAGAGGATGTCTTGGCTTTAGGTAAAACGGGCAGAGCCAGCACACCACACAACCACTCTGGAGAGAGGTTAATGGTAAGGATGAATAGTTAGAAAAAAGCAAAAAAAACAATTATACTCCCTAGATAGGTTCTGCTTTAAGTATGAACAATTAAAGAATTTTGAGCTTTTGTCCCCATTTCAGGCCATTCCCCTTTCCAAACCTACTGCTAAAACATAGAAACATAGAACCTGACGGCAGATAAGGGACGCTTGGCCCACCAAGTCTGCCCATTTCCCTACCTAATGGATAAGCTGCAGATCCTAGTTAACCAGCAGCCTACTTCTTCCTACCCCTACCACCTAGAATTGCCTTATGACTGTCCCCTGCATGCTTGAATTCCACCACAATCATGATCCTGTTCAAAAATGAAGAGGCTAATGTTGGTGACATTCTTTACTGGCTGAAACAATGCTGCACTGTCTTAGAGTCTCCTATGCCTATTATTGATAGTGAACTGGTGTGGACAGGAGATGGAAGTCTAAAGTCTGATTGTTGCAGAATGACACGGGAGTTCAGCATTTGCCAGAAAGTTTTTTAATTGACAGAGATAGGAACATGTGCTTTTATCCACTCAGCCCCGCACTTGCCACAAATGGAGCTCGAGAGGACATTAAAGCACTGCTTTTGATGGAGGGCAATGTAACGTGTCTTGATTTTGGTCACACTAGTTTTCAATGCTCCAACCCTTTTAAATGTAACTTGTGCAAAGAACAGGGATATTCCTATTGAAAGTGCCCCTGGGTGGCTCACAATACATCAGGAGGTATAAATCAGGATGATATGACTGATCATTGTCAGGCACTTAGTGCTGCACAGGTTTCTGCCAAATAAATTGCCAATAAATCCATTGCAGCAGAACCAAAGGAGCCTGCTCACACAGACTTAGGCCTAGTCTCTGGTATCCTGTGATGATAGTGACTGAAAATGAGAAATTGCTAAAACAGCGACTCATTTTCAGCAATATCATCAAGGGCTACCCTGCAAGGGTATTGACCCTACAGCAAAAGCGACTGTAGGGAGAGCAACTGTAAGCGGGGGAATAGTGAAGGGAAGAGGAGGGACAGTGGAATGGTCCATAAGGGACTTCTGCATCTGCTCCAGCTGAGATAGCCCTGTGGTATGGTGGTGAGAGTGACTAGCTCTTGCTAAGCAGCTATGGGATTCAGGGCTTGGGACCGGGAGGGTTACAATTTTGCCTCTGCCTGTGGGTGTGACACTTAATTTTTCCCACAAATGTGGGCAGTGCAAATCCCTTCCACAAAAAAACACTTTTTCTTTTGCCAGATATCAGGTCGCTGGCAAGTGTATATCGCCAATTTGCTTTTCGGCGATATGCACTTGCCATAATAGTGATTACTACTTTGCATTCAATATTATGACATAGAACCCTAATCTCCACTTTACCCAGCATGATTAATGTCTACTGATGTTCCTGAAGTCCAGCCCACAGTTTCAGACCTTCAGACACTGACCATTGTCGACATGTCTACAGCAATTTTGTCACACAGTTATGATGTCCCTATGAAAGGAGAGACCCCCCCATTGCCTGTTGATGCAGATGATATGGATGTAATTTACTGCAGAAAACATGGTAGAAAAGCCAAAGTTAAGTGAGCTAAATCAATTGCCATTTCTGTTGCCAATAAATTTAAGGTTTTGACATTTGAAAAGCTCTGAGGGGATACAAAGGAAGCCTCCTCAGTTGCTTCCATGGCTAGGCTTCATAGAAACATAGAAGTTGACGTTAGAAAGAGACCGCTAAGTCTATCTAGTCTCCCCATTTGTTTTAGACCTATTTTGACACTCAAGTTGCCCTTTGTAGTCAGGGCTCCCTTGTGTCTATTCCATGCATTCTTGAATCCCCCCACAGTGTTGACCCCTACAACCTCTTTGGTCAGGCTGTTCCAAGCGTCCACCACTCTTTGTGTGAAGAAAAACTTCCTGGTGTTGGTAGAGAATCTCCTTCCTTGCAGCCTGAGGACATGTCCCTTGGTTCTGAAGCTCTTCATGAAGTGAAAAAGTTAATGTGCCTGCACCTTGTTAATGCCTTTTATGTACTTGAATGTTTCAATCATGTCCCCTCTCTCTCTTCTCTGCTTCAGGGAGTACATATTTAGTTTCCTAAGTCTTTCCTCGTACGACATGTACTGCAGACCCTGAATCATTTTTGCCACCTTTCTCAGTACTGTTTCCACCCGGTCAATGTCCTTTCTGAGGTGAGGCCTCCAGAATTGGACTCTGTATTACAGTTGAGGCCTGAACAGTGATCTGTACAGTGGTAGTACCACCTCTCCTCTCCTGCTCATGATTCCCCTCCGAATGCAGCCCAGCATTCTGTTGGCCTTTATTGTTGCCTTCTCACACTTCTTTCTAACCTTCAAGTCATCTGAGATTGTGATTCCCAGATCTCATTCCTGGTTTGAGACTGGTAGTCTTTCGCCTCCTAGTTAATATTCCTTTCTTGTATTTTTCTTTCCTATGTGCATGACCTTGCACCGTTTGGCAATAAATCTCAGCTGCACAATCCCCTGTGAAGGACCTTCAGCAGGCTGAGCCTTCAGCTGCTATAAAAAGCAGATGACTAATGAGATCATGAGTTTGTACAGACGGTGCCAAAACCTCAACAAATTAAGTTGTGTGTTTGGGACCGACTTTCTCACCAATTACCCTTACTGTGCATAGCATTCAGTTGTATCGGAATTGCTTTCTTTAGCTTTTATTTTAGTTTGTACCTGCAATGGCATGAGTTCCCTACCAAAGATACTGATATTGTGTTCTTTTTGTTTTTATTTACAGTATATGTTTCTGTTGGGGGTGGTAGGGGACAATGGATGTGGTAATGATTTTCTTTGTATGAGTTTTTTCTTTTCTGTTTTTTTATACTTTATTTTTATTTGGTTTACTGTATATATTACACAGATAACTACCCTGATAGGTAGGCTTGCAACATACTACCCCAACAGCCCAATACATTTGTACTATTAACAGCTTAGCAATGAAATAAACACTTTTAAACATTCTGCTGTAGATAAACAGATACTGAAATACCTTATAATACTTTGAACTTTTGCTTGTCTCGTAACAATTACTACTCTGCGAACATTTGAGAAGTCAGTGGCATCATCTAAATCTTCCCGAACAGATGGCAAGTCCTACCCCATCTGTGAAATCACCATTTTAAATTTTTAATTATTTACCACAGTGAGGGAACCCAACCACCCATCCCTAATAGCCACTTTCCAGAAACACCCTATTCATTTTTAAAGTCCCAAACAGAAAATGTTCTTATGACTATAGAAAGTGGTGGGTATCATTTCACTGTGTCCTTTTATTAACTTGCTGCGGAAAGCCACTAATTTATTCAACATTTACTCACTGTCCTCCAAATCACTCTCCAAATTATCTTCCTTAATTTGAAATTCTTTCTCGATAAGCTCCAGTAATTTGCCTGCATCTCCAGCATCATCAAACTGGAAGGACTTCCCACCATAGAAAACCCTCAAACTCACAGGTAACAGTAGCACATGTTGTACTCCCAATTGCCTCAATAGAACTTATATGACATCAAAGTTTTTCCGGAATTGTCTAGTGGCATAACTTAAATCTGGAAAAATATGTATTTTCTGTCCTTCACACTCCATAGGTCCTTTACGTTTTGCTTGTGCAATAAATATGTCATTGTCTTTTACAGGCTCAAACACCACTAACAGGGTATGAGGTGAAAGATTGTTGGTAGTGGTACATCTTCTTGCACCATGAGAAGTAATCCTGTAGGCCTGAACCATGGAAAGTTCCTCCTGTACCTGCATAGTTTAAAAAAAAATATTTAGGAATCCCACACAGTCCTCTACCTCCACTCCTTCTGGAAATCCCAGTATCTGCACATGGGTTGCTCTGGGCAAATTTTCAAGATTTTCCAGTCTCCTCCATAATATTGTATTTTGCTTCATTAAACCTGCCATAACAGGCAATGCTGTGGATGCCGATTTGGTCACCATTTTTGTCTCTTCCTCTAGTATGTTAACATTAGTGTCCAGGGTTTAAAATGGGCCATAAAATCTTCCATTTTCTGGTCTAGCTTCTGAATAGCTTTTAAAAGCACTGCATTAGATGGTTGGGACAAGTGTTCTTCTCCCACCCCTGCACTAGAGTCCTTGATAGTATCTGGTTTTAAGTCCTTTGCCCGGGCTACTTCCTCACTAGCAGCCACTTTGTTTGTTCTTCCCATTACCACCAAATCTTAACAAGGATCGAGAAAGAACTTAAATCACTAGTTTCAGTAAGCTGTCTAGTTTCAGGTGATACAAACTGCCTATATCATTACAAAGTATAATTATTCAAAATTATGAAATTAGGCTGTTGTTGCAGGAGAAACATAGAAACATAGAGGTTGATGGCAGATAAGGACCGCAAGGCACATCCAGTCTTCCCATTTCTTTTTCTGCCTTATAAATGTGCCATTGGCCTTTGCTCTGTCAGTGGCCTATCTATTCATACTCATCTGTATTGCTCCCTTATGCCTATCCCATGCCTGTTTGAAGCCCTGCACTGTATTCATAGCCACCACTTCCTGAGGTAGGCCATTCCATGCCTCCACCACTTTTTCTGTGAAAAAGAATTTCCTCACATTCCCCCTTAATCGGTCTCCCTCTAATCACATGCTGTGTCCTCTTGTCCTTCCATTTTTCTTACATTGAAACATGTTAGACTCTTTCACCTTGTTAATGCCCTTAAGGTGTTTGAATGTTTCGATCATATCACCTCTCTCCCCCTCCTTTGCTCAAGGGTATACATACTGAGCTCCTTTAATCTGTCCTCATATGTCTTCTGATGCTGTCCCTGCACCATTTTGGTGGCCCTTCTCTGAACTGCCTCAATTTGTTAATGTCCTTGTGAAGGTGTGGCCTCCAGCACTGCATGCAGTACTCCAGATAGGGCCTAACCAGTGTCTTGTAAAGAGGGATTACTACCTCCCTCTTATGACTTGTGATACCCCCTACTAATACACCCTAACATCCCCCTAGCCTTACCTACTGCTTTAGAGGTCTGCTTGGATGATTTCAGATCATTGGTGATGATGATGCCCAAGTCTCTTTTTTCCTTTGTGACTGCCAGCAACTCCCCTCCCAGCCTATAGGTGGCTTCAGGGTTTCTCTTCCCTATGTGCATGATCTTGCACTTCATTGCATTAAATCCCAGTTGCCACTCTCCTGACCATTTTGCTAGTTTATCCAGATCTCTTCTCATTCTGCCCCCCCCCATCTGGATCATCTACTCTGTTGCAGATCTTGGTGTCATCTGCAAACAGCTGGGAAGCTGCTCTAAGCTCGGTTGCTGGCCACACCCCCCATGAATTTTTTTCTTTTCTAATAAAAATTCCCTTTCACTTCCAAAAAGTGCCATGGATTGTTTTACTTCCACCTGGACACCCACCAGAGAAAGGTAGAAGGGACCTCAGTTTAATGTCTCATCTGAAAGACAGAACACCTTGACAGTACAGCACCCCCTTAGTACTGCACTCTGATGCTGCTGTTTAGGTATGAGCCCAATCCAGGTGTGGAACTGGAACCCACAACCTTCTGGCCCAGAGGCAGATGTGCTACCAAGTGTGCCACACTGACATAGGTGGTACCCCTGTAGTTAGGGTTGTTAGTGAGTTCCATATTGAAGCCCAAGCCACACAGTGCAGAAAATGACCCAGTCATCAGTTAAGAGTTTTAGAACTTTACTGTGCAAAACATGAATCTATTTAATGTACAGACTACCAGACATCGACGTTTCATGGTGGTAAACTGTGTGCTTCATCAGGAATTCACAGCCTCTTATAGCAAATCAATAAAAAGTTGTTGTTTTTTAAATAAAATTAGTTTATCTAAAAAGATTTTTCAATCTATAGCATGAATATTCATATTTCATTTACCCTTTCATATACCTCTTGCCCTATATGAAAAGAAACTACCCAATGATGACTCCTCTTACTGTTCTCCTATATACATTTTAAAAATGTACATTTTTATAGTCTTCTCATTAATTTGATGAACAACATTCAAATAAGCAATGGAATTATAAGGTAAAAAAATCAGCAATTCAAATATGCACTCATGAAGTAATACAGTTATTAAATTCATAATTGTTTCCAGTATGAATATCATGCTAGTTACTTCCTCCTCAAATACTGAATCCGTAACTTAATTTACAAGACAGTGAGAAAAAAATGCCAATACAGACCTTTTCATCTTAAGTAGGCAAAACTTTAGAAAATTCGCAAAATAATAAACTAGACTAAGGATCTACAGTCAGATTGAGCCTCCTTGTGCATGTAGCATACATGAGGAAGCTCAACTTGCCTGTGAGTGTTTATTTATTTAATTAATTAAAAGTTGATACCTGGGAAAAGCACCATGAGCCAACAATCCTTTCCAGGTGTGACCCGGGGGAGGTGAAACTTGGGGAGAAAAACATGAACTACAGCATAGTAAAAACACATAATAAAAACACATATCACAGAAGAAGATATGGGTTGGGGTTACAGGACTCAAATGCTGTGTAGCTGGTGGACTAACTCTAAATGGGGATTAGGCTATACAAGCCCCCAAAAAGCAGCTCCAAAAGCACCATCTAATTATAGCAGTTTTAATAGGGTAAACAACTAGTTAAGGCTGCAAATGTTGGGGACATTGGGGCATGGCTGAAAGGGAATAAGTCTAAGGAGCCTTTTGAGAGAGAAGAGGGATGAACAAGAGCAGAGGTCAGAGGGTAGTTTATTCTAGAGTGAAGGGAAATGGTAAGAGAAGGCAGATTGTCCAGAAACAGAATGGAGGTGATAGAGGTCACGTGATGGCAGACTAGAAGAAAGCAGCTCGAGTCTAGCTCTGCTACCAACCTAGAGAATAATCCTTGAATTGAATCAACACAGGTTATTTTTGTGGATAATTCAGCTACTCTAGTATTGCAGGAAGGACCCTGGTTCATTAAAATTTCAAAAATGGAGGCTTTTGTCAAGAAACAAGCACCAAAACATACGCCGCCTCCTTCACCGGAAAAAGAACAGGCTACAAAGCGCACTCGGCAGGGAACTACAAAATCAACATCGGAGGCTTCAGCGCTAACAGAGGAACATTTTCTGGAGATAATTGCCCCACTACAAAACTTGATAGAAGAAATCTCGACAGAAATTCACAGTTTCAGATCATCTTTAGAATCTCTCGCTACTAAAGTCGGAGATAATGAAATTAGAATTAAATCAGCAGAAGCAAGAATGGATAAATGCGACTTAGAGAGAGTTACCTTGGGCAAAAGAATCAGGAAGATGGAAGACAAATTAGAAGACTTGGAGGGGAGAAGCAGAAGAAGTAATTTAATTATCTTCGGCATTCCGGAAAAAGAAGAAGGGACAGCACCAGTTTTGTTTACGCGGAAGCTCCTTGAAAAAATTCCGGGTCCTTCTCCAAATGGCCCAAAATACATAGTGGAATGAGCGCGCAGGTCCCTCCGCCCCCTCCAGCCATGGTTGCGCAGCCGAGACCCATTATCTGCAAGTTTTTAAATTATCTGGACAAACAGCACATACTTGCAAAAGTTAAAACAATGCAAAAACTCTCTTGGGAAGGCAATCAAATCAGGGTAACCCACGATCTGCCTTACTCTGTGAGACTAAAACGCCAAGAGCTTCATCCAATAGTTACAAAATTAATTGCAGCCAGAATCCAATTCCGAGTCAAATACCCTGCAATACTACATGTTAAAATAAATGATAAATGGCAGTCCTATGAAGCAGCTGAAATTGCTCGGCAGAACCTTACAAAATCTCTCCTAGAACTGTTCAAATAAACATCTCTGATTGCTGCAACGTATCTACATAAGTTAAATAGAAAGCATTGGACTTACTGATTTAATAAGCACGGAGTATTCATTATTCAAGGTTTTGCAATGCACCAATGAAAAACCCCTGAAATACTGCTACATTTCATAGAGATCTCCTCTTCTAACGAGACAAGAAGTGGCTGGAACCCATGCATCTCTCGATTAGCGTTTCCTGTGAATATACCCAAGTTTTGCATTGCTTATGTAGCCGGGGCTCTAGCGGGACTCAAACAAGCATCCAAGTCCTAAAAAGGTTCGAATTAGCATCTTGGTTTTACCTTTGGGTCTAATCCTATAAAATGGAAGTCACTGATCCCTTTCTTCTTTTCTCCTCGGAAGGGATAAAGGTAAGGACCCTGATCATCTCTCAATAATAGACGAAGATGCCGAGCTGACTTGTGCGTCAGTTGATGCAGGACATAGTGCGGTACTGTCCACTAATAAGAATTGGCAGCAGAAGGCTAGTTATAGGCTGTAATCCCCACAATATTAGCACAGTCACCATATCAGTATTCCCTAGACTAGATGATACCCTAGAATACTATCACCTTCATAATGCCAAGATTAGAAGCGCCTCCTCGTGAGAGGAGTGTTAATATCTGAACAGTCAACTATCAGTAAATGACGAATGTGGGAGCTAATTTGCAAATCTTGTCAATTGTATTTGCTAGTCGGCATAATAGCGTAAGCTTCAGGCTGATGCCAACAGGGTATTTATATACAGATGGTACCCTGGATAACAGCATTACAGTATGATCTAGAAATCCAGAGATGCACGGAGTATCCCAGGAGGAAGGGAAAGCATCATCAGAACATTTTGCAGCCATAATTTGATGCTGGGGTCCCTTGTAGTGAAATGGTAACAGTCAGTAGAAGAATCTCAAGGTTCCGAGGAAATACAATGCTGGCGGAAGGAGGACCATAACTGGAGAGATCCTTGCTTCTTGGGAACGATAATCAAAATTCTAGACTAGCATGGGTAATTTTGATCATGGTAAGCTTGTTGTTCTAAGTCAGGCTATAATAGGAGCACTGCCAGGAGAGAACATCACTACGCTGGGGGTTCGCGATATAATTAAAGGATACTGAAACTGCAGCTCTCATACAGTGATGTATTCAAACTGGGAAAGTCCTCAAGGATGCATTGGAAACATCTCGTCCTGATAGGGAAGATTAGATTGGACAGTTGAGGACTGACTTGTGTTTTATTAATACAATGGTTGGATCCCAATTAGGGCTACATGAAAATCCATAATTAGAGTTATACATAGTGATTATATAGTTGAATAAGGACTACTCCCAATTCAGTTAACAGTTGTACCAATATGTTGGGTAATTTTGAACATAGGGTGTTTGATTTTTGATATTGTGACGCAGTATTTATTTGGCCCCCACTATCAGGGGATACTACCTGACGAATTCTAGGAAAATTCGTATTACTATATCAGAGATAGTGTTTACTAGCATCAGGTACAAAAATGCTGGTATAATTTGGCTACAAGGGCAAATTTAACTGCTCCTTCCTAAAGAGAGATTTCTGGCCTATGAAGTGGCAAATAGTCCTTTTGTTTAATAATAAAGGAGATTGTCCCCCCCTTTTTTTTTCTTCTTCTCTTTCCTTTCTTAATATGGTATTTCTCGAATAGACTATTCGAGGGGCATGATTATAACGGATTAAGATATAATGTGTAACAGATCTAGGTTTGTGTAGCAGACAGACTTTCTGCTGGGTTGATATAGATCACATGACAATAATGTATAGTAGAACAGTTGTTAGAACTGGGGGATGTTTTTTATCTTTGGAGGGTTATTTGTATTATAGGGAGGAAATGTGGGGGTGGGACAGCATCTACTTAATCAATAAGAAAAGAACCAGAGCCATTTACAGAGAAATGACTGTATTAGTTAATTTAGAATGTAGCAGGGAACTTTTCAAATCATATCCACTTATTTAAGATAAATCATGATGTCAAATGTTAATAACATAATAAGTTGGAATGTTAAAGGGGCTCGGGAAAGGCTCAAAAAGCAAATTATACTAAAACACCTTTCGACCCTTAATTGTGATGTGGCATGCTTACAAGAAACACACCTTAAGAGAGAAGATGCTCATTTGTTCAGAAAGTACTGGGTAGGGCAGACATTTGGAGCGGGTATTTCAACTAATAAAGGGGGGTCACTATTTTACTTCATAAAAGATTAAACTTAAAATTAGAAAAGGAAATATGGGACATACAAGGCCGATATATTTTAATAACTGGAATCTTATTGGCCCAACAGATCACTATAGGTTCAATATATGGCCCCAACATAGATTCCCCACAATATTTTGTACAGTTGTTGGACAAGTTAGACCCACAATTTACTGGGATTATGCTGCTAGGTGGGGACTGGAATATAACTCCACAGCTGATAGGGGACAGGTCTGACAACAGAAGATCTGGGTTATCCCCAGCTCAGAGAGCCCTGAGAGAGATGATGGAAGGAATGAACCTAGTGGATGTCTGGCGACTTAACAATCCAGGAGGTGGGCAATATACCTTTTTTTCAATGCCCCACAAAACTTGCTCTAGAATAGATTATTGGCTAGTAAGTAGTAAGGCACTTCCCTCAATTCTGGATGCACAAATTCATACCAGGGTAGTTTCGGACCACTCCCCAGTGTCAATAAAATATGAGTCAAACCCGAGATATATGAGGGACTTTAGGTGGAGATTTAACAACCAGCTGCTACACGATCCTCGTACATATGACCACCTAAACAATTTCATAACTCACTTTCTCGAGCATAATTTGGGTTCAGTTAATAAGATTGATACTGTTTGGGCAACTCTGAAATGTGCTTTAAGGGGGGAATGTATCAGAATTGCATCTACCAAAAATAAGAAAGGAAAGTTGAGGTTAGAGGAAATCATTAAGGCCATCAAAGAGACGGAACGTACTATTACCAAACAAGCATCAGCAGCTGATTGGGTTAAGTAGCACCAATTACATTACCAACATTCCTCCATTATGTTGCAGAAGGCTGAGTTAGCCCTTCGGAGAATCAAGATTAAGTACCTTGAGGCTGGTGATAGGGCTGGAAAGCTTTTAGCACTTAGGATCAAGCAACTTGACTCCAACAGATATGTGAGCGCTATACAAAGTAAAATAGGTGACCCTGTTGTTACAGACCCTATAAAAATTGCAGAAGTGTTTAAGGAACATTTTAACGAAGTATACTCCATCCTGGTGAAAGACAGGGCTAGCATTGGTGGTATTAACAACTATCTAGACATGGTAGATTTAATGAAGTTAGACCCCATTGAAGTGACAGTATTGGAGGCACCCATTCAAGTACGGGAAGTGAAGCAAACAATAACTCAGCTTGCTCCAGACAAATCTCCAAGTCCAGATGGCTTAACTACCAATATATACAAAGCCTTCACAGACATAATTTCCCCTATACTGACCAAAGTATATAACTACTGGTGTTGTGAGGGGTTCTCGGAGAGTAATTTCCTTGAAGCCCTCGTAACACTCATTCCCAAACTAGGTCAAGATCCAATCCTTCCGGGGAACTATAGACCAATCTCCCTGCTAAACACAGATATTAGAATATTAGCAAAAATCCTAGCTGGCCGATTAGGACCATTTATGCCCAAAATGATTAGTAATGTACAGGTCGGCTTCATGAGCGACAGAGCATCAAGTGATCACATACGTAAATTGCACTATTTAATAAGCAGAGCACAAGAAGTATTGACCCCAGTAGCTTTATTAGCATTAGATGCAGAAAAGGCATTTGACAGGGTCTCTTGGGACTTCCTATTTGCCGTTTTATCCAAGTTTGGGTTACCAGATGGTTTTATACAGTGGATCAGGTTATTATACAGGTCTCCCAAAGCACAAATATGGTGCAATGGAATACTGTCAGACCCCTTCTCCCTTTCATGTGGCACGAGACAGGGCTGCCCGCTCTCCCCATTTTTGTTCAGTTTATACCTGGTACCCTTGATTCACAGAATGCACATGGTGCAGGAGATCAAGGGAGTACAAATTGGCAACAGGAGGTACTTGGTTTCAGCGTATGCGGATGACCTGCTCCTATATATCGAGGATCTGGAAATAGGTATCCCAATGGTGATGTATGAAATAACACAATTCTCAAAGGTTTCTAATTACAAACTTAATAGTTCCAAAACAAAGTTTTTCCTGCTTAATTCTATATGTCTCCCAAGTATAGTCAAAGAGATGAGGTTTTGCAAAGGAGGCAAACACGCTACTATACTTAGGAATCAAGGTTACATGAGACATAACCACAATGATAAATGAAAACCTGAATAGTAAGGTCAAAATAATCAAACAAGATCTAAATAGATGGACTCTGTTACAGCTATCTCTCTGGGCCAGAATCGAAATAATCAAGATGAATATACTACAGAGGATTCTCTACCCCTTAAATATGTTAGGCCCCTACCTACCAAAAGCATGGTTTCGTCCACTACAAATGATCCTTAATGAATTCAATTAATCAATTAATCAATATACTACCGAGGATTCTCTACCCCTTAAATATGTTAGGCCCCTACCTACCAAAAGCATGATTTCGTCCACTACAAATGATCCTTAATGAATTCATATGGAGAGGGAAAGCTGTTAGACGATCATATAGGAAACTTACTGCATCAAGGAAGTCTGGTGGACTAGCGCTTCCATCCTTTTATAAATACTATATGGCTTCACATGTCAGTAAGTTAGTACATTGGACTTCCCCACTCACAGTGGGGAATCCCAACCAATATGCCCCCCCCATGGATTATCATAGAGAGGGACTTCGTTCATAATTCGGCTCTTGCACTAAGTTCAATTCCATTTCTATCTTTCAGACTCCTACCTAGAGCACTGAAAAATACCCCTATGGGGTGGTCACTAAAAGCCCTACAACAAGTGCAGAAACTCCTAAGGGTGAACTGGCGAAACTCACCCGACCAACCTATCTTATACAATAAGCATTTTCAAATACAAGAAACTCCAACCACTGCCAAGTTCCTGAAACCACTAAGTGGGTTAACGTTGGGAGATTTGGCCCCTAAAGGGAACTTGTTATCATATGAACAAGCGTGCATTCAAGTACCAGAGTTAAATGGGAAAATTTACAAGTACTTGCAGATTAGGGACTCGATAAAATCCCACCTAGCGAAAGCCGGAAAATGGGATGAAAAGGGATTTGAGCTGTCTTCTCTTTTAAAGATTGCAAAACAAAAGCATCCCGTGTCCAACATATATCATGAATTCCAGACTAGAGATAAATGGAACTCCACCAAATTTGGTGAATATTGGAAACAGAGATTAAAGATTGAAGAGGAAAAAGTATGGGAGCAGGTATGGAAAAATAGTAGCAAATATATTAGACAGGATTGATATAAACTGCAGCAATTTAATATTATACATAACTTATATTATACTCCCTCTAAATTACACAAAATGGAAAAATTAGAATTGCCCAGATGTAACAGGTGTGGGACCGGAGAGGGTGATTTATATCATGTTTTATGGACCTGCGTCACAGTTCGCCCCTTTTGGAGCTCTATCGGTAAATCCGTGCAATCAGTATTAGGGCTAGAGCCTTTTTTTACGCCGGAGGTATGTTTGCTAAATGTGTTCCCCAGTGATTTGGGTATACAAAGGAAAGCTTTTATGGCTATTATATCTGCAGCTACAAAGGCAGTTATTCTTAGGCACTGGAAAGAGGTTATGACACCATCGGTGGTTGAATGGTATAGTGAGGTCATGTTGGCACTGCAATTAGAATTACACATAGCAAAAATGAATAATAAGATACAATCCTATAATACTAAATGGGGACCGCTAGAGGCAGTCTTGATGACCTGGAAGCCGTAGTTTTATAACGCCTTTCAAACCTCAAAGGATGGGCTTACTATACTTCCCAAGCCCCTTATTCTACTTTATTTTATTTAATTTTAAGGAAACTGTGTGGCTGTCTTCTGTGGGTAGATGCTGGGGGAGGGCAGGGGATCACCCTTGAAGGGAATGGTGAATGGAGTGGTATGGTTGGAAAGTTAAAAGATTTTATGGGGAATGCTATTTACATCGCTGTTACATACAGTCACTATTCAATGAAAATTGATATTAAGCGTATGTAAAATTGTCAAGGTACAATTATTCTCTGTAAGTCAATAAAGTGTATTGAATAAAAAAAAGAATGGGGGTGATAGATGGAGAAGGTGGGGGGATTCTGTAGGGTGGCCAGGTTTTGCCTGGTGCCTAAGGTTATGGACACTGTTTTTTTTTTTTAACATTGAGTTTGAATTGATTGTCCTTGAACCAGGTCTGGACTCTGTTGAATTCATCCTAAATGGGTTGGGGGGGGCAGTACACTACTGACAGAGGGCCCAGAGAAGAAAAGAACAGTGTCATCAGCATACAAGTGAATTTCAGCTGACCTACAGACTGAGGGAAGATTATTTATAAATAGGGAGAAGAGGATGGGGCCAAGAATGGAGCCTTGAGGGACACTGGAGAGGATAGGGAAGATAAAACATCACCATTTCGAACCGATTGTTCCCTGTCAAGAAGATAGGAGCGAAACCAGTTACGGCGTGCTCTGTGAGACTGACAGAGCCAAGGGCTTGAAGTAGGAGTGGGTGTGAGATGGAGTCAAAGGCTTTCCTTTGTGGAGGGGAATGATGCTAGCAGATTTCCAGGCCTTGAGGACAGTTGATAAGGAGAGGGGAAAGGTTAAGGATATGGGTAAGCAGGGCAGCTATGGCAAAAGCAGAGAATTGGAAAATCCTGTGGTGTAGACCTACGGGGCTTGACTTAGAAGGGCTTAGAGCAAGAAGGGAAGAGTAGACTTCCTGAGGATTGAACTGGGAGAAATAATAGTCGAAGGGCTGGTCAGGTGCAAACTGGTGGGCTGAGGGGTGTTGGGTGGATGAGGGGGAACTAGCGTCAGGGAGAATGCAAGTAGCAAAGAAATTATTGCAAGTCTCAGCAACCGAAGCAGTGTCAGAGACAGGGGATCCTTCAACTTGAAGAACAGGGGATGTGTGATTGGCCAGGGCGGGTCTAAGAGTGTGTAGAACTTTCCAGAAGGATGCCAGTGACTGCTGATTTTGCTGCAGGTGATACCTGAAGCAATTCACCTTTGACAGATGGATGGCCTTGGTGCAGTGAAGTTTGGTTGATTTATTTTTGTGGCTTTTTTAAAGTTTTGAGAAGTTTGGTTTAAAAGTTGACAGTATTGTAACTGTTCTATGAGAAGCAGCTCATGGAAGAAGATGCAACTAACTGGAGATACAAACAATTGATTGTGGCATACGGCAACTTCAGCTGGCCAGGTTATGTCGACGAGTCTCACCCCTTACAGAAATAACTGATACAAAATGTTTTAATGCCGCACACTTAAAACTACCCATGTGTTATGTGTGCTGAAAGCATGATTTATATGTTAATTTGGAACCAATTGCATGCATGTGGCATGCGTGCAGCAAGCACATGTGGAAAGCATACTTTTTATGTTAAATTGGAAAGACTGCATGCATGTGGCATGTGTGCAAAAAGCAATTAGTCGCTGATAACTGCACACATAAACATTAAGTGATTTGCTGAGGATCACACCATATACAAGTGGGGGTTGATAAGATTCAGACCCAGTCTTCTGGCCTCTAAGTTTCCTGGTTTGCAGTTCACTTCCCTTTAACCACTAAGCTATAACGCCTGCACACATATGGCTTTCTTGTACTTCAATACAAATCTGTGTACATCTGTATGCATGTGTCATGCTTATATCCACTGTTGTACTTTTTAGTTTTCTTGTCCCCCCTCATCTCAGCTGCACAGCCGAAATGTAGCACACATACTGTACAAATGGAAACACATGTGGTTCTTCCCACCGCCAGTACACACATTTACCCACATAACTACAATGAAGCCCACCAGGATGAAGTACAATGTCACTGGTTTCCTGCATGGCAAAAGGGATTAACTCCCACTGAAATTGAATTGTTTGCTGCAGTTACTCTACTGCACAATTTTGTAGAGTTGGGCGCGTCATCCTAGTGGGCTTCACTGTACTTAATTACTTCTGTCTGGCCTGTAATCCTACTATTTTTTCTCCGTAGTCCTCCATTTGTTCTCTCTTTCCAGGCCCTATAACTCCTTTTAAAAAGATTTGTTTTTATATGTATGTGTTCTAATGTGTTATTATATTGTATTATGTTTGCATTTTTGCATTTAATGTATATTTTATCATTTGTGTTGTATATTTTGTGTGTGCAAAGGCCGCCATTGTAAATGAGCATTGTTCTGTGGTCTTAACCTTACAATAAACAAGCAAACAAATTCTTCCATGTGAACAGACTTTAAGGGGCAAACACAAAAGTAGCAATCACTTGACACCCACCAACATGACCAGTCCCCACCCCTATGCACACATTATAGTGAGTGTGGCCATGCTGCTACAGACAACCCAGCAAGTATAGATACAAGTCAAGAGTCTCTTACCTGAATACTAGGGAGCCAGAGGCAGGAGTCTTTAAGAGATGATGTCAATGGGTCAGAGTGCTGAAGCGTACCCCCTTGAAATGAATGTAATCATTTTTTATTTCTATTTTATACCTTATGATGGTGAGCTGGAGAATAATGAAGGCCACTGTTCTACAAACAAGGCCCTTGCTAGTTGAGCAGTGACCTTCATTAAAGAGATTCCCTAAGTTATGTAAAAGGAGATTAACACCATATGTTGTGGTGCCTTACCTCTGCAGTACTGTGTCTGGGTATGTTGGATAAAAATTATTTGCCATATATAAGAGTGGAAGGGATAATAAATGTGTTCTCAGCCAATCCCTTCCACTTCCCAGTCCTGGAGACTGCCTCAGACCCACCTCTATGCTCAGGCACATTATGACATGTGACAAGGGAGAGTGCAGGGATGTGCTCCATTTATGTCTATAGGGGGCAAGTTTTAAAACATTTTTATATATCATTACAGTCATTTTGCCATTAACCAAGGTCACTGTGTGGCTAACAAGAGACTTGTTAGTCACCCGGTGCCCTTGGTTAATTACAAAATGACTGTTACGATATATAAACATTTTTTAAAAGTTGATCCCCACAGACTTATATGAAGTGTGTCCCAGCGATCTCCTTGGGCACACATCATTACATGCCTGAAAGTGGGGGTGGGTCTTAGGCAGCTCCCAGGACTGGGAAGTGGAAGGGATCGGCTGAGAACAAATTTACAATCCCTTCCACTCTTATATATGGAAAGAATTTTTATCAAACATTGCAAGACGGGGTTCTGAAAAGGTAAGCCACCACAACATGTGGTGCAGACTGTTAGCCTGGGGAATCTCTTTAATCTCCAACTCTCCATCAATAATGTATAAAATAGCTGTAAAAAATACCACCATTCATTTGAATGGTGAATGCCTCTGCAGTCTCCCTTGCCCTATGTTATAATGTGCCTGAGTGTGGGGATGAGGAGGTTAGCTTCACTGGGGGGGGGCATAAGCCTAACTATAGTGGGGCTCCAATAGTCTGTGCATACCATGCCACTCAACTGTCCCTGAATGCAGGGGACAGCTTTCATTTAACCCCTGAAAACTGCTCTGCTACTCATCCATCCCTCAGGGAAAACATGCTGCTCACACAAAGGATGTCCTGTAAATTTAGACTTTATTGCAGGGGTGCCATTTCTCATTTCATTGGGGGGAGCCAACAACTAGTGGGGGTCATGTGCTAGTTAGCCCCTAGGTGGCAAGCTCTAGAATGTCTCTAAAAGGTAAAACTTATTTGTTGTGACTGAAAAGTGATATGCAAATCGGGCAAAATTCAAATGTATATGATTCCTCTATCTATACCCTGGAGCAGTACCTCAGATTTGGGTTTAAACCCACCCAGTTACTAAACAATGTTTTTCCTGTCTGAAGTTCTGAACCCCCCCCTCTAAAAACGTCCCAATTTCTCTCCATGACTCCATTCCATTCAGTACCCATTCCATATGGATCGTGAAGCTGCCCAAAGGTGCAGAAACATGAAAGACACATTAATATTTCAGTCTTTCCTCCTTCTCCAGTCTCTTTGTAAAAAAAATTATTTGCTTTTACTTACCTATCCATCAAACCAGAACCTGAAGCCTGGCCCAGTGTGCCACCAGCCCAGTTTTCAGTCCGCTCCTCTTCCGTCCTTCTGTCAGAAGCTAGATACTACAACTGACCATCCTAGATCCCCAACGTGGTCTGCAACCAAGTCATCTCACCAACTCAACCCACTCAACCTGTGTTGCTTGCTTCTTGCTTGGCTGCTGTCATGGCAGCTGCTGCAATGCACTGATCAAGGCCTATGAAGGCCACTGACACCACTGTCATGCTGCTGCTGGGCCTAGATTGCAGCCATGGGGGGCCTATGCTGTTTTTTTTTGTGCGGTGAGCCTAGTAGAATAAGTAGGTAGTCCAGTCATTAGTTAGCTTCTAGCTCACCCTCTACCCCTTCAGCCACCCAGGGAGATGGAGATTCACTAAGAGCAGACCAACAGAAATATGCTGCCACAACATTGCTATTGAGAGTTCAGTGCTCACCGACTCCTCCAAGCTGTAGTGTGCAGTCATCTACTCAGTGGCAGGAAAGACAGTGTTGAACTCATGTGACTCCTGTGCTCTTGCTTGGCTGGAGCTCCTCCACGTAACATAATAACAATAATACTTTATTTATTATGCGCCTTTCAAATATCAAGGCGCAGTACAATAAAACAATAAAATACAGTAAAACAGAATCATCATCATAAAATGTCCAATACAGATTAGCAATCATCGCTACTATATGCTTTGACCCAGAGAAAAGATTTTAGGGCCTGTTTAAAACTCCCCATGGTCGTGCACTCCCTAATCCAATGAGGTAGAGAATTCCAGAGGGACGGGGCAGCAAACATAAAGGCAAGGGCCCCAGCAGATTTTAAGGTCACCCTCGGAATCTCTAGCAACCCCTTGTCGGCCGAGCAGAGCGGTCTCACAGGGTGGTATGGAATCAGGAGCTCTTTCAGGTAGTCAGGGCCCAGTTCATGTAGGGCTTTATAAATCAGTAATCCAACTCTGAAGGTGATCCACCACTGAACTGGCAGCCAGTGCAGTTCCCGCAGCACTGGTGTGATATGGGAAGATCTAGGAGTCCCCATCAAAAACCAGGCTGCAGAATTCTGCAACAGCTGCAGGTGGTGGATATCAACCCCCAGAAGCCCAAAGTACAGTGAGTTGCAGTAATCTAAACGTGAGGTCACAAAGGCATGGACTAGTGTAGGCAGATCACCGGACGGAACAAGGTGCTTGATCCTAGCAATGTTTCTCAGGTGATAGAAAGATGACTTGACCACAGCTGACACCTGAGTCCTAAGTGTCAGACCCACATCCAACATCACCCCTAGGTCTCCCACCTGTTCAGAGATCTGAAGCTCAGCGTCCCCAAGAGACAATCCTAAATGGGAGCCTGCCTCAAGTCCCCCTATCCGGTGATGGGGATCCAAAACCAACACCTCCATTGTCCCAGAATTCAACTTCAACCAACTGGACCTCATCCAATCCTGGATTTTCTTGAGGCAATTATTAAATACTGAGGCTGCTCCTTCCTGGTTGGGGCCAAAAGACAGGTATAGCTGGGTATCATCGGCATAGCAATGAAACCTCAGCCCATACCGTCACACAATGTCTCCGAGGGGAAGCATGTACACCGCAAACAACATGGGGGACAGTACTGAGCCCTGAGGAACCCCACAAGACAGAGAGGTAGGATCAGAGGAAAAAAAACCTGAAACTACCCTCTGAGTTATTCTGGTGAGGTAAGAAGTAAACCATCTGTGGACCAAACCAGAAAGACCACTGATAAATCTCGGCGTTCAAGCAGGACCCCATGGTTAATGGTGTCAAATGCTGGTGACAGATCTAAAAGTACCAAAATGGACCATTTTCTCTGGTCTCTCATCATCAGGAGATCATTGAGCACCCGAACCAGTGCAGTCTCGGTACTATGCCTCTTTCGAAAACCTGACTGGAGAGGTTTGTAGACGCTATGGATGGTCAAATGGTTCTCCAGTTGTGCCGCCACTACTTTCTCGATCAACTTCCCCACAAAGGGGAGATTCGAGATTGGCCTGTAGTTTGCAAGAGAGTCTGGGTCCAGAGAAGCTTTCTTCAACAAAGGTGTCACCACCGCCTCTTTCAAGGAACAGGGATATTCACCCGATTCGAGGGAACACCAGACTATCTGTACCAGAACCAGGCCGATAGAATCACCACAACCCATAATCAGGGATGTAGGGCCCGGATCTAAACTACAGCATGTAGGGTGCAACCCCTGGACAACATGTGATGGTGCTGCTACTAGTAGGTGGAGAGAGTGGACAACACAGTACAGACACAGTCGAGTCAGGAGTGCACCTGCAGTGTGAGTGCACACAGGCCAGGACAGTACTTATTGTGCAAAAGATTAAATCCTAATATAATGCCATTATTGCCACATCGTATGAACACCCTATGCACACATGCAGGGGGGCAACTGTTCCCCTCTGCCCTACCTAAATGGCACTCCACTTTATGATAGAAATTCATTCTCAGGTGCTAATATCGATACAAGTAAATACAATGGTTTCCACTGTGTTCTGAGGTACTGTATCTCCATGTTTGAGGCTGTGTCCTGATCATCATGATGGTTAGTGTCCCTCATTATCCCTCATTTTGAGTGTCCATGTCCCTCATTTCAGTGACAAAATGTGAGGTATGTTGGATGCTTCCAAGATTGTACTCAGCACAAAGAGTGCTGAACATGGCCATAGTGTATATACTCCATACAGAATGACAAAGGGAAAGTAAGTGAGCTGAAACAGTTATGGAGAAACCCATTTGTAGTACTAAGTATGCATAAGGAGATTTGCACGGCACAAAACAAAAAGGTCAGGCTTCACAACACAGAGGTCCCTCTTCACACATCTAGAATGGGGGATGTTGGCTGACTGTATCCTAAGCATTTCACGCAGTAAGCAAACAATACTTACAAATTAATGGCAATTTAATGACAAAAATCAAAAGCCATTGTACAACTTGGAAAAGGATCAGAATTAATGAGTTTACCTAATTTTAATGGGAAATCAGTGAAAAACACATTTAAATGACTCTAATTGCTAGCAATAGTATGAATAATAGAAACTGATGTGTTTTTAGATGAGATTTGCACCAGCTTAGCTGCTGCACACATGGCAAGCATGCAACACATGAATCTGTGATTTTTAAATTATGTTGACACCAGCTTAACTGCTGCACTCATGCCAAGTGTCTAACACATGAACCTGATGTGATTTTTAGAAGATGTTCACACCAGCAGACCTGTTTCGCTAATGTTCACTTTGTGCATGCAAACCACATGCAAACATTGCACAATTAAGCATGTAGCAGGCATTCTGCATGTACACAGCATACTTATGTTTTTGTAAGGACGGTTCATGAACTTTGCTAAACTGAATTATTTTACTGTACAATTAAACTACTGAAAGAAATGTATATTTGAGTGTTCATAAAAGATTCTTTTTGAATGTCTACTAGTGCCTAATTCCACAGTATTGTTTCAAAAAGCAGTACTGACCCCGATCTGATCATTTGATCACATTTTCATAAAACAGCATATTCACCACTCTAAATGTTTTTACACTACAGTTCACAGTTAACACTTTTAGCACAATAAAGATAACCAGAGCCTGTAAACTCTAATCATGAGACAAAAAATGTTTCAATGAATGAACTGCATAAGACCCAAAACGAGATCACACACTGTTAACACTTCATAATGCTTAAATCATGACCAACAATGGTGTCAACCCATACTTTAACATGCACTGACACAATGTCATCTGATGGCAGTGTATCTTGTCTGGTGAGTTCCTCATGAATGATGAGGATCAACATGAATGGCTGCAAACATCAGGGGTAAAGAACTACAACAAATTAATGCTGGTGACACATATTTGTTCAAAACAGATTTTCCGTAAACCTGACATCTATAAACAGATTAAACAATAGAAATGAATTCATGTCATCTTTAACACTCTTAGCTGGGTACTCAGAGAGGAGGGAAGTAAGAGCTTGGTAGGGTTATATTTAAACACAAGTGAGATGGCAGAGAAGATGGCAAAAGAATTATAGGGTAGTCATGGGGATCATAAAAAACATTGTTTTTTGACCCCCACCACTATCCTGTAACTTTTCTGCCACATACTCCCACCATGTTACATGTGTATAAATAGAATCCCCCATCTGTCTCCCACTAAGCCCTCACTTCTCTCCTCTCCTTGTATCCAGCCAATTTTTTCCCCACAAATAACAGTTGAAAAGCAAATCCCCACCTCCCTGTACCCATCCCTCTTATTGTTCTCTGAAACACCGACCTTTTACCACCATCTGGCAAATAAAACCACCCTCTCCTCCCCAAATGCCCCCAAGCCCTAATTTTAATCACAAGAGTTGGAAAAATAAAATGCTCCTCATCTGAGCAAGTGTATGGTCACTCATCAAAGTCTGTGATCAGAATGAATGATGAGTTACATTTAACCAAGTAATAATAATTGGCTGATAAGTAGCATCAATCAGATTTTACAGAGAGAACTTTTTTTGTGCAAGAGGGCCTTAAAGGGATATGGCTTTCTGTGAGCAATAAGAGGTATAGGTGGGGGAGGTGAGCTAACTTACTTCTTGCTTTTGTGGGTAGGAGAAGTGATATAGCACTATTTGGGGGATTTAGTATACTTGGCTGGATTCAGGGTGAGGAGGGAAATGGGGGCTTTGCAGGTGGTGGTAGGGATTCTATTTATACATATGTGGCATGGTGGGAGGGGGTGGCAGAAGAATTATAAGGCGGTGGTGGTGGGGGTCATAAAAATTGGTTTCAGTAGGGTCGAGCCTGCAACTGCTGAATGTGTGTGTACCTCACTTATTCTGACTGCTGCCGGAAGCTCCAGGAAAAGAAGACTTTATTCCACTGCTAGGACCCTCTCTCCCCACTGCCAAAGCCACCAGCCATACCATAAAGCCCTGACATTGTCAGAACATTTGAGACTGAGAGAGCGATACTCCGACACTGACCAGCCAATCAGATTTTGCAGCTGCAAAGGTGCCAGACTTTTGAACTTAAACTAACAGCCTTAGCAACCTGCTTCAAAGCTTTGCCATGTGTTGCATTCATTCTGACTGCTATCACAAACTCCAGGACAAAAGGAAGCTTTGTCTCAGCACTGGGATCCCTTCTTCCTCCATCACCAAAGCCACCAGCCACACCATAAAACCCTGACATTGTCAGAATGGCCAGGACCGAGTGATTGATGCCCCTACACTGAGTAGCAAATCAGAAGTCTGCACCTCTCCCTTAAATTGTTTATGGCCATAAAGGTCCTCTGCACCTCTGGTATGGAGCACTAAGGGCTGCAGCACAAAGGGTGTCTACTGTGGGTGTCAGAATTTGAAGTCATCCATTTGCCAGCCACACTGCCCCAGTGAAGACCCCTTCAGCTGTACCAGTTCTATTTTTCTTCTATTTTGCCTTTGGTTTGTCTGCTGAGGGACTGAATTGCATCTGGACACTGATGTGTGTAACCCATATGCTGTGATATCCCTAGAGTTACTGTCCCTGCCTGTATTTCTGACCACAGGTTGAGGGGGAGGCTGGATTTGGTATTAAAGTGCCTCCACCCAGAGTAACAATAGTGGGGATATCTGTCTAACCTGTTGTAGCCCCTCTGGGAAGCTATAACCACCCACCAACCCTCCTGGTGACTTTGTACCTTTAACAGCAGTTAACAAAAAGTCAGCCAGTGACAATAGTAATAAGCACACACCCTTCACACTTACCTCCAGGGTCTAGCCTTCAGCGACGTCACTGGGACCCCCAGTAAAAACAAGGTTAGCAGAGCAAATACACACTTTCAGTACTGTAACTCAACTAATACTAAACCCAATGCAGACTCGGCTCAGACTACTTGAAAGAGCTCCTGATTCCCTACCAGTCCGGTCGATCACTCTGCTCATCTGGCGAGGGGTTGCTAGAAGTTCCAAGGGTGTGTTTAAAATCTTCTGGGGCAAGAGCTTTGGAATTCTCTACCCCATTGGATTCGGGAGTGAGCAACTGTGGAGGCAATCAAACAGGTGTTAAAGACTTATTTGAGGCTTCAAGTTTTTAACAGTTGAATTTGTTGACTAAATTGTGGATAATTGCATGATTTTATTGAATATGTTATGATTTTATTATTATTGTTGTTTTAAAATGTGAGGTGCCTTGGTTTTGGATAAGGCGCCATACAAATAAATTTTATTATTATTATTATTATTATTATTATTATTATTATTATTATATGTGCATATGCCAGGTTAAATGTGAAATATCAATCAGATTTATTCAGGGGTCATGAACAAGGAAAGGGGTGTGAATTTAGTTAAATGATTACTATACTGACTGAATTCTGAATTCAGGTTCTTGGCATACACTGCAATTTGTCTCTGTGCAGGGGATGGATTCATGCACACTAGTGCTGGTGCTGGTATGCATGTGCAGAGTCTCATTTTTACTTTCTAAGTAGTGATTTCTTTATGAAATGGCACTCTATTTCTCAAAATATCATTGTTGCCAAAATCAGCGCACTTTCCTTCATACTGCCAGCTATTCTGTTTAACTGCAACAAAAATTACCAAACTCGTTCATGAACGAGTTCAGCAGAATTCAACAGTGAGGGTGTGTGGGAAGCAGGACACAGAAAAGGAAAGGTTGGTCTGAGCAAAAAAGCTTTTTTGTAAAAATATATCTCTACACAAGTTACAGCTAAAATTGGAATGTCATGTACCCAACTGCTTTCAGAGTGCTGTTTACAGGTGCAAACAGTAGAGGGGTCATAATTGCTTAAAAAGCTGGCAGTGCCCCTTTAACTGTCTACATTGATAGCTCATAAATGCTTTACAATGGCATGGGGTCAATATGTCGCACAGCAGAATGCTATGCAGCACAATCATGTTGTGTGATTTCTTGTGTTCTTCAGTTTTGTGGGGGATTCTGCCCCCCCACACCCCCCGTTACAGGGCGGTTATATCCCCCCGACCCCTCCACTAAAGATTCTAACTCCGGGGGGGTCCAACTCGGAGACCGCACAGGTTCAGGTTTCGCCATAATGCCGTACGCTATCAAGCGTATGACATTATGACCCGGTACCCTTTAACTACTCCCTACCCAGGTCAGAGTACATTACTTGGGTAAACAAAACAGAGTTGCTGGTTTAATACCCTCTAGTTTGGTTCTCTCTGTTACTGTCTGTGTTCATTCTTTAATTGTTTTAGTAGCAGTCTATTAGCTTTTATTTCAAATAGAATGTTTTTAGCTCTTTAGCTCATTTGTAATAATTAACATTGCTCTTGCAAGTCTTATAGTTGATGCTGACTGCAAAGTACCTGCTCCTTGACAAATGTATGTGTCCCCCACCAATAAATTGAGGGATTTTCAAAAAATATAATATTGTATGTTGGTTGGTGCAGCCTCACATCCAGTTCAACAGTGGTGCCTCAGACTCATGCATTTAGTTTTGATTGTATGGCACCTAGATAAGAATAAACTTATTCCTCTCTTTGTGATCCTCTGATTGTTGACCTATCTCACCTGTGGCACCTAGTTCTCTCTTTAACTTTGTAATGTTACAATGAAACCAACCCTGGTCTGCAATACAATCATCCCATCATCTTGGATTAACACACAAGATATGAAGGTGGCTCACCTCGGTATAAGGAGCCTTATGGCCAACCTTCCTGAACTTTAAGCCTTGGGGCTCAATTCTCAAAACTTCGATTGTGATACAAGGTGCCCTCATCTAACAGAAGTGACACAAGGGTTACCTTGTTTCACAACTTGTGGAGTTTTCAATCCTGAAAGGCTGGATTTGGAACAATGGGGACCCCCTGGGTCAGACCAGCCATGCACAAGACTTGTGCCAAGGTCAGGGGTGCACCAGGGTGCTAGAGGGCTTGTGGCAGATGCTTTTTTTTTTTTTAGTTGTTTAACCAGGAGTAGCACACTAAGATGAAAGCTTTTTTACAGGTGTGACCTGGAGCACAGGGAAGTTAAGTGACTTGCTTAGGGTCACACAGTATGCAAGTAGAAGCTGTGGGATTCAAACCCAGGTCAGGTCTGCTTGATGTCACCAGATTTGCAGCTCAGAGCCTTAAACCACTGCGCTACACTACCTTCATAAGATGTTGGCTGCAACATCCCCTTAAATGGAATTCTGACTGCCAGTAGGACTTGCCAGGACTTAGACTACCCAACTGGTGGTCTAATGGTCCCTGTGCCATGCCTGGAACCTTCGTATGGTAGGAGAAAACTTGTGCCACTGCCTTCCTGTGGTTTCCCATGCCCCCACAGCACCTGAAGCACTCACAATCAGAGGTGCAGTGCTCACAGCTTCCCCCCTCCATGGTGCCAGGCATGCAGCTGCTGCTCCCCCATGGACAGCACAGGCATGGCAGCATCCAACAATGTCCCCTTGAGGGATCTGTTGCCAGCACCCCACCACCCATCTCTGCCCTAGCTTCCTTCACTGACCCCTGTTTTGTCCCACTTGACACTGCCAGCCTTCAGGCTGATTCCCATTACTGGGGCCCGATGCTGCCTGACCACCCCGTAGCTTGTGGCTAACCTCTCACATGCACCTTGCCTTTAGCACATGGAAACATTTGTCAGAAGCTGTGGGACTTTGATGCCAGGACCCTACCCGTTCATGAACTGGGTGTAGGGTCCCTGTCACACCAGTGATTGGTGCAAACTGCTGTTGGCACAATTTGCTTCAATCTTTGAGAATCAAGCCCTGGTTCTTTCACTATGGGCATGATATCTTCAGTGTCACTTAGTACTGGCTAAAACCCTCAGTTACTGATTCAATTTGCTCGCTAGGAAGATATAAGCTGCTTACCCAGTCAACAAATGAATAATAAAATAGAGTTGATTGTCCTTCCACTAAAAGTGGTGGGAGCATTGTCCTTTATTACAAGGCTTATCTGCACCTAACTGCAGTACTTGATGTCACCCTATCCTCCTGTTAAATCCTTCACTTCCTACTAGTCCCAATGAATACTACAAAAATTCATATTTTTTTGTGTATATAATCCTCCTAGGGATGTATGGCTGGCCTAACAGAGCTAATTGATTACCTGCCCTTAACTATAATGAAATATGAAATTATTCTTATGGGTCATTTTAATCTAGATTGGCATAGTACTAACTTCAAATGCTTTAAGCTGCATCTAAGTAAAGTCCACCTCTCTCAACTGATAGATGACCCAAGCAGACTTTCCTGCAAAGGAGGTCACCACTCGCTCATAGACCGGGTTCTGTCAAATAGCAAGGTTAGGATTATTGCTGCTGACACCCTTGCTGATGCCATCAGTATCACTTCCTGGTCTTTCGTGTATGGAATGCCTACCCTTCCTCCTGCTTTCCCTGGGAGATAATCATGTAGGATTTTTCTGCACTCAATATGGATGCCTTTCTTTCTCATCCTTGCCTCAAAAATTGGTTTCTACTATATTGCTCCAGTGATGGGGATGAAGCCCTTGTCTATACTTAACCATTACCCTTCAATCTCTATTGCACTTTTTCATTAGAATGTGTTGTTTTCTTTTAGCTAGTTGTTGTCACTACTGTTGTTGTCTTTACGAATTGTGACCTCACTCAGTCGTACAACCCCCGTGAGCTTCCCCTCGTCACCCAGACCACTAATCCTTTTAATCCCCATGCTTTACCCTCCCTGCTGCTTTCACAAATTGCCTTCCTTAACCCCTGTGGCTGATCCTATCATACCTCTCCTGTTCCCTCCTTGTGAACCAAGAATGATATTTTTAGTTACTTAAACTCCCTTCCTTATTGGTAACCCTCCTCAACATCCCTTCTTTACCCAGATCACTAAATCTCATGAATATGCATTCTTCACCCTCCCTTATGTTTTCTCAAACTGCCTTCCCAAACCCTAGTGGCCCTTCAAATGTATCCATATCTGCTCCCTCCTTGTCAGTAAAGATTTATATTGTTAACTATGTACATGTAAAACTATTTCTGTACTGCCTCCACAATTGTAAAAATGTATTGTCCTTGTTCTGTATGAAATGCTGTTCTTGTATTATTCCTTAAGTTGCATCCTCCCAGGACCACTTTGTCAGTGAGTCCACTTAATGGTGTTTTCCTGGCAAAATAAAAATTGAAATGAATTGAATTGAATTCATTCCCTTCAAGATAAAATGACCCCTTTAACCAGGTGAACGGTTAGAGGGAAAACCACAAGATGGCTGTGTAGTACCCTACTGTAGATGTTAAGGGCCAGTATCAAATGTAAAATTCATGTCACTACACTCTGAATGGCTGGCATACCAGGCCTTAAGAAATGCCTGTAAAAAGAAATCCAATTTGCTAAAAGAAATATTGCAGGGAGCTCCTACACACCTCTGCTAGAGACTCCATCAGTTTCTGGACTCACATCAAGGAGTTCATGGGTAAGAGTAAAAGTTAAACCCCACCTGATATGAGTGTCAACACCAAATGCAATAATCCTGACACTGTTGCCAGTTCCTTTAACTCCCTTTTCTCTGACCTAACCAGGTCTGAGACTGTAATGTTGTGCTCAACTGAATACCCTTACCCCCCAGTCTCCCTTCCATTCCACCATTATACCTCCATACCGTCTCTCACATTGAGGTCCTGAGACTCCTAAAATCAATCCCAACCTGTGGCAGCATTTGCCCTGATGGGTTCAAGCCTAAATTACTTAGACTGGCTATCACCTTTCTTGCCTGCTGATCACCAGACTAGTCATCCTGTCCCTCACCACTGCCACCATTCCTAAAAGCTGAAAAATGACCAAGATTATCCCAGAATTTAAGAAGTTCTAGCAAGAACCAATATGGCTTCAAAATAATGGTGCTGTGGACAGTAAGAAATGTGTAATCTATCATTTTTGCACTAACCACTGAGCCACCTAACTGAACTTTCTATTTGTTGTGATACACGCACTGATTAATACATATCCATATAGATGCATATATATTCCAGTATAACATACCAGTGCACTATCTACACACATTTGTACTGATTAAAAGAAAGACATCAAAGGACCAGTTTCTTCTTTTCAGACTTGGAGGGACATCGGAGGGTGGGGGATTGCCACTAGATATCTCATTTAAATCAGTAATGACATGAGTAAGGCTGAATATGATCTAGATAGAGGGGAAATGGTGACTACCAGTTTCTGCACTAAACACTGAGCCACCTCACTGAACTTTCTATTTGCTGTGATAAACACACACTGACCAATACATATACATATATATGCATATATATATTCCAGTATAACGTAGCAGTGCGCTGTCTACACACACAGAGCATTGCCACACACACTAACACACATGCATTGCCTTGTATGACACTTATTTATTTATACACGTAATCCTAACTTTTACTGTATTTAGGATAACTCCTGTGTTTTGCACTAACTCATTGTACTAATCTAGGGCATGACTTGGTAACTAAAGTACTGGACCAGGGAGGTGTGGTGGATGAGGCCTATCCAGAATTCAGAAAGGCCTTCAACACCGTCACCCACTAAATACTGATTAACAAACTGTGCAGCCTATGGGAGGATCCTTAAATAGTTCTTTGGGTGGAGAACTGGCTAAATGGCAGGATTCAGAGGGTTGTGGCAAACAGAGAGTACTCTGGAGAGGGAGAGATGATGAGCATTGCGCCACAGGGGTCAGTGCTGGGGCCAGTCCTCTTCAATGTTTTCTTTGGGGACATTGCAGAGGTACTGGAGGGGAAGGTATGACTCTTCACAGATACTACAAAGATATAAAATAAGGGGGACATTCTGGAGGTGTTGAAAGAATGAGGGAAGACCTTAAAAAACTGGAGAAATGGTGTGAAGAATGGCAGCTGGGATTCAAAGCAAGGAAGTACAGGATCATGCACACAGGGCACAAGTACCCAGAGGCAAAGTACGAAGTAGGTGGGCAGGTACTGACAGTCACAAAGCAGGAAAGGAACCTGAGACTTACCATCTTGGAGGACCTAAGAGAATCTAAGCAATGCTGTATGGCAGCTGGAAAGGATAGCCAGATGCTTGGATGCACAGGGAAGGGTATCACTAGTAGAAAGAGGGAGGTCATCTTGCCCCTGTATAAGACATTCATGAGATCACACCTGGAATACTGCATGCAGTTCTGGAGGTCCCATCTGAGAAAGAACAGACAGGGTGGAAACGGTGCAGTGGAGGGCAACTAAAACAGTACAGGGCCTGTGGGATAAGACCTATGAGGAAAGACTAAAGGAGTTAAATGCGTATTTCCTGTAGGAAAGGAGGGAGGGGGGACATGACTGAGACATACAAATACATCACCAGTACAAACATAGCACAGGAAGGAAACACCTTCCAAAGTAAAAAATGCTCCAAGTCAAGAGGGCACAAAATCAAGTTAGAGGGGGAAGGCTCTGGAGAAACGTGAGAAAATATTTTTTTCACCGACAGAGTGGTGGATGCCTGGAACAGCCTACCAGAGGGCTTGTTAGGGTTAAGACTGTCACAGAATTTAAAAAAAGAAGTGGGAGAAACACAAGGGTATCCTAACGGCAACTAGAATAAAGTGCCATACACAAACTAATATATATGAATTGCTTCATGTTGTGAACTGTGCACTGCTAACATATACTGTAGCATTACAGCCATTTGCAAACTGACTAGGAAAAGATTAATGTACCAGAAAAGGGTTAACAGACTCACACACACACACACACCCCCACACACAAACACACACACACACAAATTCTTGTAAATCTCCATTCTGAATTGATAAGAAAACATAGATCTTTATTCACTGAGTGCATCCAGTGACTGTAATTTGAACAGGCGGGAGTATGCTCCTTGTAGAAGAGATTTATGAATGAATCAGTTTCAGTGAAAATAGTGTGGAGGAGAGAGACACACAAGCCAAACTGCTCTAGCTGAGTAATTCTAAGAAAACTTCATTTGTATGAAGTCCGTTAGGAATCTGGAGAGCTCCATTTCTCTATTGTGATAGCAAAACGTCTACAGGACTCTGCCCACTGCAGACATATAAAAGGAGATTCAAAAAGCATTGAGAAATTGAAATATCAGCCTAAGCAATCTTGCCCATTCTTAGCAAACTGCTGGAAAAACCTCATTGCATCCCTAGTCACAGACCTCTTCCACAAACATAACCTGACATTCCCTGTACAGTATGGCTTCAGGCTTGTTTATAGCACTTCCACTGCTCTTGTCCAACTCACCAATAATGTTAAAACTGCTATGAACAAGAGGATGTTAACTGGAGCCATATTCATAGACCTTACCAAAGCATTCAGCCTGGTTAATCACACGGTACTAAAACTCAAACTGTCATCCCCTGAGATCTCCTCCACTGCCGTTAGCTGATTCTGCAGTTATCTTAGCAACAGTAACAACTTTTTAAGTTTAGCAAAGCCAACTCTACCACAACTACAATTAATGTTGGAGTCTCCCTAGGCTTCATACTTGGCTCACTGCTATTTTCTATCTTTACTACTGACATCTCTAACACCCCTTCTCACTGTAATACCCTACTTTATGCTGATGATATGATGCTTTACTCCAGTTTCAAAAGACTGACTGACATCTGTACAAGGATCAATGCTGACTCTGACAGAGTTCAGACTTCACTTGTCCAAACTTGCCTTGTCCTAAACTCTAGCAAAACTCAGGACATGCTTTTTCGGTCTCTACATAAATTTCAGGCTTACACCACTTTTTTGGACATCAGCTGCTTAGACAGCTCCACCATCTTGAAAATCAAATTGGCACCTTCAAAACTCAGCTTAAGGAACATCTCCAGTCCTCTAATTACTGTGATTGCCACTGATCACCTTCCCTTCCCTGACTAAGGCCTCTGGCTGGCTTATTCCCCACCCCCGTTGAGTCTCCAGCCTAAGTCTGTCAGGTTCAGCTTGATTTCTGAGTATTATTAATGTATTGTTTAAGAACTGTGCTTATTATTCCTAGTATCTAACTGTTAGCCTTTTCCCTGCTCTATGTAAATAGCTTGATTCGCACACTGGTGAAGGTGAATTGTCATGTAATGTCTGTTTTGTATCTGATTTCTGTGACGTGGAACTGGAACCTTTGTAAATGAGTCTCTGACTCAAAGGTACTTTTCTGAAACCTCAATAAATAAAATATTTGTGGCTGACTCCTTCAAATACCTAGGCATTACCCTTGATCCCACCCTGGATTTTTTGCTGTATGTATCGAACATCTGCAGGTCTGTAAATTCCAAACTTGGGCTCACCTACAGCATCAGTTATGCCCTGTCTCCTGCAACAAAGGTAACAATCTCTAAGGAGTCCTGCTCCACAGCCTCTCTTACAGGCTGACCTCAGTTTACCAGGCTAGCTTGTGCAACCTATCTAAATAAAACGTATCCTACAATAATATATATATATATAAAGAGTTGCCTTATCTGCCCCTCAGCTGACCCACCACTACATGTTGTACTCCATTAATGGTTGGTGTCCCCTCCTACTTTGGCCTTTCTATACCTTCTATACATTAAACTGTGTCACTGACAACATCATCAGGTCATCCAAGCCTAAAACTCTGACTGCCCTGTTAACATCTTCAGTCCAAGCCTACACCCAACTTTCCAAAAATCTGTCTCTCCTAGCCATACCCAATTGCTCCTCTAAAGTGGGTAAGCAGGCATTTTGCCTCATTTTCTGCAAGAGTACGGAACTCCCTACCTCCTCATCTTCATGTTTATCAGTCCCACCTAGTATTTAAAAAATAACTTCTCCGTTTTTTAAGTTTCACAGATGAATGCTTTTGTACTTGAATACATTTTAGTATTACTGCCTTGTAAAGTCATAGATGACATAGATACATAGGTACATAGAATGTGATGGCAGATAAGGCCACTGGGGCCACCCAGGCTGCCCAATAGTTTTTGTTTTTTTTATTATTATTGTTATTGCTCTCTATTCTACGACCACAATTCCCTTGGGTCCATCCAAGGCATTTTTGAATCCATCTATTGTTTTCACCCTAGCATCCTCCTCTGGAAGGCTATTCCAGATATCCACCACCCTTTCTGTGAAAAAATACTTTCTCACATCCCTCCTAAATTTACCATCCTTCAGCTTCATGTCATACCCTCTTGTTTTAGGACACCTTTTCCTCTGAAAGATATTGCCCTCCTGTACCTTATTAACACCTGTAAGATAGTTAAAGGTTTCTATCATATCCCCCTTAGAAACATAGAAACATAGAATTTGATGGCAGATAAGGACCGCTTGGCCCATCCAGTCTGCCCATTTCCCTACCTAATGGATAAGCTACAGATCCTAGTTAACCAGCAGCCTACTTCTTTCTACCCCACCCCTAGAATTTGCCTTATGGCTGTCCCATGCATGCTTAATTCAACCACTCTTTTGACTCTACAACCTCCTCTGGAAGGCTGTTCCATGCATCCACAACCCTCTCTGTGAAAAAATACTTCCTTACATTACCTCTGAGCTGCCCCCCATTTTCAAATTGTGCCCCTTGTTCTTGCACTACTTTTTTTGAAGATGCTACCCTCTTGGACTTTGTTTATACCCTTGAGGTACTTGAAAGTTTCTATCATGTCCCCCTCCCTCCTTTCCTCAAGGCTATACATATTAAGCTCCTTTAGTCTCTCTTCATATGTCTTCTGGTGCAGACCCTGCAACATTTTAGTTGCCCTGCTCTGGACAGCTTCCATCTTGTCTATGTCTTTGCAGAGATTGGGTCTCCAGAATTGCACACAGTACTCTAGATGGGGTCTCACCAGCTGTCTGTACAGAGGGATAACAACTTCCTGTTTTCTACTGGTGATGCCTCTCCCTATGCATCCCAGTATCCCCCCAGCCCTCCTTACTTCCTTCTCACATTGCTTGCCTGCCTTTAAGTCATCTGATATGACTACCCCCAGGTCCCTTTCCATTTTTGTTGTTGTTAGTATCTCACCCCCATTGTGTACTCTTCCCCTGGGTTTTTGTTTCCCAGGTGCATTACCTTGCACTTCTTAGCATTAAATCTAAGCTGCCATACATTTGACCATTCCTCTAACCTTGCAAGTCCCTTCTCATCCTTTCCACCCCACCTTGGGCATCAACTCTGTTGCAGATCTTTGTGACATCTGCAAAGAGACATACTTTTCCTTCCAGTCCCTCTGCAATGTCACTTATAAAGACATTGAAGAGGACAGGTCCTAATACTGAACCCTGTGGCACCCCACTAGTAACCCCCCTTTCTTCAGTGTGGACTCCATTTACTATTACCCTCTGTGTCCTATTCTCCAGCCAATTATTTACCCAGGCTATCATCTTGGGACCCACTCCCAGGCTGGCTAACTTGTATATTAATCTTTTGTGTGGGACTGAGTCAAATGTCTTGCTAAAGTCTAGGTAGGCCATGTCCACAGCCCCTCCCTGATCTACTACTTTGGTCACCCAATCTCCCTCCTTTCCTTCAGGGTGTGCATATTTTGCTCCTTAAGTCTTTCCACATAAGATATTTGATGCAGATCCTGCACCATTTTGGGTATCTCTCCTCTGGATTGCCTCCACTCTGTCTATGTCTTTTCTGACATTGGTCTTCCAAACTGTGCACAGTAGTCAAGGTGGGGTCTTACAAGTGATTTCTATAGGGTTCACAGTAAGAGCTACTGAGTGGGATGGGTGCCAGTGAAAAAATACAACTCACTGTAGCTAAGTCACAGCACTCCTCTATCAGATGCAGATTATAAGATAGCCTAGGCAGAAAAAAACATGTTGTCTTTTATTGGAAGCAATTGCAGATCATACAAATACAAACACAGCAAACAGCCCACTGCTGTTTTTATATTTGTATGATCTGTAATTGCTTCCAGTAAAATGTAGCATTGTTTTTTTCTGCCTGGACTACCTCATTAACTGCATTGGAGAGGGGAGTGCCATGATTTAGCTACAGTGATTTATACAGGTGCAGAATATCACCTCTCTTCCTGCTGGAGATACTCCTGTCTATGCAACCCAGCATCCCACTAGCCCTCCTGATTGCCTTATCACACTGTCTTGCCAGCTTCAGGTCACCTGATATGATTCCCTCTAGGTATCTTTTCTGCTTGGTCTTTGACAGTATCATTCCACCCATCTTATACTCTGCTCTTTGGTTCCTATGGCCTGGATGCATTATTTTGCACTTTTTTGCATTAAAATCTAGCTGGAAACATTTGACCATTCTTCCAGTCTATTTGGATGCTTGCACGTTTTATCCATCCCTGCCGGTGTGTCCACTCTGTTACAGATCTTGGTATCATCTGCAAAGAGGCAGACCTTCCCTTCCAGTTCTTCCACTCTGTCACTTATAAATATATTGAATAGGACTGGTCCCAACATTGATCCCTGAGACCCCCACTGGTCACCCTCCCCTCTTTTGAGCATACTCCATTTATCACTACTCTCTATGTTCTATCCACCAACAAGCTTCCTATTCAGATTACCACCTTATTATCTAACCCCAAGTTGCCAAACTTGCCCACAATTCTCGTATGTGGAATGATGTTGAAAGCATTGCTGAAATCCGGGTTGGCCATGTCTACTGCACTTCCCTGGTCTAGCTCAATGGTCACCCAGTGAAAAAAGTCTATCAGATTTGTAGGCATGACTTCCCCTCTATGAAATCATGCTGTATTGGGTCCAGCAAACTATGAGAAACAAGATATTCTGCAATCCTTTTCTTCAATAGAGTTTTCAGCAACTTGCAGACACCAGTGTCAGACTGACAGGCCTATAATTGCTTGCATCTTCCTTGCTACCATTTTTGTGAAGAGGGACTACATGTGCCCATCTCCAGTCCTCTGTGACCACATCAGTCTGCAGTGATCTGTTGAAAATGTCTGTCAGAAGTGCAAGTACCTTCCTAAGTTCCTTCAGTATCCCTGGATGTACCCCATTCAGCCCCATAGCTTTGTCTACTTTCAGGTTGTCAGGTGCTTCCTTGAATCTCCCCACTGAAAATGGGCTGCTGTCTGTTTCTCTCACCTCTACATTTATTGTGCCTCTTTGTGGTCCCTCCCATTTCCCTTCTACTGTGAAAGCTGAGCAGAAGTATCTGTTCAATATGTTTGCCTTTTCTTGATTATCGTCTGTACAGTCCCCCTTCCCTCTTTAAACATATATTCCCTCCCCTTGTCTTCCTTTTTTCACTAACATACTTTAAACATTCTTTTTCCTCTTCTGATACTCCCTGAGCTACTCTTTCCTAAGCATGCACTTTTTCTCTCCTTATCACTTTGCTTTCCTCTCTCTGTTTTCCCTGATAAATTTCCCTATCCTCATTTCTCTGGGTCTCCTTGTAGCTTCTGAATGCTGCTCTTTTAGCTTTTATCTTTTATGCTACCTCTTTTGAGAACCATAACAATCTTCCCTTTCTTTTACTTTTGCTTACTTGCTTAACACAGAGGTTTGTTACCTTTAGAATGACGCCTTTACTCAGGTCCACTCCCCCGGTCCTCATCCTCTGTTAGTTCATTCATGAGGCATTCTTGCATCTTAGTAAAATCAGCCCTTCTGAAATCCAGTACCCTTACCTTTGTATGGTTGAATTCTGTAGTTGTTCTAATGTTGAACCACACTGTACGATGATCACTTGTCCCCAGACATGCAACACTGTCTCTGTTAGTAAGTAAGCACCAGGTCCAGTACTGCCCCATCAGGAGTGGGCTCCCTGACTAGTTGCTTAAGGAAGGCATCCTGCAGGGAGGCCAACATGTCCCTGCTTCTAGCTAATACTGCAGCAGGGAGGCCCCAGTATACATCTAGCAGACTGAAGTCCCCTACCAGTAACACCTCACCCTTTTCTGACATTTTTCCAATTTCTTCTAACATTACCCTATTCATGCCCTTCCCCTGTGCTGGAAGCCTGTAGACCATGCCCACACAAATATTGACTAATTTTTCTGAATCCAGGGAAAACAACAGCATCTCAGCCCCTCCCTTTGTTCCCTGTAGTTCCATTGCTTTTATGCTGTCCATCACAGAAAGCAACATGCCCCCTACTTTCCTTCCTACCCTGTCTCTTCTACATAATGTGTACCCCTATATCACCATGTCCCAGTCATGGTTTTAGGTGCACAATGACTTGATAATTGCTATGATATCCAGGTCAGCCTCCACCATGATGGCCTCTAGGTCTTGGATTTTATTTCCCAGACTCCTAGCATTTGCATGCATGGCCCTTCATAATATTTTAAGTTTTGTATACATTTCCCACCACAGAATTATTGCTTTTATTTCTATGACCTATTGTAACTTTGATTGTTGCCTGTAATTGCATTATTGCACTATCGCTTGTTGTTTTATTTTGACATGCTGATCCTTGCCTGCTCTTTGTGACTCTACTATATGACATATTTTATGTCTTTACCATTTTTTTCTGTTCTTTGTAATGCTGTGACTCTGTTGCTTTTGTAATTTTTGGTTGTTCTTTGTAATCTTCCAGGTCATACCTGAAAATAGGTATTTTCTTGTCTGGTGCACCTACCTGGTCAACAAAAACTAAAATAAATAAATAAGAGCGGTCCAAAAGAAAACCCGGGCAACTACAAACTGGTTACCCTTACCTCAATCATGTGCAAGTTCATGGATGCCTTACTAAGGAAAAGCTAAGGGGACACTTGGAAGAGAATGGCCTACAAGATGAAAGGCAACATGGACTTATGACTGGGAGACTGTGCCAAAAAAAACTTGTTCAACTTCTTTGACTGGATCACTAAAGGAGTGGACAAAGGTCAAGCAGTGGTCATTCTGTACTTGGACTTCAAGAAGGCCTTTGATTTTGTGTCCCACAAGAGATTGATCAAGAACCTGGTGGATCTTTAGGTAGGGGAGGAATTGAATTGGCAGGTATCTAGCTGATCTAAGGGCAAGACCCAGGGTGTGGTGGTGGCAGGGAACTTTTGCATGCTAGGGCTATCACCAGTGGGGTCCTGTAGGGCTCAGTGCTTGGTTCGGTGCTTTATAATGTCTTTATCAATGACACTGAGAGGGTATAAAGGGCAAAATCTACTTATTTGCAGACACATCAAACACTTTGGCAGGATCAACACAGTGGAGGGGATACAGGACCTAAGGGAACATCTGGAAAGGCAAGAGAGGTGGTCTGGCTTTAGGCAATTTGATTTCAATGCAAAAAATTAAAGGTTATACACATCAGAGCTAGGAACCTGGAGATGGAGTAAAGTCTGGGAGAGGTCCTGGTAATTAAACCCAAAGAGGAAAATGACCTGGGGGTATTGATTACAAGTGACCCAAAGCATTCCTTTTAATGCAGAAAGGTAGCAGCAAAAGCAAACAGAATGTTGGGCTGCATAGCTAGAGGGATCAGCAGTAGGTGAGATGAGGTAATGCTGCCATTGTACAGGTCACTGAGGCAGCCACACTTTGAGTACACTGTACAATACTGCCATCCATACCTTAAGGAAGACATAACTCTGCTGGAGACAGTCCAAAGGAGGGAAACAAAGATGAATATGGGCCAGCATGGCAGGACATGCAAGGAGAGACTGTAGACCCTGAACATGTACTCCCTGGAGGAGAGGAGAGAGTAGGAAACATAATTGAGATCTTCAAGTATTTAAAGTGTATGAATAAGGTTGACAAGGAGAGTTTCTTCTGGCTCAGTGGGAACAAAAATATAAGGGGGCACTGTCTTACATTAGAGGAAGGGAGGTTTAGGAGGGAGACCATGAAGCATTTCTTAACAGAGAGGGTGATGGCAGGTTGGAATGGGCTTCCTAGGGAAGTGGTATCTTTCATAACAGTGGATGACTTCAAAAGAAGCTGGAATAGAGTAAACGGGAGAATCAGAGTCAAGAGGGATAAATAGGAAAGAGCTGCTATTGGTTGGGAAGGGGGCAGAGTCCTTAACTGATGCTGGTGACCCTGCAATAAGGGCAGACATGATAGACCAAAACCCTTATTCTGCTGGCATCTTCATATGTTTATATCCCATGCATGATCTGTATCACTTAATGCAGCCACATATACTGTAGCAGGACACTGGAGTGGGAACAGTTTTCTATGACCTTCCTAAAAAAATGAAGTCTGTGTATAAAACTGCTGCTGTGTTGCTTAGTGAAACACTAAAGCAGCATATATGTACTTTATATAAAATAATAGCCTTGTATTTGTTCATTACCTATTTGGTTAGCACACAGTAGTGTTAAATACAGTATGAGGAGGTCATGTAGAAAAAGAGCAGATTCTAGCAGATCTGATGGGGCACACATATGTGTGTCTAAAATCATTAATATAATGATTTCTGTATATGTTTTCAGTAAGATTAACAAAAGAAACTTCAATAGCAATGAGAGGCAGAGACAGAGACAGAGAGAGACAGAGAGTATGGAAGTTCACTGTTAATTATTACATTGTGTTCTTTCACTTTATCCATGGGCTTAAGTAGATGCAATGAAATGTGATTATCTTGAATAACAATAATAAATCAAGCACTGGATGGATGAGAATTGCAGTGGTTTTGTTGCCTGCAAGGGTTTAATGTTGCATATCAGAATCTGATGTGCTTTAGCCTTCCTCCAGCTAACTGGAAAACCTCAAGAGGTTTTACAATTATTTCTTTAACATAATACATATTGGTTATGCTGGAGAGGAAGGTTGGGACAGCATTAAGATGAGGGGTGGTATACAGACCCCTTACACAGAGTGAGGAAACAGACTTGCAGATGCTGTGAGAGGTTCACAGAATGGCTCTGAAGGGGAGATTCTGCTGGTGGGAGACCTAAATCTCTCAGATATAGACTGGGATATCCCATCAGCAAGGTCAGCTAGGAGTGGGGAGATCCTAGGAACACTCCAGGGTGCCTTCCTGCAGCAACTGGTAAGGGAGCCCACAAGGGAGGGAAACATACTCGATGTGGTTCTACTCAATGGAGATTGCATGTAGTGAGTAGGGTTGGGGCAAGCCTGGGGCATAGTGATCACAGCACAGTGGGTTTCAAGGTCAGAGCAGTATATTAGGCTAGTCAAACCACCACAAAGGTAATAGACTTCAAGAGGGCAGATTTTCCTGAGATGAAGGAGATTTTCCAGGAGGAAGAAAGGTGGGTGGGAGGTAATGGAGGAAGTGGCGGAAGATCTAAGGAAAAAGATCAAGGGGGATCTCCTTAAAGAAACAGAGGGATTTGTAAGGAGGGTGAGAAAGAACAAAAAAAGGAGGAGGCTGCTGTGGTTCAATAAAGATGTGAGGGGCAATAGGGGAGAAGAAAAGGGCATTCAGAGAATATAAGAGGATGCAGGTGAAGGCGGATAGGGAAACTTGCAAGGAGAAGCTGAGGGTGACATGGAGGAGGATGAGAAAGGCTAAAGCAGAAACAGAGGAAAGAATTGCTATGCAGGCCAAATGGGGGGACAAGACATTCTTTCAGTACATAGGGGAAAGGAGGAAGGTAATGCAGGGGATAGTAAGGATTAAGGGGAAGGGGGGATTGCAGGTGGAATTGCATTTCAAGAAAGCTGAAGTGCTGAATGGATATGTCAGCTCAGTTTTCATGACAGAGGAGGAAGGAAGGGGACCAACAGTAGATGTGAAAGGAAAAGGTAGAGGGGAGTAGATCCTAGCCCAGTCAGTGTGAAAGAGGTAATGGAGGACTTAGGTAAACTGAGGGTGAACAAGGCCATGGGCCCAGATGGTCTACATCCAGGGGTGCTCATGGAAGTAAGAGGGGTAACACTGGAGCCACTGGCAGAGTTATTTAACTTTCCCCTGGATACAGAGCAGGTACCAGATGACTGAAAGAAGGCAGACGTAGTGTCACTTCATAAATGTGGTAGCAGGGAGGAGGTGGGCAATTATCATCTGGACAGCCTCACATCAGTGCTGGATATAGCAATGGAGGCAATAGTGAAACAAAGGGTGGTTAGCTATTTGGAGGGGAGGGCTGCAAGGCATTTGGCAGCATGGTTTCAATTGGGGATGAACAGGTCAGATGAACCTGACTGAATTCTTTGATGAGATGATGAAGTTGGTTGGTTGATCAGGGTGGGGAAATGGATCTGGCCTACCTGGACTTCAGGAAGGCCTTTGACATGGTGCCCCACAGAAGACTGGTAAATAAATTGGGGGGGTCTGGGGTGGGGCAGAAAGTAACAAGATGGGTGGAGATCTGGCTGATGGGTAGAAGTCAAAGGGAGATGGTCAAAGAGGTGAACTCTGGGGGGACAGGGTTGATGAGTCAGGTCCCCCAGGGATCAGTGCTGTGACCTAGTCTGTTGAACATCTATATCAGTGACAAAGCAGAAGGGCTTCAGGGTAAGGTCTGCCTTTTCGTGAACGACACAAAACTCAGCAACAAGGTGGACTGCCGGGGGGGGGTGAAGGCAATGAAAAATGATCAAAGGTTACTGAAACAGTGGACAAAGACATGACAGCTAAAATTAAGTGCCAGGAAATGCACAGTAATGCACTTGGGGAGGAAGAATCCAAATACCACATAAACACTGGGAGGGGGGAATGGCTGCAGCCTGGCAGAAGAAGTATCTAGGTAACCACTGATGACATTAGGGTGGAAACCCAGTGCAGCAAGGCAGTGGGAAAAGCTAACAGGATGCTGGTATGCATTGTGCATAGGGAGAGGGATAACCAGCAGAAGGAGGGATGTGCTGATGACACTCTACAGTTCCATGGTGAGACCACACCTGGAGTATGTGGTGCAGTTATGGAGGCCCCATCTACAAAAGACATAGATGGCATGGAAAGGGTGCAGAGAAGGGCCACTAAAATGGTGCATGGGATAAGTGGAATGACACATTAGGAGAGGTTGAAGGAACTGAATATGTATCTTCTGGAGACAAGAAGGGAGAGAGAGGACATTATCAAACATTCAACTATGTGTAGGGGATCAACAAAGTGGGGAGTGCTTATTTTCAGGGATGGTAGATACAAGAACTAGGGGGCATGGACTGAAAGTGGAGGGGGAAGGTTTAGGGGAAATGTCAGGAAGTATTACTTCATGGCGAGAGTGGTTGAGCCCTGCAACGGACTGCCAGAGGAGGTGGTGAGGGCCATTACAGTGGAGGGTTTCAGGAAGACCTGGGACAAACACAAGAGGTAGTCAAAGGGAGGAAGGAGGGAGTCTTGGGGGGGCAAGTAGAGGGGGGGAATGGGCAGACTCAATGGACTAGGAAGGTCCTTTTCTGCCATCACATCTATATATATATATAGGAAAAAAAACCCTGTTTAATGCATCAGTTAGGGTTGTTCCACAGTGACAAAAGTGAGGAAATTTGGTGTTAGGGTGGAAAGCCCCTTGGACCCCCTGACTCACCCTCCTACCAGCATCGAGTGCATTAGTCATCGGGCCCTAACTCTCACCCCATCACATGTGTAAAGAAGAGAGGTATAGGAGAATGGGGTGAGAGTTAGGACTGACTTATCCCAGTGTGCACCCCAATGCCGATTGGGGGTGGGCTGGGGGTCCAAGGGGGCTTTCAACCCTAACACTGAATTTCCTCACTTTTGTCACTGTGGAACAACCCTAACTGATGCATTGAATGGAGTTTTTTCATCTAATTTCCCTTCTGTTTGAGAATGATAACGAGAAATAGTGAATGTAATGTGGCGGCGGGAGCATAGTAACATGGTGCCCTCAAACGCAAATGGTAATGCGCATGGTGATGCAAAGCAAAACAGAAAGAGAAACAGTACTGTAGACACAAATGGTAAAAATAACGCAAACGCAAGTGCAAATGAAAACGCAAAGGGTAACGCACATGGTGGCATAGATGGGAACGGTAAGTGAAACGGGTATGGAACCGGAAGCAGAAGTGGTAACGGTAACAGTAATGTAAGCACACAGGCTGGTTTTCCCCAAAAGCTGCATAGAGAAAGACAGTGAGTACAAAGAATGTATGCATAATAATGGGTGTCAGAGCAGAAAATGAGGAGTTGGAATACTAAATTGTTTATATCTCAGGAACCGTACTACATAGAAAAAAATGTAAAAGTCATATGATTTATGACTTTCCTGGCTAGTTTTACACTTATCCCCTGTCAGGGGGTTAAGTATTTTGCCAACAAAAAGACCATATCTCGCATTGTTTCTGAGATACGGGCCCTGAAAGGTGCGGCGAATGCCGTGATGTTATCCTATGGGAAAAAAAGAGAAGTTCAGAGTACCATAACTTTGCTGCCATGTAATATTTTTTCACCAAACCACCAAAAGGCACATCTGTGGGATGTTGGCTTTTTTCCCTCCAAATTTCGGTGTAAAAGACCGAAGGCCATTTGTGACACTAAAAAGTGCATTTGCGACACTGTCGAACTTTTTGTTAACTTTTCCCATGGACTTATAATAAGAAATTGTTTTTTGAATAACTTTTGAATCGTTTAATATTTTTTTACGGAATCTTCAAAAGGCACATCAGGGACCACGGCCACACAGTCCCTGAAGTTTCCAGATCGGTCGCACAAACAATACAACCTGTAGGGATGAGCAAAGAATTCAAAAAAAGCATAAACGCACAGGCAGATCACGCTTAATAACTCTGCAGCTGTATATCTGAACAGTATGAAAGTTAGCAGATCTCAAGATGTATGGTTCAACATAAGTATTCTACATTTCAGGCAAATCCATTGAACAGTTGCAAAGTTATTAAGGTGCAAAATTTTAGGTTTAACATGTAAATGGCTCCTCAACCCTAACTTTGGTATATATATATATATATATATATATATATATATATATAATAGGCAAAATCCATTTAATGCATTAGTTAGGGTTGTTCCACAGTGACAAATGAGGAAATTTGGTGTTAGGGTTGAAAATCCCCTTGGACTACCACCCCCCAACCAGCATTGGGGTGTGCATAGGGTACGTCAGCCTAGCTCTCACCCCATCACATGTGTAAAACAGCAGAAGTATAGGAGAATGGGGTGAGAATTAGGACCGATGACCCCAATGCACACCCAATGCCAGTTGAGGTGGGTGGAGTCCAAGGGTTTCCAACCCTAACACCAATTCCTCACTTTGTTGCTGGAACAACCTAACTAATGCATTAAATGGAGTTTTTGCTCTAATTTCCTTCTTTGAGAATGATAACGAGAAATAGTGAATGTGAATGCAGCGACGGAGCGCGGGCCATCCGTTCGCCGTCCCGCCACGTACGCGGTGGCGGGAGAGTGGGGCCCTTCAGTTCCCGCATTCCCGCCACATGATGTCTTGTGGCATAGTAACAGGAACAGCAATGCAAACAGAAGTGCTAACAGTGGCGCACATCGTAAGGCAAGCGCGAATGAGAACAGAAAGGGTAACGCACACAGTGGCGTAGATGGGAATGGTCTGCCACCTGATGTGTTGTCACATAGTAACATGGTGCCTGCAAATGGAAATGTCAATGGGCATAGTGACGCAAAGTGAAACAGAAAGAGAAACAGAACTGTAGACACAAATGGCAAAAAATAACTGAAACGCAAGCGCAAATGAAAACGCAAAGGATAATGCACATAGTGGCGCAGACGTCAACGGTAAGTGAAACCAGTACGGAACCTCAAGCGGAAAGGGCAATGGTAACAGTAATGTAAGCGCACAGGCTGGTTTTCCCCAAAAGCTGCATAGAGAAAGACAGTGAGTACAAAGAATGTATGCATAATAATGGGTATCGGAGCAGAAAATGAGGACTTGGAATACTAAATAGGTTATACCTCAGGAACCGTACGACATAGAAAAAAAATTTAAAAGTCATATGATTTACGACTGTCCTGGCTAGTTTTATGCTTAGCCCCCATTAGGGGGCTAAGCATTTTTCCGACGAAAAGTCTGCATCTCACACCGTTTCCGAGATACGGGCCCTGAAAGGCATGGCGAACGCCGTAATGTTATCCTATGGGAAAAAAAGAGAAGTTCGGAGTGCCATAACTTTGTCTCCCTGTAATATTTTTTCACCAAACCACTGAAAGGCACATCTGTGGGCTGTTAGCTGTCTTCCTTCCAAATTTCAGGGAAAAAAGACCAAACCGTTATTTTGCAGCAGGGTGGCAAAGGATTCCTGTAATGCTTCAGGCGCCATAATGTTATCCTATGGGAAAAAACATCAACTTTGGAGTGCCATAACTTTGCTGCCATGTAATATTTTTTCACCACAATACTGAAAGGCACATCTGTGAGATGTCGGCTGTGTTCCCTCCAAATTTCAGCCCAAAACTCCCAACCGTTCTTTTGCAGCGCAGTGCCAAAGAATTGCTGTCATTTTCCCACAGACTAGAAAACTACTGTCGCAATTTGTGAAAGCTTTCGCAAAAATTTGCGACACTTTCATGAGCATGAAAGTGCTTTGTGAAAAAACTTTTTCCAGAAATTTGAAAAACACATTTTTGGGGTGTTTTACCCCAAATAAAGACATGGCTAGCATCCTCAGGGTCCAACTAGGTGAATACAAAAAGAATTAGGTTGCTAGAGGGTCCCAAATTTAAATGCCAAGCATTTTCTGATCACTAACTGAAAACAAAATGGCGGATTGCGAAAGTAACAGGGCCATTTAGAAAGTAAAATGCATTTCTGAAAGTGTTGAACTTTTGTTAACTTTTCCCATTGACTTATAATGGGAAATTGGTTTTGAATAACTTTTGAACCATTTAATATTTTTCACCATATCTTGAAAGGCACATCGGGGACCCCGGATGCCGTTCCCTGAAGGATTCGGGCGTGCGCAAACTGTGCGACCTGTAGGTGCGACCGTGAGAATTCCAGAAAAAGCGTAAACGCATGCACAGATTATGCTTAATAACTCCACAGCCTTATATCTGACTGGTACGAAACTTGGCAGATCCCAAGGTGTCTAGTACTTGATTGTGTATTCCAAATTTCAGGCAAATCCATCAAACAGTTGCAAAGTTATTAAGGTGCAAAATGTTGGGTTTAACATAGAAATGGCTCCTCAACCCTATCTATGGTAGCACTACTGTGCTACCATAATATATATATATATATATATATACACACACACACCAAGGGATGTGTTGCAGGATCCAATGGACCCTGCGCTCCCACATTAAAATAAGGATATTATTATACTATCTCAAAAAGTAAGGAAATACGTCTCAAAAAAACTTAATTAATGATCCAGTTAGGGTCAAAGTGATAAAAGTTGGGAAATGTGTTAGGATTTTCAACACTAAGTTAGGGTCAAAGTGACAAGTTGGGAAATGCTTTAGGATTTTCAAATGTAATGCCCTCTCCCAAACCAGGCAGGAGAGCAGGTGAGGGGTAGCAGTGTCAGTGGCTGAGTAGGTAGCACACTCACCTCTGAGGCCAGGAGATCAGGGCTGTTGGTTCAGTTCCCACATCTGGCACTTGGGTTAATATCCCAGTACTGACACTGTAGTGTGGTATGAGAGGGGTGCTGCACTTCTGAGGTGCTGTCTTTCGGATGAGACGTTAAACCGAGGTCCCATCTGCCTGGATTGGTGGTAGTTCAGGTGGATGTTAAAGATCCCATGGCACTTAATGAAAAGAGTAGGGGAATTTTGTTTTTATTAAGTATTGTACAACATCACTTCAAAAAACAGAAACAAAAACAAGAGAAAAAAAACAAACAAAATCACAAATCATGTCACTGGAACATCAGAATCAGTGATCCAAGGAAGATTACGCCATACATTGTGAATATATTGAGCAGTTTGTAAAGCCTTTTCCTGATAATACAAACATCGCATTTCTTTACAAACATTCCCCACAATATCATCATATGTCAAAAGTTTTTGTTGCAATGTAAACGAACAACGAGCATTCCAAATATACCATTTAAGAATAGAAAACAACACAGATAAGGTATTGGAGTCCCAAGAGGACCACTCCCTACCATAAGTACCATAAATCAAAGATTCATAAGAAAGATTCTGAAAAGGAACCATATTCCAACAAAGGGCCACATAGGACAAAAAAGATTGAATAAAGGAACACATAGAAAACAAAAGGACACGGTTTCATATTGCTTCACACATTGAGGCCTGCTACAAAATATGTCATCTAACACTTTATGTTTTTGATTCAACTTAACATTCAACTTTTCATGGCAACAAAGCCACAAATTATCCTGAAATTTGCAAGGCACTCTTGTATTATGAAACAATCGCATAACATCAGGTGTCAGAGACGGTGGGCATAAAGGTAAAGTGATGGGGTCCATAAAATGTTTATCCTGTACCGTTGAATATAGCAATTTCTTGGAATAATTCAAAATAAAGTTGGATGTAATGCCCCACCGTTTAGGCGAACAAAAAAACCCTATAATAATCAGATGAAAAGGAAACTGATTTAAAAACTTTCAGGGAATCAGAAGCCCAACCATCATACCATGCCCGAATACGGGATTTAAACAGGGGCGACCAACTAGTACTCTGCCCACTACAAATGGGAAAAAGATTAGCAAACAAAAATTGGATAAACAAAAATAAAACTGGATTCACCATATTCAAGCCACCATCCACCACCTTAAGATATAACACGTTATGTTTAATAGGATTCAATCTACTACACCACAGTGCCTGAAAAAATAAACCAAAAAGAGTAGCATCGCGTTCCTTTGGAGGGAGAAAAATCACACTCACATATAAAAATAAAGGCAACAAATAAGTCCGAATCATGTATACCCGTTTGAGCTTACTCACAGTACACTTATTCCATCCATCCACTAACGCTTTTCCCCATGCAAGTTTTAAATCCCAATTAACTAAATCCTGCCTACCAGTATCAAAGACAATTCCTAGAATAGAGATAGGACCATGTGTTACTGAGATATCAGCCATATGAGTGGTAGAAACGGCTAACCCTAAGCATCTGAGAACACATTTATCTTTATTCAGGTGTATGCCAGAGGCATTACCATAAAAATTACAAAACTCTAAAGCCCTAGCCAAATCCATCTCTGATTTTAAGAATAAACAAATATCATCCGCATACGTGGCAGCGGTCCAAGGAGCATGGTGGCCAGAAAGCTTAACAGGAGTGAAAAAGCGGACATCATTCAATAACTGAAGTAAAGGGTCAATGCAAAAAACAAATAATAAAGGGCTCAAGGGACACCCCTGACAGACATCACGTTTAACCGGAACCAAAGGCCCTAAAAAGCCATTCACCAGAGGTTTAATAAAAAGACAATTATAAATAGCCTGTAACCAAGAAATAAACAAAACTGGAATACCATATCTGTAAAGAGTTTGCCATAAAAAGTCGAATTCTACAGAGTTAAAAGCTTTCCGTTGATCCAAAGACACCACCAATCCAGAAGTGGAAGAAAAGGAGCCAGATTCAAAAATTTACCGTAAAACAATGAGCTGACCCGTAATCACCCTGCCAGGAACAGCACAAGCTTGCGTACAGGAAATAACACACGATGCAGCTTTGGATAAACGTAGGGCTAATATTTTCATAAGAATTTTGAAGTCCACATTTAATAAGCATATCGGTCTCCAATTATCCAAATTTTCCTTATCCCTTTTCTTATACAGCATGGTTACAACCCCCAAAGTCATATGAATGGGAAAACAACTCTCCTGCAACATAAAATTAAACACCTGTGCCAATTCTTTAGAAATATATGGAATCAGTAGAGCATATAATTCAGATGGGAGGCCATCTAGACCCGGGACCTTATGTTTGGGCAATGCAGCCACAGCTGCCTGAACCTCTGAGGGGGAAATAACAGAGGTAAGAGCAGTGAGCTCAGAATTTGAGAGGGCAGGAACACTCAAAAAAGGCAACTGATGGGAAAAAGCAGCAGTATTAGTATCCTGCATATCAAATTGTCATCCTAAATAGGTAGACACAACTGACATAATATCAGATTGTTTCGTAACAGTCACCATATCAGAATCCCAGACAGCAGACATGGTTTCGCTGAATGCGAGAAGAATAGCTCAGAAAAGGACATACTTCCATAAAGACCCTTAAGTCCCAAAATGTTGTTGCATAGTCAAAGATGCCAATTGTTTCACATGAAAGTCTTGCATGTGTTGTTTAATAGAATGAATTTGATCTCCATAATCATGTGTAGTAGTATATGCCAAACTCATCAATTGTTGTAACTGCTGTCTGAGCATTTGGTATGTCACCTTCTCCAAATCCGATAAATATTTGCTCTCACTTAATAAAAACAGTCGTAAGTCGGACTTCAAACTGTCCCACCAAAGAAAAGGATAATCAAATAACTGGAATAAAGTTTTCTTACCTTCTATAAAATAGACTAATTGTTGGGACAGTGAACCACTATTGAGCAATAGTGTATTGAACTTCAAAGACCGGGGCCAGAAGGAGAATCACTCCCTTACCACCACTGAAAGGGCATTATGATCAGAGGCCACTGAATCTACTCATGCATCAAGTACAGGAACCCGATTACTGAGAAAAAAGAAATCAATCACGAGTGGCATGCATACCCGCTGAAAGGTAGGGGAGCCCTTAGAGTGAAATGAGTGATACACATCTTTTAAATGAGCTAATTGAACCGTAGACTGTAACGCAAACATATCACAGAATATTTTTTTTGTAGAGGTGCCACCACCACGATCATGAAGTGTAAGACTGCAATTGAAGTCACCGCCCCAAAGTACAGGTTATGCTGAAAAAAGGAAAGGCCGAAGCTGAGAAAAAATTTCCACCCTGTCTGCTTTCTTTTGAGGGACGTAAATATTAATAAGGCGAAAATAAGTATTACGTAGTTTAACGTCCAACAAAAGAACCCTTCCCGGTACTAAATCAATCAGCTTTATGAGTTGGAAAGGAAGGTTAAACAAAATACCTACCCCCGTGCAAGCACCCTGACCAATAGACCAGTACGAAGGACCCTTATACCAGCCACATTTAGCATGGCGAACCTCCAAGGCAGTATGTAATCTCGTGTCCTGTTAAAAAAAACATCTACAGGGATGGACATTAGGTGAGACAACACAACACCACGCTTCTTTGGATTTTTAATGCTATTAACATTAATCGTTAAAAAAGTAAGTTGGGCAAAAAGAGTCATAAGCGGAAAAAATTAAGGGGGCTTAAATAATTTATTCCTACCAAAGGCCCACGTCTTCCGTCCTTTAGAGGTAAGTTATCCTTTCAGAGGGCCCACTACCTGCTCACTCACCACACTGGTGTCAGAATCAGAGCCAGGATCAGCACACAGGGAACCTTCCGAAGAAACTTTGGAGGTTTTTTCCAAAAATTCAGTGTCTAGAAGAAGAGGTTGAAAACGATTAGAAGTCTAAGTTTCTGAAATTTTGTGAACCTTGGGGGCCGGTTTTCTCCAGCTCCGGCGGCTCGTTACCCGTAGTTCAGGATCAATGGCCAGGATCGGAGGAGGAGATGGAGGGGGCATATCAAGAGAGGAAACAACCAGCCCAGGCCTAGGGTCCTGCAAAGGAGGATCCAAAACTACAGGAGGGGGTTCTGCAGGTTCTACCACCATAGGAAACTCCTGAGGCCTCTGAACTACCATAGGGAGATCAGAACAGAATTCAGGGGGAGGAGATACCATTGACAGAGTTGAAGAAAGCTGAGGATCTAAAGGTAAAGGAGCATCCCCCATCTGGACATGCATCCGTTGAGCAATTGCAACCATTAATCTTTGCTCCTCCAAATCCCCAGAACCAGATTTAGAAGAAGTGGCCTGGGTACATTCCCCATAGGTATGACCTAACAAACCACATAGGTTACTGCAAACAGGTTCAGAGCAATGTTGGGACACATGACCCAGCTTACCACACAGGGAGCAATGGATTTTGTCGCAAACCCCACTAAGGTGTCCCGGAGCACCACATTTATAACATGATTTAGGCTGGCCTGGATAAAACAAAACACCACGGTCACCCCCCCAAAAAAAACAAATTCGGCAGATGTTGGAGAGAACCATTCAATTCCCTAAGAATGACCCTAAACTTCCAGCCCCCCCGTCCATATGCCCTCACCATCAAAAATAGCCTCAGGGGACCCCAAAACAGTACATTGTTGCTGAAGCCAAAAAAGTAAGTCAGTCACACTGACACCTTCATTACGAAAAAGAACCGTAACAGACTTCTGAGCAGGTCTTGTAAGAGGAAGGACTTCAAAAGGGGCCCACAGTGGAGTATTTTTTACCTTCCCATACCTACTCCAAAAGGCCTTCAACCCCGCATTTAACTTAAAGCTAACATCAAATGAACGTTCTCCAGATACATGAATAAGAGCATATAACTCAGTAGCCAAAAAATGTGAACTTTGTTTCAGTAAAGTTTTCCCCACATATTCTCTATCAGGGAACAATTCAAGACCCTCTTTATACACAATACGGACAGCATTATGCCTTTTAGCTGGCACCACCTTTTTCTTAAAAAAGGAAGCATATGATTTAGATCCACCAGATACATCATTCCCCAGAAGAGTCACAGAGTCACCCCCTAAAGTTCTGGCAGAAACAACTGGGGACGGAACATTGGGGGGGGGCACCTCACGATTATCACCTGTAGGAACAGAAGGATTAGATACCGTACATTTAGAAACCAGGGGTGGTAGAACGGGTTGCAATGGGAAAATCAGTTTTGGATTGGGGGTAAATTCTAAATCAGAGTCTAAAGGAAAAGTCGATACTTCACCGAAGATTGCTGTAAATTTTGCAAAGGCTTAGTAGAGGATACTGAGGATGGTGAATGTAGTTTCACTCCCAGAATCCGAATAGGTGCAAAGCCCGAAGTCCAGTGCTGTGAGGCAGGTGAGCGCACCCAGCCCGCTGCCCAGAGAGAAGACTCCACCGACCACCCTTCCCTTGGGTCAGGCACCGAGTCTGCCCAAGCCTGTTTTGGAGCCGCTTGTTCTTGCTGCGTAGCACAGGCTGCCTTCTTCAGGGCTGATTGCACACTCGTGCAAGTCGAGGCAGGAAAGAAAAAAGTGGAAACCCCATCCTGTCTAAGGGGGTCCATCTGTAAAATCACCGGCTTGGACACAGAAGCAGTCGTTGAGAGTTCCCCTTCCACACCTGACTCGGAAGCATTCTGAGGGTGCATTGGAGCCGGACCACTCTTGACAAATTCTACAATTCCTTCTGGCGCAGGCAGGATCGACGAGGAATTGAGAAGACGAGACACTACATGCTCAACTGGAACCACGGCAGAAGAAAACAGAGAGGAGACCAACTTACTATCAGCGGGACTCGCAGGTAAGACAACAGGTCCCGAATCCATATCAGGCAATGCAGGAACATCCATAAGAGCAGAATCAGGCACAAAAGCAACATCAGGTAAACAGGAAACAGAGTCCAGAATAGGCAGCACTCCCATAGTAACTCCATCTAACTCAGGCAACTCAGCAGGCACACAACTCGCAGCCACGTCCTGCTCCATGATCAGCTAAGCAGAGACTGATCCTCTGCAGCAGACGGCAAAGCCCCCCGCAGGCAGAGTAGGGGAATTTCCCCGGTGTCCTAGCCAAATTTCCCTCATTCACTAAAAATACCACCAACAGCTTAATCTGGTTCAAGGTCAGTTGGCATTCATCTGTATCCCCCTTCCCTGGGTCGTGCCTGAAAATAGGCAGGATTTGTCTAGTGCACTTACCCGGTCAACAAAAACTAAATAAATAAATAAATAAAACTTGGGCCCACCCCCAGCCCATAGCCTCCTGTCCGAATCACATGATACAAGATACAGCTCCAACCTAGTGCAATGGACATCCCTGCAAACAATGTTACTCTAATAAATTCTTTGTTTTTTATTATTTTAACCCCAATATTTCAACATAGTCTTCTTATGACCCCATCTCATGAACCCCATAAGTGATTGATTGAAGATACTTTGATACGTCCAGTTCCATGAAAAAGACTGCAAACCAGAAAACAGGGCTGGTGCACAGTTAAACAAGTAGCCTGCCTGATACTTAAAACATTAATCCAGTGGAAACTTTGCACTCATGGAAGACAATCATACATTTCTTCACTGAATGCCAAATAAAGCTTTTATTAGCCAAAAATCAGAAATTTGGATACAGATAATGCTGCCAACCACAATGTCCCTGCACTTCGAATTTGCACTCTTTATCAGGGGTCATGGTTAGAGCATACAAATGTCACATTAAATAGTCAAGAGAACACATGTAAAAATTAGAACAACTAAACAGGTGATGCATCTTAAACTACACTGTAAACAAGACACATTATTTATGTGCTCAATTTGTTATAAATATACACATTAGTACAATTATAGATCCCGATAGAAGATTAGGTAGGCAAGTAGTGATCAAAAGACAGCTCCAATTAATCAAATCAACTTTTAGAAAAAAATAAAATTTTTATTTTTAGGATGGAGCAACAATCACCAAAACATACAAACAACACCAGAGAACAAAAAAAGGGTTGGGAAAACAGAGCAAGGGCTGTGGGAGGGGGAGGGGTTTGGGAGGGGGTGGAAAAGAGTGGATAAGCAAGGCAAGGCATGGGGGAGGGAGGAGAAGAAGACATACCAGACATGCATTGATCTGCTTTTGGCCAAAACTCCTGTGTGGCAGAAAAAGAGAGAAGGAGGTGGCAGCACCTGAAACAACATTTTAACAAGCATTTTCAATTCCTAATGTTTCCTTGCTGGCATTAGCATTGGAGGTGCAGGTGTTAGATGCAGAATAGAAATGGCAGTGAAGTACTGAAGTGATGCCAACCCCACCCCCACCCTGATGAGATGGACAGGCATTGGGGTGTGCCTTTGGGTCATCACCCATAACGCTCACACCATTCCACCTCACCTTACCCTGCAGACACCAACAAGTGTCGAGGTGTGCCTTGGGGTGTTCAGGCTTTACACTTATCCCATTCCATAAGGAAATACACTGAAATGGGTGCAGTATAGGAGAATGGGGTAAACTTTGGGGCCGTAGAGTCCAAGCCACACCTTGGTACTTGTTACTGGTTGCAGGGTGGGGGTGGGGGTGGAATGGCATGAGCATTACAGTCGACAATCCCAAGACACACCCCTGATGCCTGTCAGTCCCTACAGGGTAGGGTGTTACGGTCAGAAACCCTAACTCTCTGGACACTTCTTGGTATTTTCACTCCAAGTTTTCAACATGGACTTTTTGTGACCCCCACCGCATGAACAGTGACACTATTAGTTCATTAGCTGAAAGGTGATTTTGCAGTGACTGTGCCATTTGGCGCCACAGGTATGAAAACACATTTTAAACAGGATGTGAAAATGACAGCTGTACTGTTCATGATGAGGTGTAAAAAAATGTTAACATTGAAAATGTGGAGTGAAAATATTAAAAAATTGGTGACGTCACCAGCATGCGTACAAACTGCGCAACACAGATCCATAATGCAATTGTTTTGATGATTTTTCACATCAGATTTTCATCTAGACATTTTGGCACCTATGCTTATGAACAATGGTACTGTGTTTTTCTTAATCTGTCCCCAACATTGATTTCGCACAGCAACTGCGCCCATTGTGTGCCACAGGTATGAAAACGTGTTTTGGGCAGGATGTGAAAAATGATAGCTGTACTGTTCATAAGGCGGTGTGCAAAAATGACAATGTTGAACATGTGGAGTAAAAATATAAAAAATTTGTGGTTACAAGCGTGCGAAAAGCTGCACAACGCACACTGGTAATGCAGTCATTTTTTTGAATTTGTTCACCAAATTTGCAACATTGGCTTTTTGGGACCTCTCCTTATGAACACCATCACTGTGATTTTCTTAATCTGTCCCGGACATTGATTTCACTCAGTGACCGCACCATTGTGCTCCAGATGTGCGAAAACACATTTTGGGCAGGATGTGAAAAATGACAGCTGTACTGTTCATAAGGAGGTGTGGAAAAATGGCAATGTTGAAAATCTGGAGTGAAATTATAAAAAAATATTGAAGTTACGAGCGTGAGTGTGAGCTACACAATGCATGCTTGTAACACAATCATTTTTTTGGAATTATTTCACCTAATTTGCAACATAGACTTTTTGGGAGACCACCTCATGAACAGTGACACTGTAGTTTCATTAATCAGTCCTGAAAGGTGATTCCATGCAGTGACTGCAAAATCACCTTTTGGTACCGAATAACGACATGACAGTGACTGATTTCATGAGGTGGGGTCCCAAGAACAATATGTTGAAAATATAGTGTCAAAAGTCACAAGAATGGCAGAGATACCCACCTAAGTTAAAATCCCCATTGATGCCATTATACACCTTACCGTCATTTCTTCAGTTCGCAGTCGGCTTTCAAGAGTGCAGACGTGTTCCTGCTCCACTGAAGATCGCTGTGCCAGGCTCCTCTGGTAAGTATGAGGTGAGGGGGGGTGTGTGAGGAGGTTGGATGCAGAGGGTGGATGCGAGTTGGGGGAAGGGGTACCACAGACAACGAGGGGATATTTTCTTGTTTACAGGGTTAAAAAAAAACTTTGCGGGAAGGTTTCCTTTTTTGCAGGGACATGTGGCACACTGGGGTGGGCTCCCAGTGTGCTACCTAGGTGTTTTGGGTAGGACTGTAGCCGATGTGGACTGGGCACCCTGTCAGCAAAGAAAAAGGGTCTGTGTTTGGGGGGGAATGATGCTGACAGGGATCGGGCACCCCCTCGGCAGACAAACTAAGGGACATCATGCCGACGGAAATTGGGCTCCCCCATCGGCACATGAACTGGGGAAGGCATGCCGAAAGGGGGATTGGGCACCCCCAAAGTTGGCTTTTGTGGGACTATGAGAGGCAGACGGCAACAGCAGCCACCATGTTTATTGAAATGTTACACCAGGCTAGACACACCCTGCAATGAGGTGACACTCCCTCATTGCAGTGATGAAATAATTTCAAGTTGGTGGCACCCTTGCAGACTACTGTCACAGCCAGTGTGCTCCTTCATTGGTGACACACAGACCAGCCCCAAAAAGCAGTGGCAGCATTGACCACAGCACTGCTACACCTCCACAACCTGCTTCTCCAGCAAACTGTCGCATGTTTCTTGCGCATGCGTACAAGCAAACATAAAAATACTCATTAGTTATCACAGTTATGCAAAGTAGCACTCTCAAGATAGTGAATAATAAAGCTCAGAAATCTCTTCAGTTCTGAATTTGAACATCTTATTTCTAGGGATGATATGAAAATATTGCACTCTAATTTCTGATATATACATATGAACAGAACAAATCATAGTACAGAAGCAAAACATTTGGTTCACTTGCGTAAAAAGGGATTTAAATCCCACTGGTCATTTAATCCAAATGGTGTAATGCTCTATAGAGAAAACAAATCCAGTAACTCTCTCAAGACATATCTGATATGTTTTCTTCTCTTTCCCCCCACCATTCCCTTTGCTTGCCTATTGCGTTCTTTCCCCCTCCAAACCCTCTGCCTCCCCCCCACACACAGCCCTTGCCCTGTTTTACCAATTCTTTTTTGTTCCCTGGTGTTGTTTGTATGTTTGGTGATTGTTGCTCCAGCCTAAAAATGAAAATTAGATTTTGTTTTCTAAAAATTGATTAGATTGATTGGATCAGTCTTTTGATCACTAGTTGCCTGCCTCATCTTCTATCTGCATTTATAATTGCACTAGTGTGTATATTTATTCCACAGTGAGTGTGGAAATAATGTGGCTCCTTTACAGTGTAGTTTGAGATGCATCACCTATTTTGAGTTGTTCTAATTTTCATGTGTGTTCTCTTGACTATTAAATATGAAGGGTGTATGCTCTAACCATACCCCCGATGAACAGTGTAAACTCAAAACACTGGGACATTGTGGTTGGCAGCATTATCTATATATTTTCATTTCTTTTTTTTTGGCTAATAAAAGCTTTATTTTGCATACATCAAAGAAATGTTTGATTGATTTCCATGGGTGCAGGACTTCCACTGTTTTTTTATATACTTTTATACTTCCTCTGTCATACCTGCTGTTGCTTTAGATGCTGCTCCTATCTTTTTGGATGTGTATTGTAATTTTCTGGGTCCTATCCTAGGCAGAAAATTATGTTTCTGCAATGCTGTCACCTGATATCTTGTACCTAGTCATACATACCAATGCATTAGAGGTGTTCCTGTGGTGTTAGACCTCCCTTCCCAGATACTTCTACACTCATTATTAAATGACAATACAAGGACCTCTTCCCTTGTCACTAATTCTTGTTCCTACTGTATTACTACTGATCTTTTTATCTTAACATCCATATGCTACAAACATGGCTGTGGTTGATGCAGCTTGTGTAGTAGTAAATTATTTACTGATCAGCTATAGCCTTATGCAAAATTCAGAAAAGTTTATAACATAAATAAATAGCATCCTATACATTGTATGCAGATTATTTAAAATACATGTCCATAATGTCATCCAAGCAAAAAAAAAAATATTACATATTATAACATCCTATAAAGGCAGTAAATATTAAACTGAATATTATTTACTCTTCTTAACTATTGAACTGATGAATGTTGCACAGTTCAAAGTTAAATTGGGTCTGAACCAGATAATAATGAATTTGACTGCTTAATCAGGGGAGCCATAACTTTAACTTAAAAGGAGCCTAGCCATTTTTATGCTGGTAATTATAATGAGAAATAAACAGAACCACTTGGGCTGTATCCTCTTGGATACCAACCTGCAACAACACAATTCTGAGCTGCAATTGTCTGAGGTTCCAGCAAGCCAAGCTTTTAAAATATTTGATTCAAATACATGAAATCTGAATTTAATGTAAGCTTCTTGTAAATGGTGATCAATTTGCTAGTGTGACTTTGGCTGATTTGGTTTACATCTCAGGCATGAAGCCCAAGATTAGAGTTGGTAGGAGCACTGAGAATCCAAAAGGATGATCTCCTCATCTGGTAAGGATGGGTTATGGTCCCTACTGTAATACTGCTGACTAGGTCATTGTTACAGGTGGCAGATGAGCTGAACATCACAGTGGGAGGTGAAGGACACTTACTGTGTGTTAGGCATACATGCAACACTGTCCTGCATCCTTGTGTGTAGGGCTTATACTGAAGAAAATGGAAAACCCTTTTTTGGCTATTGGTTTGGTTAATGACACCTACACCCACCCAATTTCACTCAGGTTTCTTTCTGTACCACCTAGACAATCTTAGGTACACTCTGCTGTCACTTGGTATCATCCCACCATGGAGACATTCCCACAGCAAAGTCCACCACAGCTACAGATCTTGCCAGGTCATTGTGGTGCACTGTGGAATGGCGCCACAACTCCCAGTGTTTGGCCCCCATCCCTGATACAAATCTGACTCAGAGTTGTATATTTAGAGATTGGGGGAGGAGGGGTGAAGCCCCCCACAGAAAAAGACTATTTCCCGATAAGAGCAATGCGGACAGTAGCATTGTTCCCATCACTGTCGGGGATGTCAAAGACATCCCTCATGATATCAAGTGGTTGAACCCCTTCACTTTGTGGTATGATATAGCAGTAGACATGACTGTTGTGGCACTGAAGACATGGCCCAACCACAGTGGTAATCCAAGGGGAACACAAAATAGTAGGAAGAATGAGTGGCACATCAAGGTCCAAAAAAGTGAACAGACAAAAGTATTCTGATGGATAGAAGGCATGGGTAGAGTCTCTTGGGTAGCCCATGACATGCTCAACTGAGATTGAGCAAACTGCAAAACGATAACTCAATTGTGGTGCATGTAATTGGGGCTACCGATGAGGTAGGGTGACTGTATGGGGGTGGGTTGGTGCATGTAGCGACAGAATGTCACTTCACATATGCACACATGGGGGGTGGGAGTGAGCACACTCAGTGAGGGGCAGGAGGGGTTTTGAGGAATGGTACTGATGTAGGCTGCTGAACTGGCCTCATGGTGTGGTGGGTGAGTTCACAACTTGGGAGGAAAGGGTGCTGGGTTTGGGTCTGGGTGCAAGTACATTTTTGTTGCTCCCACCCTGAATTTCTTTTTTTAATGTTTTGCACTCCCCCAACATGCACCCCCCCCGGAGTCGAGAATCCTAAGTGGGGGTGGGGCACAGTCCCCCACATAAAACATTAAAAATGTAAGTCCCCGTCACCGTGTATGCTTTACGCCGGGAAGTCATAGCATCAAAAACTGAGTTTCAGTGCTGTGACTTTGCTGTAATGCAATCATCTTTCAGGAGTTGCCATTACGACGTAGAGCCTTCCCTTGTTTTTCTAAAATAAGAAATAAAAAGAAATTCCAGGGATAAAAAGAAATAAAATGAAAACAAACACATGAAAAAGTTAAACAATTGCTTATTGTTTTGTCAAGAACTAAATACTGTAAATGCTTGCAGCAGTTGTTGTTTAGGCTCCACTGTTACCACAGAGATGGTCGCCAAGGAAGCAACAGCAGAATTGTCTGATTCACAAAACCTTTCAAGACCATAGCATAATGCTGTTTAATACAATGTAGTATACTAGGCATGTGATTTATAGTGTGTATACGGTCATTTTGAGGAATTTTATGAATTTAAAGGTGATAACAAGAAATAAAACTACGTTTTCAATGAATAAAAAGAAATAATACAAAATTACAGAAAAAGAAATAGAAAAATGATAAAAAAATAAAAATTTCATGGGGTTTTGGGCATGGATCATGACTGAAGAAGACCATGGACATGACTGTGCTCTGGCAGTAGGGTTTCAGTGGGTTCGAGAAGAAGGAGATTCAGATTGTCTGAAATTTCAACATACATGCACATGCAACAGGCCGTCTGCTGCTCACACAGTGTGATGTGCAGTACATGAAGGATTGCTGAACTGCATTAAATGAACTTTTGGCTTCATAAAAACTACATGAATTTAGGGACAACACCAGTGACTGATGTATAAAATTTGTTCCACAAATAAATAATTTAATGGTGGCAATAAAGAGACTGCGTGTGCTGCTTTTTGGAAAAATACTGCTGTAAGAACACAAGAATTAAAGGAAACAAGCATTTGTCAATGCTGAAGGTTGTCTTGCTGGTGTTGGCATTGGTAGTGCAGGAGTTAGAGAGATGCATAATAGGAGTGGCAGAGAAGTATGGACCTAACATCAACCCCACTCCACCCTGCAGAGACTGACAGGCATTGAGGTGCACCTTTGAGTCATCGGCCATAACTAGGGATGCAGCAAAATTACATTTTGCCATCAAAATTGCAGCAAAATCACTAATTTCGCCACGCAAAATGTTTCACATAACTGTAGTGGCATTTCACCCACAATTTTGCCAGGTCACCAGTCCAGCACAGATGATGAAATTTCACCCGCAGGAGGTGAAATTTCACTTGCGGATGGCGAAATTCCACCAGCAGTGGCAAAATTTCAAACATGTGGGGAAATTTCACCTGTAGGCAAAATTTCACTGGCACAGGGGAGAAATTTCACTCACAACTGCAGGCAAAATTTTGCATTTCGCCAAGTGAAATATTTTGCATAATACGGTAATTGCGAGAAATATTTTGCTCAGCAAAATATTCCAATTTCACACAGCACTAGACATAATGCCCATGCCATTTCACCTCACCCTACCCTGTAGACTCTGACAAGTGCTGCATTGTGCCTTGGGGTCATCGGTCCTTATGGTCACCCCATTCCATAAGGAAGTTCATTGTGATGGGTGCAGCATAGGAGAATGGGGTGAACTTTGGGGCCGAAAAGTCCAAGGCACACCTTGATGCCTGTCAGTGGCTGCAGGGTGGGGGTGGGAGTGTAATGGCATGAGATTTACAGCCAGCAATCCAAAGGCACACCCTTGACACCTATTAGTCTGTACAGGGTGGGACATTACATTTAGAAACCCTAATGCCCCAGGCGTTTTTTGGTATTTGCACTCCAAATTTTGAAAATGGCCTTTTTGTGACCCACCTCATGAAACCATTTGGGACCTCAGTTCATGAACAGTGACACTGTGATTTTGTTAATCTGTCCTGAATGTTGATTTCCCACAGCAACTGTGCCATTCTGCATCACATTTGTGAAAACACAATTTGGGCAAAATGTAAAAAATGACAGCTGCAGCATTCCTATGGGGGTGTGCAGAGATGGCAATGTTGAAAATCTGGAGTGCAAATATTAAAACTTCTCAAAGTTAAAAATGTGCATGAAAATTGCGCTAAGCACGCTCATAACAGTAATTTTTTGCAATTCTTTCACCAAATTATTAACATAAGGACTTTGGGACCTCTGCTCATGAACAGTGGCACTATGATTTTCTTAATCTTTTCCAAATGTTGATTTCCCACAGTGACTGCGCCATTGTGCGCCAGATGTGCAAAACCAAATTTCAGGCAGGATGTGAAAAATGACAGCTGTACTGGTCATAAGGAGGTGTGTAAAAATGGAAATGTTGAAAATCTGGAGTGTAAATACTGTATAAAAAATTCTCAAAGTTACGACAGTGTGGACACTGGACAATGCACGCTAGTAACATAGTCATTTTGTGGAATTTTGTCACCAAATTTTCAACACAGGTATTTTGGGACATCTGCTCATGAACAGTGTTACTGTGATTTTCTGACTCTGTCCCAAACATTGTTTTCCTACAGTGACTGCGCCATCGTGAGCCAGATGTGCGAAAACACATTTCAGGCAGGATGTCGAAAATGGCAGCTGTACTGTTCATCAGGAGGTGTGAAAAATTGGCAATTTTGAAAATCTGGAGTAAAAATATTAAACATTCTAAAAGTTATGAGCATGCATAGAAATTGCCTAATGCACACCCGTAACACAGTCATTTTTTGGAATTTTTAACCAAATTTGCAACATAGGCTTTTTGGGAGCCCATCTCACGAACAGTGACACTGTCATTTCATTACTCAGTCACAAAAGGTGATTCCTCGCAGTGACTGCGAAATCACCTTTTGTGAATAAATAATGAGATGACAATGACTGAGTTCATGAGGTGGGGTCCCAAGAATCCCATGTTGAAAATTTGGTGTCTAAATTCACAAAAATGCCCAAAATATGCAGGAAAGTTGAAAAAAATCCCATTTATGCCATTATACAGCTTACCTGCATTTTTTCAGTTTGTGGTCAGCTTTGAAGAGTGCAGATGTATTCCCAGTCCACTGAAGATCACCGCGCCAGGCTCCGGAGGTAAGTATGGGGTGAGGGTGTGTGTGGGGTATGCAGAGGGTGGGCGCAGGTTGGGGGAAAGGCACAGGACACGTCGAGGGACCTTTTTCTCATTTTTCAGGGAAAAATAAAACAAAACAAACATAAAGACAGCTCGGGTCAATTTTCTTATTTTTCAGGTGTGTTTTGGCACACTGGCATGGGTTCCCAGTGTGCCACCTGTATTTTTGGGAAGGGGGACTGAAGCTAATGGGGACTGGGCCTCCCATCAGCACAGAAATGTGTCTCTGTTTGTGGGGGATATATGATGCTGAGGGGGATTGGGCACCACCTAGGCACACAAATTAAATTATTAGGGGGCCATTATGCCAACAGAGATTGGGCTCTCCCATCGGCAAATTGAGCTGGGAAGGGGGCATGCTGACAGGGGGATTGGGCACCCCCAACGTCAGCTTATTGGGGCATGAGAGGTGGATGGCAATAGCTGCTGCCATGTTTTATTGAAATGTAACACCAGGGAAGGCATACCCTGCAATGACGGGAGCTCCCTCATTACAGCGGCTAAATAGCTTCAGTTTGGTGGCACTCTTTTGCACTGCTGTCATAGACAGCATACAGTCTAATTCATCCCACAGAGCACTGCCCAAAAAAGCAGTGGCACAACTGTCCACAACACGACCGCACCTCCAAAACCTGCTATTCCAAGCTACCACAATAAGTTGCTTGCACTTGCGCAAGACAACATAAAAAGGAGTACGAGCTTGGTTCAACTACTGTGGCTTCTCTATCACAATGTTGTAGTATCAGCAAGTGTACAGCACATTTTGTGCAACTCAGCCTTATCTTCATACACATATTGATAGATTCTAGATACTGAAGAAGATCCAGGTTGGGAAAGACTTGGACAGAGTGTAAACTCAGTTAAGAAAACATAACCGCAATACTACCTAGCCATTGTTTTCTAGTGTAACATCCTGAGCTTATATCACCTCTGTTTTTTGTATGGCACCACAAATTCACCTACATTTAAGCCACCCTCTCCAGCCCCCCAAAAAATACCATAAACAGCAGCTATGGTGCCAGACCGCCGGCGCAGTAGTTGGATTTCTGCTTGCGATGCCAGCGACCTGGGTTCGGGAACGAGCCCGGGTCACTGGAGGGCCGGCCGGGGGGGAAAAGGATCGAGCATCCTACGACAGCTCTTCTTCTCTGGGGGAAGGGTAGGGGATAGGTCCAGCACCTGCTGGCTCCTAGCGGAGGCTGGGAGTATCACAGGATGCACGGCCCAAAGTTAACTGGGGGAGGAGCGGACGTCGGCGTATGCCATAATGTCACCATGCTGCCCCCACAGAAAATGGGAAAATTGCTCGCTGGCCACCAAAATGATGGCTCTCCATTCCCTGAGCACCTCCACTACCTGCCCAGGGCCTCCTGTTTCTCAGCAGCATCCCCGGGCCATAATGAAGTGTGTGCTGGGGTCTTCTCCTGTCCCCTCGGTGCCCTTCTCCCTCGGAGGAGGGGGACCCACCCAGTGAAGGGATACGCTGGGATATCCCAGGGATCAGCTGCAATCTGAGGATCTGAGGAGGGCTGGGTAAGGTCAGTGGGGTTGGAGTGAACTTGTGGAGCCTGAAGGAGTGGGGGCCAGCGAAGCATGGGAGGCGGTATAAACATATAATGCAAAAAAATAAACAGCAGCTATGAATAAACATGTCATTTAGTTAGAGATCTATAACGATCTCATTTCAAAACATATCCTTTTAGTAACTAATTGATTATTGACTTCCTTGGATCCTGCAGCAAGCCTACCCCAGCATATCAAAATGTTAAAAAAAACACAGTACCAAGAAACAGCAGTGGTGCAGATATCAGAACATCACAAGAACAAAAGGTAAATGGTTGCACCCACAGCAAGGCAATGACCACTCTGATGGAAAAATGTACACCATCATTTTACTGTGACAAAATCATGCAGTACATTTCATCAATGGTCAAGATAAAAATCACATGCACACAAAGTAGACAAAACTAATGTTTTTTAAGGGTAATGAGTTTATTCATTAGCTGCCTTGATATCGGGATGATAGAAATAATGATTGCCTTTGATGCCCAACTCTTATTACGTGATTGTGCCTGGTGAAGCTAATTATTGGCTTTATACCATGATTGATCAGCACATGGAATGTGAGCTGATTTTAATTGTTTGTTAAATTAATGCACTAAATATATGTGTTGGTATATGCTTGCACTTTACTCTGATGAAGCAAGGGGTTCCCTTGTGAAACATTAGTTTTGTCTCCTCTGTGTCCACAGCCATTCCCTGGTCTTCTACTTTGGTCACCCAGTCAAAGAAATTGATTAGATTAGTCTGACATGACCTTCCCGCTGTGAATCCATGCTGCCTTGGGTACTGTGCCCCACTGGCCTCTAGGTACTCAACCATTCTTTCCTTCAAAAGTGATTCCATCAATTTCCCTAACAAAGAGTTTAAACTGACAGGTCTGTAGTTTCCTGCCTCTATCTTACTCCCAGTTTTGTGAAGGGGAATCACATCTGCACTCCTCCAGTCCTCAGGTACCACACCATCCTCCCATGATTTGTTAAAAAGGGTAGTCTGTGATGTCACTAGTTCTCCCCTTAATTCTTTTAGAATTCTGGGGTGAAACCCATCAGGCCCCATTGCTTTGTCCACCTTCGGTTTTAGGAGTTCTTTCAGAACCCTTTCTTCTGTGAAATGACTGGTATTGACCCCCCTATCCAGAGTGCTTCTGTTAATTAGATTATGTACCTCCACCTCCCCCTCCTCCTCCTCTTTTGTGAATATTGAGAAGTATTCGTTCAGTATTCCTGCTTTTACACTGTCCCTCTCCGCCCACCCACTGTCCATTCTATTCAGCCTCTCTATCTCTCCCTTTGTCTTTCTATGCTCCCTAATGTAGCTATAGAAGATTTTATCCCCCTTCTTAACAGAGTTGGCTATCTTTTCCTCAGTTTGGGCCCTTGCTATTCTGACTGCCTTCCCAGCTTCCTTCTGCCTTAACTGGTACAGTTTCTTGTCCTACTTCTTCTGTGTTTCCTTATACTTCAAAAATGCTATCTTCTTCTTCTCCCTAACCTTGACTGCCACCCCTTTTGAGAACCATAGTGGCTGTTTCTTTCATTTTGATATGTTTATTTGTTTCACACAAAGGCTTGTTGCCTCTGTGATGGCAGTTTTGATGTTTCCCCATTGTTGCTCCACCCCTCCTTCTTGCCTGTTTTCTAGTGCTTTTCTAAGGCACTCTCCCATTTTGACAAAGTCAGCCCTCCTGAAGTCCAGTACCCTCACTTTTTTATGGCTTGACTCTGCAGCTGAGTTTATCATGAACCACACTGTTTGGTGGTCACTTGTTCCCAGATGGCTATCCACTTCGAGATCTGAGATTCTCACACTGTCCCCATTTGAGAGTATGAGGTCTAAGATTGCTCCTTCCCAAGTGGGTTCCAACACTAGCTGTCTGAAGCATGCCCTCTGTAGGGCATCGAGAATGGCCCTGCTGTTGGATGTGGCTGAAGCAAAGGTGCTCCCATTAACATCTAGCATATTCAGTTCCCCCATCAACAGTATCTCCCCTTTCTCTGCCATCCTAATGATGCCTTCTATTATTTCCTTGTCCATTCCCTCCCCCTGAGATGGGGGTCTCTATACAACTCCTGTGCAGATTGTGGTGCCATCTCCAGTCTCTAAGGTGACCCACAATGCCTCCGCTTTTCTCTGTTTACCCTTTTGTTCCATTGCTTTTATCCCTTCCCTTACATAGAGAGTTACTCCTCCCCCTCTTCAACCCTCCCTGTCTTTCCTGTAGGTTGTGCACCATGGTATGCTAACATCCCAGTCATGGTTCTCTGTGTACCAAGTTTCTGTGACTGCCACAATATCCAGGCATCCCTCTTCCATCAAGGCTATCAGTTCAGAGAGCTTGTTGCCCAGACTATGGGCATTGGTACTTATTACCCTCCATTTCTTGATGTCCTTACTGCCTTTGTCATTTTCTCCATTTACCCCAGCCCTTCTACCTATTGACATCTCTAACTTGGTGTTTACCTCACTAACTACCTGGATTTTTTGGGGAGGAGCTAAGATTTCCCTGTTCCTTTCCAGTACCTCCCTCCTTGGCTAATTTAAATGCTTGCCAATGAAGCATTTAAACCTATAACCTAGGTTCCCCTCCTGGACAGATGCAGACCATTGCACCAGTATAGGCCTGCATCACTCCAGGTGGACCCCCGGTCCCCAGTGAATCCACATCCCTGAGCTCTGCACCAGTTTTTCAATCACTGATTGACACCCATGGTGTGGCGCACCCCAGCTCACCCATGACATAGACAGGCAACACCTCCCAGAAGATTACCATGTGTGCTACTTGTCTAAGGTCCCTCCCCAACTCCACAAACTCCTCCTGCACTGTTCTGTTCCCTTTCCCAGCCATGTCATTTGTCCCTAGGTGGACAATGACATCCAGCTCTCTTTCCCGTGCAGCTGCTCCAGCAATCCTGAGGATTTGCTGCCTGTTCCTCCAAGCTATGGTGCCTGGCAGGCACCCTACATCCCTCTCCCCTCCCTCCCACAGTTCTACCCTCCTAACAATGCAGTCCACCACCAGGAGTTGTTTCTTCCCCATGGGGTCCCATACCACCCTCCTGTGGGTCTCCTTTGTGGAGGTTCCTAACATTGTCCTTGGTCTCCACTGCAGATGCCTCTATAGAGGAACCACACTCTGCCAGACTGCCATATGAATTGTGGAGAGGTACAACTGGAAAGCTGCACCTTTGTTCCATTATTCTCACCCTCCCTGAGCCCACTGTTATCCAACCACTCCTCTTTCCTGGCAACCTCTAAGGCAGCAGCAGTGGTCCTGGTGGTCCTGAGTGGGAGAGGAGGTCCCCCAAATCCTGGCCAACTCAGCCTGGAAATGTGCAACCTCCTTCCTCAGCACAGAGAGGTGCTTGCAGATGGGACAACACCGCATCCTCCAGAATGTCTCCCGGATGACTGCTGCTTCACAGCCACTGCACTGCACTGCACCACTCCCATCATGTCTTATTTCTGGCCCCTTAACTGTTGTTTTGAAAACTTACTCTTTCTTCTTTTTATTTATTTTACATATTTTTTTCTCCCTACTTACCTACTGCCTCCGTGCCCTTAAAGCTCCTGATCTTCCTGTTCTGAGACAGGAAGTTTGTATATTTCTCAGTAGTCTTCTTACTTGCTCAGAGTCAGACCTCCAGCAGCTAGGGAGGATGGAGAGCTACTGTTTTCCTTCTACGATGGTGAGTCTTTTGTGACTCTGTGATTACTCCCTTCCTGCTCCCAAACAGGAACTTCCTGTTGTCAGTCAAATCCTGTGCCAGTAAAAATAGAACTGGCTAAGGGTGGGAGGGGGTGGAGGAGAGGGAAGGAGAGCAATATAGTCCCAGTAGAGAAGTATTATTCTAACAGCACCTCCTGCCACTTGCTGTTCTCTGCCTGTTCTCTGCCAGAAGCTATCTAGGACAATTTTTAAATACAAAACACCTGCCTTCCTTCTGGCTAAGCCACTCCCCCTAATTTGCAGCTCTTTCTACACCTAGATAACTGCACAGATAACAATTCACTTCAGCCAACTCAGGCAACCACACTCTTTTTTTGTTTGCGTTTACCCTAAATTGAAGGTCCTAGTAGTAGAGTTCTAGTTCTTTAGTCCCAGTAGAGAAGTATAGTTCCATCAGCACCTCCTTCTGCTTGCTGTTCTCTGCCTGTTCTCTTCCAGAAGTTATTTAGGGCAGTTTTTTTTTAATTCAAAACACCTGACTTCCTTTTGGCTAAGACACTCCCCCTAATTTACTGCTCCTTCTAAACCTAAATAATGGCACAGATAACATTTCACTTCAGCCAACTCAGACAAACACCTAGATAACTGCACAGATAACAGTTCACTTCAGCCAACTCAGACTAACATGATAACTCTTTTTTTTGTTTGTTTTTACCCCAAATTGAAGGTCCCGGAAGCAGCGTTCTAGTTCTTTAGTCCTAGTAAAGAGAAGTTATAACAGGACCTTTTCTGCTTGCTGTTCTCTGTGTGTTCTCTGCCAGAAGCTATCTAAAGCAGTTTTTAAATCCAAAACACCTGGCTAAGCCACTCCCCCTAATTTACAGCTCCTTCTACATCTAGATAACTGCACAGATAATTCATTTCAGCCAACTCAAACACCTAGATAACTACACAGATAACAATTCACTTCAGCCAACTCAGACAAACATACTAACTCTTTTTTGTTTATTTTTACCCTAAACTGAAGGTCCCAGTAGTAGAGTTCTAGTTCTTTAGTCCCAGTAGAGAAGTATAGTTCTTTTTTTTTATTTTAGACTCTTTATTGATTTCAGCACCAAATATACAACATCACGAAAATATATACACTTGAGAATATTAGGTGCATCTATTTCATCAAAGAAAAGAAAACACACAAGAAGAAAAGAAAGAAAGAAAAAGAAAAACCTATGTCCTTACCCCCTTCCCGCCCCACAGACTACGCGATATTACCATCATTATAACTGTAGTTAACTACTGCCATCCTACTTATATTGTGATTCCCATATCGCCATAATAGCCTCAAGACTTCCCCACCGAGAAATAAAAGTTTTGCCTCTGTTTCGCATAAGTGCTATATGCCTCTCCAACTGCAGAGCCAAAACACACTCTCTGTACCATTCCACTATTAGTGGTGCCTTCTCATCGATCCAATGCCTCGCTATTGTTAGTTTGGCAGTTGCTGCTACCAAAGCCATATGCGCTTTCCTATTGCTTGGAATACCTATCGGGAAAAAATTTATTAGGCACACTTCCGGAGTAAACAGTTCCCTCAAACCGAGGATAGGGTCTAAGGAGTTGTTAATAGCCTGCCAAAATGCCTTAATGTGCGGACATAACCATAACATGTGATAAAGGGACCCCACATCCATCTTGCATCTATTACACGTTGGTGCTTGCACCAGACCAAAACTACACAGTTTGGATGGTGTTAAATACAAATTATGCATAATATTGTAATGTACTACTCTAAGCCTGTCCTGCTCGATAAGCTTATATAGAGAAATCCAAAGTTTTCCCACACATTAACATCCTCAGGAAGACCTAATTCCCTTACCCAATAAAAGCAGGCGCAGAGGTAGTCTATTATCCCAACCTTGCAAAGCTTTGTATAAATTTGAGACTTTACGCAACTGAGAAGCAACCTGGAGAAGCACAATAGGATCCTTTTCCCCCATGTCTATAAATGGAGAGCTTATGAAACGTGGATAGGGCCTTGCTGACTTGTAGGTATTTAAAGTTCTTTATTACAAGCACTATCAGAACCACACAATTGAGCCGAGTGACCATCTCTCCATCTCTCCATAACTCGGAAACTTTACATTGTCTCAACCGAGACCAAAAGCCATCGGCTATCGGTACATTACCGATTTTAAAGTGCGGGTTATTGACAATTGGTTGGCCAGAGGATTGGCTCCACTTGACTGACAAATACGCTTGGGCCTGATGAGAGGCTTTCATCGACCAGCCCATAGGGTTATTTCTAAGGTTTTTGGGGATATGTGACGGAAAAGGAATAAAGCAAGGCACGCAGCGAGCACCTTTCCTGAGATGCCAAATACTCCTCAATAGATACCCACAGTGGGAAGTATGTCATGTGGTCTGCCTCTTTCTGCCAATAATATAACTTACTTAAATGTTGTGCAATATAATATACAAAGAAAGAAGGGGGCTGCCAGTCCTCCCCTCGCTCTTGACGCTGTTAACTTGAGGTAGGACCTACATACCTTCTTTTTGTTCCACAAAAAGGAGCTCAGCATACTTCTCAGCTTAGAGAACCAAACTTTAGGAAGGTACACACCCAGCATACCCAATGGATATGATATCCTAGGTAAGAGGTTCATTTTAATTATATTCAGCCTGCCCCATAACGAAATAGGGAGGCATTGCCATCTCTCAAGGTCTTTAGAAATTATTTTCATAAGACTATCTATGTTGTTTCTCCAGATGGTGATAGGATCCCTAAAAATCTTTATTCCTAGATAAACTACAGAATTTGTTTCCCATGCCAAGCCTAGGGGGACCAGCTCCACCTTATTGACTCTATGATTCAAAGGGATTACCTTCGTCTTTTTTTCGATTCAGCTTATAATAGGATATTTTAGAATACTCCTCAATTTCTTCTAAAACTGCAGGAATCGAGACTTTGGGGTTCTCCAGATGTAATAAGATATCGTCCACATAAACTGAAAAAGCATATCTAGCCTCCCCCACGAATTCCGGTAATCTTAACATTGGCCGCTAATCTAAGGAGCAAGGGTTCTAGGTATAGGTTAAAAAGTAAGGGAAACAGAGGACACCCCTGTCTAGTGCCCCGAGCCAGTTTAAATGGAGGAGATAATAATCCATTGCACTTCACTCTGGCCGTGGGACAGGAGTACAGTACTTTGACCCATCTGACGAAGTCTTCCGGGAAGCCAAAGGAAATTAAAGTGGCAAAAAGAAAATCCCAGGAGACTCTGTCGAATGCCTTTTCGGCATCGAGCGAGGTTAGCACCATTGGGATATCAGAATCTCTGGCCACCACAATAAGATGCATTAATTTTCGCATATGATCTTGGGATGACCTTCCAGCCATAAACCCGACTTGCTCGTGCCCTATTAATTTATCTATAATTTTGGCAAGCCTATTTGCCAGTACTTTGGCCAAAATTTTCATATCAGTGTTTAACAATGAAATGGGTTGGTAACTACTGAGATTCTGCGGGTCCTTTCCTGGTTTTAAAATTAGAGATATCACCACCTCCAAAAAACTTGACTCTGACATTCCCTTGTCAAACCAAAACCCGAAAAGGTCCTTCAATATGGGCGCCAAGACACTGATAAGCTTTGTAAAAATTGCTAGGCAACCCGTCCGGACCGGGGGACTTGTCCAAAGGTAACTGCTGGATTGCTTCCTGTATTTCCCCTAAAGCAATCGGGGCACTCAAAAAAGCAACATCCTCTGCAGTGATCTTTGGCAGGGTCACAGATCCAAGGTAAGCATTCAAATCTGAATCCACAGAAGAGGCAGACGGGGTCACTGAGTACAAACCTTGGTAAAAAGAACCGAACATTTCCACCATTTTTTGTGGATCAGTAACCACTCTGCCATCTTCCTCGGAGTAGATTCCAGCAATATACTGCAAAGTCTCCAATTGATGGAGGTGCATCACCAGCTGCCTGCTTGCTTTTTCTCCTAAATCTAAATATTGGAGCTTGGTCCTATGTAAAGATAGATCAGCCCTCTGTGCTTGTAAACCTACATATTGGGCCTGCAACTGATGTAACCTGGACCACAACTCTTCTGGAGAAGTGCGGGAAAGGATATTTTCTATATTTTTGATACTAGTTAGAAGCTCCTCCATTAGAACCCTCTGACGCTTAGCCCTGTTAGACGCCATTTTAATAAACTCACCTCTCACAGAACATTTTAGGGCAGCCCAAACTAAGTCATATTTCTCAACCGTCCCTAAGTTATGGGCGAGAAATAAACTAATGTGCTCCATGATATGTTCAGAGGAGGCTGGATCTTTCAATATCTGGCTATTCAACCACCATTGTGGGGAGCGCCTAACCCCAGCCCCTAGACAAAACTCCATGTCAACCGGTGCGTAATCAGATATAACCCTTGTTGCAATTCCTACACGTATGACCCCTGGGATCGCATGTAAACTTATAAGCAAATAGTCAATTCTAGAATATGTTTTGTGTACCACAGAAAAGAAAGTATATTGTCTTTCGGTAGGGTTAAGTACTCGCCAAATGTCCACTAATGCAGCCGTGTCTATAAATTCTTTCAGTGCTCTTTGAGCTGGAGATAAGCCCTGTCGTATTCGATCAGATCTATCTAACTCCGTCTGGAGAACCAAGTTCCAATCCCCACCTAATATCATAAGTCTAGCGGGGTTCACAGTTATAATATTTAATAAATTTATAAAAAAAGAAGACGAGTCATTATTTGGACCATATACCGATCCAAGGATAACCGGGCAGGATTCTAAGGATCCATGCACAACAATATACCTTCCCTCAGGGTCCCATATTTCCTTAATCAGTTTAAATGGCACTTTTCTGGCTAATAGTATCGCTACCCCTCCTTTATTTGTAGAAGTCCCCGCTCCATACACTTGACCAACCCATAATTTCCTAAAAAGTAGCACATCCTCCCTTCTAAGATGTGTTTCCTGTAAAAAAGCTATTTGCGCTCGTAACAACTGCAGGTGCTTCAATATCATCTGTCTTTTAACCCTATCTTTAGCCCCTTTAATATTCCAACTCACAGCACGATAACTATCACTCATGCCATATGCAAAACTTGATGATTATCCAGGAGTAGTAAGCAAAACTTACTCTTGAGAAAGCCCCATACATGTTGTACTCAAGAAGAGAAGTATAGTTCTAACAGCACCTCCTTCCTCTTGCTGTTCTCTGGCTGAAATAGTGTGACAGCTATTTACCAGATACTGCTTGTGATAGGTACCTTGTAAAAGTAAACTTCGGCATTATACTCAAGTGGAAGCAAAGCTTAAGTGACAATTAAAACTGACTTGCAGCTAGCAATTAGCTGGTGATATATCTAAAAGTTACCCTGTCATCTTAATCATTCCCATCTAGCAGGTCCCATCTGTTTTCTATTCTGCCAGTAGCTTGACCATAACCTTGACCAGCGTGTGGAATTATATTGCACCAGCATCTGTTGCCATCTACAAGACACAGGCACACCCACTGTTAAGAAAGTATACAGGCAGTGTCACACTGTTTCTTGTTGTTTTCTTTAAAGATAATTGAATAAAGGTATAGTACTAACAATTAAGCATATGTCTAGTGGTGGAAAGAAACAACTATAATCCTATGAAACTAATAAAAGAGGTTAATTCTTTTCACAGAGAGTGGCAACATTTTGGAACAACCTGCCAAAATATGTTGTGGAATCCAGTAGCATTGGTGTTTTAAAAAGAATCTTGACACTATTATGGACAGCCTGGAACACTTATGAACTATCACTGTATAGTGGGGGAGTGGGCTAGAAGTACCTCTGGTGTATCCTACTCCTTAAATGCCAAAGTACCAAAGCAACTAAAATTTTACATAGGCATAATCATAGAATGGTGGTGCTAAACCTTAATGAACAATATATTCTAATCTCAGAGATGAATTATTCATTATCTAAAAGTTAACATATAATATTGATCAAAGCATGTGGCTTTTTGTGAAGCTTAAGGCTCAAAACATTAACCCCAGATTGTCACTAATTCATCAAAAGATGCACCGTGCCATGTTAATAGCTTGTGATTAGAAACCATTATTAAAACAGAATTGTAAAAACTAAGTTTAATTGAACTGTAAGAAGTGCAGAATTACACATATCCTCACAATGCGGGGTACAGTATGATGGGCAATACAGTATATACAAATCATCATGAAGGAATTGAGACTGGCTAGACTTTAAGAAGACTGGCAATATTTTTTTCATTCATATTCTTCTCATTTACATTATTTCCTGCTTTTGAGCTCACCATGACCCAAACAATTGTCATTATGTGGCTGCCTGACCCATGAATCCTAAGCTGCAGTAATAGCTGTAGCATGCTGATTGATCCTAACAAGGATAAAATACTTGTCTCTGGTTTGCTGTTTTCAGCCATTAGAGATTGTTTTCTAGTCATTTTGGCACCTTGCAGTCCTGCTTAAACCCTAGCCAATCTGAATCCCTTATGGTGATTTGTATATATTGTTTAAACACAGACAGAAAGGATCCACGCCTGATTAATGTTTTTTGTGTATTCAAATTTTTAATTCCACCAACAATACAAAGGTTGATGTTTCATGGCCATTTAAAGCCAGTCCACCACAACAATTGGCGGTTCCTTTTTTAGCATATTCCATATTTGTTAGTGCCTAGATATACTTGTACCAACACACCCTGTATGAAGATTAAGATTACTTGACCCTTTTCCTCATGAACAGGTTGTTGCACAAACTTTGCATCAGTTTGTGCAATGGTTTAAAGCAGGGTGAATCATTCTCCACAAGGTATATCCAGGCAGTGGCACATATGGAACATGCTGAAAAAGGAACCACCAGTTGTTCTGATGGAGTGGCTTAAACAGGCCATGAATCTTCAACCTTTGTGTTGTTGGTGGAATTGGATATTTGAATGCACAGAAAAGATAAACAGGAGTGGATCGTTTTTGTCTTCACCTAACTATTACATTTCTGTAAAGGATCCTCTGACCAGCACATACCCGGAGAAGGTTTACAAGGCAGCCTGGCAACTCTCCATGTAAGATTTGCATATATTTCCTATGTTGCCAACATTATGGGTTATGTGTAATTTTATGTTTATTTAGCACATGGCAGTGTAGCCAATGCAATTTTACTTTAACTCTTCTTTGGTGAGTATGCATTTAGGTCCTTATCCTTTAAATTAATTTAGCAGTGCTTAATTGGTTTTAAGGTTTATTTTCTGCTTACTCATTCTATGATTAGCCCTTGCTGTGTGTGCTGAACAGCTCATTTTTAAAACATTACCAAGTGATTCAATAGACTGAAAATGGAAGTCGGTGGGCCAGTGGACTGAAAGATCTACAGACTGACTGGGGGTCTGGTGACTGTTTTCCCGAGTGCCAGGTCTGGAGTTTGGTAGTTTCATGGACTGTTGCTGAATTCCAGTTGTGGATCTGTGTGAGCCTGCTGTGGCCAATGAAATCATCTGGGCAGTTGTTTCAAACCACATTTGAGACTGCCTCCCCCTTTTCTTCTTTGGACCAGGACTTATCTTTGAGTATTTCTTTGGATCAAAATGAGTGGTAGAGGGAGTACCACTCATAGAACTTTTCAGACTTGCTGATTCTATCATCAGACTGTGGTGATAGCCCACTCTAGATCTGAACTGAACTGTACCTTTCCTTCTGGTAGTGGTGAGAGCACAGCTAGGGTCCTGTTTTGGTGATTCCTGTTTTGGATCATTTCTCCTTGTAAGCAGACTTTATATACCTCTGGACTTGAATAAATTTAACAAATTATCTTCATTTAGTTATATTGGTTTGTGGGAAGGTTGTGGGTGGAGTGGGGATTAGGTAGTGTATGGTTGTGTTGGTAGTGAATGTTAGTTGGAATTGATTGTATTTATGGAATAGATGGTAACTGCAGGATTAGTTAGGATTATATTGTTTAATATTGTTTGATACTTGTTTTAGTTAGATTTTAGAAGAAATGTGCAGGAGTCTTGGGGCCCCTCCAAATTAGTTAGCCTACAGTCCTGTTGTATGATCTACTCCCCTTTTTTGATCCCCCCAGACTTCAGCTGTAAGACACTGTTGGGAGGCAGGCATTAGTAGTGGGCAGGTAGGACTGCGACCGGATGCTGTGGGCTTGATGGAGGTTAATAGGATTGGGCTGATAAGGAGCAGGAGGCACCTTAGGAGAAAATGGAGCCATGAGAGAGGCCTGACCTGCTTTGTCTCCATTCTTGGGGCTCCCACCAGACTGCATGATCAGGTAGCTAGAGGGCCTACAGCCTTCACTGATCCCCTTCAGACAGTGTTATGCAATGGCAGGTAAATGAGAAACAAAACCACAGTTTTGTTAGACTTGATTTCTTTGGTTGACGTGGCATGCATTACAGATGATGCAGGTCCAATTTTGGAAGCATCGGTCCCGTCGGGTACTCTGTGGTACACTGCTCAAGGAGGTAATGCAGGGTGAGGGTGTGGCTATCTGTTTTAGATCCAGCCTGAATTTCTCCATACACCCAGTGGGTTCTACCTCATCAGTTGAATGTATGGTGGTGTTCAGGGGTCCAGGTGCGGGTTGCGGAATTCTCATACTTTACAGTGCTCTGGGATCGGGAGAAGAATTTCTGCAGTTGGTGGTGGATTGCATTACTGACAGGGTGTTGGAATTGCCTTGATGGATTATTTTGGGGCTACTTCAATGTCTGGGTCAATGAAAAATCCTCATAATTTAGATATGACTTTGCTGGGCATTGCACAGGCAGCTGCCTCTGTGACCCACCATCATGGCCACACCTTAGACTTGGTATTCTCATTGGATCTTAAGGTCACTGAACTCAAGATTGATTGGGTCACATGGTCCAATCATTGTACAGTGGAATTCTCATTTGAGGCCCCCCCGATGGTATCACCCTTTGAGGAAATTGTCCCCAGATGAACTTTTGGTGGTAGCTGATTTTTCTGGTGTAAGTGTTTGTGCGATTGGCTTGGGTGAGGTAGTGGCAGCCTATAGTAGGGCTGTCTCCAAGGCACTGAATGCCATTGCACTGGTCCATATATGACCCAGGTCTTCTCACTTGAGACCCCCCATGTTATGATGGGGCTCTCAAGGTGATGAAGATCATGGATCAGAGGTTGGAGCATTTCTGTCATGTAAGTCGGTCAGTGGAAGATAGACTGTCTTTGAGGAATTACTATGTTGATTATCAAAGGGCAATTGATCTTAAGAAGGCAGAATTCCTGTCCAGAGAGATTGCCACAGGAAAGAGCAGATCAACTCAGCTCTATTGGACTATGGACATACTTCTTCATCCAGTCTGTCTACAGCTGAGAATAGCCTTTTCAAAAGAACTTTGGGAAGAGTTTGCTGTGTTCTTCTCTAACAAGGTATACTCTATTCAGGCCAGGATCTCACCAGTGGGTCAGGACCAGTCCCGCAGTGTGGGGCCTGGTTGAAACAGGGGCACTACCACTGTCTGGGTGGGGTTTCAGCCAGTGAGGTTGCTGAGGTGATTTTGAAACTGCAGCCCATTTGTTGTGAACTGGACCCTGGCCCGACTTGTCTCCTAGTAGAATGTGCCGAGGCTATTGGTCCAGTGTTCGCCAGGATAGTCTGGTGCTCACTCTCAGAGGTGGTCTTCCCTGATGCTTTGAAGGAGGCATTGGTGAAGCCCCTTCTGAAGAAACCATCTCTCAACCCTGATATCCTGCTGAATTATAGACCTGTCTCCATCCTCCCATTCTTAGGAAAGGTTGTAGAGAAGATGGTGGCTCTGCAGCTCGAGGCACATCTGGTGACTTATGACATCAACAGGCCATTTCAGTCTGGGTTTAGGGTGAGGCACAGCACAGAGACGATGCTAGTTCAGGTGCAAAATGACCTCCTCAGGGCAAGAGACAGAAGGGAATGATCAATTCTCCTTCTCCTTGATCTATCATCAGCATTTGATTCTGTGGACCACATCGTGTTGTTGGATCACCTTAAAGAGTATTGTGGACTCACTGGAACTGTCATCAACTGGTTTGAGTCCTTTCTCTGAGGCATGAGGCAGAGGATGGTGATGGGGAATTTCTCCTCCTCCTCCCCAATGCCCTTGACTTGTGGAATTCCTCAAGGTTCAGTCCTGTCACTGATGCTGCTCATGGTATACATGCTGCCACTGTGGAGGTTTATTAGACAGTGCAGACTGGGTTTTCACTGCTATGCAGATGATATTCAGCTGTACATGACTTTTGTAATGGGAACAAATGGCATCATTGAAGTGCTGAATAAATAACGTGCTGAGATCCAGGATTGGATGAACTCTAACTGGTTGAGGCTTAACCCTGACAAGACAGAGGTCCTGGTGATTGAGCTGGGTTGTGGGTGTGATGAGGGTGCTTCTGTGGTGATAATAGGCTTGGTCCTGGAATCAACCCAGATGATGGCATCCTCTAGGGTGAGAAATGTGGGTGTCATTCTTGAGGACAGGCTGACACTTGAGGCTTATGTGTCGGCTGTCATCAAAAGTGGTTTCAACCACCTGAGGAATGTCCCCCAGATTAAACTCTTAATTCTGCCTGAAGACCTGCCTTCACTGGTACATGCCTTTGTGACATCCAGGCTCAACTACTGTAATGCTCTTTACCTTAGGGTCAGTGGGGGAAACTCAGCCAGCTTCAGCTAGTGTAGATTCCAGGTTACTGATGGAACTGTCAAGGTCCTGTTATATGACCTCAGTCCTGCAGGGTCTGCATTGGTTGCCAGTTAAGTGGAGGATTCTCTTTAACATGGGCTTGCTTACCAATAACACCCTATAAAGTTGGCCCTGGCTACATGTCAGGCCTCCTTACTCCTGCCATTCAAGTACTCTCCCTCTGTTCCTCCACCAAGGGCCTCCTGGCATTCTGAGAACCAGGCTAAAAACCTCAGGTGATCGCTCATTTGAGGTGGCCAGCCCGGTCATCTGGAACTTGCTGCTAAGATCTTTGAGGGAGGCCTGTTCGGAGGAGGTTTTCAAGTGGGGCCAGAAGACCCATCTTTTTAATAGGACTTTTCCTCCTGATGTATTGTAATCTTAATTTAAATTTTATTCTGATCTTAGTCTGTTTGTTTATTTATTTATTGCTTGCATATTTATTTTAATAAAAGGAATCAAATCATTTGTTTCTGGATCTTTGCGTATTTTATGTCATTCCTGTATCACCCTGTCTAATTGTTACTGTAAGGCGCCCAGAGCCTCCAGGATTGGGTGCCAAAAAAATTACATACTTACTTACTGTCGTATCACTGCTTTTGAGTCATATGACTCTAAGAAGAGCTGGAATATTTCTATCATATCCATTCCCCCCCCCCCCTTATTAGTGTAAACATCTAAACATTAGAAAAAAGGAAGGAAAGAAAACTTTGGGTACAGTGATGGACAAAACCATTTTCTTCTGTTAGTCCACAAATCCTTCAATAAAATAACAGCTCAGAATATTCTTTCTCAATCTTCCTCCCTTAAATGCTCTCTTTTGTCATTCAGTTTTGTTTGTGCTACATGGGAACATAGTAACTTAGCAATTTAAGGTTGAAGGGGACTCTGGGGTCAGCAAGTCTACCCCACCCCACCTCATTAATAGTAGTGATTAAAAGGATGCTGTGTAAACATGTGCTAATTTAAATGGATAACCCACCCCCTGCTACAGTATATCCAGGGTTCCATGTACATACTGTCCATATAGGATGGTCTGAAAAGTATACTAGATAGATAAATAGATAGATATAAAACACATTTCACAAATTTGAAGTATCATATTTCCATATAATCTACTTTTCTCCATTTAAAAAAAAAGCTGCAGTCAGTCTGCCCTCACAGTTTAGCCTTCAAGATAATGAAGCAAGATAAAAATCAAATGTTAGTCTGTTATATAAACTTTCTAGCTTACAGTATCTATATCCTTTATGTGGTGTTTAGCCTAATCCTGTCTCTAGCTTGATCCAGTGTTGTATAGCCCACTGTGAGCTTATCTCTTAAGATAAAGTAATTTCTCATTTACTGCTAGATATGATAGATGATGAATCAGCCTAAATTTTCCTGCCTGTTATATGGCACTAACTCAGAGGTGACACCTGTACATCTGGCATCAAAAGTGTTTAGTGACTACAATCCTACCCCTACCTTCCCTGTTGCTTATATGCATTGGATACCTAGAGTATGTTGCAAAAACAATGTAATGCAGCAGTTAGGTTTCATCAAACACAAAATATAAAAAGTAGGAAAATACAACATTAGGATAAAAAGTCCCCTAAGCCGTGTTGAATCCTTGAAGTAAGTTTTCTTGGGGTTTTCTTGACCATGTGATGCAGCATTGATGTTGCCCAGACTTTAACACTATCAGTTCAGCAAAGAAAAAAACAAACAAACAAAAAAAAACCAGTAACACGCCAATGCTTGGAAAATGGGTGCTGTAGCTGGCACAGTGCAAACACATTATCATTCAAACCCTGAGAAATTCCACTTCACAGATTTACCCAAGCCCAGGGACTTTTACCAGAACATTGCATTTCCTTTTTTTCATTCTTGAACACTGATGCATTCATGAAGTGTTTTGCAACATATTTCTTTACTTTTTGAAAAAAAGGATGTACAATGTAATGCATCTGACCCATCACACACTGCCCCAGGCCTATAACATGCTTTACCAATAGCCCTGTTGGCCATTTGAAAATAATTCAACCATTCCATGCTGCCGCAAGCCTACAGTGTTATTTATATATTTAATAGTAGTGCTGTGAGAAAATAAAATTCCCCTAGCAGAATTACCACAAAAGTTGAAATTTCATTTCTGTGAAAATTTCGGAAAGCACTCTGGCAACTTTTACAAAATTCTAACTTAGAATGGGGAAAAAAATGTATGAATAGTGGATTATTGTGTTGAACTGCAGAAAGAAATTCAACAGATCAGATCACTGAACTGCAGAATTATTGCATGTTTTGTGGACTGATGTATTAAATTGTGGAATGGAATTCTGCAGAACTGTCATTTTGCAGTTCATAGGATGGATTTTCAAAGGTCGTCTGCAAACTGCGACAGTGGCAGCTTGTGCCAACTGCCCCTTCGTCGGGAACTCTGTGCCCAATTCAGTATTGGACAGGGTCCTTGATCCTGCATCCCATGGCTTGCAGCATCAGTGGCAGTTCACCAATATGATGGTGCATTCACCATGTATGCCACAAGTCATGGGGTGGTTGGCCAGCAGCTGTGCACTTGGAAGGGAACATGCTAGTGGTTCACCCCCCCAGCCCTGATCTGCCCTTCAGTGGTATTATTAAAATAACTGACATCCATGGTGAAATATGTGAAATTTAAATACATTTTCCATGAATTCAGGAATTCACAGTTTCTGGCCAGCATTATTTAATACTGCTCTTTAACTGAATGAACCGCATCACCTGTAGGGCCTGTATTAATTATTAATTAAGTAATGTATTGTTTTATTTATCTATTGTTTTACTTCTTCATGTTGGATAAATTCCCATAGTACTTGTTATAATGTATATAACTTTTTTTTAGTTGATGTTTATTTTTATTTTTGTATTCTGTCTATATTATTTTTTACTGCATGTTGCTCTCTGTTTTCACATATGAACATACAAACATGCAAAGAAGCCAGCAGAAGAAGGTCATTTGGTTTGTCCAGTCTGCTCATATTGCAGAGTTCCCAGCTTGAGCTATTGACCCTGCCTTCCTCCCCAATCCTCCCATCCTTTCCATCTTCCCCACCCATAACCTGTCCATCTTTGATTGTCCCAGCCTCTGTTGATGCAGTCCACCATCCTCAATGTGGCCACCTCTTCTTGCATTGCATTCCAACTGACTACACCCCTCTCCATGAAGAAATGCTTCCTGACCTCCCTCCTAAATCTTCCCACTCCAGCTAACAAATTTATCCCCCTCATGTTATGGTTGACAGTATAAACAGACCCTTCTTATCCTCCCTATTTATCCCTTTGAAGTACCTGAAGGTATCAATCATGTCTCCCCTCTCCATCCTATCCTTCGGGGAGTACATGTTCAATGGCCTTTACCTCTCCTCAATGCTATGTCCTGCTGACCCATAGTCATCTTTGTATCCCTCCTCTGGACCATCTCCAGCAGTTTAATGTCCTTTTTGAGGTCTGAACACCAGTACCAAACACCATACTGTAGATGTGGCCTCACCGGTGACTTGTACATGGGCAGTATAACCTACGCTCTCCTGCTTCTGATCCACCAAGCTTTGCATTCCAACATATTGTTTGCCCTTTTGGTTGCTTTCTTGCACTGTGTGAGTGCTTCAAGTCTCTAGTGATTATCACTTACAGATCCTTCTGTTCCTCTGTTACAGATGCCCAGACCCTTCCCATGCAGTACTCCTTCCTGGGATTCTTGGTTCCAATGTGTATAACTATGCATGTCTTGGTATTGAAACCAAGCTGCCAGATCCCAGACTACCTCTCAAATTTTTACAGGTCATTCTGAAGGTCCTGTTTCCCTTCGGCTGTGTCCACCCTCCCGGAGAGCTTGGTGTCATCTGCAAATAGGCACATTTTGCCCTTAATGTCATCCCTAATCCCATTGATGAAGACATTGAACAACACTGGTCCCAGCACCAAGCCCTGGCACTACATCACTCCCCCCCACTACCACATGGGTTCTATGCCTCAGCTAATTTTCCACCCAACTGGTCACCTTCTCCATGATTTTGAGATCCTTCATCTTCCTTATCAATCTCTTGCAGGATACAGAGTCAAAGACCTTGCTGAAATCAAGACAGAGGATGTTTACTGCTTGGCCCATCTACTGCTTCTGTAACCCAGTCAAAGAAGTCTATCAGATTAATTTGGCTTGACCCCCCCCCAGAAACCCATGCTGCCTCTTATCCTGGACCATGCTCCACCAGATACCCTAGCAACCTTTCCTTAAGTATGGTCTTCATGAGTTTGCACACAATTGAGGTCAGACTGGCCAGTCTGTAATTCCCTGGGTAATCATTGGGGCCACTTTTGTGGAGGGGCACCACATACTGCATGCCGTTCTCCAGTCCTGTGATACCACGCCTGACTCTCGTGACCTTTAGGCTTGACTATCACAGCGTTATCTGGAGGTTTGATGCAATGCCTGCTGCAGGTCCAGAATGCTGCAGCCGAGTTTATTGGGGAAACTTCTTGGAGGAACCATATCAAGCCAGTTCTCTGTGTACTGCACTGACTGTCTGTGTGGTGGTGCATCACCTTTCAGATATGCTTGATGACGTCAAGGTCCTACATAGCCTGGGACCTGACTACTTAAAAGATCTATTGATTCCTTCCTGCCCAACTCGCCCTCTCCATTCCTCTGATGCAGGCTTGCTTGTTTTCATCTCATCTCTGAAACAATCTGGGGACAAGGCCTTTGGTATGGTGGTATCCATGTTCTGGAATATATTTCCTGAGAACACTCACTTTTCATACACAGTGGAGGCCTTCAAAGCCTTTTATAAAATGTATCTGTTCACTCAGGTATTTCCCAGTTAGTTTTAATATGAAAGAAAGTACTATGCATGTATTATGATCATAGTTATGATTTTTATCGATGTGTTTTTATATATTTTACTTGTTGTTATGGACAATACAGCACCCTGAGTCTACAGGAAATTATGCTTTATAAATAAAATGTTTCTTGCCTCACCTTACTGGCTGTTAAAGTATTAACTGATTCTGTGCTTGGCAATGCCATGGACATGAAGCTCACTCCAGTGAGTATAATACTAGACATCAATTAAGTTCATATGTACTTCAGTTTATCTTAATTCAATAGTCAGCATGCAGGCTAAAAGACTATAGAAAGTTCAGCATACAGTAAAAGACCCATTCATGGACGTGCTTTCCTGCCTTAGCCACATCTCAGTGTATATTTACAATAAATTAAAAAAGGGAGACTGCCTGTCATTCAAACAAATGGTCTGTCTATTCATTTTGATGGGATCAATAAGTAGAGATGAAGGTTTCAGTGGAAAAAGGATTATACCCTACAATCTATACTATTTCTGCCGTATGGACTATGAATATGTCAATGTATTGTATAACTGATTACCGGATTATTTCCTACAGAGTGTAGTGAGGAAAAATTATTGTTTCACAGAGTGACTTCAGAACAGATTTATTAGACAGTAGGGAAAAACTGTATATGGACATGCTTCTCAAGGCAAATAGATTCCAGCTATATGAATGGACAGTTAAAGAGTCAAGGCAGTAATTTAAAAATGTTTGTGAGACTACTTGGCATATTTATATTGCCTGAAGATAGGCATCCCCATTCTGCCACCTTTTTTGTCTGCCTCCCTAGCATTCATTGAACTCAGCACTCCACATATGCAAAAACTATTCTTTAGATATAAAAAAAAAAAAAAAAAAGAAAGATGGAAGGGGGAATTGTCTGGTTACTGGAGGGAAGAAGGTAGGGTTATAGAGGATGATGGGCAGAAAGCAGATGTACTAAACAACTACTTCTGCTCAGTATTCACTAGGGAGAAGAGTGCAGCTTTGCCGGACAGCAGTATAACACCAGCTTATAAAGGAGCTCCAAAAATGAAACTGCAGAAACTTACTGGCAAAAGAGTGGAGAAAGGGTTAGCAGCTTTTAAAGCAAACAAGGCCCTGGGGTTGGATGTAATACATCTGAGGGTACTAAGGGAACTAGAATTGATGTCAGCCAAACCACTGGTAGGGCTACTTAATAGCTCTATGCAGCAAGGGGTGGTTCACATAGAATGGTTAGACTGAAGAACAGCGGGGAACAAGTAGCAGTGAGGAGACTATAGACTTGTCAGTCTTATTTCCATGGTACAGAAGCTAATAGAAACACTAGTCAATGAGGACCAAGTTGAATACCTGGATAAAATGGGTACAGGATAGTAAGCAATATGGGTTCCTGATAGGGAGCTCTTGTCCGACCAACCCGTTTGTATTTTTTGACTGGGTAACCAGGCTAGTTGATGAGGGACAAGCAGTAGATTTACTCTACTTTGACTTTAGTAGGGCAATAAGTGCCTTATTGAAGGCTTCTGAAGAAGATGAGGTATGTTTGAACAGCTGAGGAAGCAGGTGGGTAGGGAGTTGGTTGAACGAAAGGCAGCAGAGAGTTGTGTTGAATGGGAAGAATTCAGAAGAAAGAGAGTTCAGCAGCAGAGTACCACAAGAATCACTTTTGGGACCAGTCCTATTCAATATGTTCATAAGTGACATCGGAGAGGAAATACAGGACAGGATGTGTCTATTCATAGATGGCACTAAACTCTGTAGCAAGTTTGACAATGTGAAGGGGATAAGGGAGTTGCAGAGAGACCTGTAAAGGATGGAAAATTGATTCAAAGTCTGTCAGCTGAAATTCAATGCCAAAAAGTTCAAAGTGATGAACTCAAAAAACAAACAAAGCAGAACGTAGTATTGGATGGGGTAGTCCAAATGGACAAAACATCAGCGGAAAGAGACCTAGGAATCATCGTCAGTGACTTCGTTAAACAAACCATCAAATTAAACAAGGCCTTTAACAAACCTAGCAGGATCCCGGGAGGATCAGGAGAGGGTATGACCGTAGAAATCAGCAGGCACTGATACCACTGTATAGGTCGCTGGTAAGGCCATATCTGGAATACTGTACCCAGTTCTGGAGTCCTTACCTGAAAAAAGACAGGGACAGGCTAAAGAAGGTACAACTGAGTTACCAGTATAATTCAGGGCCAGGAAAGCAGATCCTATGAGGATCGGCTAAAGGCATTGAACACGTATTCAATTGAAACCAGAAGAGGGGAAGGGGGATGATAGAGACCTTGAAGTTTCTGAAAGTAGTTAACAAGGTGGACTGTGAGGAACAGTTTTCCAGGAACAGGGAAGCCTGGACATGGGGTCATGAATGGGGGTTAATGGGGGTAAGGTTTAAAAAGGAGGTGAAGATAGTGTTTTACTTAAAGTGTCATTGAGCCATGGAATGGTCTGCCAGCAGTGATGGTGGGTGCCAAAAGCATAAACAACTTCAAACAGGGCTGGAATAGAGTCGAGGGTGTAGCAGCTCCTCAGTGGGATGAGTGAAATGGAAACACAGAGAACAAAAGTGATGCTAGTATAACAGATGACACCACAGAGACAATAAGTCCTGTGATACACTAGTGTAATTTTGGCAGACTGGATGGACCATTGGTCTTTTTCTGCCATCATCATCTATGTTTCTATCATAAAAGAGTTATGCTGAATGATTAATAAACTTGAATTTGAACTAAATACAAAGAAATGTTTTAATTTCAGATGGGATAAAGGAAGGAAACACAAAATTGAGGAATACATGTAGATTCCCATGTGAAGTACAAGCTACAATATAGAAACTGATGACAGATAAAGACCGCTAGGCCCATCTAGCCTGCATGTAAATTATATCCTTATTTGCAGCCTCTGACCCTACTTGATCAACGGCATTCACCTCTCCTTCCCACCTATCGGGTTCCCTTATGCCTGTCCCATGCATGTTTAAAGTCCCCCACTGTGCTTTCTCCCACCACCTCCTGTGAGAGACTATCCCATGCATCAACCACCCTTTCCATGAAGAAAACATTTATCACATTTCTCCTTATTCTGACCCCTTCCAATCTCATATCATGCCCCCTCATTCTTGTACTTCTCCTATATTGAAAGATGTCACCCCCTTGTACCTTGTTTATGCCTTTAATGTACTTGAAGGTTTCTGTCATGTCTCCCCTCTCCCCTCCTTTCCTCCAGTGAGTACATATTGAGGACTTTTAATCTCTCCTCATATGTTTCCTGGTGCAAGCCCTGTACCATCTTAGTCACCATTCTCTGGACCTCCTCTTCCCTGTTTATGTCCTTACAAAGATGCAGTCTCCAGAATTGTACACAGTACTCCAGATGAGGTCTCACCAGTGTTTTATACAGTGGAATCACCACCTCCCTCCTTCTGTTAGTGATACCTCTGCCTATGGACCCCAACATGCCACTGTCCCTCCCCGCATCCTTTGTACTCTGCGTGGTGACCTCACCTTTAAGTCATCACAAATGATAACCCCCAGATCCCTTTTTTCCTTGGTGACCATCAGTCCTCCCCCCATCATGTAGTTCTCTCCAGGGTTTCTGCATCCCAGGTGCATTATTTTGTACCTTTTTGCACTGAACCACTTTTGCCACACCTCAGACCATTTTTCCAGCTTCCCTGTGTCCTGCCTCATTTTCTCCACCCATCTGGAGTATCCACCCTGTCATAGATCTTGGTGTCATCTGCAAACAGGCAGACCTTTCTCTCCAACCCTTCCACTATGTCACTGATGAATACATTAAACAGGACTGGCACGAGGACTGATCTCTGGGGTACCCCACTAGTCACCCCTCCTCTTCCTGGATTTGATCCCATTTACCACCACCCTCTGCCTCCTATCCATTAACCATTTTCTAACTCAGTTTACACCCCGTGACCCATGCCCAGACTACCCATCTTATTAAGCAACCTTTTATGTGGGACAGTGTAGAAGGCCTTGCTGAAATCGAGGTAGATAACGTCCACCACTCTTCCTGATTCACCTCCTTCATAACCCAGTCAAAAAAATCTATCAGATTTGTTTAACACTACCTTCCTGCTATAAATCCATGCTAGCCTGGATCCTGGGCTCCATTGGAGTCCAAGTGTCTCTCTATCCTTTCTTTAAGCAGTGCCTCCATGATCATACCCACTATTGAGGTGAGATTGACTGGTGCCATTTTTGTGAAGAGGGACTACAGTATATGTGCTCTCCTCCAGTTCAGATATATGAATATTCTAGTAGGACAATGGCATAAAAAACAGGCATGAAGAAGAGTTGTATGAAATATGGAAAACCACTAGCAGAATTCAGGCAAAATGGCAATTTTGCTTACAAAATGTGTTCTGTAATTTTTGTATTTATATGTTTAAAGAGTTAGTAGCACCAAAAAGAAAGCAGGCAGAAAATGTTACTAATTTTTAAAAGTAGTCACTTATTGCGCCTAATTTCTGAAGTGTGTTTCTTTTTCTATGTGCTCCCTAGATATGAACATATGAATAAGTCAGGAGAAGAAGGCCATTTGGTCTATCAAGTCTGCTCCTATTGCAGGGTCCACAGCTTGAGCTAATGTCCCTGCCCTCCCTCCCCACTCCTCCCATCCTCACTACCTATTATCTTTACCTTCCCCCATGCCTATCCCAGCCTCTCTTAAAGCTGCCCACTGTCTTCAATGAGATTACCTCTTCCAGCAGCACATTCCAAGTGTCTACCACCCTCTCTGTGAAGAAGTGCTTCCTGACGTTGCTCCTAAACCTTCCACCCTAGAGCTTAAGACTAAGCCCCCTTGTGTTATGGTTACCACTCAGCTTAAAGAAACTCTCCTTATCAACCTTATTTATCCCTTTCAAGTATTTGAAGGTCCCAATAATGTCTAACCTCTCTCTCTCTCTCTCTCTCTCTCTCCTGTCTTCCAGGGAGTACATGTTCAGTGCCTTCAGCCTCTCCTCATATGTCTTACCCTGCTGACCTGCTATCATCTTTGCAGCCCTCTTCTGTACCTTCTCCAGCAGGTTACTGTCCTTTTTGAGGTGTGGGCACCAATACTGAACTCCGTACTCTAGATACGGCCTTACCAGTGACCTGTATAAGGGCAATATAACCTCCTCTCTCCTACTACTGATCCCCCTAGATATGCATCCCAGCATCTTGTTTGCCTTTACTGCTGCTTTCTTGCACTGCGTGGAGTGCTTCAGGTCACTAGTGATCATCAGTTCCAGGTTCTTTTCCTCATCTGATGCAGAAACTTGGACTACTCCCAGGTAGTACTCTGTCCTGGGATTCCTGGTTCCAGTATGCACAACTTTGCATTTCTTCACATTGAAGCCGAGCTGCCAGATCCTGGACCACCTCCACAGCTTTTTCAGATATTCCTGTAGGTCCTGTATCCCTTCAGCTTTGTCCACTCTCCAGCAGAGCTTGGTGTCATCTGAGAATAGACACATATTGCCCTTAATGCTATCCTCAATTTCATTGATGAAGACATTGAACAACATCAGCCCCAACACTGAGCCCTGCAGGCCCCCGCTGGTTATCTCTCTGGTGCCAGATAACTCTCTACCCACAGTCACCCTCTGGGTTCTGTTCCTCAGCCAGTTTTCCACCCATTTGGCCATCTTTTCCCCAACCCCAACATCCAATAACTTCCTGATCAACCTTTTGTTGGGCACAAAGTCAAAGGCCTTGCTGAAATCAAGATAGAGAATGTCTACCACTTGGCCCCTGTCTACTGTCTTAGTGAGCAAATCCACAAGTTTGCCACTGCGAAGTAGCAAAATGGCTCTGGTTGCACTGTTCAGAAAGTGGCTAACCTTCTCATAAAATGAACAACCAGAATGAACAGTACACACACACACAAGAACCAGTACAGATGCAGGAGCCAAATAATAGTTTTCAAAGAATCCTTTATTGCAAGATAAATTCAACTCCAGAGCATAGGTAAAAGCATTTACAAGGACTACAAGCAGTGCTGTCCATAAGTTTGTGGTTCCTGTGTGAGGGTACTGTTAACTCTGGTTGTACTGTCTCAGTGACACAGTCAAAGAAGTCAATCAGATTCATTTGACACAATCCCTTCCCCCACACATGAACCCCTGATGCCGCGCATCCTGGAGACCATGCTTTTCTAGATATTCCACCAATCTTTCCTTAAATATGGTCTCAATGAGCTTGCCCACAATGGAGGTCAGACTGACTGGTCTTTAATTCCCTGGGTCATCCTTGGGACCACATTTGTGGAGGGGCACTACATGTGCTGTTCTCCAGTCTTGCGGTACCACACCTGACTCTAATAAACTATGAAATGGATCTGCCAGTGGCCCTGCCAGCACCTCAACCAGTTCCTTTAGTACTCTTGGATGTACTCTGCCTGGGCCTGGTGATTTGTCTACCTTCAAAGCCAGCAGCTCCTCCCTCACTCTGTCCTCCTCTATCACTACATCTGTGTTCCCCTCTCCACCTGCTCCTCTGTTCCCTCCTGATGGCACTGGCCCATCCTTCTCCCTGGTGAAGACAGAACAGAAGTATTCATTTTGTATCTCTGCTTTTCCTCCATTATCCTCCACCCACTCCACTCCTTTCTTAAGCCTAACAATCCCTTCCTTCTTGTTCTTTTTCTCACTTATATAGCAATATTTAAAGCAATGGTTTATCTGGAAGCAGACATGTCTAGTTTTATTCCCCCCACTCATCTTCATCATGTGAATTCACTTTTTTTATCACAAGCCCTGCTTGCTGTTTGGTACAGTAATATGTGTCACAAGTTACCAGTCAAGCAGCAGGAGACTGGGTCTTCTTGGTCACTTAATGTCACAGTCAGTGAGGTCACAATGCTGATGATGTACAGGGAGAAAAACACACACCTAGTACTGTTAGGCATAAAATATTCTAATTAGCAACACAGAAAAGAAGAAATGTGGCATATATAAGATGTGATAGCTGACTACTTCTAAAGGTTACTATTAATTGTACTCAGTACACTAGCTCTTTAAACTATTAATTGTACTCAGTACACAAGCTCTATAAACTGCTGATTAGTTTTCTGTGGTTTACATGAACTGTGGATTATTATTTTTTTTTTTTTACAGTTTATGGAAGTCTGTCTGTGGATTATGTAAACAGCAAAACACTAGTCACTAGTTTATGTAAACCTCAAATAATTAATCTGTGTTCAAAACTTTGGATTTTGGCTTCTGATGGAATTCCACAGAATTCTGCAACATAAGGTGGAATTTCTGAAATTCTGTGGAAATCTGTCAGAAGTGAAATTTGAAAAATCTGCACTGCTCTGCCATGAAGTAATATATGATATACAATATACTTATAAAGAAAATGCAAAAGCTGTGACTTAATAGAAAGCCATGAAGGAGTTGCAGTATCCACAGCAGAGACATGATAGGGCCGCATAGGATGGCAGCTTCTGTTTAAAATCATGGTTGTTAAAGTGAACGAGGGAGACATGGTCACTCAAGAACCTGTTCCTAATGATGGTGACTGATTACTGGACTGGTTTTCAAGGTGCATCTTACTTTTGCTTGCAACTTTTTTGTGCAGTGGCCTATTGGTACATATGCCTATTTTAGACTATTTTTGCAGCAGCTATTCATCACAAAATCAGCCACACACACACATACACACACACACACACTAATGTGGCTTACCTACAGATGTAAGCGCCAGGATGCAACACAGAAATGCTGCAGAATGTCATTAAATGCTGTAGTTTACTGCAGGGGCAATTGTAGTTTGATTTTTAGTTTAGAATTGTAGTTTGTAGATTGAGTGCCAGGCTTTTTAGTCAAGGATTCTTTTTTGAGCAACTGGGATATATGAGGCTTCTGGTCTGGAAGGAATAGGACCCTTCAGAGGTGAGTGGACATTGGGGATCCGCACAGAGGAGCAGAAAGTGTGAGAAAGGTAAGCTGTATTTCCTGTTGAGCCATTATTTCAATTTGCTGCACTAGGAAATCTCATTAGTGTCAAGAAACTCTAGTTTCCTTTAGGACACCCTTCTTTTGTGACGGGATTTCAGGTACAAATGCAAGTTTGTGATTGAGAGGTAGTGTGCCATTGAATTTCTTGGATGAAGGTTTTCTATTAACTTTATGCAAACTCTAGTTTGAGAATATAATACTACTGTGCCACAGCCTCAGAAGACATGTAATAAGTGCCTTTGATTCCTGACTTACTGAATCATTTTATTGCTACTAGTCCAACAACTCACTGATTGTAGAAATTCTCTGCAATCCGATCTAATGCAGTCTAGTTCACTTCTAAAGCACTACTCGGAAAAGGATAAAAACGCTGTACAAAAACCAGTAAAAAAAAACAACAATAAAACCAATAGCTGACAACATATCTATTAAGCATACAGTACAAATAGAGATATAGTGAAGTTTTACTTTGATCACGAAGTTCCAGTGAGGTCACAATCTTTAACTTCTCAAGGCACTTTGTGAAGTTGGTCATTTTGTGGCAACTTTCACTTCAAAAAATGTCACTAGCACTTTGCATGTTACTTCACCTTAGATGTCGCTTTGCAATGAATTCAGGTAATGTTTCCTCAGAAAGAGGCTGTAGGTCAAACACAGCTGTTACGACAGTTCACATAACACAGCTGTATGTACACAGCACCCTTCAGTTTCAGTCTGTAGTCTGTATGAGTGAATGGAAGGGTGTAGATCTGCTGCATTGTGAGTATTGCAAAAGTGCTTTGAAATAACTTTTTTCAGCTTTCTTTTTGTATTTTGTACATCTTTACTTAGTAGATTGTTAGGATGGGTTTTATGTGGCTTAGGTTTTATATTCTTTAGATTTCTGTATTTTTTCTAAAGCTTTCTGTCTATATTTTTCTTTCACTTCTCTGTTCAGATGCTCCTCTTCTGTGAATTCTTGTTTGGTTATTGTTCTAAATTTTGTTTTCATTTTTCTGCCTTGAGCAAATGAACTTTCTTTGAGTTATTTGTACTTTTCATACCTTTTCTTTAAAATAGAAATGAGTGGCGATGAAGTGGAAAGTGGGAGGAGTGGGAGGCAGAGTTAGGAGAGGGAGGGCAGAGGGACAGTTACGTGGTCGACAGATGGGACATGCTGTTGCATCTGTCTGAAGAGGACACATTTACAGGCAGCACCAGCAGCATTTGTTGTTGAAAGAAAGCCCAGCAAGAAACCTGTTGCAGCAATGGCTTAGTTGTCTGCAGGACCCCCAACCCCCTCCCATAGAGCAGCAGAAAATATCAGCACCTCTCATTATCCCCACTGTTGGCAAAGGCACACATAAACTCTGACACTGCATCATGCTCAGACTCAGGTCCAATACCACTAACCACAGAGAATTCTTTCTGATATATTTTCAGTACCACCATGTTTACTCACTGGTGTTGATGAAGTAGAGGAAATCTTAGATAACAGGTCTTGGCTCTGGCTGCCACCACCCTCAACAAAGAGAACAGCCAAATCAGGTGCTGTAAGCATTTTTTAACAGACACTACCAATACACACTGCAGATACAGTATTACCTTTTGCATCCATATCACACCCTCATCTGCCTCGACAGGTGGTCACCATTACCGCCTTCTCCTTTCCCTCTACCACTCATTCTAACATGGTAATGTGGAGTAGTACTAGTAGCTTGAACAATAATGAAAATAATGCAAATTGCCAAATATTTGTAAAAAAAAAAAATGACAAGAAAGGGTTAAAGTGTTACAAAAAAATAATAATCAAAAATACTATCAACTACTTGACAGAGTCCTGGCAGACATTAGTATTTCAGCAGCACTGAAACACTGAGAGTGTACATAAATTATGGGATTTGGAAAAAAATTAAATGTCTGAGAGTTACTGTGAAAACTGATATTGCACTGAACATTTCTGAAACAAAAGGTGTTGCTGCCTGCGGACAAAAGCCTGCCCATCCCTTCCACACAGCACTAGTCCAGCACAGCAGCACCACACAGAGAAAGGAAAAAAACTAAAATGTAGGCAAAAAACATTCCAAATTAAGTCTGCATATGCAGAACACCAAGACAATTTTTTTTTTCAAGTTTGTTTTATGCAATGAACAGCAGTTCAAATCAAGTCAAAACTGAGCTCTAGATACAGAGTAGCTCCTATCTCCTGAACACACTTCCTAGAACTGCACACAGCACAGCTCTTCTGGTCTGTTTCCTGCTGCAGTGTAACCATGTGATCTGCAGGTCACATGGTTCAGCAACAGTACTGAATGACTCAGCTGTTTTGTGAAGTTCCAATGAAGTTTGTCAGTGAAGTTGTAGAGAAAAAAAACAACAAATATGTTGCAGGTGATACCTTTTATTGGACTAACAAAACTATTTTTAAGACTAGCTTTCAAGAGATAAAACTCTCTTCATCAGGTCAAAGTGAAAACAGCTGATCAGTATGAAAGATATAAAGGTTAGATGCGGATTCTCTACACTGCTGACTGGACTAACACGGCTACTACATTTTTTTTTTCAGCAAAGTTGCAAATTCACAGCATTGCGAAGTTGCTAATATCGCAAGGTTATACTGTACTTTGGGAAGTGTGAATAAGATTGTGAAGTTGTGTCCCTACAGATTATCTTTTCTAGTAAATAAAGAAGCAATGGGCCCAACTGTCAAAGGTTCAGGACTGGTGCAAGTGTCTTGCATCAAGAAAGAAGGTGCAAAGGGCTCCTCACACTGCACCTTGCACCACTCCCGATTTTGTAAAGCACCCTGATCTATTGGGGGGCTGCTTGCACCAACTAGGCTTGCACTGCCTTTGTGATGGCTGCACCATGGTGTGCCACAGTGGAAGAGTGCTTGCACTGGGGCAGCACTGCTGTATCCCCTAAAGTCGGATTTTCAAGGCCCACCAATAAGGACATGGACCATTCAGTTAGAATCCCAGAGCTTGTCTAACCTGCTGTGCACCACTCCTGGAGCCATCACTGGTTGGTGCTGACTCTGTGCCCCCTTGGGAAGGCATCCTGCAGCTGCCAATACCTGCCAGACCACTTGCTGGAGTGGCCAGTGGTCCATGGCAAGTACAAGCCTGGAACCTTCCATCCTCCATGGTGGCACTGATGCATCTGTCCCCCCACCCATGGACCTGCAATGACTGGTGGTGGCCATACAACCACCAAATTTAGCCAGCTTAATTATTAGGAGCAAGCTTTCATCAGAACAGAATACCATGTCACACAATGGCACAAGACCCTTCAATCAATGCACCTGTAAGACTTGTGAGCTCATTTCCACCTCGGACTGTGTGGTTACATCAGAAAACAGACAATTCAAGGTGCATGGGAGTTATACATGCACATCATGACATGTTTATTTCATTCAGTGCAAAAGATGTCCACAAACCAGTTTTGTTGGAGAGACAAGCCAACAGCTCTGCACTAGGATGAACTTGCACAGACATACTATTAGAATAAGGAAGACTGAAAAATCAGTGGGGCACCACTTCTCCCAGCCTGACCACTCAATTTCGGATATGTCAGTAATGGTCTTAAAAGGAAATCCCGAAAACACACAACAGAGACGAGTTTTTGAGATTAAACTTATTTTACATCTTAATATGGTAGCAGATGGGATGAATGTTGATCTGGGTTTCATGGGACATTACAGAAACTGACATCCACAGACTTCTTCTTCAGACTGGCATATTATAGGACTTCAGCATGTGTGGAATGTTGGTGCGTGTGAGTATGTATGTGTGTGGGTATGTGTTGTGAGGTACGTGATATAACCAGTGTGGGGCTTGCTGTCACATTGAGGTAGGCCTTTCTTTAGATACATGAAGTTACAGTGTGTTACTACTCTTACTTCACACACATAATGAATATTAATTCCTTCTTACTTTTTATCTTTGCCCAGGAGTGGGGTTGATTCCGCTGCACCATATTCAGATTACCTAGCCTGTTACTGTACACCAAGGAGTGTTATCATAGACTGTCACATATTTTTTTAACTCTGTACATATTGGGGTGTGAGATATCATTTGCATGGGGGTCATAGACAGATCTTTTTACATTAGGGTAATATTGTAGTGATTTGTGGAAATGTAAGTATGTTAGACCTCTGGTCTTACACACATACTTTATATTTACTTCTAGGTACCTTATCCTGGGGAGGGTGGCAGTTTTATTTCATTGTAGTTCCATCCAGCATCCTTGGAAATGGTACTACGTAGATAGGAGTACAGTCAAATAGTGTCACATTTTTGCTCTGAAGGTATTAGGATACATGAGCCCTTTTACTTAGAACTTCATGACAAGTTGAATTCCTTTGGAGAACAATTGCAGTGACTGATGTGAATAAAGGTTCATTAGGAGAGTATATGTGTGTGTGTAAGTGTGTGTGTGAGAGAGAGAGAGAGAGAGAGTTATCTCTTTAAAGCTAGTTATCCCCCCCTGCATTATGGGGATATGGGGTGGGGTAGGGTGTATTGTTTTATGAGAAGGGGAGGAGAAAAATTAAACTTTTATCACTTTTTCAGATTCCTTAGACACTTCTGGTACGTCAAGTTGTTAAATTCTCAGTGTATATTGACATCAGTACATATCAGGCTACATGGTCTTAATTCCTTGATGGTCCTCGACTAGAGTTTTTTGTTTGACATGAATACTGTCAATTTATATTTAAATTATCATTTATAAAGTCCTGTCACCATACTAGAGGTTTTTGAAGTTATGGGGCATGATATCTAGTTGGAGAGTACAGCTGGGTGATAGGTCCAGCTAAGTTTTACACATCACACAGTGTGCATTGATGTTTTTAAGACAACTTTACTTGTCATTTCTTTTCTATAATGCATGGACTGAAACATCTTGGAGTCCTAAGACAATCTTAGTATGTCTTTAATGTGGGTGGGGGTTGCTTTTCAGTACTCACATCCTTATAGAAACTGCGACACTCATAGCTTGATTTAAGAGTCATCTGCTCCAGCAGTGTTATCTTATTTCAATTAAATTCATATGCAGTAGGATTCTTTGTATGTGTTTTGCATCAATCACCTTTGACCCTGGGACCCTCCTGCCTGAAGGTAATATGTTACTTTTAAACTTCTCTGACATCTTCATCTGTATTTTTTTAAATTAATATTTTTAACCAATGGGGATTTTTTCTGTTTTTTTTTCCTGCATGATCTAGCTGTTAAAAGTATTGTTTTTTTCTAAATAACTGCCATTAGGCTTCTGAAGAAGGACTGGTTGGTCCAAAAGCTAGAGCACTTTGTTCTTGTTGTTACATGTATGTTGGCTCATTAAAAGGTATCAAATCATTTTCTTCTGGATCCATTTTTGCAAGGACCAATACGGCAAATACTAAATCTAGATTTCTTATACTTGTAAATTTCAGTATAGATTGGCTCAAATGTAATAGATTTGCAGTGGAACTATTCCTAAATAAACTGCTCTTTACACACATCATCTCCCATCCTACCAGACTTTCTAAAAATGGACAATATGACAACCTCATTAATTTGGTGTTAGTCCTTAATGTTGACAAGATTACCTGCTCTGATGTCATTCTTGACTCTCTAAGTGATCACTCCCCAGTCTTCTATGTGTGGCATGCCAAAGCCCTCAAAGTCCTGCCTTGCCTAATTCACTTTTGTGACTTTTCTCATCATGACCTCTCTCAATTTAAAGCTGATTTGGCCAGCCTTTATTGATCCTATATGTGGGTTACCTCTAACATTGATCAGGCCATCTCTTATTTTAATACCTTCTTCTTTAACTTTCTGGATAAACATGTCCCTATTACAACTAGGAGAGTCCATGATCCTAAAACTAAATAGCTTACTCACCCTATCCTGTCCCTCCTAAAAGTGAGAGACAAATGCTGGGCTGCTTTCAAGGCCTCCAACTCTGTCTCTCACTGGTCAACCTACAAAGCCCTCAGAAACAAATGCAAAAAGGTTATCTGGCAGAGTAAGAGTCACTTTCATTGAACCCAACTAGCCTCTTCTTAGAAAACCCCTAGTCAATTTTGCAGTTGCCTCAAAAATTCCCTTGCTCATGGCAGCACCTCTACCTATCTTGATTTTGAGGTCGAGGGAGTAAATTGTAACAGTCCCTACACTATCTCCAATGGTTTCAACAAGCTATTTTCTGACCTGTCAGCAACACTGAAGTTTTCAATACTCCCCTGAACAGTTAGACCCCTCTCTCACTTAATCCCCTTAGGGCAACATCTTCCTTTCCTCTTCAAACAAGTTAGTACCCCTGAGGTTTAAAAGCTCCTGATGCTGATCCATGTATCCAAATCTGCTGGCTAGGATGGTATACAGCCTAAACTCATTTAACTTGCTGTTTGTAAATTGACATTTCCTCTGTCTAGAATCTTTAATCTTTCTCTTACCTTTAACACCATACCTACAGTCTGGAACATGGCTAACACTGTGCCTGTGTTCAAAAAAAAGGGAACTGTAAAATAATTAGAAGCAATAGACCTATCGCCATCCTACCTGTTCTAAGGGGTGTGCTGTTAGTGCAGCAAAACCCCTACATTGACAGCAATGTGGGTGCCGCAAACTGACAGACCATCATTCCAATGATCAGGATGTCTCAGCACCCATCATCATTGCTTCCCCAGGGGTGTTGCGCTGTTCTCCCCATACCTCCAACCTGGAGGTGATTATAATATTTCTGGGGGGTGGGGGTACAGGGGAAAAGCCCCTCACAAATAGCCAGAATGTGCCCTGGTGCATTGCATGCAATGGCGATCCAGCTTCACAACTGCCATGCGGCATGGTTGCTGTTGGCATTGTCATGTTGCTGTAGTATCGGTTGACCATATAGGTGTTGAACCAATATGGTGGAACTGTTCTAAGTAAGGTACTCGAGAAAATTACCTCTGCTCAACTCACCTTCTACCACACTAACTACAATCTCCTCTGGCTAGCTCAACATTGCTTTCATCAGAGACATAGTAATATTACTGTGCTGCTCACTCTAACCAATGGTCTCTCCACCTTTCTTGACAAGGGAAAGCTTACTGGAGGCATTTTTGTTGTCCTCATGAAGGCTTTTGACATGGAAAACCATTCTCTCCTTTGTAGTAAGCTAAGTGCCTTGAGGATATCTGAGTATACCCTACCTTGGTTCAGGAGCTAGCTAACTAATAGACAGCAATGTGTCAGCATCAACTACTCCCTCTCAGACAATTTACCCTCCACTATTGTTGCTCCAAGGGCTCCATATTTGGGCCTCTACTATTCTCCCTGCATGTCAACTCAATTCACCACTGCTTTTCAAACAGTACCCCTCTCCTTTATGCTGACAACCTAGTCTTCTTTACTAGTGCACAGAGCATTACTGATATTAATAGTGCCCTCACTGCAGACATTAAGGCCACTCAATCTTGGGTCAAGGAGAATAGACTACTAATGAATCACTCTTAATCACAAGCTATGCATTTTGGAATCACCCACTGATATGTACAGGATGTAGACCTTTTTTAGGACACTACAAATAAAACAATAATGAGAATAGGCTGGGAGGTTATCTAGGAGACTTGTCACTATATCACTGCAGGTGGACCTTACAATGCCGTCTAGAGACCAGGAACTAACCCCTTAACACAGTATGGCCAACCATGCTAATGCCCCCTGGGTTTCTTCAAGATCCCCTGCAATCTGAGTATCTGAACACTTGGGCCTCTGCAGCTTTTCAGCAATCTGAGTTCTCCTCCCTTGGAGAATTTAAGGTGAGCAGCCTCTAGCAACCAGGTAGCCCAAACCTGACCTATGGAGGTCCAGTGCCAATTCTAGGCCACAGTGATTAATCCTTCCTTTAAGGATTTATAGGACTTTCAACCTGAGCTCCACCTTAAGCTTGCCTGAACTTAACCCCCTGGGCAACCTGGAACTCAGTGCCTCACCACTGGCATGTCTGTCCCATCTTGGCTGATTTCTCCTCTAGCTTCACACTGATTCTCTCTAAGGTTCCTCTCTGCTCCTCAGCCCAAAATAGACTGACTGTAGGTTACCTGAGCAACCCTTATATACTGCTCAGGTGTCATGATCTGTCATACATGTTATAATAAACAAACAATTAGAGGAATACTAGGTTTACAATTCTCACAGCTGCATTTCTCTCAAGAAGACATACAATATATATTGGGGCAATTGTTTCACAATGCTAACCCCCTGTCATAAGCATAAACAGAAGAAAATTCAAAGAAATATCATTTTCAGAAAGTTCTTCCCTGTAGACTAGTCACTTCCTGGCAGGACAAGATCCAAGCCTTCCTTATATACTTATGTAACTATGGGCCAACCCTTCCCTAAGGTAACACCTTTCTAAAATGGCTGCAGCAGCAGTAGAAGGAACACAGACCCTGGAGCTTCTGAACTGCCAGCTTCCAGGTACAAACTCCTTGGAAAAGACATATATTCTTTTAGAAAAACACAACCTGTTTTAACTGTTGTCCTATATGTAGTTTTAAAAAATTGGGTAGGGAAACTGTAGCTATTTTATTGATGAACAGCATCACACGACCATGTGTATATCAAAGCATGACTGCACACCTGCACTTTTACCCATCTCCAAAACAATTTTGCCATTTTATAGGGATAGATAACCCACTCTGAGGTGTGCGGTCGCACTCTGATGTACACATGCCTTGGGTGGTTGACACACACCAAGGCGTGCATATATCAGAGCACGACCACACACCTCAAAGTGGGTTATCTATTACTTATAGTTTATATAGTTTTTACAAATCTCCTTTTCTAAAGCTATCAAATATTTTCTTATATGATGTTTTATATCACAGGAAGACAGCCTCAGCTATTTCCCAAAATCAGCAGCAGCATGCAAACAGCAAATTATTTAGCACAGGTATAGTTCCTAGGATTTCCTGCTCAAAACTTTATCTTATACATGTACTGAGAGGTGGGGGGGGGTTGGTGGGGCTGCATCCTCTCATTAGTAACCAAATTGCCAAGCTCACACTCTGTTTCTGCAGCAAGGAGAGCTTTATTCAGTTGTTAGCGGGCAGGTTACAACCCTTGGGCCATTTCTTTTACTCTTCTTTAAAAGCAAAGCCCTCATGTATTGCTTGTTTTGGTGGTCTTTGCAGACCAGCATGTCTGTTTTATTCCAGGGGGTCACAGAACACAGAAGGAAACTAAATAAAAGAAGAAAAACATCTCGATACTGGCCAGCTAACAATGCTCAGAAAAATACCAAAGTACAGAATATGTAGTACAAGACTTACATAGAGGAAAGAAAAGGTAAATACAGTATATATTTATTTTACTTCTAGGGATTAATTTATGCCTTGGATATCCCTAATTTGGCATCATGTGGGAACTTTTGTCGCAGCAGGACTGTTTTAACCATCACTACAGTTTCTGAACTGGGATAGGGTCCCTGACCCTATCACAACAAGCTTGGAGTTTTGGGGCCAAACTAAAGGATTATGAATATTGTATATGTGATGACATTCTGAGATTAACTCCTCCTCAAGTACTTCTTCTTTGCAAACTGTTCTTGAAGGAACGTGATATATGGATTACTCCAATTGTACACAAAATTCAAACAGGAGATGATAATGAATTGTATCTTAAGCTCGTATTTAGCCAATGTCCTGGAACACTTTTTGCAGCTGCTAAATTTGCACAAATGTTTTTTAAAAAATAAAGAGAGGTAAGCTATGTTAATTAGAAGTATATGAATTGCTGTGTTTGCTGAGTTTTAACCCAATGAACTGTACAAAGCTTTTTTTTTCTTTTTATAATGCATGTGATAAACTATGTTTCTGTACACATTTTTGTGAATAAACGTGAACTTGAACTTCTCACAGGCATTAACTCTGAAACTCTTTACCCCCAAACCTTAGTGGTTACTTTACTCTGTCAGGTTGCTTCTAGCTTGATATCATGCGTAAACTAGGGGCCCTATGTACAGGGTCCCAGGAATACTGCTTATGCACTTCGCACCTTTCAAATGACACCACATTACTTACTGAAAGCATTTACACAACCCTAAAGCACTTCCAGTTTGGGGCTATATAAACAATTGCCTGTGTGATCATCAGAAAATTAAGAGCTGAAACACTATTTGCACAGCCTGCTGTGCATTTGAAAATATCCCTCTCAACTTCTCAAAAATCTTTAACTAGACTAACCTCTACTAAAGAAAAAAATCTCTGCCATCTCTGTCACTGGGGATTAGAGCATTGTGAGAATTGAGAAGACTGCTGGACTACTTCAGGTGCTATGAGCATTAAAAAAAACTGAACAGAAATTTGAAGCTTTCATTGGCAGTGTGCTATTAGGAACAAGTGTACTTAGCAATTTTAGTGTACAACCTTTTAGTTCATAAATTAAATCCTCCCCAGAGTGAGTACTAAAACCAGAAGTCAGGCTGAACACCATTTACAGTTTTGGGTTATATAAACAATAGCCTGTATGAGCATCAACAAGCACTGGGCTGCACAGACACTGGCAGAGGTGATGCCTACCAGTGTAAGCCAGTGATGGCAGGGTCAACTGGAATCTTTTAGGTGAGTAACAGACGGTTTAGATCAACAATCATAGAATGTTTTAAATCAAGTAATATGTACTCCTCTGAGGAATCAATGGGTAGAAAGAATTTTTTTCATGCACCTAATGAAAATATGTAAGACTAATGAACCAGAAAGATTTAACTTACAAGTTCATAACTTACTATGGGAGGAGGGAGAAGAGCAAAGTCAACCACTTGTGAATAAGACTAACAGAAAATGACTTAGGGTATCCCTGAAAAGGTCTAGAAGGACTCTAACAAATAGTAATAAGGATGAGCCAGTTCAGGTAGGGTGAAAGAAAAGAAAGACAGCAAAACGTTTGAAGGAATAGTTGATGAATGTGATAGCTGAGAGTTTGAATGGGCAGTAGTACAGGGAAGGAAAAGAACACAAAGAACAAAAAGAGACAGCATAGCTAATAGTCATCTAGTGACTCTCAGATAGGTTTGTGGTACTGTCGGCAGCATTACTCCAGCAGCAGATTCAAATGCCCTTGGCAGGGAATGTCCTCTTTGTGACCCAGAACCAGCAGATTTAACCCAACAATTTGGACCTGCACAAGAGATTAAAACACCCATGACTGAAAATGCAGAATTAAGGGGAGAAGAAACACACCATGTCTTAGCCCAGCCCTAAAAACTGATAGTAATATACTTGTTTTAGGTGACTCTGTTGTATGATATATTGATCAAGACATTTGCCTAAATAAAAAAGAAATGATGACAGTCTGCTGTCTGCCAGGTGCAAAAATCAGCAATATAAAAGAAATCTGGAAGATTTTCTGAAAGACAGTAGGGCAGGGCCAATAGTGGCACTCCATATGAGCATAAATGACACTGGAATGCAGGTGAATGAGGGTATTTAGAATAACTTCAAGGAAGAAGGTAGGAAACTGAGAGACAAAGGATGTGAACTGTAGCATCTGAAATACTGACTGTACTGAGAGCAAAACCTGTAAAAACATCTTTCTTTTGTTTTCCATATACATGTTTTCCTCCTTAACCATGGCAAGAGCTTTTGTCCTCCCGAAGGAGTAACCATCTCTTGGGTTCTACCACACCACAATCAGCTCCCCCCCCGTTTCTTCCCCCATGGATTGCCCCCCACAGCAGGGCCGGGGTGGTGGTTCCCTCTCCCCAGAGGCCCAATCCAGATCCTGGGTTTGGTCCATGGCACGGCAGGCTATCTAGGAGTCCTGCCTGGCTCTTTTCCTACTGCTTTTCTTCCCACTCCCTCCCCACCGATGTAACCATGTCGGAGTGTGCCTCCCGATGCATATTGCCCTCCAGTCACCACCAGAGGGCAATCAGCAAGCGGGACAGTGTGTGCCTTCCCCCCAAGAGAGGAGAGCAGTCCTCTGGATGCTCAATCCTCTCTCCTCCTTCTGACCCCCGATGTCCTGGGCTCTTTCCTGAACCCAGGTTGCAGGTGTGGTGTGAGGTGTAGTGACTAGCACCTTAACCTTCAGTGCCACTGGGCCAGCGAAAAACATCTTTCTTAAAGCAAATTAACTCATGGCTTAAGAACTGGGTAAGAAAAAGGCCCACATTTTTGTATGAAATTAGGATTTCTTTATCAGAAAACTGAGAATCATTAGAAGAGACAGGCTATGGTTAAATAGAAGGGGTGCACATTTGCTGGGTATAGAAACTTAGAAATGTCATAGCAATTTAATCTAGCTGCCACTGGAGGACTCATTCAAAATATGTCTGTGCAAAACATAGCACAAGGTGTCATCTAATAAAGGCTGCAATAACTAAATAAAATCCAGTGCCAAGTGGCCACACTGCTAATGTTCCATCCGATAACATTTGCAAAGAAGCAGATAAGTCATCAAATATCCCAAAACATAGGATAATGTAAAGAAATGTTAAATGATCATTAATTAATGCATGAAGTATGAAGAATAAAATGGGTTTGCTAGAAGCCATTTTAAACACCGAGGATGCAGATGTAATAGGAAACATACAAAGGAATTAGTGACTATGCATGCAAAGTAAGGTTAAAAGTAGAGATGCAGTGAATTTAAATTTCACCTGCAAAGTGCCCTGGAAGTGGGGACTTCACATTGCCACTCTACTACACGGAGTGAGCAATAGAAAATGCCCATTTTGCCTTGTCATTATCACTTTGCATTAAGGCGGAATGCTAACGTGAAATAAGGCAAAGTCGTTATTTTAAATGGACTTTGCATTCCTCATTATAATTCTAAGTGATCCACTTCATGTTCCACATTTGGCAGCCCCCACAAATTACATAGAAACATAGAATTTGATGGCAGATAAGGACCGCTTGGCCCACCCAGTCTGCCCATTTCCCTACCTAATGGATAAGCTGCAGATCCTAGTTAACCAACAGCCTACTTCTTTCTACCCCCACCCCTTAGAATTGCCTTATAGTTGTCCCATGCATGGTTGAATTCAGCCACTGTTTTTGACTCCACAACCTCCTCCGGAAGGCCGTTCCATGCATCTACAACCCTCTCTGTGAAAAAATACTTTCTTACATTACCTCTGAGCCGCCCCCCATCTTCAAATTGTGCCCCCTTGTTCTTGCACACCTCCTTTTTTGAAAGATGCTACCCTCTTGGACTTTGTTGATTCCCTTGAGGTACTTGAACATTTCTATCATGTCCCCCCTCTCCCTACTTTCCTCGAGGCTATACATATTAAGCTCCTTTAGTCTCCCTTCATAAGTCTTCCAGTGCAGGCCCTGCACCATTTTATTTGCCCTCTTCTGGACAGCTTCCATCTTGTCTATGTCCTTGCGGAGATTGGGTCTCCAGAACTGCACATAGTACTCCAGATGGGGTCTCACCAGCTGTCTGTACAGAGGGATAACAACTTCCTGTTTTCTACTGGTGATGCCTCTCCCTATGCATCCCAGTATCCCCCCAGCCCTCCTTACTGCTCTCTCACATTGCTTGCCCACCTTTAAGTCATCTGATATGACTACTCCCAGGTCCCTTTCCATTTTTGTTGTTGTTAGTATCTCACCCCCCATTGTGTACTCTTCCCCTGGGTTTTTGTTTCCCAGGTGCATTACCTTGCACTTTTTAGCACTAAATCTAAGCTGCCATACTTTTGACCAATCCTCTAACCTTGCGAATTCCCTTCTCATCCTTTCCACCTCACCTTGTGCATCAACTCTGTTGCAGATCTTTGTGTCATCTGCAAAGAGACACTTTTCCTTCCAGTCCCTCTGCAATGTTGCTTACAAAGACATTGAAGAGGACCGGTCCTAATACTGAACCCTGCGGCACCTCACTAGTAACCCCCTTTTCTTCAGAGTGGACTCCATTTACTATTACCCTCTGTGTCCTATTCTCCAGCCAATTCTTTACCCAGGCTATCATCTTGGGACCCACTCCCAGGCTGGCTAACTTGTATATTAATCTTTTGTGTGAGACTGAGTCAAATGCCTAGCTAAAGTCTAGGTAGGCCATGTCCACAGCCCCTCCCTGATCTACTACTTTGGTCACTCAGTCAAAGAAATCTGTTAGATTCGTCTGGCATGACCTTCGTGCTGTGAATCCATGCTGCCTTGGGTCCTGTGCCCCTCTGGCCTCTAGGTACTCAACAATTCTTTCCTTCAGAAGTGATTCCATCATTTTCCCTATCACTGAGGTTAAACTAACTGGTCTGGAGTTTCCTGCTTCTGCCCTGCTCCCACTTTTGTGAAGGGGAATCACATCTGCCCTCCTCCAGTCGTCAGGTACCGCCCCATCCTCCCATGATTTGTTAAAGAAGGTAGTCAGTGGTGTCATTAGTTCTACCCTTTGTTCTTTTAGAATTCTGGGATGAATCCCATTAGGCCCCATTTCTTTGTCCACCTTCAGTTTTAAGAGTTCTTTCAGAACGGTTTCTTCTGTAAATCGGCTGGTGTCAACTTCTGTATCCAGAGTGTTTCTATTGTTTGTTTTAGGTACCTCCCCTCTTCATTTGTAAATACTGAGCAAAAATATTTGTTTAGTATCTCTGCCTTTTCACAGTCACCCTCTGCCCACCCCCCCCCTTTATTAAGACTCACTATCCCTCCTTGGTCTTCCTTCACTCCTGATGTACCTAAAAGGTTTATCCCCTTCTAAACTGAGGTTGGCTATCTTTTCCTCAGTTGGGCCTTTGCTGTTCTGACTGCTTTCCCAGCTTCCTTTTGCTTTAACTGATACAATTCTCTGTCCTGCTCCTTCTATGATTCCTTTTTACTTTCTGAATGCTTTATTTTTCTCTTGAACCTTCACTGCCACCTACTTTGAGAACCATAGTGGTTTCTTACATCATTTTGTTTTGTTTATTTGCTTCACAGAAAGGCTTGTCACCTCTGTGATGGCAGTTGCTATTATTCCCCCATTGTTCTTCCACCCCTCCTTCCTGCCCATTTGCTAGTGCATTCCTTAGGCACTCACCCATTTTGACAAAGTCAGCCCTCCTGAAGTCCAGTACTTTTGCCTTTGTATGGTTTGACTCTATTGCTGTGTTTATTGTGAACCATACTGTTCGATGGTCGCTAGTTCCCAGATGGCTACCCACTTCTACATCTGTGATCCTCTCTCCATCTCCATTTGAGAGGACCAGGTCTATGATTGCTCCCTCTCGAGTGGGTTTCAATACTAGTTGTCTAAGGCATGCACCCTGTAGGGCATCTAGAATAACCCCACTCTTAGAAGTGGCTGCTGCAACTGCACTCCAATAAACATCTGGCATATTCAGATCACCCATCAGCAATATCTCCCCTTTATCTGTCATTCTAAGTATACTTTCTATCATTTCCTTGTCCATTTCCTCCCCCTGAGAGGGGGGTCTGTATACAACCCCTGTGCAGATTGTGGTGCCATTGCCTGCCTCCAAATTGACCCACAGTGCTTCTTCTCCTCCCTGTTTACCCTTTTGTTCTGTTGCTTTGATTCCTTCTCTTATGTAGAGAGCTACTCCTCCTCCTCCTCTTTTACCCTCCCTGTCCCTCCTGTAGATAGTGTATCCTGGTATGTTTATGTCCCAATCATGGTTCTGTGCATACCATGTTTCTGTGACTGCCACGATATCCAGATGTTCCTCCTCCATCAAGGCCACTAATTCAGGAAGCTTGTTACCCAGACTATGGGCACTGGTACTCATTGCTCTCCATTTTTTGATGGCTTTACCTTCTGTAGCAGTATCCCCCACTGACCTTTCTATCTTGGTCTTTTTCTCATTAAGTACCCTGTTTTGTAGGGGGAGGCTGGGATTTTCCTGCTGCTTATCAGTGCTTCCCCCCTTGACTAGTTTAAAAGTTTGCCAATGAAGCATTTAAACCAATTGCCCAAAAGACTGGTTCAATCTAGGAGGACCAGCACCTCCTCTTGAGGCAGTTGAACCACCACCACCACCATGTCCAGCACCAGACTGTAAGTCACATGCTCTTTAGTCAGGCAGGAAAGAAGTACCATGCCAAGGAGATATATTCACTTTCTCCTGTGCAGAGGGAGAGAGAGTAGTGTGTGTGTGAGACAGCCCGAGACTCAGAGATCAGAGTGAGGAGATTCAGTATTTGAATTGAGACTCAACAGCTTTTTCAAAAGCTACATTTGTTTGTCTTTGCTGTACTCTTTTTTACTTAATTTGTTCTTTCTGCAAATTTATTTTTTTCTTACTTTTATAAGTTGTTTGTCTGTGTCTGTGTGACTGTGTGTGTGCCTGGTTGTGTGTGTTGTGTGACAGTGTGAGTGTTTTGTGTTGAGTTGGCTCATCTTGTTTGGATGGAGGGAGGGCAGTAGCAGAGATGGACCAGGTTGAGGTAATGTCTGGGGCAGGGGCAGTTCTGGGAGAACTTGGTAGGAGTCACACCATGTGCACACATGGGGGGGCGTGGCCACCAATTCCTGTTAGATTGAACCAAAATCTTGAGTGTCCCCCCAGAAGCAGGACCAGCACCTCCTCCTGAGGCAGTTGAACCACCACCACCACCACCATGTCCAGCACCAGATCCAGCATCAGGTCATCTGGAGCAGGATGTGCCTGTGCCCTGGGCTCAGGTGTGGATCCCCTTGAGCACCATGACCAGCCAGCTGCCAGTGCATCTGGCCCTCCCCTACATGTACCTGGTCCTCCATGCACCTCCATTGTTTGGGAGTTTTTTGATTGTATTGGGGGGACAGTAGCATGGTGAGATGCTGTGTATGTCAGGTGGTGGTGTGCCATGACCCTTGGGGGACTCACCAGGTGACTGGGAACCAGCGCACCCATACAATCAACCACCACCAGATGGAGTGGCAGGCTGCCACAGAATGGGCCAGGCCTGCACATGCTGGCCCTTCTGTGGCAGAGGGTGCAGCTGTGTGTGGTGGCAGCCCTAAGAAGAGGAGGGCCACAGTAGCACCTGCTGCTCCACCAGCACCAACCTCCCCACCACCACCACCAGCAGCAGCTGAGCCTGTAGCAACTGTGGACCCCAGAGAACTGCCTATAAATCATGCTGACCTGGCAGTTCTCTGGAGTGCTGCAGAAGAGAACAATGAGAGGGTGAGTGCTGTCCAGCAGCAGTTGGGTCACATAGAGGGACATCAATTACAGATTATGTCCCTGCACAAACTGCTGCTGGACCACCAAGGATCCCACATTATTTTTTTTTCCTCACACCATGTGCCACCACAAACCTTCCCTGCTGTGTTATAAAATGTATTTCTCCACCATCTCCAACCCCTGTATGTAATTATGCCCTTTTTGTTGTCTTCTGTATGCATGAGACTTTGTATTCTGCTCCCCTTCCTTCTATTGTGTGTGTGTTTGTGTGTGGGTGCTGTTTTGGCACCTCAGTAATGTTTACTTTCTGTCACGGAGTGTTTGTGGAAAAGCAGGACTGAGCAGTGCAAGTATATTGTGCTAAACTGCATGTGTGCCATCAGTGTTCTTTCCTGTGTGTATATGTACTGCAAACACCGTCCAGCTTCTTACAAACATATATATGCTTATTGCTGACTTGTTGCTGTTTTTATGCTATAAAGAATAAAGATAACAATGTATAACATATATTTTATTTGTTAGGAGTTCATAGCAACAACAAATCCTGCTTTTCAACAAACTATATCCAACAGACATGAAGTATTGCTGATGCACCCAAAATATTTCATGGTGTATAGACATTATGAAGTCAGAAAATATTTAAGGTCCAGTTCAAGACCACCCCACTGTGCTACCACATTTCTTCTTTCCATTATTTGTTCTGGAATATGTCTTTCTAGTTTAGACTGGCAGTGTCAGTTTTGCAGCAAGTTGATGTACACCGTAACAATACATAGTGTCAGTGTTAGCACGGTGTGGTGGCAGTGGACAGCAGGACCCGTTATATATTCTGACTTGAAAATGTCTGTACACCATAAAATATTTTGGGTGTCTCAGCAATATTTTATGTCTGTTGGGTATGGTTTGTTGAAAAGCATGATTGTAGGTGCTATTATCTCAGCAAAGTCATGTGTGCACTGTGTGAGTGACTGAGGTGCACACTGGCCCAAGACCTCTGAAAACATATCATATCACTTTGCCTACTGCTGTTGATGGTACAAATAAAATATAAGTTATACATTCTTATCTTTATTCTTTATACTATAAACACTGCAACAAGTCAGTATATATATATATATATATATATATATATATATATATATATATATATATATATATATATATATGTTTACAAGCTGGACAGTGTCTGCACACGCCGGAAAGAACACGGACTGCACACATGCACTTTAGCACAATATAATTGCACTGCTCAGTCCTGCTTTTTGACAAACACTTCAAGATAGCACAACAGAAAGTAAACATTACTGAGGCTCCAGTTATATTTACCAGACTCACCAGAATTCCTAATCCCAAAATGCAACTGTCTTGTGTCCAGAAAATTCCCTATTGCTGACGAATTGAAACTGTAGCGTAACAAGAATTGCAAAGTCTCCCAGAATTAACAGCACCCTCAGTCATGTGAGCAGTGCTCACACAGTCACCAGAATTATTGTGAATCCCCAAAATGCAACTGTCTTATGTCCAGAAAATTCCCCAGTGCTGACGAAGTGAAATTGTAGTGTAACAGGAATTGCAAAGTCTCCCAGAATTAATGGCGCATTCAGTCATGGCACAGTGCTCACACACAGTCACCAGAATTATTGTACATCACCAAAATGCAACTGTCTTGTGCCCAGAATATTCCTCAGTGCTGACAAAGTGAAATTGGAGCATAACAAGAATTGCTGCTTCTGTTGCAATTACATGTAGTTCTGCTGTGTATTGACCTTACTGTGATGATGATGTGATGATGCACAGTGCCTTGCCAAACTGTATGAAGGATGGATAACATTGAGTTTACCATCCGAAAGGATGACATTGAGAACTGTTGGTTGCCCAAAGTGTGCTGAAATCACTGCAACAGGAAGGATGCCCTTTGTGTATACTCTAGTAGTACCCTTGTTGAGTTGATACATAAATATACTGTATATATATATATATATATATATATATATATATATATATATATATATATATATGTATATATATATATTTTGGGGGCAGTTGACCAATTGATGTATATGATATATATACATGTAGTCACTGTATTGTTTTGTGTCACAGGTCACTCACATACTGCTGGTGTGCATATTCCTGTGCTTGATGAGAGAAATTGTAGCATTGGAATTAGAATACTCTCAGGCCATTGACGGTAAGTTTTTTTTGGGGGGTGGGATTATCAGATTTGCAAGTAGGTCTTATTAATGGTTTTTTGCATATCTTCCAGCACGAGGGGTATGATATCGATGAAGTTATTTGGATAAGGCAACTATGACACCACAAAGCATCTGAAAGTTTCCTAAAAAAAGAAATGAGGGCATTATTAAACTTGATTGCAGCAGTAACACTTTATGTTTAAGCCATGACTGTTCCACCCCATCATATATGTTGATTAGCAGATAGTAAGCTGTCCCACTGAAGCCACATAGACCAAGTCATCAAATCAATTAAATTTAGTACCAGGCTGTAACCAATACACAGTGTTAGTGTCCCTGCATCTTAACTCAAGTTACATTTTTAAAACCACATCTTGTCAAGTCACACTACCTGGGTCAAACTTTTGTCAACACTGATTTGCACTCTTATGAAAAAAAGGAACAGATGAAATAAAATTTATATATTTACCAGTAATGGAAATGAATATCCCATAGGTTGCTGTAGACAGTAATGCTGTACCATATAGACTTTCAGTGAAGGAGAGTCATTTTTTAACCTGTAAAAGACAAAATAAGTTGACCATATGTGTTTGACCACTGCAGCTCAGAAAAGCAACAGGAAACACATCATAGATAAAGAAAATTGAATAGCATGAAAAACATTAATACACATACTCACTTTAAAGTATTGATAGTAAGAAGTCTTGTGCCTCTGGCTGATAGATGTGGTGTCCTGTCTGACTCCCTCTGCCTTGGCATGAGCAGGACATGTAATGGAAAACATTGTCAGAATGGTGGTGGTGGTGGGTGGTGGTCATAGGCACATGATGACATTCCCTCTCACACCTTCCTGCATCTGATGGTGGCAGTGACTTACAGTGGTTTTATGGTGGTGGTCAAGGGGGACACACAATGACATTCCCTCTCATGTCTTCCTTTATTTGGAGGTGGCAGTGGCTAACAGTGGTTTTATGGTGGTGGATGGTCCAGGGGGACACAAAAAGTTATTCTCCATGGTGACAGTGGCTAGCAGCACTTTTATGGTGGTGGTCCAAAGGGGCATGCAATGACATTCCCTATGGTGGCACTGGCTAACAGTGGTTTTATGGTTGTGGTCCAGGGGCCAGGATACATTGTGCTCTGTGTTACAAATGTGACTTGACATATGGAATTTAAGTCACTATGAGTGGGACACTAATTTAACTTTATGAAAAAGAAAACATGTATCATACAACAAATGTGGCAGCATTTTAACCACTTAACTTAAAACCTGCCAACATTAACCTCATCATAATCCTCATAAAGAAAGCTGCCCTCGCAGTCATCTATGTCTGAATTCTGCCCACTGGGAAATTCTTTCTCCAATGTGTCATCGGCTACCTTAGTGGCAGGCTGTTTCATGCTGCCAATGCCAGCAAGATGGTCCATTTCTACAACATCAGCAAAACCATTGACTATGCCAGGGTATAAGTACTGAGGTTACAGTCTGAGCTGGTATGTGCCTCTCACTCATTTTTATGAATGTCAGCAAACTGACATTTTCAGGAGAGAGGTTTGTATCATGATCCTGAATTATTACACCTGCTGAGCTGAATACCATTTCGACACTTACACTGGAGGGTGGACATGTCAGGTAATTCAGTGCCACTGCAGACAGTTCTGGACATTCATTGACTTTTCCACTTGATTATAAAAGAGGATCATCAGTTATTGACAGATGCCTGTTTTCAGACAAATATGACTCAACCGGTACCAGGTGAATACATCGCGGACAAAATATCACTGAACAGTACAAAGCAGGCTAATCATCGCCATCTACAATGTTGGCATGGAATGATATCACTGACCCAAACCCAATGGGCAGTGCACAGGATGAATAGGCAAGGTGCTGACCGAGACCCCATCCAACCGAACGGTGACCCTAGGCACTGTAACTGCAGCCAGCCACAATGTGATGGCCAGTCCCCCCCAACCAGCCGTGATGCAGTAGACTGCATCCCTGGTGTCTAGTGTACCCCTAGCCCAACACCACTCCAGCAGGTAGATGCCAACCCCCGCACCCCCAACATACCCCAAAAACAGGTGGGTGGGCAGGATAGCCCTCCACACACCGCCACGGCTGGCCGCTCCACTGAATGACCTGAATGAGCAAGTACGTATATGCTCATGCAGTTCATTAAGTGGAGCAGCCAGTGAAGATGTGGAAGAGCTGTACTGCCACCACCCATTGTCAGGGGTATGTTGGAGGGTGGGGGTAGGCATCTCCACCTGCTGGGGTGGTGTAGTGGTGGGGGGTCCACTAGACACCAGGGATGTAGTCTACCGCATCACAGCGGGTTGGGGCTACCAGCCATCACATTGTGGCTGGCTGCAGTTACAGTGCCTGGGGCCATCATTCAGTGGGATGGGGTCTCCGTTAACTGCCTGTCATCATGCTGCCCGCCATGGGGGATGGGTCAGCGATATCATTCCATGCCAACATTGTAGACAGTGATGATTGGCCTGCTTTGTACTGTTTGATGATATTTTGTCCACGATGTATTCGCCCGGTACAGACTCAACCATTCGCTGTGCTGCACCAAGTCCAGTGGTTGATGCATCATCCTGTTCTCCAGCATCATTTATGTCACAAATCCCCTCTTGGGACAAAGCCTCCCAAAGTGGATTAAAGACAACCGGTTTTGATGATAGACCACCTGGAACTGCAGTCCCCTTCCCCCTTAGAGGATATGCTTGATACTACTTCAGGTTGACCTTCAGTCTGATTATGCTGCAAAGGTTTGCTGGCCTTGCCACGTGATTCTGTGCCCCATGAACCAAGCACACCGGTTGCCCACTGACATTTATTACCTGTTCAGGCCCTCTCTCCAGTAGTGAGGCAATTCCACATTTGTATTGTGGGTCCAGCATTATTGCTATTGCAAAGCTGTCATTATTCTGAATGCTCAAGATGTGGTGATTCTGGTTGAATACTCTCAGCATGTGTTTCAGCAATATACTGCTAGCACAGTCTCCGGCAACATCAAGGCTATGCTGTATATTCACCAATGTCTGCCTCAGCACCCACAGCAGTGGAATTGATTGGGTAATGGAGGCAGGCTCGCCACTCACTGCCTGTGTGGCATGTTCAAAACGCCTCAAAATTGTTATTATAGGGTCCATGATGCGCCACTCTTCAGTCGTCATAGACATGGAGGCCCTGAAACTGTCATGGCTTGTGTGCATGACAAGATATTCTGAGATTGCTTTGTATTGTTCATACAACCTTGCTGCCATGTATAAAGTGGAGTTCCACCAGGTGACAACTTCCAGCTTCAAACGGTGCTGAGGGAGGCTGTTTTGGATCTGCAACTGCCGAAGCTGGTCATGGGCCTTTGCAGAGCATGAAAAGTGAGAACAGATATGGCGTGCAGCTGCCAGCATTTCCTTTATATCAAGGTGCTGCAGAAACTCCTGCACTACAAGATTTAAACAGTGGGCCATGCATGGAACCTGAACAAAGCCACCATTTGTGATGCATTTAACCACATTTGACCCATTGTCACTTGCTATGAACCCAGTTCTCAGGGACAGGGAGTTCAGCCACTTGTCAAGTTTCAGTCAATACCAAGTCCAGCATGTTTTCACAAATGTGTGAACAGGTCACATTGTGCATAGCAATTGTCACATGCTGTCAAATTCCTGGAAGATTGTTATCGTGACACACCACTTTACTACACTGATTATTCACACTACCAACAGCACAAACAACACCTGGCACCTGCGCCCAATGTGCAATTATACACAATTATGAACTCCCCACTGTTTTGCCACTTGTCCACATATCCATATATAAATGGATGAATGGAAAGGAGGAATGTTGAAGGGCACATCTTATAGAGTCGGACACAGTACAGCACAACTCAGGGACAGCACAGCTGGAAAAATATGTCCTGGAAGGGACTTTTCATTTTGGACAGGCACATGCTGCAAACTGCTGGAACCCAGAATTCTCCACAAAGGAGAAGGGCAAAAGATCAATTGCCAGCATTTTAGCTACAGCAGCATTAATTTCACGTGACACTGTATGAATGGGTGGGTACTTCAGCTTATGGACAAAATACTCAGTAACGTGGGCTGACTTAAACATTTTACATGGGGTGTGATGGCAAATGGTTCTGCTCTGTGACTGGCAGGGGGGAATGTGGACGTGTGATGAAGATGGTTGAACAGGTGATGAAAAATCCACAAATGAAGTTATTTTCCCAGATTTAGGAACAGGGGTTGATGTACCACTTGTACTACTAGACATACCACATTGACCACCACTGCCAAAACTACTACTCTCACCACCACTGGACAAGATTTCAGAATCATTATGCTCCTCCACCTCATCATGCCTGTAGTAATCCTCTGCTGTTATTTCATCGCTACTGCACACATTTCTACTTGATCTTACAATCATGGAAGGGGATAACATTCTCATTATGGTTGATAACAAGGATGAATGCTCCACTGTGGTATTAGCTGCCATCTTGTGCTGGGTCCACAGTGCCATGTGCCTGTTCTTAAGATGTGTATGCTGTCCCCCTGTGCCCAGATGGCTCCTTTTTTACCTCAACTCACATGCTTATGGCAAAGCTGGAAGATTGCAACTGACTCATCATCTGTATCTTGCACAAAATATCCCTAACAGGAGATTGTGATCCCCAATTTTTAACATGTTCCTGATTCTGCCTATTGGACTCCAGTTGTTTAATCCCTGAAGTGGGGGGGGGGTGTGCTACAGGATTTTTCAGGCAGGACACACTTGGACTGCAACTGACCACCACGACTACCTATCATTATTTCTGTGTCATCATCATCATCAACTGAAACTGCTAAATCACAGCTTTTTATGGGGGGGGGGGGTTAATGCAAACAGACCCAGACATAGCCACCTTGAATTTCTTTTTGTCCGGTTTTCAACAGGAGTCATTGACATCATCATCATCATCATATTCATCAACATCATCCACATCCACATCTTCTGCTTGGATGCTGGCATGTGGACTACATGTTGCAATCACAGCAACATTACCATCATCAGATTCATCATCATCAATACCACCATCACCCAATATTTTTTCACCACACTGTAAATCATTGCATGGCAAATGCATGACCTGAACTGCGGTGGAGGAAATGGGAAGCTGTGTGTTATCATTGCCATGATGATCAGAATCATCATGTTCAGTTACCAATGGGATGTTACTGGGAGTATGACATCATCTACACTGTCACTCATTGCTTTCCACTCAACTATATTTTTTGGACACAGTCAACTGATCAGAAGTGGAACATGAGGCAGCAATACTCATACCACCAGCAACTGAACTAACACCACCAGATGGGACAACATTTTCTCCTCCAACTATGAGTGAAGCTACCAATTGCACTGTAAAAAACATTGAAGGAGAAATACCTTTCCTCACATCAGCAATGCACTTCTGCATACTACCACACCCACAGGCAATCTTACCACTATCAGCAGTGCCATGGTGAGAAACAGATTTGCTTGCAAGTCTCTTTGAGGGCATTTTGGGGGATCAACAAGAAAATTCTAAACAAATTCAGAATTCGGAATGTTCACTCTGGGCCACTGAATGTGAAGCCCAAAAAAACCGGTGGCTTCAACAACAGATACAGACATAAAGTCACAACAGGTTCAACAACTCCTTTACTAACCAGTGGTGCTCAAGTCAATCACAATCAAATCTGGAAAAGAATACCTTTTGCCAATTGGGGGGGGGGGCACAGTGACTGCAGATTACAGTAACAGTGCCAAACCAAAGATACCACAAAAATAGTACAAAATCATACAGGTGCAGGGGATAGCAGGTTCACACAGCTACAATTACAGTGTGGCACAATAAAAGGTGTATTGTTTCATGTCATGCATCACAAACACACTCACAGACACACTTTGTCTACAAGTAATGCGTAGTAAATTGAAAACTTCAGTAATATATCATGTATTTTAAACAACCTGAAATGATGCACTCCTGCATCAGGTCCACAAGTTAACACAATCAGCAAAAAAATTTCAACAATTACTCAAAATATTACTGTGTTAACATTAACACAGTTAGACAAGAAAAATATGACCAAAAACAAAGAAATCCCTATTTCTCCAACTTATAATCTACCTACACCACAGATACACCCCTCCCCCAAAGCACACTTCCACTGTCTGTCAGAACACAGACTGAATGTTGCACATTAACATTCAAAATCCACACACAAACAATAAACACTCGATGATATGAGCACAAGACGGTTTCCTACAATCGATGCACTAAGGTTTGAGCAAAAAGATTACTCAAAGAGGCTTTTTTAACATCTTTTAGAGGGTTTGAATCACAGAAAGCTTTCAGAGAAAACTGTCTCCTACAGCTACCTACACACACTACCCAGAACTGAGGCTGTGCAGACAATCTAGGGCCCATATGACCTGCAATCTCATGAATCACTGCAGAATTCGCCTTGTAGCTCAATTACAAGGTGAAGTGATGCGAAATACATTGATTTCAATGTACTTCACCTTAAAATTGGTGGAGTAGTGATTTGGGGAAGGCAGAATATCATGAAGTCATTGCTTTCAGTGGACTTCACTTTTCTCATTATGACGCAAAGTACACCACTTTGCATTGTGGAGTGCTTCGCAGATTCCGCATTACTCCGTGAATCACTTCGAGGAGCGAATTTCAGCCACTTCGACCACCACTACTAAAGAAGAAAAAGAGGAGGTTGGAAAGGCTTTTTGATTAAGAACCGTCATCAGTATTAAGGAAATACATGTGGAGATAGAATTAGTAAAGATGCTGGTACTGGAATTAAGAAATTAAGGAGCCTTACAAGTAGCAATGGCCCTTTTTCCAGACCACTGGATACTAATAGTGATAAGGACAATATACTAATCATTGCTATAAGCAATTTTGTCCAGATTAGAAATGCAATAACACTTGGGGATCATAATATTCCAGGAATAAATTGGAATGAAAATAAATGGAGTACTATACAAGAGGGTTTTCACAAATTATATGACAGACACAGCCTTACTCAACATATCAAACAATCTGCAATTGAAAATGTAATCCTTGATGTAATATTTTCCACTGCAGATACACTGACTAAAAACCGTATACAAAGAGATCAAATGGGGAATAGTGACCATGACATGGTTGAATTTATTGTTAATAGACAGTTTGTCAGGGATACTGGAGCTACAGTATATAAATATTTTAGGTTAGCAGATGTTGGCAAGATGACAACAGCAGCTTTGAAATGGGATTGGAAAAAGGAGTTTACTATTACCAGCCAAGAAAAACAATGGAGTACCCTTAAGTCCATAATTAAGAACCTTGAGGATGAGCATACACCTACTGTACAAAAATACAGAAGTAAGGGAAGTACCCCTAAATGGCTGACAAGAAAGACTTTCTATACATCAAAAAAAAAGAAACATAAATGTTCTTTTTATTTTCGTGTGTTATTATGCAAATAAAGATTCAGGAATCATATACATGCAGTGTTTTGATATATATGACATTATGCACCATTACTAATCCTGTAAGATATAGACTTGAAGGGATAAAAAACACTAGCATAAGTCCAATGAAAGCATGGAGAATTTCATTATTATAGAGGCACGGCTGAGCACCTATAGTTAGGGTTGTAATGGAAGGTCTATGTTAAACTCCAATGTTTGCACATTAATAACTTCACAACCATTCAATGGAGTTGCATAACATTTTGCATGCATGGTCTTGTGGGGTAAATGTAGTAAGTAGTAGCAGTAAATAATTCTTTGTTCATAAGAATAAAGGATACATTTAATTGAGCAGAGCTCATTTCCAATGAAGTTCCATATCAAAATACAAGGACAGAGTTACACATTAATACAGCACATAAACACACATTTACACAATACATTATAAAAATGATTAAACAAATCAGAAACAAAAATCAATAATTAAAGTGCTAGCAACTGTTACAAGTTGTAATATTGTTTGGTCCAGATGTGCACCATTTTATTCAATCTGCATTATTCCTTTTAGATCTATGGCCTCTCAATTATGAGGGAGATTTATTCCATAAACTGATTCCCCTGAAGGGGACAGAAGTTCTTCCTTATTCAAATTACAATGAATCAAGACATATTGGGTTCCAGCAGAAGTCCTCAGACCTTCCTTTACTTTCCTAACTTTAAAAAGATCAATAATATAATCAGGGACCTCCTTATTCCATACTTTAATCATAAACTGTAATAGATGTAAGTTTCTTCTTACTGAAGGTTTAAGCCAATTCAACTCCCTAAATAACATACACATATGAGTTCTGTAGGGTGCATCCAACACGAAATGGGTCATTCTACAAAACACTAAATTGACTTTATGTATGTGCAATCCAATAGCCCCTCCATAAAACAGGTCTCCATAATCAATAACTGGAAATAAATGGGAGTTAGCTACACTTAACCCACCTCTCTGGTCATATATCTTTTATATCTATACAAAGCACCTAACTTTCTAGTCATACCTCTTACAAGGGAATCTATATGGGAATCCCAACTGAGATAAGAGTCTAACCAGACAGCAAGATATTTATATGAATCGACTTGCTTAATAACAGTGCCATCAAAAGTGTTAATTTCCAAAAGGAGATCCTGTTTTTTATTATTTTTATTTTTAAATAAAAGTGACGCATTTTATTAGCATTTAAGGTAAGATGGTGCATCTTAAAGAAATCCTGTACTTCATCAATGGCTAATTGCAGTTGTATTAATTGAATCTAACATAGTCCCTTCTACATACAATACGGTGTCATCTGTGTACAGATAACACCAAGCATCAGTTGATGCAATCTTAAGTTCATTTATATAGATGTTAGATGACAGGGGCCCTAATATAGAACCTTGGGGAACTCCATTTTTCATTTTCAGTACACCAGTTTTATAGGGACCCACTTCCACAAATTGGCTGTGATAGGAGGAAAATCATTTAACTGACCGGGGGGACAATCCCATCTCTCTGAGACTGGACAGGAGCACCCGATGGTTAAGGTTGTCATAGGCCTTCGAAAGATCAATAAACAAGACTCCTGTCATTAATCTCCTGTCCAGGCTCAGCTGAAGATTGCTTACCACCCCAGTCAAAGCTGTTTGGGTACTATGAAGCACCCTGAAACCAGATTGAAATGGTGGCAATTTATTATGTTCTTCAAGAAATCCTTTCAATTGATGAGATACTATTTTTTTTAATATTTTTTTAATCTGAGACAACAGCAAGATGGGCCTGTAATTGCCCAGCTCATTCTTGTTCCCAGACTTAAATATACTGTAGGTCTCACTTTAGCAACCTTCCATCCATCAGGAAATTCTCCATTAACAATAGACAGATTAAAGATATAGGCCAAGGAGTATGCTATGCAGGGAGCTGCATATTTCAGCAGTCTGGATGGGATCTCATCAGATCCTTTAGCTTTAAAAATATATAACTTCAAAATTTCTATTCATACCTCCTTGATTCATACCTTTGATATAATCAAAATCAAACCCACCCATTCCTCTAGCAGTTGTGCTAGTTCCCTTTAAGTTGTACTCCAGAACACTATCATAGTCTGGGTAAACCCCATCCATGGGGCCTAAAGAGACCACCTTAGAGAAATAATCATTAAAAGCATTGACCATTCTCTCCCCTAGGGGCATAGTGATACCATCATCTTTTACCTTGTTTACATGAGTCTGTTTACTTTTTCCCAGAAAGTCAGAAATAATCCCCCAAAACCTTCTTGAATTCTTTTTATGGTTATCACTAAGTTTAGATCAAACAAATTGTTGTTTGGCAGCCCTAACCTTGTTGGTATACAAATTATGGGCCTGCCTATAAGAAACCCAATCTCAGTCTAACATAGTTATTTTGGCTTTTACCCATTTTTCATTTCTATCTTTCCTGGCTTTATATAACTCAGGAGAAAACCATACATTCTCTTTATGTTTAGATATCCTAGATTTCAAGAGTGCATGTTTGTTAAAAGTTTGCAAAAATTAATTTAAAAAAAATTCCCAGGCAGCCGATGGTGTGGGAATCAAATCCAATTTATACCAATTAATATTTTCAACATCAACCATAGACTTAATGTAATCAAACTGTTTAAAACATCTCCAAAGAATTCTTCATTCAGGGGCAGACGTTACTATGTTATTTCTCACCGAATAAATGACCTGATGATCTGAGAAGGATTCTGGGAGAACTCCTGCTCATAGATAGAACTGGAGGGAATTCGGGAACATCATATTCAATACTGTAGATCTCTTAGGATCTCTATGATTGATTCTGGTTAGTTCCAAAATTAACTGAGTCAAGCCCAGTCCAGTCTGGAAATCAACCAGTTCATGATTCACATTAACAGTTAACCAGTCGACATTAAAGTCTCCAGTTACAAACAGTACATGAGAATCTCTAAAGCCAAACAAAAATTTCTGCAAATCTTGAAAAACCTTTGTATCAACCTTAGGGGGTTTATATAACCCTAATAACAATATGGGTTTTCAAAAAGGTACCGCTATCTCTATAGCCAATGTTTTCAGACCGCTGCTAGGAAATGAGCATGCTGCTTCATGAGTGGTTAAATTGCAATCAGCATAGATAACAATTCCCCCACCTTTTTTTTCCCTGACCATTCTAAACAATTGAAAATCATCCAAATCTATAGAAGTGTTCTGAACCTTACCATCCAGCCAGGTTTCAGTTAAAACCAAAACCCCAGGATTAACCTCTTTTACCCATTCCCTAACTTCATCAATTTTATTTCTCAAACTTCTGACCTTAAGGTGAGTAATAATCATAGAGCCCTGTTTCAAGTGTGAACCTTCTACATCATTTAACTTGTTAAAAGGGCTTGGATTTGGATGCACATCTCTACATACTAACAGACAGTACACAAGAAATGTAATAACAATACCCTTCAAATTCAGTTTTTGTGTTCTTTGGTGAATTAAACTTTTGCAAAACTTAATTCTCAATATAGAGAGAATCGGTGGTACAATTTTGATAGGGTACACTTTAAACAAGGCATTAGAGCATTCTTTAGATACAATTTCAGATGAGATAATGACAGTCTGAATGGGGTCCAATAGTCTCAACTCTGCCGGAGGATGGGACAGAAGATCAGTTATTGACCCTGTAAAACTAAGTGCAAAGTGAAACGTGCTAAAAATATTAAATATAAGCAAAAACATTAAAATAGGAACAATGGCCATTTTGCAAGACAACCCCAATTAATGTTCTATTCCTTAACACTACAAATGGCAAGACTATGCAGCATCTGAAGTGCAAGCAACAAAGCCAAGTCAGATGTTGACAACAAACACACTTACAAACCTTTCAGGATGCTGCAATACTCAGGTCAAGATTTGTAGATTAACACCTCCTTCTGAGTTGAGTTCTCCTCAGAGTGGTGCACAGTTCAAGCTCTTATCCCGTAGGCACCACAGAGAGACCACTTTTCTTCCTATTTTCTCTACTGAGTGGAGCTCATGCCACTCACGCTCATGCTTACACGCTCGTGCTTGTAGCTCTACAATGTTTTAAAGCTGGCAATCCCCTCCTCTTGGTCTGATGCTCAGCTGCTGGCCCGCCTCTGAGGCCCCTTGACAGCTGAGCAAACCGATAACAGAGTAACCGCTATGAGGAAGGGATTCACAGTTCAGAGTGCAGTTTAGGACAGTCAGTGAATGGGATGTTTCACTTCTTAGTTGCAGCAGATGGAAAAAGCTATTCGGTCCCTGACTGACTGCACCACTTCTCTGCCTGGAGTTGATCTGCTTCAGCTCACGCTTGTAGGCATCATGAAGTTTTAAAGCTGGCAAGCCCCTCCTCTTGTTCTGATGCTCAGCAGCTGGCCCACCTCTCAGCCCCCATGCCAGCTGGATGGGCTAAGTTTTTATCCAGTCAGATGTGTAGATTCTGAGTTCTGGATAGTGCAAAAAGTGAATTTTATGCACTTTTTTCCCCATTGGTTTGAATGTTTTTTCTTTGAATTTGGCTACCACTCAGATGGTTTGGAACATTGGTCTGAAATTTTCAGGGTAGAAAGGGGCTGGCCCACAGATATGCCTTTTGCTTGTTTGTTAAAAAAATAGTAATCCATTCTAAAGTTATTTAATTTTGAAATTTTTAAAAATTAGTTCTCGGCTTGCTCAGTGAGCACGTCAAGATAGCTGTATGAAACAAAAAAGAAAGAATATTCTTTTGTATGAAGCCAAACCTTTTTTGTGAGGGGGAAATCCTTTTTCATTTGCTGCCATCTTGTTTTCCAATTTTCCCTGCAAATACAAATTTAAAAAGCTACAAAAAATTACATTCTGGACAGCGACCAACACATGTACAGTATGTTGTTCATCAGGACCCGTTAGCTGGATTCTGCACTTAACTGTTGGAGAAATGCCCTTGAATCTTTTTTGTGACTTGTAATAAGAAAAAAAAATATTTGTTTTGTATCATGAGTCCCAGAAAAAGATTTATAATCTTTAAAAAAGCAAATTTCAAGGACATTTCTCCAACAGATAAGTGCAGAATGCAGCTAAGGGGAGTCCTGATAAGCAAGATACATGTGTTGGTCATTGTCCATAATGGATTTACCTATGCTGACTCAACAACAGTGTTGTCGAGGTTCAGTATAGCATGATCCACTATGTCGACAGGCAAAATTTCATCTGTCAGACATCGGGTGTTTTTCTATCTGGGGCTGCACTCTCATGCCCCCTTCTAAGGATTGTTAATGCTGAGTCAAAGTTAACTTGAAGGGGGGCGCAAAAGTCATCAAAAGGGAAAAATTTCACCCACAGGTCCCCCCACAGTGACAATTTCAAAACTTGTCGAAATTGTTGGAGTGTTGACTTTCGGTTGGCATACCCCATAATGCCATTTGTGTGGCTTTTTTCCTTTCTAGTGAGGGCAAAATAATTTTTCATTTGCTGCCATCTTTTCCCGGGTGTCAACCCCCACCCTCCAATCAGTGTCCCTGTGAAGAATGTACATTTCTGTGGTATCTAGTGGCACCTCCACCCTGCAATCACTGTACCAGGTGAAATATTAACTAATTTCTTGTCATTTAACAGCCTTGCACTGTCTTAGATTCATTGTGTGATTAAGTATTAGCTTACTTTTGTTACATTCAATGAAAAATAAACTAAATATGCAGTTGTGGCTGGCCCAGTGGTGCTGAGGGTTGAGGCGCTGGATGCCTTACCTTGTACCACACTGGTGACCCGGGTTCAGGAACGGACTCGGGTCGCTCAGGGGTTGACCAGGGGAGGAAGAATTGAGCATCCAGAAGGCTGCTCTCCTTCTTTGGGGTGTGGGGATTTGCACTGCACACTGTCAGCCAACACCTAGCCATAGCAAGGAGTCAGCACATGTGCGCAACCATGCAAGGGGTTGACCCACATCTAGGGTGATAGGCTGCCTTCACGAAGGTGAAGACTGCCTGCCCGCCCATTGCACAGACATGGGCATGGGAGAAAATGGAACATTCTGGGACCTGGCAGGACCCATGATGGCCTATGAAGGCCGGAGGATGTACCCCTCCGAGGGAGGGGTCATAGCCCCTGCGAAGTCTGCAGCAGCAGCAAAAATACTATATAAAAAAAAATGTACAGTTGTGAGTCTGATTACTTCTCATTGTTTCTTACTCATTATCGTGACTCCTAAGAAGCCACAACGGAGACCCAATGACAATGGATCATGTGACTGCTACTATAGTGCCTCTGTTCAGAGAACCATATCTATTGCTTTTCACAGCACAAATCTTGATAGCTTGTCACTGGCATCAAAGCTTCTCATGCTAAAAGTATTCTCAGTCTGCAGAGACTATATTGCCCAAATTGTTTAAAGAGGACAGGAAATCATTTGTGGCTGTACTGCCTGTGTCCAGTGTTGTTCAAAGATAAGGGAAAGGGAAAGGGGAACTTGTTTAAACACATTATCATCAATTATTCATTTTTGTTTCATCATTTAATTGAGTTTATTATACTACTGTTGCTGCCTATAGTGTTGCCAATTCAAATTGTTCCTTTTTATCTCATGATCACAAGTCAGGAAGTGCTAGCAGTTGAGACATACTCATTTGTGCATTCTGTTTACATTCTGCTTATTTATGTCAGAAATGATGTACTGTATGTTTGCCAGAATGAAAACCTGTAGCATATAAATGTTCTCTGGCTACAACTCATGTTTGATCATTTATTAATGTAATGGTTTCACCATGTATTCTGCTGTCTGTTTATATAATTTTATCACTGTTGTCTGACATGAAAACCTAGAGTTAACTGTGAGTAAAATCTGACGTTGGAAAATGATACTGTGATAGATTATCAGTGCAAGAGTATGTATTTTCTATGCTCTTCAATACATGCTGTTCATACATTTTTATCTTAAAATTTCTTGTTCTGTGAACTGGATCCACTTCTACCCCCCCCACACACACAAACAGCACACATACACATACAAACACAAACCTACTAACATCACTACCCGGCTTCATCTGAATCTTAGACACTGCATATTTCTATGATCTATTCATTAGTTACCAAAACAAACAAATAAGCAATCAAAGAAAAATATTCTTGTCTTTTTGGATATTAAATGTTTGCTGTCACCATCTGCACATCAACATTTGCACTTCAAACCAGAGCTTCATTTTAAATATATTGGGACTCATAAAAAATGATTGCTGTATTCTAAACTTACAACTTGAAACTTTATTTCACGATGATACATTGAATATTTTGCCTTAAAGCTGATGTCTTCTAATAGGCATTAGCTTACATTAATAATGCATGGCAGTAGGGGTATCATGTTTGTGGTTCTGTCATGTAGTTAATTGAGCATACTGACCATCTGAGATGTAGAAACTTTTTTTATAGAGCAGTCCAACTTCCACTAAATATGACAGTTGCCCAATCTGAAATGCAGTGGTCAAGATTGTTCTAGGGCACATTTTTGGTCAGCGGATGTGGCGGGAATCAATGTAAGAATTTATTCAAGCTCAATAGCTACAGCATGAGGACCCAGGGATGGCTCATGGTGTTCAGCTGAGCTGGCTACCACTTCCTTCTGAACAGCCAACAGACTCCACTCTACTGAGAAGAATAAAGGAGGGCAGGGAAACAACTCCTTCAGAAACTGGCTCCACTGCTGATTTTCAGGCACCTGCTGGTACCCATTCTGGTTTCTACAAACCCACAGAAAATAACTTGCCCACAGTACATCCAGTAGAGTTTCTGTACAGGAGAGGAGACTGAAATTCCGGAGGTGGCTGATGGTAGGTCAGTACCACAGGAGCAAGTAGCAAGGAAAAGAGCAGCCCTCAGTTCCCAATAAGGCCATTGCCAGAGTCTCCAGTTTCATTTAATAAAGCTGATGGTTTAGAAAAACTGAGCACAAGACCCACCCCAGGACAGCTGTCCTAGAACAGAGAATATTTCTTCCAAGAATCAAAACCATAAGCCCTACATATAGCCCTATAGCGGGGAGGGGCTCGTCACTCAACTTCTGAGGAGGTGAAAGAACAATGAGACACAGAACCATGCCATTTGTATTGTAGAGCAGATTGTGTCTTTTTCTTTTTAAACACTTTCTTATCATTTGCTTAGAGCTGAATCATTTGACAGCTCAGTGAAAATCCCTAGTGCTTTATGTGAAGACATCAGTGGCACAAACTGGGACACCACTAAAAAACTGTCACACTCACAACTCCATCTAGAAAACCAGACACCTCAATGAATTGGCTTCATTCACAGCCATACTGTAAATGTCAATACATTTTTTAGTCAAGATATGATAGGTTGTATGTGTGAAAATATAGTGTATGATTGTTATTGATCTTTAAATGCTGCACATTTCATACACTATTGTTTCATGCATATGATCTCACATATACAGTAGCTTGAATAAAGAAGGTAGGGCAGTTTTGTTAGTCTAAATATAATTCTTCATTTCCTGTCCTTTTTAAAACTATATCTTGAGCTGTCACTTAGGAATCGATTCATTAGTGTTTGAAATTACATTGGAGGGCACTGTTGCTGTATGTATATAAAATAGCAAGTGTATCTTGCCAACAATTACTTTATAGTAAAAATACAATTAAAAATAATGGCTGCATTACTACATTTATATGACAGTGCATCCACACCAACATTTGTAATGGAGCCATATACCACATACATACTTTGTATGTAATGTGCTCATTTAACCATTGCCAGCATAACAACTACCCCTTTAATTAAATTAGTTACATGCATGATCAGTTACTTGTATCTTATTTACAATGGATATCTGATAAGCATTCTGATGTTAATAATCAAAATTACATATTTAGATTTGAAACCATTTAGTCTAATACAGAATAAAACATATCTAACATGGACAACCTTTATTAGCACGTCAATACCATGATGATTAGCAGTAGTACCATAAATGGAAAATTAATAAATCAGCTCAACAGTATGTTTACATTAGAACACATCCAAATACTATTTTTTAATGACACAGGAGTCAATACTAACAATTTGATTTTATGTTTTAAATGTGGAATGCTGAAATTATACTGTCAGCTGGTCGCACAAGATTTGGAAGGGCAGGAAATCACATCAAAAATGTAGAACCGAATGCAATGAAAATGAAGGTTTACATAAAAAATAAAAAATGATAATCTGAAGTTTGTAGTCATGCACATGTAAAATGAGGGAGACACATTTATTTTAAATGGAAACTAATTCAATATGATTGTCTATAATGAAGACAGCTGTGTTCAAATTGCAGTAATCAGTTCACATAAAGCAGCTCTTATTGCATTGTGGGACCTGTCACAGATGTATTCATGTCATCACTGTTATGCACTGTCTGTGAGCCATCAGAGAAAAGTGAGAGCGATCATAAATAAAAACACAATAAAACATCATAACATACAGTAAAGAAAATATTGGTGTAAAATCTCAAGAAAAGACAGATGGACATATAAATCAGATGCCCACTGTATGACTGCAGCATCCTATGCTGCTTTAACAATATTTATTTTTCATTTCATCTTTAAGTTCTTTATATTTCCCTGGTGTCTAGTGGCACACCCCTCAATCCAATCCCATTTCATGTAATGATTTTCTTTATCCCTAGTATGTAGTTGCACCCCCACCGTCTGATGGCCATCCCCATTCATTTTCTGCCTTTTCCTGGTGTCTAGTGGCACCCCCACCCTGTGATCCTTTCCTGACTTGAAAATAAAGAAAACAATCCCTCAATGTTTTTTTGTTTTTTTTTACTTCTCCAATCTGACCCCCCACTCCCACCTCCCTCTTGGGACCTACAACTACACACCCACCAGTACACCCTAACTCACTTGAACAGGTGCCAGGGTGAAAATCCTCTCTCTGATCAAAGACATGTTTTGCTGTTGGAACAGTCGAATGCAACATGATAAACTAAAGTAAATGTGGATCAATGTATTTCAAAGGGGTTTTCAACATTAATGCATAACTTGGCCATTTTTGCATATTTTGAAACAAAATTTTCAACATGGCCATTTTGGGACCCCACCTCATGAACAATGTTAGTGAAATTACACAAATCCATCAGGAAAGATGATTTTGCTGTCACTTGGTGAACTTATGGGTGGGATTTGAAAATTTTCACTGCCCTTGTTCATGAGGTGAGGTAATAAGGAAGGGTATAGTTTTTTAAATTTGGGGGTTGAAATATGTAAAAATGTCAAACTTATGTGCATCCTTTGAAATTTTGCTACACTCACTTGTAACTTTGGTAATTTTAAATATTTGTACCCCAAATTTTCAAGATAGCTATATGTTTACATCACCTCATGAATGTGACAGCTGTCATTTTTAAAATTCTGGCCAAAGTGTGTTTTTGTACCTGTGGCATGGAATGACATTGTAGTGGGGCAGAATCATGTTTCAGCAGGGATTTGGAAATTTTCAGTGCCGGGTTCATGAGGTAGGGTAATAAGAAGGCTATGGTGACAATTTGGTTGCCCTCCAAGCCCTGTGCTTCCACAGCACAGGCAAATAAGAATATGATTATACTATCTCAAAAATTATGGAAATTCATCACAAAAACTTTGTTAATGCACTAGTTAGGGTTAAAGTAACAAAAATAGGGAAATGTGGCAATAGGGTTTCCAACCCTAACACCCCCCACTCCCACGCTGCAGGCAACAACAGGTGTGGGGTGTGCCTTGGGCTTGTCAACCCTAACGCTCACCCCATTCTCATATACTGCACCAATCTTAGCTTATTTACTGATGGAATGGTATGAACATTAGGGTTGATGGGCCCAAGGCACACCCCATGCCTGATCTTGCATGCAGAATGGGGGTGGGGTGTTAGGGTTGGAAACCCTAATAACACATTTCCATACTTTTCTCACTTTACTTCTAATTAGTGCATTAACCAAGTTTTTTGCAATGACTGTAATATTATTTAGAAAGTTAGAAAGAAAGAGAAACTCCCTTCCACTGTATCTTAAATATTTGAAAGCAGCAGCATTTATTAGTAAGTATGTAGTTTTTTCAGCAATAATGTTTGGCAAAAATATCAAAACAAACATTTTTGTTTGATTTTATTTGATTCCTGAACCAAGATGCAGGATTTTGAAGTTTTAAAAAGTTCCCACTCCCCTGCCATGCCTGCCATGAAAAAATTTAATATTTTAGTGCAATGTCATCCTGTTTACCATCAGAAACATGCAGTAGCACCATTCCAGTACATTCACGGTATGCATCTAGCATGTCCATTCAACAGGTGGCCTCAGTGGAAGATATTTTGAAAAATTGCGAGAGGTGGCTATCTTTAATGTGGTCAGTCAATTACAAATTTAGCAGTAAAATCTGTTTTAATAGAGAAAACTAAAAATATACTGAGCATGAATATTGGGATGTCAGAAATACATAACATAAGCAGACATGATATAAGTTAATGCTAGGACAAGTGTACAACTAATAATGTTTATTTTTTTAACTTTGTTTTTATTGCATTTTTGTATAACAGACATTGACATGCATGAGATCAAAGACATGGCAAACCATCATATACATGTATAATACTTTAAGCTAGTCCGGGTATCAGTCCACCACATTTTATTGCTACAACACTGTGGGCAGGGTCGTCATGCATCCAGAAATTTTGGAGGGGCACAAAATCCAAACCTCTCTGGGGGGGTCTGGGGGCATGCCCCCCGGAAAAATTGAAGTAAATAGGTGCATTTTGGTGACTTTTAGCAGGCCATAAGACTAAATACCATTATAATGATAGAACAATGATAAATTGTTCTTGTTCTTTGTTAAGGCTGTGTACAGTGACCTTTTGTAATTCAGACATTTTTAAAGAACTGATCTAGTGCATTTTGTGCATCTTATCATATACAGAATCAGCTAACTACTTAGTCCATTTCTAGCTCATTCACTAACTGCTAAATGTCAGAAATGCACCATTTGAATTTCCATATAGTTATAGTCATCTACTATAAATGCTATACATGAAAAATAATGACATATGTCATCGGTTCCTGCTGATGATTTATTTATTTAAAATTTGATAAAAGGTGAAAGGTACATTGAGCAGTAACATGTTCCCAGGTATGACCAAGGGAAGGGTAACATATGAATATACAGTACCAAATTTGAACTAGAATTTGCTAGGTAATACATAGAGCTATTCCCTTTGACCTTATAGTATAACCATTTTTTATATATGGTAGCTGCCTTTTAAAAATGAGTCTGACACCCCCCACCTTGACTTTGCTCTGAGAACTGCATCAAATTTCAGACAATATTACATCCCTCCCCCCCATACATTGAAGACAGAGCCAGGTTAGGATATTTCAGGAGCTTAAATAAAAAGAACCCTCCCAGACAGAATGGACCGCAGAGCACATCATTCTCTCTACCAGTCTCTCATTATGGTGTTGCTATTCAATAGATAATGAGACACAGCGATAGTGAAGGACAAAAGAAAAACAGGGCACACAACCAGCAGCCCAGCACAGCACTGCAGTAAATGGCACCACTGGGTCCACTAAAATGAATGAGAAAAGGAAAGCAGCAAAGTATTAGCCACCTGATGTCCTATTTTGTACGTAGCAAGCAACAGTGGTTGCGGGCAGTCAGAATGAAGGAGCAGACTGGTGGTAATTCATTCAAGGTAGATACACAGACTAGTATAAAAATCAAAATGATGAATTAAATAAAGTTCAAAATGAATTGAGGGTCCAGTCGGAGTGAGTGGAGTCGAGTCGTGACTCCTGTGGAGACCGCTCAAGTCAGACTAGAGTCGGCAACAAAGTCGGCAGTCGGGAACGGGGTAAATAGCAAGAAAACTAACTAGCCCATAACCTACTATGCTAGCTAGCCATCCCAGCCCAGAAGAAATGGCTGTGACTTGACCCCATGCCAAATACTTATACCTGACTGATGGTATGCCATGGCTAAGGGGCGGCGGCTGGCTTATTCAACTTATTTTCCCAGATGATCCCTTATTCAAATGAAATTGCAGCAAACAGACAGCTGTTCGGGCAGCTGCTGTTGTTGGAGCAGGAGGTGCTGACACAGAAACATCAAATATCCTAATGGTCCCCAACCAGTTGTTAACAAGGTCCCTCTGCCATTAGGGCCTTATCAAATGTGTAACTTTAAAAAAGGTGCTAAATGGGAGCAGCTCAGCAGGAGATGTGACTAAACTGTGGTCTTAGAGGAGGAGACAACTACTGCTTGTTTTACACAAGGGCCGAGAAGCCAGGCAGGAAATAAATAGTGGTACTGATTCTTTTCCCTGTCACTCTTTTCTTTAGTGTGGCAGCCACAGCGAGCCCCCCCCCCAACACACACACTGTCTTGGGTCAAGACAAGCACTACCTTCACTGAGAAATTCTGCTGCACATAAAGTCCATTTTTTTGCCTACCCCGAACCAGTGACCGGACACCATGGCATCATTGGCTTATGGGTTAATCCAGCCTTGCGCCCCCCAACTCCTTGGACGATAAGATTCCAGGTCGAACTCTAACATTGCAGCAACCAGGCACATTTTTTTTAATTACTTTTGCAGTTTAAATCCGAGGAACTGCACTGCTGTCGCTCGTCCTCATTCTCCCGCTAATCTGACTGCACTCTATTATGTCCACAGGATTTACATGCACAGACCAGGAAGCTGGAGTTTAGCAGGTCAGTCTGGGGTGTGTGGGTCAGTGGCTTTTACAGCTCAAAATCTGATCAGACCCACGAAATGTGTGATGCAGTGCCGTGTTGGCAAGGGTTTACCACAGTGAGCCAGGTATAGAGAAAATACATTTACTTGAATAAATAACTTACTATACATTCATACATGATTCAGCAGCAGCTTGCCTTGACTCACCCAGATGATGATCACTGGCTGACTGTGCTCCTTTTATTGCAATATCATGTTTTTTTTTCCAGTGATGAAAAAGATGAAGTCCCCAACCTCCCTCGACCAGGCAAGCAGAAAGCACTTTCAACTTCCACCCTCCTCGATTTTTTCTACAGATCTTGTTTTTACTTCCGTCAGAGAGACGGATTAATGGTTAAAAAAAAAGATCACTGTCCAACCCAGTTTTAAGTCAATGTTGCTCTATCTCAGTGCGCTTTTCCTCAGCCTCTCCCAGCAGTCGCTTAAAATACAGATAGTCTCTGTCAGATGAGACGAGTTGTTCCTCGCTCTTTCCTTCTCACACTCACAATGGTGCCAGAAAAAGGGCAGTTTGCTGCTTGGCACATCATCTACCCTGTGTCAAAGTATGATTGGCTAAGCCTAATAGAGCCAATGAGAGTTCATGCCTAACTGGCAACAAAAACAAAAGATTGGTTGAGTCAATGAATGCTGATTGTCAGCTTGAACTACTAATCACACCACAGCCAGAAACAAGTGTCAGGTCAATTAATGAGCAGATCGACCTGACCCCAACTCCCCAACCCCACAACCAAAGACTGTGAAAAAAACATTGATTGTTTTCTGCCTTCTAACTGCTGAAAATAAATACAAAATATATATTTTTTAAAACATTGGTCTGAAATATTTGGGGGGCACATGCCCACTTGGGTCTCATGGGCATGACGCCACTGACTGGGGGTGCTACATCATTGTTGATTATCCGAGAAAATACATTTTTAAAACCACACTTAGAGCCACAACTAATACTTTTTTAAACTGATCCTGGACATACAATTATTACATCACTAAATGTTACTTATTTTAGTCTGAATACCATTTTATTATGAAATTAAAATTATGATCTCATAGTTCTTAAGTTGTTTAAACAAAAACAATTTTATTTGTTTCATATCAGCCAGAGTTTGTTTGACAGTTGATTTCAGAGAAGTATTTTATTTTAAATCATTGGTGGAATACCCTTCTGAGTGTGAGGCCAAAGTTTCATCTATTACACTCAGAGTCAGAATTTGTTATGGTTCTTGCAGGTGTTGTTTAGATTCTGTTAAAGGGTCTGTCATTTTACAATATTATTATCGGAAAGCTTATTGATTGCCATAGAGTCTGTTTTTTCTAGGGTCATTTCTTCAAATGTTTCCATTGTAACTGTAATTCTAAGACCAGTGACTTTCATTTGCAAATTGGTTTCAACAGATCTGATGGGGTGCTATCAGAAAACATTGCAACAGCTGTTATATTTTGTTCATCAGTATCAGAATCCAAGTTATCAGATTCAGACCCAGTCTTTGAGTTGCATTCCTCTTTCCTATAATTCACCAAGAAATCTAAAAGCTGGTCCATGCAGATACATTTTTGCTTGGTGTCTTTAGAAATAACCCATGCCTGCCATTGCTATAGGATGGTGAACTTGCCACTTACTGTACATCTTGCACCTCTTCTCTAAATCGCAAGGAGCTGCATCAATAGGCTTGTGTCTAAGGAGACATGTCAGGATATATATATTTTGTCATTTTTATATTTGATAACCCCTTTTTAATCTTGTCTGCCAGATAATGATTCTTGGTTCAGTCTCAGGAGCCATAGAAACAAGGATGATAGAAGATTTTTCAAGTGTTTGTGCATAAGTCTTATGGGTATCATTTCATGAGGGGATTCTAAAGACTTTCATCATACAAGGGATAAGAGTACAGTGATCAGATATTATTTATTTCATAATGTCCCAGTGTCATTGTATCATCCTGTTCCAACATAGGTACCTCAATAAAATGTAGATTATTGTGGCAAGCAGTATTCTCTTCAGCTGTGATTTTTTCCTTTTTTTTTTTTTTGGATTGGGCCATATTGCTTCTCAGTAAGAACGTGGAAAGAGTTTTTCTGTCTCACAATTTTGCTTAATCTTGTTAATATCTATTTTAACTTTCTCCATTCCTGTTCAGCAACTCTTTTATTAAGGGACTCTGTCTATGATAGGCTTAAATCAAGTGTCTTTTAAAATATTACAACTTGGGTCACGTGATGGCAGCCTAACGACTAACAACTAGCTCCTAACGCTCCACATCCTGCCGGGGTATTTCCATTGCAAACCAAACTTTCTAACTCAATTTCTACTTGGGAAGGAGTTCTACCCTACTTTGACAGCCTAGTGAGTGAGAGAGAGAGAGAGAGATCCTAGAGATATGGAACCGTATATTCGTAAGGCACCTCTGCGGCACTCTCCTCCTCCTACACCTGAGAATGACAAGGCCGCTAGCAGCAAATCTTCAGCTGGGTCATCGGTCCTCACAGAGGAATGCTTCCCAGAGATAATACAACCACTCAAGAGCTCCATTGTGGCCATGTCCGAAGAACTACATCTAGTGCACTCCTCGATGGACTGTTTGACAATACGAGTTTCTGACTTGGAGGCAAGTCTTATTTTTCTGGAAAAGAGGCAAGATAAAATTGAATTGGATCATAGCAATGTAGCAAAAAGGCTTAAAAAATTGGAGGAGAAACTTGAGGATCTTGAGGGCAGAATCCGACGAAATAGCCTGCTTATTCTCGGGATCCCCAAAAGGGAAGAAGTCAATTCCCCTATTCTTTTTCTACAAAAACTTTGTGAAAAGATAGCTGGACCTTCACCAAATGGCACTACCTATACCATTGAGAGAGCTCACAGAGCGCTACAACCAATGCCACCCCCTGGATCACCTCCTAGGCCATTAATTTTTAAATTGCTGAATTTTCTTGACAAGCAGCACATTTTGGCCCAAATTAAAACTCTACAAGAGGTGTAATGGGAGGGTCGGAAAATACGTATCACCCAAGACCTACCTCAGTCAGTTACAACGAGGATACAGGAGATGCACCCCCTCATATCTAAATTAATTGCAGCTGGGAAGCAGTTTCGGGTTCAATACCTGGCCATTCTGCAGGTGAGAATCAATGAACAGTGGCATGCCTTTGAAACGTAGGAGCAAGCACAACTTGAGCTAAAGAAGCTATTACATGATCTGTTTAAATGACTGGGCTGTCTCTTTGGTAATTAAGTGGACCCATTGGCCTGATGGTTTGGCAGAGTTTTGAGGTCCAAGTGTCATTCAGGAGCTTTCTACCGGTCGCTGTAGACATTTGAGACCAGTTGGAGACAGGGACTTTCTTCTCATGTAGATTTCCACTATGCCCAGAGCATTGGAGAGCTTTTACTGTCTTTGGGGTTAAGATTGGATTATTTACCAACTTATATCCAATTGATGAGATATGATCTGGGACCTTCACTTGTTTATTTCACTCTATTTGTTCCCACTTATATATTTGTGTAACAGGACTTTGCACACCATTTCTAGCCCCTCGATGAACTTCAAAGCTTTTTGTTGCCCTCCATATGAGAATGTTCATGAGCTATTTAATGGTCACTTTAAATTCAATTGAACGAATTGTTTAGATCATCTAGCTATGAATGTAATAGCTATTTCACACTCCTTTTCATTTTTCTAGCCTATTTGATTCTACTTGCGCCATCCTGTGGTAACTCATGGATGCTGTACATCATGCGTAAGTTTTGGTTTTATACCCAATGTCATTAATGGCACCATCACGCAATGTTTATTTTTGGATGGAGCATTGTCGAATTATTTTCAACCTCCACAACTGATGGACTTAATAATGTTAATTACTGTACTACTTGTTCCGTGGGGGGATGTTGGGGAATAGGGAGCAGGGGATGCTGTATAGCAGATGTGAAAGTTCACATCACCTTGCAGTATATTTAGTCAGTACGGTTGGTAGAACTGGGGGTACTTGTCTAATATTTTTTACTTGCGATTTGAAGATAAATCGTGGGGTTAATAATTAGATGGGGAAATTTAGTAATGTAATTAAAGGGGGGGGGGATGTGTCAAATTTTCTTTTTTCACTCTATAGCTGGTTAATTGTTATTTGCTCAAAGCAAACCCTTTCAGACTGATGTCCCTTGGTATTATCTCATGATAATTATATCATAAAGGGGGGCCCATATAATATTACAACCTGGAATATCTGAAGTGCCAGAGACAGGTGCAAACGACAAGTTATTTTGGTACACCTATCCCACCTTCATGTGGGAACTGCATGCCTACAGGAGACGCATCTCAGGAGAGCAGATACTTCTCTCCTCTGTAGGAATTGGGTAGGGCAAGCCTATGGTGCAGATTTCTCCACTAGCCGTGGAGGGGTTGCCATCCTAATTGCTAAGACAGTCCCTTTTATATTAGTTCCAAGAAATATGGGATGTTAAAGGCAGATACGTCTTATTACATGGTAAACTTAAGTCCCAACCAGTCTTTCTAGGGTATGTTTACGGCCCTGACATCCATTCACCCTGCTTTTTTTTTATACCTTCTTAATTTGATTACCTCTTTTACACATGAGGCTATATTCCTGGGAGGGGACTGGAACTTAACACCACAACTGCAACTAGACCGGTCTGATGACAGAAGAGTTGGACTTTCCCCAGCTCAAAGGGCTCTGAAAGACCTTATGAACAGAGTGGGGCTGGTGGATATATGGAGAATATTACACCCCAGAGAAAAATCCTATATGTTTTTTCTTCTCCCCACTGCACCTGTTCCAGGCTTGATTATTTTTTGATTAGGTCCTTTCTCCTCCCTGGAATAACTGACAGCCAAATACAGCCAAATACATGCTCAAGTAATCTCAGATCACTCTCCTGTCTCCCTTGCTTGCCTGTTAGGCCCTGGTATACAAAGGGACACCTAAATAATCAATTACTCAAATCTCCAACTACCGTCTTGCAGGTTAAGGACTTTGTTTCCCAATTTATCAAAACCAATAAAGGTTCAGTTGCAAGACTTGACATTGTATGGGCGGCCCTCGAATCCACACTGCAGGGCGAATGTATCCACCTCGCTTCCAAAAAAGCCCGACAGTTTAAATCTAAAATTGATGGGTTGCTCCTTGATATTAAATCCACCTAAAGAAACATTAGTTGCTTCTCCCTTGAGGAGGACTGGGCTAAATTACATACTTTAAATGCCCAATATTATGATCTTCTGTCTCAGAAAGCAGAATTGGCACTGAAGAGAACTAAACTTAAATATTTAGAGTCAGGTGAAAGGGCAGACAAATTGCTCGCTATACGAATTAAACAAGCAGAAATGACCCACTGTATACCTACTTTACAAACATCTAGCACTGGTCCCACAACCACCCACCCTCAACAAATTGCGGCTATTTTCAAGTCATATTTCCAGGAACTATACTCTGTTCCTAGAGAAGACATTGTTACTCAGAAAGACATAACTAATAATTTAGACCTAATTGATCTCCCAAAACTTCCTCCTGAGGTAACAGCTCCCTTGGGTATACCAGTTCAAGTCATGGAAGTTGAAAATGCAATCCGTCAACTCCCACTAGATAAATCACCAGGCCCTGATGGTCTTACAAATAATTTGTTTAAGTCTTGCTCTGCAGACTTGGCCCCTTTCTTGACTGAAGCATATAGCTACTGGTTTCTTAATAGATTCTCAGAGCAACATTTCCAAGAAGCTATTATTACTCTTATACCTAAACCTGTTAGAGATCCCCATAGTCCAGAAAATTACCATCCTATATCACTTCAAAATACCGATGTTAAAATATTAGCAAAAGTCTTTGCCAACAGGTTAGGTCCCATCATGATTATTTTAGTTGGCCCTGAACAAGTCGGGTTTATGACTGGTAGATGTTCCTGTGACCATATTTGTCATTTACTACACTTACTCTCCCTGTCTAATCAATCAGATATACCTACTGTTTTAATTTCTTGAGATGCTGAAAAGGCATTTGACTGAGTCTCCTGGGATTTTTTATTTATGGTCCTGGATAGACTCGGTGTCCCTACTAGTTTTATTAATTGGGTACAACTCATTTACAATGCACCCATAGTCTGTGTCTGGTGCAATGGTCTTTTATCTGAGTCCCTCCCACTGCAATGTGGCACCAGACAAGGCTGTCCTCCTATCCCCTCTACTTTTCAATATATATTTAGAACCCTTCATCAGGAAATTAATCACTTCACCAGGCCTTTAAGGTATACAGGTTGGTACCTCTCGTCATCTTATTTCTGCTTATACAGATGACCTACTATTACACCTAGAAAATCCAGCTGCTGGTGTCCCTGCACTACTTAGAGAAATTGGCTTTTTTTCCAATGTATCTTTTTACAAGCTCAACCCATGAAGCCACCAGCCCCTCACAGAAATGCAGGTACGGACTTGCCCTCAGGGAATGATTACCTCCAGGAAGGGAGCCCTAGCTGCCAATGTTTGCTTTCTTTACATGAGGACAGTTGTCTCTGGGTTTAAATCCAGAGTCTTTTACTGCTGTGGCCCACTGGCTGCAGTCAGCCCCAGGAGCACTCCAATTGACTCCATATAGCTCTGCACTGTTAATGTTTGAGTATATTGTGCTAGATTATGTTTTATGTTAAAACTGTCTTGTTTGTATTTTATAGCTGAAGTTTTCTGATTTAATGTAAATGCCTTTATTGTGTTCCTGATAAGACCAGTAGCGATCTCAGCTCAGGCCTTTGAAACCCCTCCTTTTACCTTTTTACGCTAGTATTGTGTTTTAAAAAGCCCTGTTATTGCTCACTCAGACTTGGAGGCACCTTGTCTAACATCTTGGTCTGCAACACCACCCCCCCGTTTAAGTCAGTCTGCATTTCTTTTTAGCTCCATAAGCAGCCCCACCCCCTCTGACTTTCTTATTTAATTCTCCTCTGCCTTCTCCTTCCAGGTAGTCTGAGAGCCACAGCCATGATTCTCTGATGAACCCGACCTGCCAGACTGCCACCCGCAGTCCAGGTCTGAAGCCACCAGCCCCTCACAGAAATGCAGGCATGGACTTGCCCTCAGGTACTGATTACCTCCAGAAAGGGAGCCCTAGCTGCCAATTTTTTCATCCACCCACCCACCCCCCTGGTCCTGATTAAATAAAAATAAACCCCACCCCAGCTTTCTAGCTCAGTCCTCTCTAGCCCCCCCATCCTTATTCCACTATGTGTATCAAATCGTGGATCCTGTTCTGATCCTTCTTCTATCTCATATTGCATGCCCAATATATGCCACCTCAAGCCTTTATTACTGTGTATACTAATCTAATCTGCTCTGTAACTGGTTCCTGTCCTACGTGGATATATGCCTTTTCAACTCCCCAGTTCTTCAACACTGCTTTCATATTACCTTTAATGCTGGTACACAAAATGAATTACCACCTCAGCTTATGACTTCCGCCAACATCATAGAGGTTTCACCTCTACAGATAGCAGTCAGAGTGCTCATCTCTGCCACCCTTAGTGGGAAGGGCAAATGTTGGGGCGCTCCCCCAGGATGATGGCCCACAACAATGTAAAGGGGTTACCAGTATGAAACTTACTATTGCCACACTAAGAAAACATTTACTCCTTCTTTTTCTGTGCTCAGGAAATGTGGAGCTCAATCCAGGGCCACCAGCTGCAATCACATCGCCCTCTGACCTTGCCACACTGAAAGGCATGAGTTTCCTCCACATTAATGTATGCAGTCTGTTAAAAAAGTTCTCCATGATCCAGGCCTGGGTCCTCCATACTCCACCAGACATCCTAGTGGTTTCAGAAACCTGACTTAGACCAGCCACCTCCAACAGGGAAGTCAATATCCCTAACTATTTACTATTTAGAGCAGACAGACACTCCAGGGGTGGAGGGGTTGCCCTCTATGTCAAGGATAGGTATACGGCATCCTGTCTGAGTGCTTTATCTGTTGCAAATGCTTATGAATGTCTGTCTCTTCAAGTCACTATCTTGCACACTTCAACATTATGTATCATAGGGTACTATAAACCTCCTTCTGCCGATCTACAATTGTTACCTCATCTAAGCAATATCATCGAACAATAATCCTCAGAAATAATTATTCTTGGGGATCTTAATTTTGACTGGCTATCTAAAACTGCCTCTCCTCTCATAGCTTTCTGTGACACCTATGGATTATCGCAACTCTTTGTTGAACCAACATGAGTAAATAAAAAGAACATGGATAACAGCTCCCTGCTAGATGTTATCCTAGTGAATAAACCACATCTCTTCTCCTTTGCCGGCACCTTCTTCAGTGATATCAGTGATCACTCATTTGTTGCAGGCATTAGATCAAGCAATAAACCTACTACTTCGCCGAAGTTTGCTGCCAAGAGATCTAGACAGAACTTTGATCTCACTGCCTACATAAATGAACTGAAACACTCCTTGTATTGGCAAGAGTTCTATTTGGCAAAAAACATGCAATCAGCATTTGACATATTCAGCAAAATTATCCTAGATGCCCTAAATAAATATGCCCCTATAGTTAAGGTGCGAATAGCAAAAAATGCATGTAGATGGTTCACACCATTATTAAAATCTGCATTGACTGAAAGAGATAACCTATGGAAAAAAGCATGCAAAACCCAGTCTGCTGTGGACTGGTGCAAGTTCAAAAGGGTAGGAAACTCATGTACTAGAATGGTTAGAGATACGAAAGCTGCATACTATCATTCTGAATTTCTCTCTGCCTCCAAAAATCCTATAAAATTTTGGAAAACTGTCAAGGACTTGTCTGGTCACACGTCCAGTGGCTCACTACCTGATGAAATCTCCTTAAACAATAACACCATTAGTGACAGTCAGGAAGTTCTGGATGCCTTCAATAATCACTTTGTGACTGCAGGCTTAGCCTTCAACAATTCCCCTGCGAATTTGATACGCTGTCAGGTGAATAATCAAGGTGCAGATCCTAGCATCACCAATTCAGTCTTCTCCTTGCATCCTACTACCCTGAAAGAAGTTGAAGACCTATTGCTAAAACTGGATGTAAAAAAAGTGCTGGTGTGGATACCCTCGACCCATATTTTTTGGAGGTGGCCATCCATGTGTTAGCCATGCCCATAACCCATTTGTTTAACCTATCATTAACTCAAGGATCCATTCCTTCAATATGGAAAACAGCTCACGTCATACCCCTGTTCAAGTCCGGAAATCCCTGTGATCTAAATAATTACAGACCAATTTCGATTCTCCCAGTCTTGTCAAAATTACTGAAAAAAGTCGTAAGTAACCAGCTGAGGCAGTATTTAGAAACTAATAACCTGCTTAATCCAGTCCAATTAGGGTTTAGAGCTAAACATAGCACCATCACAGCACTTGCCAAAGTGACTAATGTCTAGCAAAGAGAGCTAGACAACAGGAATTACACCTGCACTGTATTCTTGGACCTGAGCAAGGCCTTTGACACTGTTGACCATTCTCTGCTACTCTCTTCCCTGACCTCACTAGGTGCTGACCCATTATCTTTACAGTGGTTCAACAACTACCTCTCTGATCGTTTCCAGCAGGTGAAAGCAGAAGGAGATCTCTCAACTCTCAAACCTCTCCTAAGAGGTGTTCCCCAGGGTTCTATCTTAGGACCGATCTTATTTGCAATATACATCAACAATATTGATGAAAGCATAACTAAGGCCAACATAAATCTGTTTGCAGATGACACAGTTCTTTAAGTAAGCTGCCCATCATTACAATTTTGCATGTAATGACCTTCAATCTGAGTTCAACCTGCTGCAACACCAACTCTTAAACAAAAAACTATTACTTAATGTCAAGAAAACAAAGCAATGCTCTTTTCTTCCTCTGTCCAAATGGTAAATCCAGCCCTATCAGATCCTGTGCCGTAGATTACTACAATCTTGGTGAGAAGTTGGAATTTGTCCCTAAATTCAAATACCTGGGAGTATTGCTGGACCGTAGGATCTCCTTTATAAAGCACGTTGAAGAATTACTCAAAAAATTATGACAGAGACTTGGCCTATTCTTTAGGATAGCCCACCTCTTAACTAGAGATGCCAAACTACAGCTGGTACAATCAACCTTTCTATCCTTGATAGATTATGCTGACATCCTCTACAGTCACTGTCCCATTTCCTACCTCACCAAACTTGACACATTATATCATAGAACTTTGAGGTTCATCACAGGCCTGCCTGATTCCACTCACCACTGCTCCCTATATCAATCAGTGGGATGGAGTTCTCTTTAATTCAGGCATGATAAAAATGCAACCTTATGGACCCTGAGAGCCATCTCCAAAACACTGTCCCAATACATTACAGACTGTCTTCCTATAAAATGAATAGGCAATTATGCTCTGAGAAGTTGCAAATCTCTCCTACTGATGGTTCACAAAGTTAACTCTCACTTTGTAAGGGTTGCTATAAGCTTTACACTGTCCTCCTTGTGGAATAAATTGCAAAAAAACTGAAACTGAGGTCATCCATTGGCATCTCATCTTTCAAGCTCTTATATTCATGTCTCAGAAATGATCAGTGTAATTGTTTCTCATGATCATGAATTGTCATCATGCTAACCTGTACCATTTAACCATGAACAAATTACTTCTAGTGCTTGTCTCCTCCTTGGCCCTGGTCTGTCACCATGCTTTCATGTAACACCTTGATGCCTCTGTCCTCCCTTTGATACTGGTCTATCTTCCCGCTTTCTCCAGCCTTCTTTTCACAACTCTATACTGCACTCATCCACAATCTACGCAATCATACTATAAAAGTCCTAAGTCCCCTTTCCCTCTCCTCCTAGGCCCCTACTGCCGCATCAGTTCTACCGACCTATCCTTGGGACTTCACTTCTCACAGTGTTTATCCTTCACTTACATATTACATATCCCTCCTGGTACCCCATCTGCCATTAGTTGGTAGTTCTCCAAGCCATTTTCATGGCTTGTACTAGTGACTGTCCTGGTAAATGAACTAACTGGTACTTCTATACAGAGAACATGGTTTAAATACAGTTGCACGGTTCAATGGTGGACCTGCCCCCTTATATTTGAATCCTCCTCTGTTATGGCCTGCCTTGTCTTCCTTTTATCATTTGACTCCCCTATTACTGCACTATTGTGTTTGTGTTTATATACTTATTTACATGTATTTATATGTTTTTATGATGGATGTTACCCGACCCTGTTCTTACCAAGTCCATCTTGTAAAAGAGCTCTGCTCAACGATGTCCACCTGGATAAATAAAGATTTTGATTGATTGATTGATTGATTGACTGATTCCAAAATGAAAGTTTTCCCCATGAATAGGATTGAGATATTAAGGGAACAGAGTTGGTCTGGGAATCAAAGTCCTTAACATATTTAGGCTTAAAATTTTTTAGAGAAATCCCACTTATAATAAAAGAAAATGCCTTTGTTTTAATGGCAACTCTCAAGACAGATTTGACAAGATGGGGCTCATTACAAATCTCATTGTGAGGTAGAATAGCTAACATTAAAATGAATGTTTTACCTCGCATTCTTTTCCCTCTAAATATGTTGGGCATTTTTCTTCCAAAACGTTGGTTTGCCAAGTTGCAAACTTTAATTAATCTGTATTTATGGAAAGGAAAGAAGGTCCGATGAGCATATTTCAAGCTCACTCCACTGAAGCTGCAAGGAGGCCTTTCTCTTCCTTCCTTTTTTACCTACTATTGTGCTACACATATAAGCAAACTCGTCTACTGGATTTTGACACCTGACCAAAAGATTCCTGGTTCCCTCAAACCCCTTTGGTTGGATATTGAGACAGTTTTGGCAGAAACTTATCATTGTAACCTGACTGCATTATTATACTTATATTATTTTACTTGGTTATTACCGAAGGCCCTTAAAATACACCAATTAGTTGGTCCCTTAAGGAGTTATTCCAGGTGCAAAAGCATTGGAATGTTAATTGGTTCAAATCATTAGAACAACCAATAACCGGTAAACCAAACTTTAAAATTGCTCAAGCCCCCATTTCCTCTCTTTTTTGGGCTCCTTTGCATAATTTGAAACTGGGTGATCTGGATCCTGGAGGTAAAATCCTTCCCCTCTCACAATTTTGCCATGACTTTAATATTAAGAATGCAAACCCTTTTAAATACTGGCAAACCCGACAGTTTATCTTGTCTTTCCTTGGCAAAACAGCTCATATTCCTTCCCCTACTATCGAGTTATATCCAGCATTACTGGTGGCAAACCAATCCCTTGCAATATCTATGGTATATAAGGAATTGTAAACCTTGATCATTGCCTACCTAAAGGTGTCTGCTATTACTGGGTGACTAAGTTATCTTCATCTGTGGAAGTATCAGTCTGGCACTGTATCTGGTACAACTTATATACATTTATTAAACAGGATAGACTTCAGTTGGTGCAATTCAATGTGATGCATAATCTATATTTTTTCTCCCGATAGACTGTATAAAATGGGAAAGCTTCCATTTCCTCTGTGTCAAAGATGTAATAAATCCTTGGATGACCTTTACCATATCTTATGGACCGGACCTGTTCTAAAGTAACATCATTTTGGCATAGTATTCAAAACACATTAGATCCATTGTTAGGTGTGCAATCTTTATTCACCCCTGAAATTTGTCTTCTTAATAGCCTCCCCCCAGGAACTATTAAACACAGGAAAGCCCATATAGCACTTATTTCTGCAGTGGCTAAATTAGTTATTATGAGACACTGGAAAGACAATACATTGACATCAGTGTTAGAATGGCACAGAGAGGCTTTATTAGCTCTACAACTTGAAAAACATATGGCCATGTTAACCAATAGAAATCAGGTCTACCTGGACAGATGGGGTCCACTGGAAGACTTATTCACAGTCCAGAAACCCTAGATTACTCCAGATTCAGTTTGTGTGTATATATATAACTCATTACTATAGATATGATTTCTTTATTTTGGCACAGGGACTGTTTGTGGGAGGGATAAATTGTTAGAGTGGGTTATGGGGTAGTATTGTATTAATTTTACTTTGGCAATGTTAGATTGAGGACTAGTGTCCACAAATATTGTTTTATTCATGTGTACTGCTTCCTCAGTCTTTACAAGATATCCATGGATGTATTATACTGTGACTAAACTTGAATACAGCTTATTAAATAAAAAAATATTATAGCTTGTTTTAAAACATGAAATGAGTGACTGACATGATCAAAAGAAGAAATCTTTATGCCCATAGAAAGAAGATGTTTATCTTGGTTGGTATCCAGAGTCTGTTTTTCAAGGGATACCCAAACAACAGGACCAAGGGGTTGTACAGTAGCTCCCTTTTGTCTTTAAATTGGCACTGCAACCTTGGGACTACTCTGGAGTTAACAACCAAGAATTTTTGCATATTGTATTTGCTCCTTGAAAGCCTTCTTGTCAGGATTTTGAATGTTTGTCAGAGAAAAGCTGGTGTCTTTTCACTTTTTGTGAGATTTACATTCCTGTTCTTGCAGTCACTGTCTTTCTTTCTTTGTTATCTTATTGTATGCCATTTTAACTGCACCAGTTCCTTTAGTATTTTCTTGGCCTACACTCTCTTTGCTCTGCATAAGTGATGTTGAGCATTCAGTAACAAATAGTATACCGTGTTTTATAAATGTTCAGCTTTAATTTGGGAGTTTTTGGGGTGGAGCCAGTGGCTGTTCTAGAAAGACACTTCTTGTGGAGTTCCACGTTGGTTGCACCTCTTTACTGCATTTTTAAATTACAGACAAATGTCTGAGAATCTAAAGTTGTACCAGTTGATAGATTGCAGTAAGTCCTTTAAGACGGGGTTTTTTGGAAAATATTCACAATGGTGAGACCCAACAAATCAGCTGCCAAATGACACCACAAAGGGGAACTAACCCATGCCTGCAAGCACATCATAGGGAGCAGGGCCATGCTCCAGGGCTACAATTGAGGTAGAGTCAATCCTGAGGGCCATGAGTGAAGCAGTCTTGGAGCAGTGAAGGAATTGGCACAAAAAGTGGACACATTTCATAAACATGTTACCCTACTTGAAACAAAAATGAAGCGAGTATCTCCTGAATCTAAACAGGTGGTGGAATCATTGAATGAACTATTTGTTACATGTCTTGTTAAAGAGAATTAGTTGCTCCAACACAGACTTGAGAATCTTAAATACTTAAATGTTTGACTAATGGGAATTGCAGAGGGTCCTGAGGAACAATAGCATATTTATTACATGCAACAAATCTTTTGAAAGTGTTTTAGAGACCGGCAAGGGGTTTCTGTATGCCAAGCATAAAGATAACAACCCAAAAAAAGAAAATAGTTGGTCTTATTGTGAATACTTTTGTGGTCATACCAGTGTGATAAACTTCTGCAAAAGGCTGAAACTTGTGGCCCACTCCAGTCTGAAGATACGGGGTGGTGCAGGCCTACTCCAACTGTAATTTTTCCATGAGAGAAAGGAAACGTGCATTTGGTGGTGTTTGAGCTGGGCTATGCAAACTGGGCATCACTCACTCCCTCAAGCTTCCAGAACATCTTAAGATTTCACATACCAGCAAATAGTTCTTATTTAACAACCCAAGAGATGCTAGTAAGAAACTGGAAAAAATTAAGTGGGAATTTCTTGTCAATGAAGCAGTGCAACATGAGTCAGACACTGAGGACTGAATGGGTGAGTGCTGTGCCTCTTCCCAGTAGACTGTTTTGTTTACTGTCTAAAGCAGTTGTAAATTGTTAAACACAATTTGCAAAAGCTGATATTTATAATAGTCACTAACAGGTGCAAATTAAGTTTTAAAGTGTCAGTGTCATTTCTTAAGAAGTTATGCTGAGAGATATGTCTCACACATGTGATAACAAGGGACTCCTGTGTTTTGTTAAAATAAAATGGTTGAACTTCATGGCCATATTTGTACTCTTGGAGGGAGCAAAATGAGGGTGAGCAGCCATCTTAGAGGTACTTAGGAATATCCAGTGTGCAGCATATAATCTGAACCTGGGACAGAAGGATCATTTTACACACTATGAAGTCCTGACACCAGCCACAGGTTTTCAGCAGTTTCCATTTCACCAACAAAGGTACTGTGGTTTATTGATTGTAATAGAAGTTGTGAAATTATGTTATGCTAAAATTAATACACTGACTCTGAAATTCAGACTTTCTCCTAAACCAAAATGTTAAGAGGTTGGAACATGTGGTGCTATGCAGGGCTTGTCAACCTACAGATTTGAAAACATGCTACAGTTTTTTTTTTCTGAACCTCATAGATTGACAAGTATGATTCAATCAAAGGATATTTATGCTGGACTGCCTTTCCTAAATCATGGTTCAGTGTCTTGTTGCAGATGCTTATATTGAACAGAATATTAGGATTTTACTGCTCAGGCAGAGTATGCTACTCTTTTAACCCTCATGTGGTGTACCACTAAGTTGTTTGTCTGGAATACCTACCATAGATATGATATATTTGCTATACCAACATCTTTAAGCTATAAATACGGTGTCCTGTAATATAAGTGAGTCAAATTGAGTGATTTAATTTGAGTGACTCGATGTGAGCACCTACAATGATAGTGACTGTTAAAGTGTAGTGAGAATAGTATACAGCAAGTGTCTCAGTGAGCTGCACTTGCTGTATTATGTTATAGGGCTGTGTTTAGCCAGGCAATTCCCCACCAGTTGACTGGTGCAGTAGGTTAGGTCATGGTCCATGAAGCTGGTGGACCTGGGTTCAGGTCTATGTGGGGATTTTTTTTTCTGGTACAATAAATGTTTAGTTTGTAAGTCCTGTTTCCCAGTTCCCTCCTGCCCACAGGTTGCCCCCACCCAGTAGCCCCCACTTCTGAGATTTCTCCTGTCCCCTGTGTCCATCCTGCCTGCAGGTTGCACCTCCTTGAGTAGCCCGCCTCCCTGATATTCCTTTTCTTTTGTGTCCATCATCCTCCGTAGTTGCTTTTAATTATTATGGGTGGTTGGGGGGGAAGCCCCTCACAAAGGCTGGTGCAAGGGCACAGCCCCTCCGTATAAAAATGTAATGTATATTGCCCCCCAAATAGAGAATTTTACTGTTTTCAGCAGTTCTGTAATTGACATTGTTGTGTTTACTTTCTGCAATATTGTGCTCTCTGTTGTTGTCAGCACTGTTTTTCAGTCACTGTTATTGCATGGAATCATAAATACTTGTTTTAGCATTATAACAAACTGAATAAATAATGTTTTAAAAAAAACAAATTGGGAGTCTTTATAAAGTAATAGAATCTCAGCTACTTTCCCAAATAGAAAAAGGAGCTCTAGAAGTGAATCCAAAGCATTCTTTGAAAAGATTTTTCAAAGGTTTTGTAAGGAACAAAATTACGAGCATTACAAGTGGTGTGCTGCAAGGTCAGTTTTGGCCCAACATTGTTCATTTATTTTGTATTATTTTATTGTTATTTTTATATTGGAAAGGCATGTAAGAAAATATTCCTGTTTTCACAAGATTTCAGTGTATCAGAGTCGGGAAGAAAACAGTACAGGTAACACAACTAAACAATTACAGAAAACATACAAAATATATTGGAGAATTATGTATAAATAATTGAGGTAAATTACAAGAATTTACAAAGAATTATGTACAAATCAAAGAATTATGTGCAAACCAACTGAAGTAGGAACACCATAATTTACAAAACTTTGTTGGGGAAGCTTAGGGAAATGTGAAAAAGGTAGGGTAATTATGGGGAGAGTCAAAGGAATGTGAGAAAATGGAAAGGTAAAGGTTAGGGGCACTTGCATGAAGAATTGTTAAGGAGGAGGTTTGTTAGAGTGCTTTTGAAAACAGCAATGGATGGGCACTGGGTGAGAGAGATTGAGGCAGAACACTGAAGAGTTTTGTGCCCCTGCAAGCAAGTGAGTACAGGCGGTGGGAGGTGTAGTATAGTGAGGTTGTAAAGGAGCTACCAGAGGGCTGTGTGGGGGTGCAGAAATGAGAAGGCCTGGGAAAGAGTGAGGCAGTACTGTCAGGGAGGAGATCCTTAAGGGAACTGAAGAGAAAGGTGCAGGTTTTGCTGTTGAACCTGTCCTTGAGAGGGAGCCAATTTGCTATTTTGTAAAGGGTGCAGTGATGGGTAATCTTGGGGAGACCAGTGATGAACCTGGAGGATGCTGTGGTAGATGGAACTCACTCTGTCAAATGTTTTTGATGGAGGGAATAGACTAGGCAGTCATAGTCAAGGAGGGAGAGCAGGAAACTGCTAGCAAGTTGAGCCCCAAAGTCAGGGTTAAGGAACTGTTAAATATGGTACAGCATCCTGAGTCTTTGGTGCACTTTTTTGATAAGAAAATGTATATGACTATCAAAGGTAGGTGACTGTCAAGAAGCATTACAAGGCATTAGGGCACTGGTGGTAATGCACCTGGTTATTATGGTGCCGACTGTGGGATTTATCACCCTCACCCTGAGGTCCAACCCCCAGAGTTAGAATACATAGTAAGGGTATGTGTGGGGGTGTGTGGGGTGCTGTCCCCTGCAAAAACAGAGGTCGACAGCATTACAACCCTGGCACTGTAATGACCAGGCACACTACCACCTGCACCCTGACGTGGTGGAACCATCAAGGAGGATCCCAAGATATTTAAATTCAAAGACCCTTTCAATCAGGTTGCCGTCATTGTCTGTGAGAGTGAAGTCAAAGTCAGTGCTTTTCCTGATACCCAAGAAAACCATGAATTTCTTTTTTTTTTGGTGTTGAGGACAAGGCAATGTGCAGAAAACCAAGAGTGGAGTCTACTGAAGTCAGATAGGAGTTTGAGGTGAAGTACAGTGGGGTTTTTATCACAGAAGTAAAGGGCTGCATCATCTGCATAAAATATGAGCTTGGTGGAGGTGCATATGCCTAGGATAGAATTCACAAAAAAGGGAGAATAGTAGGGGGCCTAGAAAGGAGCCTTGAGGGACACCATATTTAATATGACATACATCAGAGAGGTGACCCTGAATCAAGGTTCTATGTGTCCTATGTTTAATTTTTACATAAGTGACATGCACCATGGTTTTATAGAATGGACCTCAAAATCTGTGAATTATATCAAGGTGGGATTATAAATAACTTCAGCGTCTAACTGCCTAACCATTAGGCATGGAATACTTGTTTTAGTTGTATTTGCATTATTACAAATGGAATAAATAACGTTGGAAAAACAAATGGAAATCTTTATAAAGTGTTAGAATCTCAGCTACAGTACTTTCCCAAATGGAAAAAGGAGCTTTATAAGTGAATCTGAAGTGTACTTTGAATAGGTTTTTCAAAGGGTTTGTAAGGAACAAACTTGTGAGTGTCACAAGTGGTGTTCTACAGAGGTCAGTTTTGGCCCAATGCTGTTTAATTTTTACATAAGTGACATGCACCATGGTTTTATAGAATGGACCTCAAAATTTGTGGATTATGCCAAAGTGGGATTATAAATAACTTCAGCATCTGACTGCCTAACCACTAGGCATGGGTGACCCGATGGGTAGCTGGGTCGTTTAGTGCAGGAATCACCGATTTTTAGCCAGGTAGAGAAGTTCAGGTAATGTACTACCCTACCTGACATAACAGTGTAATTCTCTGGTTGGGCAGTTTGAAATGGGTAACAGGTAATTACTAGTGTTCCTCATCTGTCCCTCAGCTGGTAAAAAATTACCAGTTTTTAGTCAGAGAAGCGAGACAAATCTAAATACTGCAATGCTTGGTGTTTACTGTATTCAGTGAGCTCATTGTATATTGCAAGGAACAGGGTGTTCTGAAAGTTACGAATGTTGAAACATTGATCATTTGTTTTATCTATCTTTGCTGATTGAAAACTATTAAACCTTTACCAGCTGGGGCAGGGATGAGGAACACTATTAATCCCTATTTTTAAACTTAGATTACATTTTCAACATATATCAGTACATCAGCAACAAACCTATACACAGCATGTGCATTTAGAGCATCTTTTTGCATTCAGTATTGAAGAGTATTAGTAATGTTATAATCGTGTTGGATAATTGGGTCTGGTAGTCGGGCTGGGTAATTTAAAATTATCCTGCTCAATTACAACATTACTAAACCAGATAGGGTGGAATATAACCTGAGGTATACTTCCTGATTAAAATAAACAGATACCTGAGTTACCCTATCCAACTACCTGCCTGGTAGTCCAAACCTAGTGGCAACATCATTCATCATGTGACCATCTTTGCTCAGCATCATGAGGTCTACACACTACAGTGGTCATGCATGCCTGCTATGCAGAGGAGAAGCTGGTGTGTGAGAGAGATGCAGTTGAAGTGAGGTGTCGTGGAGAACAGAGTGGAGTTTTTTTTCGCTGTTAGCACTCTAGTGGCCCATCCTCACCATACTGGATGATGCATGCTTGGAGACTGGAGTCAGCTTGCCTCTGAGCAAGGCTGTGCTAACCAAATTAAAAAAGAACTTTTACAATTATATAAAAAAATAATTTTCTTGCAAGAAAGTGAGAGTAGGATGGCGGGAAGTGGGAATCGGGAGTGAGAGAGTAAGGAGGGAGTATGCTCTCAGGCAGCCACTGAGCTGTTAGGCTTACTTTTTCATTTTTGAAAAAAAAAATACTCAGATGGAGTAATTTATTTTAATTTTTTTTATCCAAGTTTTTCTCCCTTCTCTGGGCTGGTGTGATCAGGCTTTTTCTGCTCTGTCCCCACCACCCCTAGGTCAGGATCTGTCTCATAGGACCATTGTGCCCTAGATTCCCCTGGATTTTCCCCCATGATGGGACTGGAAAGAGGACAACCATCCTTCCTCCATCTGATGACATGCATCCAGATGGGGCAGGGCAATCAGCTGACAGTGCATGTGGAGGCAGGCAGGCAGGGCTTTATTTTTCCCCTATGTTTTCCCCTATGTTGGGGCACACTTGTGAGTGCATTCTTGTGAGACACATACACCACATACACATCATGGAGTCCAACAGCCATCCTTCCACTGCCTCCCATGACCTGCACTACCACATGGCCTCCAGCAGGAGGTAGTCATTCGGCAGAGCATGCAGGTCCTCCTCCTAAGATGAGGAGAGCAGCTGTCAGGTGATTGATCCCTTCCCTCCCCGGCTGACCACCAGCCACCCATGCTTATGAACAAACATGGTTTGCTGATGTGGTAGGAGGTAAGGCATGTTACTGGTGTCTCAGTCTCCTCACCACTGGGCTATATTAGTAATTTAATTTTCAGGCTGAATCAGTCAGTGGGGTGGAAAAACTGAAAATGTGAATAAAAAAAAGAATACCATCAGGTGGCATCAACCAGCTAGAGTACCTATAAAAAAAATGAAACTTGATTTGCTCAGTTGGCACTGAGAGCTGAGATGACTGTGTCTGTATAGTACTACAAGCCTGCAGCAACATCATCAGTGGTCAGTTGTGATTCATTAACAGAATCACACTGATCCCCCAACATTTTTCCGGTCTTTGTATGTCCAGAGGCCCTTGTTGAAGCTATAAGAAGCTCCACTGGGCTTACCTGACCCTAGATAGCCTTTTATGGCTATATAGGGCATTTGTCTTAGGGTCACTGTTTGTACCGACATTAAAAAATTTGAAGGCTGGGTCTGTGGTACCTAGCAATGTGTGATCACCTGGCATGCTGATGACCTGGGTTCATGCCCTGAGCCTGGACGTTGAGAGTGGAGACCAGCAGGGAGGGGGTCAGAGCATCCTATGGCTGCTTCCCTCCGGGGGGGCAGTGTGAGACCACTTTACTAGTGGCTCCTAGAGGTGGCTAACGGAGGCATTCTAGGTGGCTTGGACCACCACATGTTGCTGAACATCCCCATCCCCAGGACGCTGTGGTGGCTGCATGAATGTGGGAAGTGGTTTGGACCAGAAAAGCAGAAATTGTCCTCCAGCTGCCGGATGATGGCCGCCTTGTTCCCCTGAGCCACATAGCCATTCACAGCCTCCTCTGATTCTCCTAACCTCCACTCCTTGGTCAGGGTAGCAAGAATTATCTCCCCTCCTCTGAGCCCCTTGGGAAGGGAGACCCCCTGGAAGAGTTGCCCTGGGTGTATTGAGGATGCGGACCAAAGCGGGGATGGTATGGATGGCAACGGGGACAATCCGGTGGGAGAAGGAAGGTTGACACTGCATTGCCTGAAGGAGTGGCTGGCTGGAAGGACAAGTAGAGGTGGAAAAAAGATTAAATAAAAAAATCAACATAGCCAGCTTAACTCATTTCAGTGTTTAATTTTTGGAAACAGCAGCAGCCTCACTCAGAGTGGCTGCACCTCTTATAATTGTCTTTCTCACCCAATGGTTCAATAGACAAATTACTTGTAGTCACAGCCAAAGACATGGTCAGATATTACCTGAAATTTTTGTAATATTTCTAGAGAAATCTCCTGCTTTCTGCATTTCCACAGTAGGGGCAGCAGAGAAAAACTCTTTAGAAATTTTGTGAAATATCTGGAAATATCTGACCATGTCTGTGGCTACTACTGCATTTAACCATTAAACATCTCTCTGCTGACAATCTGGCTGGCAATGTCACATTAATAAAGAAAAGTTGGGACATATCACAGTGGCCCGACAGAACAATGCCTTTTATAGCTGTAATACTGAAGACTGTATTTTGGAAACCGTAGCAGGCTTGCTCAGAGCAGATGTGCCTATCTTACTTGACTTAAGACATATGAACATACAAAGAAGCCAGCAGAAGAAGGCCATTTGGTCTATCAAGTCTGCTCATGTTGCAAGGTCCACAGCTTGAGCTAATGTCCCTGCCCTCCCTCCCAACTCCTCCCATCCTCCCTACCCATGATCCTTACCGTCCCATTATGCCTATCCCAGCCTCTCTTAAAGCTGCCCACTGTCTTCAACAAGACAACCTCTTCCAGCAGCACATTTCAAGTGCCCATCACCATCTCTGTGAAGAAGTACTTCCTAACCTCCCTCCTAAACCTCCCACTCTCCAGGTTAAGACTGTGCCCCCTCATGTTATGGTTGCCACTCAGGTTAAAGAGACTCTCCTTATCAACCTTATTTATCCCTTTCAAGTACTTGAAGGTCCCAATCATGCCCTCTTTCTCTATCTCCCGTCTTCCAGGGAGTACATGTTCAGTGCCCTCAACCTCTCCTCATATGCCTTACCCTGCTAACCCGCTATCATCTTTGTAGCCCTCATCTAGACCTTCTCCAGCAGGTTACTGTCCTTTTTGAGGTGTGGGCATCAGTACTGAACTCCATACTCTAGATGTGGCCTTACCAATGACCTGTACAAGGGCAGTATAAATTCCTCTGTCCTACTACTGATCCCCCTAGATATGCATCCCAACATCTTGTTTGCCTTTGCTTCTGCTTTCTTGAACTGCGTGAACATATCCTTTTTAGTAGTTTTCTCTGTTTAGGAAAGTCAAACATAAAGTCTTTCACATTTTGTCATAGTCAGGGTAGGGTAACAGGGTAGTAGAATGATTAGGGTAGTACTCCTCAACCCTAATGAACTACCTCTTTTGCATTAGGGTATTTTTAGGGTAATTTTGGGTAGTTTGGAAGTATCCACAGGTAGTGTTTAGGGTAAGGTATTTTACTACCAGCCAATGTCTACCAACCATGCAAGATAACCTGAATATACTGGAAATATTGGCAGAAACTCAGACTTAAAATTCAATACTGAAAAATGTGTTGTAGTACACCTTGGAAAGAATAAACTCAAATTACAATGCGCACTCAATTTATTTATTTATCAAAAACTGGTAACTAGGAAAGACACATTGAGCTGAGGCTCATTTCCAAATGTGACTCAGGGGAAGGGGTAAAATAGGACAACAGCATATCAACAACAATACATGGATACAAAGTAAAGTGTTTATGAGTGTACAAGTAGGAGGATAAAAGAGCAGCCACAATGGTAAAAAGAAACAAAAAAAAATCAAAAAGTTGGAAAACAGTGAGCAGAGTACAAGGGCAATATAAAGTGTCAAGAATGAGGGCGCTAACATAAGTGGCACCACAAAGCAATCCTAGGAAAGTACTATAGACAGGTAGTGGCAGAACAGGTGGGAAAGCAGTGACAGAAGTGTTGCAGAGACAGCAGGGCGAAGGATTAGAGGGAGGTGTGGCAGGTGCAGAATAGAGCAGAGAAAAGCTTTACTGGCATTTAAATGAGAAATGAGAGAGGGGGAGAGACAGAGGAAGGACAAGTGTTCTGGTCTGGGAATCTTGAAGCTAATGTGATTTGGGTGTAACTGTTAGATATGAACATAAATGAGGTAAGCAAAACATATCTGCAGTCAAAAAGGCTAACTAAGTCTTGGAATGTATATCCGGAAACATTGTTAACAGAAAGAGAGAGGTTTCAGTACCTTTTAATAGATCATTAGTCAGGCCTTATTTGGAGTGTTCAGTATGGTTCTGGATCCCATACGCTAAAAGGGATATAACAAAAATGGATGGGATCCAAAAGCATTTCAAAAAATGAGCAAGGGAGAGAAGGACAAACCAAAAGAACAGAGACCGAGAGAACTAGGCAAGTTCATCCTTGAGAGAAGAAGACAGAGGAGACATGGTACTAACCTATAGGGCTACCAGGGATCCAAACCTGCTTGGAAAACTAAACCTAAAGAAGAGGGTAGTCAAGAAAGGCATGAGAATGCCCATAATTTTCAAATATCAGAAGATCACATCAGGACTAATCGCAGATGAAATTGCTTCACCAAATGAGTGGAGTCTGGATTGTGTAGCCTGCCCTCAGAGGTAGTCATCAGTAGCTCATGGAACAATTTTAAAAGTAATCTACACAAGTTTATGGATGGTTCAGCGCTACTTAGATACAACTGGTGAGAACCATCCAGCAGTTTAAAAGGGCTTACACCAAGTCTTTCCTGACAATTTTCTATTTTATTGTGTTAATATGTTCCTTATGTTTACATCTTTGGACCCTAGGCAAGGGTCCCTCCTCCATCTCCTCAGGTCTAATTACTGCCCTCCTGCAGGGTGCTGTATTGTAGGGGGGCCAAAGGGACTTGGGCTCCAAGGCAGTAATCCAGATGGAATGGGCACTGCTTCAGCGCATTAGGCTACTGACCCTTTCCCAGCCTTTTGTTACCATCTGGCAGACACCTCAGGGTAGGGTTATCAAATGAGGTGATGCCTACACAGACCAGTATGTCCCAGGGATACACATGTCAACACATTCCACCTACCACCCAGTGCAAGGACCTAGCATTCAGCCATACTGGAGCCCTACTAAAGGAGATGAAATTCTATTCCTTTAATTTGACCCAACTCCAGGATCTCTCCCAGCAGACTGGGATGCACTAGTCATGCTTCCTTTTAATCATGATCAAGAACAAACCTGGGAGCTGGCAGAGGGACCAGCAAAGGCCCCTTAGGAGACACCCTTGAGGGTAATCCACTCCCTCTCACCACCTATGCATTTACTGCACAATCCTTCTCCTCACTCAAGTTACTCCACCAACTTTCCAGTGTTTTGCCTCCCCATACCGCTAAAACAGCTGCCCATCCCATCATATTTACCTTGCAGTACTGCTGGGTAGAAGTGGGAATTTCTTTTTCAACCAGAAATCCACCCAAGGCAGAATAGGGCCTGAAAGTGTAAGTCTCTTGGGGGAATGGAGGCTGGCAAGAAATGATTGCAATTCCAGGCAGATTTGTAATACAACTTGAACTACCAGTGAGAAACACAAATAAACTATGGAAGCAAACATTGCAATGGCCATGTGCAGTGCCCCCTGATCCCACAGATCTCTGGGACATGGGGTCAAAGAAATCTGTGAACAGCTGATAACAACCTCAGGGATAGAGAGGCAATGAAATTTTAATTTGCCTGCAAATTCCCAGCGCCGTGACCAAATCCGCCTCCGCGGATAATTTTGCAACGTTTTCCTGTGTAATAGGAAATTTGCCCCATGTAACTTCACCTTGCTTTTGTTTTTTTTTTTAATGCACATTGCACTTTAAATAACTCAAAAGCAAGGAGAAGTTACAAATGGTGAATTCTGTCACCCCGCCAGTCATTGCCCAAAGTTGTGTCTTGTGGTCCCCCGGTGATCACCGACCCGATCTTTCCTTAGTGTCTCGTTGTCCCCCCAATCGCTGGCCGATGTTAAAAGAACATTTTTTTCCTGGTATCTAGTGGTCCCTCCCCCACCTACACCTATGCCCAATGTTAGCTGTAGTATTTCCAGGTGTTCAGTGCTCCCTCTCCCCACCTGATCACCTGCCAAACATAATGTTACACTTTCCCTGGTGTCCAATAGTCCTTTCCCCCACCCAAGCACCTGCTCAACAAAATGTTACTCTTTCTCTGGTGCTCAGTGGTCCCTCCCCCCACTTGATTACCTGTTTGACATAATGTTACACTTTCCATGGTATCCAGTGGTTCCTCCTCACACTGGATCACCTGTCTGACATAATGTTACACTTCCTCTGGTGTCCAGTGGTCCCCCCATCCTGCTCCCCTGTAGTGGTTAATTCCCTGGTGTCCAGCAGACCCCCTCTCCCTATCCCTGATCCCCTGTAATAAGAAAAAAACAGCTATTCCATTCCCTGGTGCATAGTGGACCCCCCACTCCAGCAGGTAGTACCCCACCACCATGATCCCCCCAAGCTGACCCGAAGCCATTAAACAGCACTGTCCTTTTCTCTTGTCTCCACCATGGCTGACCACTGACTGAGCTGTCAATAAATTAGCATGTGCTTGTGCAAGTACATGCTCATTCACTGACTGCTCAGTCGGCGGCCAGCCATGGTAGAGAGAGAGAAGAGCTGTGCCGCTTGCCAGTTTGGGGTCAGGGTGGAGAGGGAACTGGGTGGAAGGGCACTACCTGCCATGGTGGGGGGTCCACAAGGCACCAGGGAATGGACTATGTCTTTATTTTTTATTACAGGGATAAGGGATAGGGAGGGGATAGGAAGGGAGTCCACTAAACATCCACATATCACAGAGTTATCCATTTTGAGCGAATTTTGACTTTGCACCATGAATTAACTCTATGAAATCAGGGAAATCCACAAATTAATCCACAGAGCAGAGTTTTCCAACTTTGCACCTCTCTAGGAAGCTCATGCAAGCAGTATAAGTATGCTCACTCAAGTTACTCCTCCAACTTTCCAATGTTTTACCTTCCCACTGCTCTAAAACAGATGCCCATCTCATCTTATATACAGTGAAGCCCACCAGGATGAAGTGCAGTGTCACAAGTTTCTGCATGACACAAAGGATTAACTCCCTTTGAAACTGCATTGTTTGCTGTAGTAACTCTACTGCAGAATTCTGCAGAGTTGTGCTTCATCCTGGTGGGCTTCACTGCTAAGCAGAACTGCGAATTTCTATTTTAACTGAAATTCCACCCAAGGCAGAATAGGAAGTGAAGGTGTAAGGCTCCTGGGGGCATGGAGGTTGCAAAAATTATTTCAACTCCAGGCACACTTGGAATGCAGCATGAGCTACCAGTGAAAGACTGAAATAAACTATGGAAGTAAACATTGTGATGGCCATGCACAGTGCCCACTGACCCCACAGGTGTCTTGGAAATGGGGTCAAAGAGAAGAGTGAACAGGTGATAAGAACCTCAAGAGCTCATGCAAGCAGTATATGTATGCTGAACAATGCTAGTGAATTTCAGTAATTATGAGCCAGATAGCTGAAGCTATAAAAGCCTATGGAGCCATTCATTTTGGACTGTTCCTGCCATAGCCTTAGGGTACCAGGCATGCTATCAGTGTCTCACGAAATGCTGGTAGGCCTGTGAGAGTCTGCACATTCAGTTCAATAGTATGGAACAGCCCCGTCCTGAAGCTGATTTTATTGAATGGCTAAATTGTTTGGAACTGAGCAAATGTATCCTAGAATCTTTCCCCACTTGGAGTATTTTTCTAAACAGATAAAGAGACTGATTTGAATTGGGACCAGTGCCTACTGAATGTGTGTTCCAGACAGATGGAGAAGAAGAAAGCAACTAACGCCAGCCACCAGCCAGTTCATCAAAGAAGTCCCAATGCAGGGCAGAAGAGAAGGAAGAAAATCCCGACCAAATGATGAAGACCAAAGTCTCCACTTGGGATGAAGCCAGTGGAGAGAAGGGAATCACCTGACCACAGCTTGCTTCTCCAAGTCCATAATGCTACAGTGACAGCTGTGACTATGCACAGAGGAAAAGCATCTGAACAGCAGCTACTGTACACTGGAGAGATCAGCACCAAACATCTGAGGCTTATCAGCGTCTGATATGGTTTGTAAATCAGGAGAACCCAATCAAGGCTTCTGCTCAGCAATCAGTATTTAGACACTTAATAAGAGCAGAGTGGCAATGGAAGCCCTGGGTAGGACTAGGCTTGTTCTGGCCATGCACAGGCAGAAGATCTGCATTTAGGTCAGAAGGCATTGTTTTGGATTACAAACAGTGATTCATTTTACACTTAATAACTGCATAGTTAATAGCATCCTTTACTCCCAGTATCAGATTTACAATTATTTAATAACTGTGATACCCAGTAACATTTAAGAGAGAATTCTATGGACTGTGTGATAAGTATTCTTAGGACTGATAGGGGTGGAGAGAGTATTGAGGGTGTTGACAATTGCTATTAGTTGTTTAACCCTTACTCAGTTCTTTTCTGCCAAAGCCTTGTCTATGTTTTCCCTCAAACACTTATCCATTGGGCCAGTAAAATCTGCATCCAGGTCATTTTCTCCTTTTGAACAGGCTAATTGTCTGTCTTTTTAAAAAGTTTACTGCTTCTTCCATTTTGGCTCCTGATAGAACTTCTGGCAGCTGGATAATTCCCATCCATTGGAAATCCTGATTCAGGTTTGAAGATTTGGAATTGTCTTGCTTTGCTGCAGCGGAGGTCCATTCATGTTATCCTGGTGTTGATAGTGAGAAGAACTCCATAAGGACAGCCCAGGTTTTTTCGGTGGCTCTTGACTCTGATTTTATTTTATTTTGGACTTGGATTGAAGAAACAGGATTATGAATTTCTTATCATTTGGACAACAGGGTGGTGAGAGGATCCTGTGTCCATGTATTTTATTTATTTTGTTCATTATATTTGTTATGTTTATGTTATTATTATAATTGTTTGGCAGTGAGAGTGCTGCCCTCTTTCCCCAGTGGTGAGAGCACTGGGTGGGAAGGGAATTAATTATTTATTGTAGTGTATATTGCTTTTTACTTCTCTTCCCCAGTGGTGAGAGGACTGGGTGGGGAGGGGGAATTAATTATCTGTTGTATTCTGTTGTATTATGTGTTTGGGTTCGGGGGGTGAGAGCTCTTAAATCAAAATCCTGAGATTTATTTTGTGCCCTAATTCAGACTTTTATTTAGCTGTTAAATCGTTATATAGGGTTTTGATTTTATTTAGTTTTTATAGATATTTATTAGAATATTTGATTGTCTTACGTTTGGGAGTGGGTTAATTCTGTATTTTGGGACTGCTTATTTGTCGTCATTTGCTAAGGGTGCTAAATATGTGTTGGAATGGCACAAGGACAGTCGGTTACTATTCCCCTTCCAGGCTCAGAGACCTCTGTCCTTTTACCTGTCCTCCCCTATTGCAAGAAGTGTACAGATGGTGTAGGGCTTTGGGGACTGTTAGAAAAAGGAGGAGGACGAGGGCTGGGCCTGGAGAGGGAATGGAAAGGTGTGGGCTGATTGGGATAGTGGGGACAAGCAGACACCCTGGGGTGAAATGGGTCCAGGAAAGGGGTTCTCCCTGTCTCATTCCCATACCCAAGGGTTCTGTCTGTAGTCAGCAGGTAGCACAGTCATCCTCAGATGCTCATCCTATTCGGGTGGTGTTGTGCAACGCCAGGTATATTAAAAACAAGACCGCTATTATAGTGGATTTTGTTGGAACATCTGACCTGGTGTGCATCACTGAGACTTGGTTGGATGAGAATGCTGGCCCAGTTTTGGCGGCAGCAATTCCAGCCAGATATTCAGTGATACACGGCCCTAGGATAGATTGTAGGGGCCGGGGGTGTTGCTATCCTTTTTGGATCAGAACTGGGCCTAGTGGAGGTACCAGTGGGAACTACCAACTCCTTTGAATGTATCATAGGCGAGGGTGTGGGGTGCAGGATACTTCTCGTTTACCATCCACCAGGTGATGGGAATGTTTTCCTGTGGGAAGTCACAGACTTCATTGTCGACCTGACATTGGGATCTCCCAGATGGTTGGTTCTGGGGGATTTCAAAGCCTGGGTCGACGATGAACTCTCACAATTTGGTCAAGACTTCCAACAGTTAATGACTTCACTGGGCTTCACACAGGTTGTTTCCTCCTCGACCCATATTGGTGGACATTCATTGGATTTGGTATTCCTACTGGGGATGGAAATATCCGATTTGGTGGTGGAACCAGTCGGATGGTCTGATCATCACTCCATTGGATTCAGTTTTGAGGCCACCCCTAGTAGGCCATCCCCTATGGAGATGGTCCAGTACCACCCTTTGACGGGTGTTTCCCCAGATGGCCTGATGGCGGTGCTGGACCTATCTGGCTTACCGAGAGATTGCATGGATCCAGGAGACTTGGTACTTGCCTATAATAAGGCGGTGGCAGGGGCCCTGGATTCCATTGCTCCTGTTTGTGTTCATCCCCTCACTCTTCGCCCCAGGTCTCCTTGGCTTGATGAGACTCTGAGGGAGTTGAGGAGAATTGGACCAAGGTTAGAGAGGTGCTGGCGGAGGTCGGGCCTGGATTGTGACAAACTTAGTTTTATGGGCCTCTATGTGGTCTATCAATCCGCAATCTCTCGTAAGAAGGCAGAATTCCTGTCCAGAGAGATTGCTGCTACACAGAATAGACCAGCTAAGCTTTTCCGGATTGTGGACAGATTGTGCAATCCAATCTGTATTCAGCCCAGAAGAGCCTTTTCTCAAGAATGGTGTGAGGAGTTTGCTCAGTTCTTTTCAGATAATGTTGCCACAATCAGGTCTGATATCCACTTGACCCTTCCTAATGGGAGTTGTGATGGTCGGCAGGAGATGTCAGGCACCCAGTTTGTGTGGTCTGACTTCAACCTTTCCACAATCAATGACATTGTGATGGTCATCCAATCATTGAGTCTGACTAGCTGTGGTTTGGACCCAGGCCCCACACATCTTCTAGTGGGCTGTGTGGATAAAATCGGTCTGGTCCTTGCTGAGATAGTCTGGAGGTCTTTGGAGAGGGGGAATTTTCCAAATCCTCTGAAGGAGGCTGTGGTTCAGCCACTTCTTAAGAAGTCCTCCTTGGACCCAGATTGTCTGGCTAACTACAGGCCTGTCTCTAATCTGCCCTTTGTGAGTAAGGTTATTCAGAAGGTGGTCGCGTCGCACCTGGATGATCATTTGACCAACCACAATGTCTATGATTCTCTCCAGTCTGGATTTAGGAAAAGACACAGTACTGAGACAGCTCTTGTCCGGGTACTAAATGACCTCCTAATAGCGAGAGATCGAAGGACTTGTTCCATCTTGGTTCTTCTTGATCTCTCTGCAGCATCTGACACCATGGACCATGGTGTGCTATTGGAGTGCTTGCGGTTTATCTGTGGGTTGTCTGGTACAGTCCTCAGTTGGTTTCGATCTTTCCTCGAGGGTAGAACTCAGAGGGTGGTGTCTGGGATTTTTTCCTCAGCATCATTCCCCCTATCCTGTGGGGTGCCACAGGGCTCCATTTTGGTGCCCATGTTGTTTGCGGTGTACATGCTGCCGTTAGGTGCGATTATTAGGCGGTGCAGTCTGAGTTTTCACTGCTATGCAGATGATACTCAGCTGTACATGTCCTTTCTGCCTGGCCAAGATGCTGCCTTTTCGGTCTTTAACAACTGTCTGGCCAAAATCCAGGACTGGATGAATGTGAGTTGGCTGCAGTTGAACCCAGAAAAAACTGAGGTGTTGGTTGTGGACCTGGGTCACTGGGAGGTGGGTTTGTTGGCGGGATCACCCTCGGGTTTATGGCTTGGGGGTGTCCAGCTAATTACCTCAGACAGGGTGCGGAACCTGGGCATTGTGTCTGATGACTGTTTGACACTTAAATCTCAGGTGTCGGCAGTTGTTAAAACCTCTTTTTACCATCTGAGGAACATCGCCTGGGTGAAGCACCTGGTTCCTCCTAACGATCTTCCTACTTTGGTCCACGCTTCCGTTACCTCCCACCTTGACTACTGCAATGCCCTTTATCTTGGGCTACCAGGGGTTGAGATTTGCCTCTTGCAGCTACTGCAGAATGCAACAGCCAGGCTACTGACTGGTTCTTCTAGGTCCAGTCACATAATGCCTGTGCTCCGTGGGCTGCACTGGCTGCCAATATGCTGGCGAATCACCTTCAAGGTCGGTTTGCTGACCTATAAGGTCCTACATGATCAGGGACCTGGCTACTTGAAAGATCTCCTTTGCCCCTACTATCCCTCCCGCTCTCTCCGATCCACTGCTGAGGGATTGCTAGAGATTCCCAGGGTTCATTTAAAAACTTCAGGGGCCAGATCTTTTAGTTTTATGGCCCCAACCTTGTGGAATTCTCTACCTCGTCAGGTGCGAGATTGCTCAACTATCCAAAGCTTAAAGGAGGCTTTAAAAACATATATTTTTAGCCTAGCGTATAATGAGTTTTGAATGCTGTTGCTTAGATTAATTCTAATATTGTTTTAATTATTTATTGATTTTATCATGTTATGTACAGGTGCCTTGGTTTTGGAAAGGTGCCTTTTATAAATAAAGATTGATTTGATTTGATTTGATTGTTTGCATTTTGTGTACCATTGTTTATTAGGATACTGTGTTTCTAACTTATGGGGTGCTTATGTGCTGGGCTGTAAATTATTCTATTTCCTGGAGGGTAACACCATTTATTTATTGAAAATGTTTTACCAGGAAAGGCACACTGAGCAAGAAGATGCTTGTCTCACGGTGCGACCTGGGTGGAGGGGTTACAGTGGAGGAAGGTATAGAGACAATAATTAAATATAGAAGTATAGCAATACAGATAATGTACATAATAGGGAGGGATTACATTTGAACATGTTACATATGGAGAACAGAACAGAACATGGTCTTCAAGGACAGGGTATACATATCATGGTACACATCGAGGGTAATACATGATTACCTAGGTGCCAGTAGCGGAACTTGAGTGCCAGTAACAGAACTTGAGCTGGAGCAAGCTGCACTAAGTTAAGACTGATAGATGACTGAGCCACATGGCTTGTGGGGCCAGAGGGAGGACAGCTTGCATATGTTTTAATCTTATTTCATTAAGAGAATGTACTACTAAAGCGAGAGATATATGAGTCACATTGTATTACTTCAAAGAAGCCTTGTATCATCAGAACCCAATCAAATATAATCACTGAATTTACCAAAAATGGCAAATGTTTATCAATAATCAACATTTATAAAACACCCTCAACAAAAACACAGCTTCAAAGATAACATGACATTCAGGTTTAATATAGTTCTTATCAAATAAAATATATGGCTCCAGATGAAATAATGTTTGCAGTAATAAAAAAATGTAAAACTTCCTTGGCCTCCCTCCTGGTTTTAACCCATGGGAAAAAAAACAACACATTTTATTTCACAGGATATTGTACATACTAGATTATAACCAGTGACTACTACTGGCAAGGTGTTTCATCTTTCTTATATCAGGCCTAAAGCTGTAACACATAAATGTAGCACACCTAAAGGCAACAGGCTGCTACAGAATACACAGTAAGCCCAAAGTAGTCTACAAGGGACAGTACCCAGAGTGTTGTAATTTCCATCAGACATGAAAAAAGAATGCTTCCACTGATGCAAGCAGAAGAAAATCTTATATAAGGGAACTAAAATAAATATTTTCCCCGATATTTGGCATATAGTGCAAAGGAATGTTTTACCAAAGACTGAATGAATGTTAGGTCTGAAGCTGGTTCATTAGTCCCATACAGATTTAGAGTACAGTGTAGGGCTTATGAGGTTGCTTAGTGAGACTATGATTTATTTTACTTTCTACTGTTATTTAAATTGTTTTTTCCAGGAAAGGCATGGTGAGCAGCACACCAGCACATTCCAGATGTATCCTTGGGGAGGGTTGGAGGAGAGAAACAAATAATACATTTGCACAGAGAATATTTAGAGGAATAGGAGAATTGAATGCATATGTAAAATTATAATAAAATAACATAACAAAAGATAATAACAACTTGATAAGGAAAGAACATGCCCAACGTGTCCGTATATTTGAAAATGCAATGACTCAGACACTAAATGCAAGTGCAATAATAATAGTTAAAACAATACAAAACTAGACACAGCATAATAATGGGCTACCCAGGTCCCACAGTTGTGCATTAATGAGCCTCAGACAAGAGATAAACAGATTTGTAAAATATAATCATCACTCAGAATTTAGCTTAGATTTAATAAATGTATTATCCTGTCATATGTTATTACTTCTGGATTTTTTTTCTGAAAACAGAAAATCTGCCATCTGCTTTTCTTGCTTGTGTTACAAGTGAAATCATACTCCTCTTCTGTGACATGTTGCTGTAGAAAGGATTATGATTTCACAAGCAGAGGGAAATCTTCTTTTTATGAAAATGTCCTTAGTAATAAAAAATTGGGGGCAGGGGATAAAAAGAAACAACTGAATTACTCTATAATTTAAACTAGGGCTATACGTTGTGTTTTCAGATTTCCAGTAGCTCAGAGGCCCTTTTTAGTGCATAATGAGAGGTGATAGAGTAGATTTCTGCAGGCAAGTTGTTCCACAAATTTTGTAATTTGTATGAGAGTCCTATATGGGCAAAGGCCTTTATAATTCTAGAAGTTAGAATGCAGTGGTGGAGCTGGCTTCTGAGGGTGCATACAGATTAAGTACTCAGAATAAAAAGGGAAATAAGGTAGCTGGAAAGTTCAGTCGTGCATTATTTAAAGAGGAAAGATCCACTATACAATATCTGATGGTGCAATCACCAGTTGCAATAGCCAGTTGACATGTTTCTACAGAGCACAATGATTGGTTTGGAGGAAGGGGCAGTCATGGGCAAAACTGCAGAACAGAATAGGAGTTTAGGGCAGCTCTGTAAATCAAGTTACTATAGTCAATTATTGGTAAGACCTTATTAGCTGTAATAGGAGACAGGATGTGTAGCGAAGAAAGGCACTGAGCCAATGAAGGAGTTTAAAGCAGATGGCCTCAATGTAATGAAAGCATTGCAAGTGCGGTTCCAGTCAAATGCTGATTTCTGTACTTATTGAGACTGGATTAATTAAACTGACATGGAGGCCCAGATATTCAGAGCAGTTGTGCATGGCTTAACTGAGTTGTGCCAGAGCAAGTATGGAACTGCGCCTAGGAGTGATATTCAGTGGGAGCCAGTGCACAGTGCAAAATCCATTGTGCCAATGTGCAACTATAATGTATGCGATGCAAGTGCAGGGGACATTCCTATGACTATCTAGTGCAACAGAACATTCAACCATCAAACCATGTAGGTGGCAGCAAATCAGACCCTGTGTGTCTGAGAATGAACTGAGGTGGCAGCTGTAAAGTTCCTGTTTGTCTGCAGTACGTCTGGAGTCATCAGCTTTATGAGTTAAAAATTACTTGACATCCAGTCTGTGTCAGGCTTATTAAATGAATCATATGGGTACTACACAGTCTAAGCCTGCTGTGATTGGTTGTAAAGGGTATAGGTCCAATAGAAAAAAAAGTTTTAAATTGCGTTCAGAGCTCAGCGTGCCTCACTCAAGCTGCTTGTAATTTAGATGCTGAGGTGAGTTGTGCCTTAGCCTGGATACCGGCATTTGCAGTTCGCTACACAGACCCCCCACTTTGCTGTGCTTTGTTTGAGGTATGCGAATTTGCTTTATTTATTTTATTTACTACATTCCCTCTTATTTTTTTCTCTTTTCGAGCTGCATCTTGGAGAAATTCATGAAACGGGAAGCAGGGCTTCTCTGTGAATGCGGGAGCTCTCTAAGTTATTAGCATTCTCCTAGTTTCCTTGTTTCATTGTGGTGCTTTTTGGGGTAGGTTTCATATAATATCTTTTATTGCTTTTTCTTGGGATGGGTCTCTATATCCAGAAGCTGTGTGGCATTTGTGGGTGTTTGTTTTCGATCTGGGAGCGTGGCATGGCAATACAAAGATAACCTCCTGCCGAGACCCACACACTACCTGAAAATGCCTGTAGTGGGATGAAAGACCAGCATGCCAAGGTATGTCAGTACATTTGTAAATTATTTTTTGCTTGGGATGGGTCTTTGTATGCTGAAGCTGTGCAGCATTGCTTGGTGTTCATTTTCAGGTAAGAAGCAGTCGTCTAAAATGCCTGTAGTGGAATGAAAGACCAGTGAGTTTTTGTTCTGAGATTTTTTTTTTAAAATGGTCACCAGTCAATGTGATGATGTGGTGGTTGTAGTGGGGTCAAATGGCTGGTAGGTTGGGTACAAATGACTGGGGGAACAATGGACTACACTGAATGCAGGATGCAGGTTTCTGTTCTGGTGCTGGGTCTCAGGGTGGGGGGGCACTAGATACCATGGTACCATGTCTCAGAGTGTGTGTGTGTGTGTGTGTGTGTGTGTTGCAGCCAATGGATGTGTTTTGTGTCATGACTGTTTGTGGGCTGACGTTGGGTGCTGGAGGGTGGTGGTGAGTCCCCAGATGCCAGAAAGTGCATTTTCTTTTGTGGTGCTGGGTCTTGGAGGGTGTGGATGAGCCACTGGAAACCTGGGAATGCTTTTCTTTGATGGTGCTGGGTCTCAAAGGATGGGGGTGAGCCCGCAGACAACAAGGAATGGTATTTGTTTGATGGTGCTGGGTCCCCCTCAGAGATCTGGCACCATCAAACAAAAAACATTCCGTGTTGTCCAGCGACTCACCCAAACTCTCCAAGACCCCGCACCATCAAAGAAAAAAGTATTCCATGGTGTCTGAGGACTCACCACGACCCACCTACCAACACTCGATGCCATCCCACAAACAGAATTCCCTGTTGTCCGTTGCCCCCACCCCACCCTCTGAGGCACCAAGGAATTCATTTTGTTTTATGCTGCCAGCTGATGGATGGTGTGGAGAGGCACTGGGCACCAGAGAATGTTTTTTGTGCAATGGTACTGACTGTTGGAAGGTGGGGGGGTGGCGTCCCTGGACACCAGGAAATGTTTTTGGTATGATGGCACTGTGTCATGTGTTTGACAGTGGGGGGCTGGTCCCTGACAAAAGGCACTCCATTTTGTGAGATGGTGATGAGTCTCTGAGAGTGGTGGGGAGTCCCCAGACAACAGGTAATGTTGTTTGTGGGATGGTGGCCAGTGATGCAAGGCCTGGCACCATCCAACAAACCACAGTACCTGCTGTCTGGGTGAACTCCCCCCTCTCGAGACCTGGCACCAGCATACAAAATGGTTTCCTTGGGGTCAGGGGGCCCCCACCATCAAACACCCAGCATCATCTCACAAAATGAATTTTCTGTTGTCCAGTGGATCTCTCTTCTCCCCACCAGAGAGTATCATGGTGGGTGTTTTGATGATGGGGAAGAATGTAACAAAGACAATGCCTTTTGGTTATGGTGCTGCTTTTGGGGGGTGGAGTGTGCAAATGTCCACTGATATTTTGTGTGTATCATGTATACTTTAGGAGTTATTTGTATTTGCTTATGGCATGGTGTGCTATGGCTCACGTTTTGTCCCTCAGGAACCACCGAAGCACTTTGAATAAAACACACATTCTGGGTATCTCAGCCAGTATAAAACAAAAACCAAACTTAGCACAATTTATTGCATAGCATCATTGGAAAGGCAATTTTGTGGTGAACAACTTTGCCACTGATATGTTGTGTGTATCATGTATACTTTAGGAGTTATAGGCATTTGTTTATGGTATGGTGTGAATGGTTCAGATTCGTGCCTCAAACCTCACCAATGCACCTTGACTAAAATGGGGAAATATCATATTTTATACTACGTAAATAGCTGTTTTTTTACAAACAAATTATTACAACTACATCTAATGTCCTGATCCTTAATTTGGAGTTGATATGTTATATATTTCCCAACCAAAAAAGACTTATGGTGCATTTTTTAGTGTTTTTTTTTTTTTGCTGTTTCGACCAGCATAGAAAAAAACCTAAATTACTAATTATTACTTGCATACCACCATTGGAAAGGTAATTTTATGCTGAACAAGTCTGCCACTCATACTTTGTGTCTAGCACTTACGTTTTTTGTGCTATTAGCATTTGTTTGCAGCATGCGGATTATGGCTTGATTTTGCTTAGAAGGGCCCAGGATTAACTGTTAACAGTATACTGAAGACAAGTGCTGCAACTTCAGAGAGCTCCTGTGGAGGCAATGAGTTAAGACTAAGTAAGGCGAAGGGACAAGTAAATAGGCAGCCCCCCACACATCACATGGCTTGCAGTACTGTAAGTCACATGCTTTAGCCAGGCAGGAAGGAAGTGAGTCAGAGAAGCAGTTTCACTTTCTCCTTTGCAGTTGTAGAGGAAGAAGGCTTTTTGGAGAGGAGAGCAGTTTGTGTGTCAGTGTCAGAAAGTGCTTTATTGTTTATGTGCCTGAAAAAAACAGCTTTCTTAAAAGCTACTTCTTTATTTGGTTTTTGTTTTGTGTTTGTGATTGTTTTTTTGGTAGTGAATTTTTTTACAAGTTTTGTTTTGTGTGTGTGTGTGACTGTGTGTGTGTCCATGTGTGTGTGTGTGTGTGTGTGTGTGTGTGTGTCTGGGAGTGTGAGAGTGAGTGCAGCAGCTGGATGAAGGCTAGGCGTTGACTCTGGTTGGACTTGTTTATAGTCAGGGTCAGGGACTTGTGTGGGAAGGATGGACTCTGGAGAAGGAGAGTTGCTGGCCCATGGGCGTGGGCAGAGGAGGGAAGTGCGCACACGTGGGGGCGGTCGTGTGTTGCTGGACCTCTCCTGACACTTGGGTGTGGCTTCCCCCCTGTGGAAGCAGCAGCACCACCAGTGCCACCGGTGGCTGCTGTGCATCCACCTACTCCGCCACTACCACCACCACCGGTAGCAGCTGTAGAGGCTCCAGCAGCACCCCCTCCACCATCTCCACAGCCACAGGAGGTGCCCCATGAAAATGTAGGTGGTGCTAGGACTGTATCTGGTCCCCCCATCAGCTCCCCAGTGTGGGAGTTTTTTAACTCTGTGGGCAGAGACAGCACAGTCATTGTGTGCCATCTGTGTGGTGTGCTGGTGTGGCGTGGCCCCTGGGGACACATTTGGGGACCAGTGGCCAGCGCACCCACATGTTGAACCACCGCAGGGCAGAGTGGCAGGCTGCCACAGAAGGGGCCAGGTGTCCACCTGCAGGCCCTTCTGTGGCTGTGGCTGAGGGTGCTGCTGGGGTTGAAGTTGTGCCTCACCACTACAGCAGGAGGAGGTCCAGTGCAGCAGCTGCTCCACTACCACCACTGCCACCACAGCCACCAGCACCACCATCTCTACCACCACCACTACCTGGGTTTCCACATGCGGTGGGCCCTGCCACAGTCCCTGCAACAGAGGCCAACATTGCTCTGGTGTAGGCAGCCTTGGAGGAGAATAATGAGAGGGTAGGTGCTGTGCAGCAGCAAGTAGATACAAAATTCAACAACAGCAGCTGCAAATACTCACATTGCTGCACCTGCTGCTGGACCACCACAGCATCCCACGGCCACATTAAGGGACTGTTTTCTGGACCCCCCCACTACTGTGCTGTACTGTTTTTGTATGTTTTTTTGTTGTTGTTTAATACACAGTTTCCCTTCTGTAGTTGAAGTGCCTCAGCAATGTTTACTTTTTGTTTTGGAGTGCTTGGACAAGCTGTTGTGAGCAGTGCAAGTATGATGTGTAAAATTGCATGTGTGTAGTCAGTGTTGTTTCCTGTGTGTGTGTGTGTGTGTGTGTGTGTGTGTGTGTGACATCAGACATTGTGCAGCGTGTTGCAAACATATATTGCTGTTGCCAGCTTGTTGCAGGCAGGGTTTATGCTATAGAGAATAGCAAGCAGAATACGGTATATTTTTATTGTCACCATCATCATCAGTGGACTAAGTGATACGATACTTTTTCAAAGGTGTCTGGCCAGAGTGCACCTTAGTCCCATTATATACTATACTGGACACATAACTTTTAGGAAAGCATGTGTTTTTTGTGCTATGATCTCTGCAAAGACATGTGTGCACTGTGAGTGACTGAGGTGCCACCAGCACCACCGTCTCTACCACCACCACTACCTGGGTTTCCACCTGCAGTGGGCCCTGCCACAGTCCCTGCAACAGAGGATGACATTGCTCTGGTGTAGGTGGCCTTGGAGGAGAATAATGAGAGGGTAGGTGCTGTGCAGCAGCAGGTAGATACAATCCAACAACAGCAGCTGCAAATACTCACAATGCTGCACCTGCTGCTGGACCACCACAGCATCCCATGGCCACATTAAGGTATTGTTTTCTGGACCCCCCACCCCACTGCTGTGCTGTACTGTTTTTGTGTGTTTTTTTTTGTTGTTGTTTAATACACATTTTCTCTTCTGTAGTTGCAGTGCCTCAGTAATGTTTACTTTTTGTTTGGGAGTGCTTGGACAAGCTGTTGTGAGCAGTGCAAGTATGATGTGTAAAACTCCATGTGTGTAGTCAGTGTTGTTTCCTGTGTGTGTGTGGTGACATCAGACATTGTGCAGCGTGTTGCAAACATATATTGCTGTTGCCAACTTGTTGCAGGCGGTGTTTATGCTATAAAGAATAGCAAGCAGAATACGGATTATTTTATTGTCACCATCATCATCAGTGGACTAAGTGATATGGTACTTTTTCAAAGGTGTCTGGCCAGAGTGCACCTTAGTCCCATTATATACTATACTGCACACATAACTTTTAGAAGAGCATGTGTTTTTTGTGCTATGATCTCTGCAAAGTCATGTGTGCACTGTGAGTGACTGAGGTGCAGAGTGACCCAATACCTCTGAAATAATATCATATCACTTAGTCTGATGGCGCTGATGGTACCAATAAAATATACATCAGGTATTCTTTGTAATCTTTATTCTTGATAATGCAACAAGTCTTAACATATATATGTTTGCATGAAGCTGTACAATGTATGCACAAATACTCGCATTGCTCAGTTTTCATGCTCTTTATGAAGCACTTAAAATTTGATTCATGAGTCCCAACACAAAGTAAATATTACTGAGGCTCTATAAGTATTTTGCTTGTGAAATAGACATGAAAGAGATTCACCAAGTAATAGCACTGCACCCGATATATGGGCGCCTTACTTCCAGGGGAATCTTTCTTGCTCCACATAGTGCAATACATTTTTGTGAAAACTGCCCGTAATTTCATTACAGTGTGACACTTCATGGAGGAATTCCCGTTCATAAAAGCTGCCCAAATTCTGCCCCCTTTCTCAGCAATGTTAGGACGTGATGCAAGGGAGAGAGCGGGTGCATGCTCCATTATAGTGAATGTCTGATTATCCAGCAGCTTTCCAAATGTTTCTTTATATTATAATGGTCAGTTTGTGATGAAAACATGTGGGCACGTTTCCAGTAAGAAGAGCCTTGTTAGTGGAAATGTTTCCACATTTCACCACAAAGTGAACCTTATAACATAATGAAACATTCAGATAGCTGCCGGACATTCACTATAGTGGAGCATGCACCTGCCTTCCCCCTGGCATCATGTCCTAACTTTGCTGAGAAAGTGGGGCAGAATGTGGGTGGCTTTTCTGAATGGGAATTCCTCCATCACATGACACACTGTAACGAAATTATGGGAGGTTTTCACAGAAATGTATTGCACTACGTGGAGCAAGAAAGATTCCCCTGGAAGTAAGGCACCCACATATTAGGTTATGTGCATCACCACAGCTATGTAACGTGGTGAATCTCTGTAAAGCAGCAGTGCAACAATCTGTTGAGAACTCTGACCTATATTTTTGAATGTTATGTTACAAGTTCCTTTACTTAGATCCTGACTGGAATGATACGAGAAGTTCCAGTAGTTGAGTCTGCAGTACTACCTTTTTTCATATGTGAAATAATGAAAGAAGCATTCCTTTTCAACTGGTGCTGACCAAGTCTTTGTCATTGTTTTCTTCTGCTTTTCTCCATCACATCTGTTAGTTGTTATAAAACACTTCTGTTGTAAATTAACTGCTATGCAGCAGGCAGTAGTGTTTTATGACACCACAGAACAATATTTATTGAAAAATGGCTGCAAATAAATACAAATCTGGTCAGAACAATATTGAAAGGCATGCTAATTTTGTTTCATACATGAAAAAAGTAGTCAACTAAGTAAAGCAGACAGAAATTGTGAAAAGAAGAGTATCATTCAAGTCACAACTCGGAGGTAACTAGTGGCTGTGGCAATGTAAAGTAGCATAAGAAAGTACAGTTCAAAATTGTCACAACATTCTTGCAATGCTGCTTTAATTGATAATGTCAGTATGACATCATGAGCTCACAATCACACAACACACAAAATGCATCCCCAGAATTAATGGCACACTCAGTCATACGCACAGTGGTGGCACAGAGTCCCCAGATTTTTTCTGCATGCCCAAAATATATCATCCTTGTGTCCAGAAAATTGACAAGTGGTAACTCAGTGAAATGGGAGTGTTTCAGCAAATTCAAAGTCCCCTAGAATAAAATGATGACCGTGAGCATACTGTTGCTTGTCCAATGTGTTCTGCGAGGCAATTCAAGCAAATGCAATGTGATCATCTCAACTGGATGGAAGGGTGCCCTTTGTCTGTATACTAATAGTAGCCTTGGTGAGTTGATATACATAGATATATATTTGTGTATTTTGTAGGTGAGGAGGGGGATTGACATGGACATGTATTCATGGTATTGTTCTGTATCACAGGTCACAGAAACTGTTGGTGTGCACATTCCAGTTCTCAATGAGAATTTTTTACGTTGAAATTGGAAGTGGATAACTCTCAAGCACATGATGGTAAGTATTTTTTTGGGGGGTGGGGGGAAGCATATTTGTAGGTTTATCTGTAAAGGTTTCTTATTTTGTTACTTCTTCACAGATTTCATCTGCATCCTTCTGGAGTCCGGTTGTTTTTGATGGTCATGGTCACGTAATGAAATGACTTCTGCATGTGCATGTGTAAGGGGGGTGCCTGATGTTGAAGAACTTTTTGGGATAAGGCCACTTTGACAGAACAACAAAGCATCTGGAAGTTTCCTAAAAAAAGAAATGAATGGCTTCTTACAACTTAATTGTAATTTGTCCCTTCCTGGTTCTCAATCTCAAGTCAAGTTACATTTCAAACCCACATCTTGTCAAGTAACACAACCTGTATGCATATTTTTCAACACTGTCATGGTCAGGGCTGCACAGCTGCAAGTTCAGAATACAGTACATTAATTATATCTTACAGAAATACTTTTGGTGATGTGCACGTCACTTAGTTTATGAATCATAGTCAGTCACATTTGCTGCAGTCTTTCCAAAACAATGAAACAGATGAAATAAAATCTCCATACTTACCAGAATGGATTTCACATGGATATTCCATAGGTTCCTCTGTATGGTACAGCTGCAGTACCATTCCCATCTAGTTTTAGTGAAGGAAAATTTTTTGTTAACCTGTAAAAAAAACAAAATAAGTGTACCATATGTGTTTGACCATTGTGGCTCTGAAAAGCTACAGAAAACAAAACATACAACTAAAGGAAATGAAACAGCATAGCAAACATGAGTACACATACTCACTTTATGGTTTAAATATTAAGAAGCTTTGTGTCTGTGACTAATGGATGTGGTGGTCTGGACAGACTCATGCTCAGTGGTGGCAGTGGCTAACATCAGTCCCGGTGGTGGTGGTCTGGGGGGGCAGACAGACTCATGCTCAGTGGTGACAGTGGCTAACATCAGTCCCAGTGGCAGTGGTGGCAGTGGCTAACATCAGTCCGAGTGGAGAGGGACTGGGGGGTAGACAGACTCATGCTCAGTGGTGGCAGTGGCTAACATCAGTCTCGGTGGTTGTGGTCTGGGGGTAGACAGACTCATGCTCAGTGGTGGCAGTGGTTAACATCAGTCCCAGTGGTGGTGGTCTGGGGGGCAGACAGACTCATGCTCAGTGGTGGCAGTGGCTAACATCAGTCCCAGTGGTGGTGGTCCGGGGTGGCACACCACCTTTTAACAACTTCTCTTAAAATCTGCCATTAACCACATCATCATACTCATAAGGAAAGCTTCCCTCACAGTCATCTATGTCTGAAATCTGACCACTGGGAAATTCTTTCTCCATTGTGTCATCATCTACATCAGTGGTGGGACGTTTCAGGCAGCCACTGCTAGTGCCACTAGGATGGCCCATTTCCACATCACCAAAACCACCATGACTAGGCCGGGGTACGAATACCGAGGTTGCAGTCTGTGCTGGTATGTACCTCTCATTCATTTTAATGAATGTAAGCAAACTAACATTTGCAGGAGACAGGTTTGTCCGACGATCCCTGACTATTGCACCTGCTGAGCTGAATACCCACTCAACACTTACACTGGAGGGTGGGCATATGAGGTACTTCAGTGCCACTGCAGTCAGCTCTGGCCATTCACTGACCTTTCCACTCCAGTGAAAGAGAGGATCTTCAGTTATTTTTAGATGCCTGTTTTCAGACAAATATGACTCAACCATTCTCTGATCTGCATGAAGTCCAGTTGTTGATGCATCATCCTGTTCTCCCAAATCATTTATTTCACAAGTACCCACTTGGGACAAAGCCTCCCAAAGTGGGTTGATGCCAACCACTTTGGATGACAGACCACCTGGAACTTCTGTCCCCTTCCTCTTGCAGGATATGCTTGATAGTCCTACAGGTACACCTTCAGCCAGATTATGCAACTGAGGTTTGCTGAGCTTGGCACATGGCTTCTGTGCCCCATGAACCAAGTGCATTAGTTGACCACTGATATTTGCTACATGTTCAGACCCTACCTCCAGTACTGATGCATTTCCATGTTTGTATCATGGGTCAAGCATTGTTGCTATGGTAAAGTTGTCACTATGCTGAATGCTCACAACGTGATGATTCTGGTCGAATACTGCCAGCATGTGTTGCAGCAACATACTACTACCACCGTCTCCAGTAACATCAAGGCCATGCTGTACATTCACCAATGTCTGCCTCAGCACCTGCAGCAGTGGAATTGATTGTCTAATGGAGGCAGACTCACCACTCACTGCCTGGTTGACATGTTCAAAAGGCAGCAAAATTGTTATTACAGAGTCCATGAGGTGCCACTTTTCAGTCGTCATAGACATGGAGGCCCCAGAACTGTCATGGCTAGTGTGCATCACAAGATATTCTGAGATGACTTTGTATTGTTCATACAACCTCTCTGCCATGTATAAAGTGGAGTTCCATTGGGTGACAGCTTCCAGCTTCAAGCGGTGCTAAGGTAGGCTATTTTGTATCTGCAACTGCCACAGCTGGTCACGGGACTTTCCAGATCATGAAAAGTGAGAGCAGATACATTGTGCAATGGTCAGCATTTCCCTTACATCAGGGTGCTGCAGAAACTCCTGCACTACAAGATTTAAACAATGGGCTATTCATGGAACACGAAAAAAAACACCATTCATGATGCATGTCACCACATTTGACCCATTGTCACTTGCTATGAACCCAGCTCTCAGGGACAGATGGTTTAGCCATTTGTCAATTTCAGTCAGTACCATGTCCAACATGTTCCCACCAGTGTGTGAACAGGTCACATTGCTCATAGCAATCATTGCATGCTGTCGAATTCCTGGAAGATTGCTACCGGGACAATGTACCTTACTGCACTGATTAGTCACACTACCAACATCACAGAAAACTCTGGCACCTGCGCTCAGTGTGCATTTATACACAAATACGAACTCCCTGCTGTTTTGCTACTTGTCCACATATCCATACTTAAATGGATGAATGTAGAGGAGGAATGATGAACGCCATGTCTTATTGAGTCAGACACAGTGCGGAACAACTTGGGGACAGCACGGGTAGAAAAGTATGTCCTGGATGGGACTTTCCATTTTGGACAGGCACATGCAGCAAACTGCCAGGACCCAGAATTCTCCACAAAGGAGAAGGGCAAAATATCAATTACCAGCATTTCCACTACAGTAGCATTAAGTTCACGTGACACTGTATGATTGGGGGGGTACTTCAGCTTATGCGCAAAAACACTTTGTAACGTGGGCTGACTTAAACGTTTTACATAAAGTATAATCACAAATGGTTATGTTCTGGGATGAATGACATTGGTAGGGGTGGAGTGTGGATGTTCAATGAAGACGGTTGCACAGGTGATGATGACAAACCCAGAAATGCAGTTATTTTGCCAGATTTGCCAACTGGGGTTGATGTACCACTTGCACTAGACATACTGCATTAACCACCACCACCACCAAAACTGCTACACTCACCAGTACTGGACAACATTTCAAAGTCATTATGCCCCTCCAACTCATCATGCCTGTAGTAATCCTCTGCTCTTATTACCTCACTACTGCACACATTTAATTTACTACTGGACTTAACAGTCATAGAAGGGGATAACATTCTCGCTATGGTTGCTGGTGACAAGGGTGAATGCCCCACTTTGGTATTAACTGTCAGCTTGTGCTGGGTCCAGAGTGCCATGTGCCTATTCTTAAGATGCGTATGCTGTCCTCCTGTGCCCAGATGGCACCCCTTTTTACCTCGACTCACATGCACATGGCAAACCTTGCTGATTGCAGCTGACTCATCATTTACATCTTGAACAAAAAAATCCCAAACAAGGGATTGTGATGCTCTGCTTTTAACATGTCCATAATGTTGCTTATTTAAGTCCGTTACTTTAAGCACTGAAGTTGGGGGGCATGTGATGTTTCAGGCACTGCACACCTGGACTGCAACTAACCACCATGACTACCTATCATTATTACTGGGTCATCATCGTCAACTAAAACTGGTAAATCACAAGTTTTTACGGGGGGTGGGGGATTCCTGCAAACAGACTCAGACACAGCCACTTTGAATTTCTTTTTCTCCAGTTCCCAACTGGGGTCAATTACATCATCATCACATTCATCAATGTTACACACATCCACATCTTCTGCTTGGATGCCGGCATGTGGACTGCATGTTGCAACAACAGCAACGTCATCGTTATCATCACATTCATCATCATCATCATCTACACCACCATCACCTGTTATTTTTTCACCGCACTGTGAATCACTGCATGGAAAATGCGTGACATTAACCACCACGGTGGATGGAATATCACATTGTATGCTATCATTGACATGATTATCAGAATTCTCAGGTTCAGTTACTGGAATGTTACTGGGAAATATGAGATCATCTACACTGCCACTCACTTGCTCAGCTTCACACTCAATATTTTTGGATAAGGTACACTGGTCAGAATTCAAACTTAATGCACCAATACTAATACTACCACCACCACTAACACCAGTAACACTTACACCACTGACTGGGAAAACATCATCTCCTCTGACTATGAGTGCAGCTATTGATTGGGCTGTGAAAAACATTGCAGGAGAAATACCTTTCCTCACATCAGCAATGCACTTCTGCATCTGCGTACTACCACACCCCACAGACTATCTTACTGCCAGCATTGCCATGGCGAGAACCAGCTTTGCTTGCATGTCTCTTTGCGGGCATTTTGGGGGATCAACAACAATATTATAACCAAATTTTGATTTTGGTACGTTCACTCTCTGACTTCGGGGACGCTGGATGTGAAGCCAAAAAAACAACTGTAGCTTCAGCAACAGATAGAGACTGTCACGCAATGAAAACAACTTCATTGACCAGGGGGGCTGATGAGGTCACAAAAGCAATCCAATCTGGTAAAAAATTCCTTTTGCCGGTGGGGGTGGGGGGGGGGGGGAGCACTGTCTGCAGATTTGTACGGCAGTACAAGCAGTAAAACAAAGAACAGATGCCATGATCGCAGTACAAAATCAGGCAGCTGTAGTGGCTAGCAGGTTCACACTGCTGTGCCTTTCCTGCAAGTACATTAATCTGTGACAAATGAAAGGTGTATTATTAGATGTCACGCAACACCACTCACACACACACAGAACAGTTTCTCTACAATGGTGAATTAGTAATGTGTACCAAATTGAAAAGTTCAGTAATATGCCACGTATTGTAATGTAAGCAACCCGAAATTATGAACTGCTGCACCAGATCCGCACAACACACAATCAGCAAGAAAGTTTCAGCAATTACTGACAATATTACTGTGTGTACATTAACATAGACAGTTATATAACAAAAATATAACCAAAAAACAAAGAAATCACAATTTCTCCAACTTAAATCTACCTACTTCACAGATGCGCCCCTTCCCCAAAGCACACTTTCACTGTCTTTCACTACACACACTCTATGTTGTACATTAACATTCAAAATCCACACAAAACCAAAAACACTCTATGATATGAGCAGAGGAGAGTTTTCTGCAATCGACAAACTAAAGGTGGAGCCCCCCCCCAAAAAGCAAAAATGCTTTTTTAATAGCTTTTAGAAGGTTTCTATCACAGACAGCTCTCAGAACGCACTGTCTCCTTTTGCTTACTACACACACTACCCTGAACTGAGGCTGTGCAGATCAATATAGAGCCCATGCGACCTGAAATCCCATGAATCACTGCAAAATTAGCCTTCATGAGCTCAAAAACAAGGTGAAGTGAGGCAAAGTGCATTGATTGCAATGCACTTTGCTTAACATTTTGATGGACTAGTGGTCTGGTAAGGTGGTGTAATGTGAAGTCAGTGTTTTCAATGGACTTCATGTTGCCCATTATAATGCGAATTACTCCTCTTCACATTGTGGAGCACTCCTCGAATCCGCCTTTGCTCTGTGAATCACTTCTCAGAGCTGATTGAGCCCACTTTGCCTACCACTACCCTTGGGCGCACAGGGCATTAACCGCAGACTGCAGTCAGGGCAGCACACAGATCAGGCAGCAGCATGGTACCATGGCCACCATGTCCATGGGGGCAGCTGCACCGGGGCCCATCGGCAGCCACAGGCTGCACATCAGCGGGGGGGGGTCCAACAGCTCACCAGGGGTGGAAGCGCGGGACCTCAACCGTGTCCTTGCGGGGGGTGCAGGCTCCCAAACAGGCCCACCCCAAGTGTGCCTAGGATGCCTACATCCAAGACTGGTATCAACTGTGATGGGGTCACCCGACGCTGGGTCCGTGGGGTGGACATCACACCATGGGGGGTCTTCTGTGCATGTCCATGCCCTGTGGCTGCCAGCAATGCAAAGCCGTCCACAATTGCAATGGCAATTCAATCCAAGGATGCACTCATGGCCTTCTGCATGCATTGTATCCCCTCCAGGATCTGCGCAGTACCCCTGTCCTGCTGCTTGTATAACTGGTGCACTTCCACATGCATTGCATGCACCCCAGCAGTGAGCAGCACCTGTTGCTGAATGGATGCCCACAGCAACCGGGTGTGCTATGCCAGGCAGTCCACATCCTGGGGCCCCTGGATGGGATGCCAATCATCTGGGGGTGACCTGCCATACTGCAAAGCCCCCCTCTCTGGTGGTTGCTGCACAATGGGATCTGCTGGGGGAATGGGTATGGCAGGTGCGCAGGTGGAAGACCCTGTGTCGGCTGCCCAGTGGCACCTGCAGCCTGCTACCATCACCCCTCCAGCCGCTGTTCGCTGCCCTGCACCTGCACGGCCACACACCACCACCAATGCAGGCCACATCTGCTGCACCCACAGTGGTGGCAGGCAGCTGTTCTGCTGCTGGCAGAGCACTGGGAGCAGTATCTGGCTGAACTGCCAGCAGGGATGACACACCCAGCAATGTCACCCATGCTGTCCAGGAGGTCTGTGAAGTCATCATCGGAGTCAGACCCCGCCCTGGTCTGTGTCTCTGCACACAGGATACTGAGGCTGGCATCCTGTAGGATCACATCCATGGCCTCATCCGACCCTAGGCCAAGGAACCCACAGGCACCGTAGTGTAGATCTGTGGTCTGTTGGGCCCCTGGATGCTGGTGGAGGTTAATGGTCTGTCTTCCGGAGCTGTGCCAGCATACACAGGTGCCACTGCCGGCACTGATCCTCTGCACAGAGGCGTGCTGGTGCTGCAAGAGAAGGATGGTGTGTCAGTGATGCATTGCCCACATGTGCCCCCCCATATAGTGCTGCTGCATGCAACCTGCAGCATGGCATGCGTGTGGGTGCGCACATGTGCTCATGACATACAGGACGGCTGCATGCACACCAGCACGCCCATGTATGCCCCCTCTGGGCCACCAACTGTGTGTGGCTGACATACATACCATGCAATGATGGGCTTCCACCCATCTGAAAGCCTCCACCAGGAACACCCTTCATCAAGGTGTGACACTGGCCCTCCTCCAGTGGCATTCTGGGACACTCTGATGGCTGCCACCTTCTCCTTTATGCATTGCCTGGTGGACCTTCTGGCGGCACTCCTGCGCTGACTGCTGGTGGCTCTGTGCTGGTTCACATAGGCCACCACCTCCTCCCATACCACTGCCCTTTCCATCGTTTCCTTTGTGAAGCTGGGCCTGCACTTCCATGCAGGTCCATGCTCCTCACCCTCCTCCTGTGCTGACATGTTGCCTCCTGTGAACAAGGACAGCACAGTGTGTTTGTGGCAGCATCACCCTGGTCCATCCAAAACTGCAGTGCTGTCTGCACCCAGTGTGCTACTGCACATCCACCACTTATCTATCAAGGTTGCATTACTGGTACATGGCCTGTGCTGTTCTCTGGTGCTTATGAGGTGCAACGCCTACAAATGAGGTTGTGTGCAACGGTAATGATATGCTAATGCACCCCACTGTGCCACGCATTGGCTGATGACCTCATTTGCATGTGGCATCTGAATATCAAGATATTTGCACCATGTGCAATGATATTGCACTGAAGCAAGTGGCAGAGCAATGCCCACACATGTGCCATGCGCGGGCCTGCAATGCGCATGCACACTGCGCTGTCTTGGTGTCAGTCGTGCAAGATGCGTGAGCAGCGCAATGTACTGGCACTGCATGAGCTGTGCATGGGCAGCTATGTGCATTTCATGCACGATGGCATGTTCCCTAACACGCACATCTGCACATTGTGCTTGCTGCTGGCCTCTGACCCCTGGATCATCTCCATGACCCCCGTGACCCTGCCAGACCATGCCTACTACGCATGTCCAGGACTGCACGATGGCCAGGCACTGTGTTTTCTCCTGCACATTACACATCCTGCACCAGTGGCAGCCACGTTCGCCTGTACATGCTATTTCGCTGCTAAACCAAGCGAAAGCCATGGTGCAGGGTCAGAGTCGCTGTGCCTTTAATTGGTCAGACATGGAGGTGGTCAATCTGGTCACCTGTGTGGAGCCCTACAGCTCACAGCCATTTGGCCAGGTGCCCTTCCAGCAGTCCAGGGGCAGTGTGTGGCAGGACATAGCTGTCAGCCTGGAGAGGAGGACCGGGGTGCCAGGATGGCTGAGCAGTGTAGGCACCGGTACAGTGACCTGATGCACAGGGATTCTGACTGGCTTTAGAGGCTTCAGGCACGTGTCAGGTGTGGTGCAGTGCCACAGCCAAGTAAGTCATCCCATGTTGCATGTCTGCCCTGGTGCTGTACTGTGGTGTTGGCTTTGCTGTCTGGCATGCCCTGCCGAGGGTAGCATTGTCATCATGCGCATCACTGAGTGGCAGTGCCAGCTGCCGCTTGTGTTGCACTGCAGCTGTGCTGGCATGTGAGATGGGTTGGGCAGGGGTGCACCCTGTGCACAGTGGGCTGGGATGGGCAGCTGCTGTGATCAGGTACTGATGTGCACCTGTCCTTTCCATTCCCAGGGCCAGAGGACTGCAGGCAGGCCAGGGCTGCAGTGGCACATGCCCAGGCAGTGCAACCTGATGGAGGAGTCCCTGCACAAGCAGCACCACAGGGAGAAGGTAAGCACTGTCATGGTCCTTCACACTGTACATGGGGGGTGGCGGTGGGGAGTGGGTGTGGGTATGGCCACCTGTGCCACATGCCGTGGCAGCTGTGTGTGTCGCATTGTGTGTGGTGCATGCCACTGTGGCACATCCATTGGACATGTATGCCAGCTGTTGGTGGGGTGGGTGTGCGCCTGGCTACCACTTTTGTAGCTGTGGTGCTGCTGGTGCAGTGTGCCCTGTGACTGTCACTGTGCAGTCATGTGGCCATTGTGTGGTGGTGACCACCTCTGTGCAATGCCGTGGTGCACGTGTTGCTGGCTGGCATTGGCCCACCCCCTGCGGGTGTCTGTTCCAGGCCCTCCTGGGGTGTGTGGTCCCACTGCCCATTATACACTGTCGGAGCGCATGGTGCCTTGGGCCATTGCACAGATCACCTGTCCTGTCCCTTGCTATAGGTGTCTGGCATCTGGTGCAGTGAGCACCCAGAAGAATACTAAGCCAACTCATGTGGCAGACATTGCTGGTGGTGTTCAGCATATTGGAGGTCATCGTGGCCATGCAGTGAATTATGGTGGCAGAGTGGAGGGAGCGATGCCTTGCTGGGGCAGCTGGATGGGGCCATCACTAATGTTGCAGTTGTTTTCCCCTGTTTTCCCTTCCCTTGGAGTCTCCCCTCCCACTGTACAGTCCCTGCTCCCTGTCTCCTTCCCTCGCTGTACTTACCCTTTCCTAGCCCCTGTTATTTTTGTAAATAGTTCTTCCATATAAATATTTTCTGACATACCTGCATGTGTCTGTGTCTGCTTTGCAGGTGGTGTGTGGAGCCATGTTGCAGTGGCCCAGCATCTGTCTGTGTTGTGTGCATGGGAGGGGGCGCGTGTTGTGCTTCCGTGGTTCCCAGCTGTGTGCTGTGGTGTGTCCCACTTTGGTGGTGTACATCCCCTGGGTCGGTGGCCATGCATTGGGGTGCCCATGGGGTGGCACTCAGGGATGTGTGGCAGGTGTGTGCATGGTGGTGGCACATGGTCATGGTCATTGTTCGAGTACTGTCCACGCACTGTGTTGCAGTCCTCTGCTTGGTGTTGTGTGGCCTGTCCCATGTGGTCTGCCACACTGCCTGCATCCTGGCCTATTCAGTATCCACTTTTTGGGCTCCCTGTGTGCCTATGTGGTGTGTGTGTGCTTGGCTGCATGGTCCAGGATGTGGCATACTATGGTCTCGTGGGGGGGGCACAGCCAGTGGTCTGCCGTGGGGGATGGGGTCTCCTTTCATGGCTCTTCACTGGTTGTTGGCACCTCCTGTCACCTGCTATCCATGCTACTGTTGTGTTCTGGGGTCCAGTGTCTGGGTGCCTGTGAGTGCCCTGCTGGTGGGGGCCTCCTGTGACTGCTGTCACTCTGCTTCCATGGCTCTGTCCCTGGGTCTGTTCTCTGTCCCCTGTCCCCCCATTGCTGTCCTGCTCTTTGCTGCCATGGTTGCACTGGAGCATCTCTGTGTGTGTGCTATGGAGTACCTCTGTTTGTGCCATGGCGCAACTCTGTTGTGCCATAGCGCAATTTTGCCATATTCAGCTGCATTGTGCTGGCACTGTTCTGTCTGCACAACCTCTGACTATGGCTCCAGTTGTGCCATGGCTCATTGGATTTGCACCAAGCTGGACTTGCACCGGCCTTTGGCTAATTTCTGAATATCCGGGCCTTAATATATTAGATAACTACAAAATAAGGGAATGTTCAATTAAAACAATAGTGAAGAACTTATAATGGTTCTATGACTGGTCATCAACAAAAATCTTGTTGAATGACCAGACAGCGTAACCAACATGTCAACCGCAGTTTGTGTTCGGCATGCAGTTCCACTTATGGGGACGTGATTTCTGAAGTGGCACTGTAGTTGCTGTAGTGTCGGTCATTATCAAAGTCTTGCAGTTGGGGTTGTATACCTCTTATAACCATAACAGCTATAGCATAAGTAATAAAATAGTAATTTAGGTCAAAAATTACTCTGGCTCCACCTTGCACCCCCTACCTCATAAGAGTGAGTGACTGACAGAGTTTGCAAGGGCGTGGCAGCAAGTGGAGCTTTTTCTGGTTGGGTACACCCAAGATGACAACAGGATGGCCAGGTGGAGGAAGGATCAGGCTAGCAGGTAGGGTGGGTAGTGTGAGAGACCCCACTAGGTGGGACTGATATCTGCTATAGGAGGGGACAGAGATATTTAAAGATCTAAATTGGGGGGATGGCTGTGTCTTCTTTTTACTTCAGTTTGCAGTAGATACCAGTCTTGAGACCAGCCATCAACAGAGTGAAGTGGTCAGAGGATACAGAAGGCCTAGGTGAGTAAGTGTTTCATGTTGGGCAGGTCAGTGGTCTACACGATGCTGAGCAGGAGCAAGAGGATAAGGTGGGAGATGGCTGGAAACCTTATTAAAAAGAAAAACAGGGAATCAAAATCATGTTCTGGGCAGGGTAGAGACTTAAAAGAGGCCCAGCTTGCACAGGCTGTGTTTTGGTACCCTACCCATAACCCTGAGGCACATTAATTGAATTTGTTTGTGGGGAGAGCAGATTTGCTGCAATGGATAATAAAAAAAATCTTCATAGCAGAAACAGGAGCTTGGACAGGCTGGTAGCAACGAAGAGTTGTCTAAGCTCTGGCTGTTAGGGGAAGTTCTGCTTATCCAGAAAAAAAAAGTAGGGGTCAGCTTGGTGGGTGAGTCAGAGTTTATTAAAAATTATCAGAACTGGGCTGTAGCTGAAGGGACTTGGGAAGGGCTCAGGGGACTGTTAGGAATGCCAGTAACAGTGGAGTAGGCTCTTTGTTTGGGATCAGGACCACATAGCTGTAGTGCCCCCGCTCACCCAGCTCATCCAGAGAAGCATCCCATGTGGTGCTAAAATATACAGTAAAAGTACAGGAATAAATAAATATTCCTCCAAACAACTATATTACATTAGCTCAGCATATACAGCTGCACATTTTAACTAATGGTGTTTCTTACTATCTTCGACAAGAGGATTTGCCAAAATCTATGGGCAGGCTTCCAGTACTTCTTCCCAATGCTGCCTTGGGGAGTCTAACTTCCTTCTTTGTTTGTGCTGGGTTGGTACACTCTCTGCCATGGTCTCCCTCCTCCTCCATTCTCCCAACTTGAATTAGGCAGTGTTCCTGGGAGGAGTTTAAAAAATATAAATATTATAAGAGTGCAGTTGCACCTCTATAGTTACGGTTGTACTGGGAGTTCTATGTTAAACCCCAGTTTTTGCAGTTTAATAACTTCACAACTTTTCATGAAATTTTGCATGCATGGTCTTGTTGGGTAGATGTCTGGAGGTGCCAAGTTTTGTTCCAGTTGAAAGTGTGGTTTCTGAAACATAGAAATATAGAGGTAGTCGGCAGATGGGGACTGTATGATCCATCAAGTCTGCTCTTGGTTTCCAACCACCCCCTTACTTAGCTGCCTGCTTGACCATCCCACATTGTCTGTCCTATGCCCGCTTGAATTTCCCCATTGTCTTGGCTCCCACTACCCCCTCAGGTAGGCTATTCCATGGTTCCACAACATGCTCTCTGAAGAAGAATTTCCTCATATTGCTCTTGAACTTTCCTTCCTTAAGTCTAAGGTCATGCCCCCTAGTCCTGCTGTATACTTTTAACTGAAAGAGGTTCTGCATGTGCATCCTGTTGTTGCCTTTAAGGTATTTAAATTTTTCAACCATGTCCCCATGATTCCTGTGTTGCTCTAGGGAGTATAATTTGAGGTCATCTTGTCTTGCCTTGTATGGTTTCTGATGCAAGCCCTGCACCATGTTTGTTGCTCTTCTCTGTACTGTCACCAGCCTATCTATGTCCTTCCTGAGGTGTGGCCTCCAGAACTGGACACAGCACTCCAGGTGAGGCCTTACCAGGGACTGATACAGGGGCATGATTACTTCATGCCTTCTGCTTGTGATGTCCCCTCCCTATGCATTCCAGGATGCCACTAGATTTTAGTGATGCCTTTTCACATTGTTTACTGACCTTGAGATCATCTGATATGATCACCCCAGGTCTCACTCCTGCCTAGTAGCCACTAGCTGCTGTCCTCCCACTGAATACATTTTCCCTGGGTTATGTTTTCCCAGGTCTTGGACCACTCCTCCAGTTTTCAGAGATCAGCTTCCATACAATGCTGTCCCCCTGGTATGTCCACCCTGTTACCGATTTTGGTGTCATCTGCAAACAGGCACATCTTTCCCTTCAGTCCATCTGCAATGTCGTTGATGAATATGTTGAAGAGGATCGGCCCCAGATCTGAGCCCTGTGGGACCTCGCTAGTCACGCTCCCCTCTTCTGACAGAGTGCCATTCACTAATACTCTCTCCCACATAATCAGTTTCTGACCCAGTTCTTTACCGTGGGCCCGATTCCCATGTTCTCCTGTTTTTTGAGAGGGGGAACAGCTCAGGGGCAATGTGAGGAAGTATTTTTTCACAGAGATGGTAGTGGGTGCATGTAACAGCCTTCCTGAGGAGGCTGTGGGGTCTAAAACTGTGGGAGAATTCAAGAATGCATGGGACAGACATAAGGCAATTTTTGTGGGGGGTAGGAAGAAATAGGCTGTTGGTTAAATTGGATCTGCTGCTTATCCTCTAGGTAGAGAAATGGGCAGACTAGGTGGGCCAAGCGGTCCTTATCTGCCGTCAAAGTCTATGTTTCTATGTTTCTATGTTTAGTCTCCTGTGTGGAACAGTGTCAAAAGCTTTGCTGAAGTCCAGGTAAACTGCATCCACTGCCCCACCCTGATCCACTCTTTTGGTGACTCAAATGGAAAAATCAACCAGGTTTGTCTGGCAGGACCTTCCTGCCATGAAACCGTGTTGATTTTTGTAGAGCTGATCCATTTGATCCAAAAAAGCTACAATTCTTTTCTTCAGTAGGGACTCCATCAGTTTTCCTACAACTGACGTTAGACTAACCAGACGGTAGTTTCCTGGCTGTTCCTTGCTTACACTCTTGTGGAGTGGTACTACTGTTGCTCTCTTCCAATCCCCCAGCACCTCCCCACTCCTCAATGATTTGTTGAAGAGCACTGCTAAGGGGGCTGCCAGTTCTCTCCCAAGTTCTTTAAGTATTCTTGCGTGTATCCCATCGGCCCCATAGCTTTATCTACCTTTAACTTGTCTATTATCTCTAGGAACCTTTCCTCTGTGAAGCGACCCATGTCTATTCTTTCAATTGGACACATCTTTATGCCTATTGTTGGTCCGTTTCTATCTGCTTCCTGTGTGAAGACTGAGCAGAAGTACTCATTGAGTGCCTCTACCTTCTTCCCGTCTTGCTCTGTGGGTTGTCTTTCCTTTTTTGTGATTCTAACAATGCCCCCTTTGATCTTCCTTTTTTCTTGTATGTACCTGTAGAAGGTTTTGTTACCCCTTTTTACTTTCTGAGCTATCTTAACCTCTTTTTGAGCCTTTTCGTTTCTTATCACTTTTCCTGTCTCTTTTAGTTTCAGTTTGTATTCTGTTTTGTCCACCTCATTCCCTGACTGCTTGTACTTTCTGAAAGCTATGCACTTCTCTTTCACCATGGTTGCCACCTCCTTGGAAAACCATAGTGGATTTTTCCTCCTTTTGTTCATACTAACCTGATGGGCAGACTGTGATGCAACCATGGTTACTGCATCCTTCAACCTTGTCCGACATTCCTCAATGTTCCTTTCTGTTGTGTTACTAAGGCTGTCCTTCAGGCAGGCCTTCATTTTTCTGAAGTCTGCCCTCCTGAAGTCAAGGACCTTCAGTTTGGAGTATGTGGAGTCTTCAGTCCTTTTTACCCTGAACCACACCATGTTATGGTCACTGTTGCCCAGGTGGTTCCCTGCTTCGACACCGAGAACCCTATAGCTATTTGTGAATATCATAAATAGAATGATGTTACCCCTTGTGGGTGATGTCACTAGTTGACTTAGGCCTGCTTCCTGTAGTTTGACTAGGAATTCCCTGCTTTTTTGTTATGCTGCTGTGTGGGTACTCCAATCTATATCCAGCAGATTTAAATCCCCCACCAGCACCCCATGTCCCCTTTGCCTGATATCTGGAGGATGGTTTCCAGGATTTCCTTATCCCTGGCTTCCTCCTGATTTTGGTGTCTGCAGATTATTCCTACCTGAATGGATTTTCGGCTTCCAGACCCAATTGTGATCCACAGATCGTCTGTTTCCCCTTGTGCCTGCTGCATTTCTATAACATTGATGGTATCCTTAACATAAATAGCAACCCCCCCTCCCTTTTTCCCAGTTCTATCTCTCCTGAACAAGTTATACCCTGGGATAATCACCTCCCAACCATGACTGTTTGTGAACCATGTTTCAGTCACAGCAACCCAGTCTAGTCCTGCCTCAGCTATTGTGGCAGTGAGGACAGTCATCTTGTTAGTCAGACTGTGTGCATTAAGACATAGCACTGACCATTCCTGATGTGTCACTTTGTTTGTCATGCCTCCTTTGATCTTATTGTTTGTCCCTTTGGCTTTTTTTTAAGTTTTTGTTTCCTTCCTTTGCTTTGCTTTAGTCATCTGCAGAGTCGCAAAGGGTTTCATGTTTCCAGCTATCTGCTTTTGCTATCCTTGAGTGTGTAGATATGGTGCTAGCTGGAGGGGGAGAGACGGCAGTCTCTATGTGTGTTTCTCCTAGAGCTACCATCATCTTCCCTCCCACTAGTTTAAATGTCTCACATGGGCATCAAATTTCTGGCCCAGTGCCCTGACTCCCTCCTTAGTCGGGTGGAGACCATCGAATTTGAAAAACTCCCTTTCCCAGAAGTTGCCCAAGTTTCTGAATAAGTGATGCCCCTTCGTGTGACCAGTCGTTGAGCTATGCGTTGAGCTCACTTATCTCTTTCTCTCTAATTTTCTGCCTGTTCTTTCCCCTTTCCCAAACAGGCAGAATTTCATAGAATGCAATGCTGGATGAAAAAGAAACCAATTTCTCACTGAGCTGCGCAATGTGTTCCTTAAAATCCTCAACTGACTGGCTAGCAAGGTCATTTGTCCCTAGGTGGACCAGGATGTTTGAGCCCACTTCTTCCCTCTTAACTGTGTTGACTATTTGGTCAGTGTCCCTCCAAGTGGTTGATCTTGGGAGACATCTTACTTGCACATCTGCAAGTTCATTTTGTCTCAGGTGGGGTTCCACACTGTGAATCATGGAGTCCCCTATGATTATGAGTTTTTTCCTGTTGTTCTTGAGATTTTGTTTATGATGTTGTTTTGCTGTCCTGTTGCATTCTGCTTTTTGCTGGCCCAAGGCATCCTCTGTCCTTTCGGATGGCACAGACATAAGAGGTGTGTACCTGTTTCTTGTGTTTGGAGTGCTTTGTTTGTCTGGGAGAGTTGCCCAAGAACTGCCACCTTTTCCTGTAACCAGTTGCCATCCCCCAGTCTTGGTCATTCTCTGGGGGAGAGGTGTGCTGGTTTGGTGTTGGTGACATGGAGGTGTACTTCTAAAAGAAATGTTTCCTTGTAGGTGGTTACATAGGAGGCTGATCTCATCCCATGCCTCATTGAGCTGAGCCCTGAGGTGACATATCTCCCACCATATGGAACAGCGGCCCTGCCTCCAGATGACATGATCATTAAAGAGTGTCTTGCAGTGTTGGCAGCCAATGATATCCATGTGTATGCCAGTGGATGGAACAAAAGAGTACAAAATTAAACAAATTAAGAGGAAGACAATCTGTTGTCCTGAGTGATCTGAGCTGTTGCTTCCAGCTGAGAGCTTTCTATTAGTCAACCACTATTTCAGTAGTGGTACAGCAGTACATATGTTGATTTACATACAGCAGCCAGGAATTCTGGATAAGTGTCCCAACAGCTTCTTATGCTGAGAATGCAGCCGCTGGCTGGGTCTGCACAGAGCGATCGAGGAGAGAAGTTACCTCAGTGGAGATAAGAGCCTGGACTGTGCACTCCAAGGGGGATTCAGTCAGGTAGAACTGCTGTCTGGGAATCCCTGCTTCTGCACCTGCCAGAGTCTATTCTCCCAGTCAGTGAAGATCAGTGAAGCACAGCAAACAGTAAGGCTAGGGGCTGGATCACACTTGGTGTATGCCTCCTAGGGTTGTCCTTTGTGTTCTAGGTAGTACAAAAAGTAAATTTCCGTAAGTGTTTTCCCATTGGTTGTAATGCCCAGATGGTTAGAAATATTGGCCTGAGATTTTCAGGGTAGAAAGGGGCTGGCCCACAGATGTGCATTTTACTGTGTTGGTGCAAAAATTATTCAGTTTTAACATTTTCAAAAAATTGTTCTGAGCATGCTCAGTAAGCACTTCAAAATAGGTGTATGAAATGAAAAAATAATCTTCTTTTGTATTGACATCATCCTTTTTTGTGAGGGAAAATTCCATTTTCATTTGTCCACCATCTTGATTTCTGTTATTCCTAAAAATTCTAATTTCAAAAAAACAGATAAATGACATTTTGGAGAGTGACCAACACATGTAGCTTGCTTATGAAGACACCCTTATCTGGATTCTGCAATCAACTGCTCAAGAAATTCCCTTGGAATATGTTTTTTTTAAGATTATTAATCCTTTTTCATATCACGTAATGCAAAAAAAAGATTTTTTTTATCAGAGAAAAGCATATTTCTGAGAGCTGTAATTCCCAGGCACTTTGTAATTTTGCCATAAAACATGCAGAGTACATAGGGAAGGTTCCACTGATGTGTATTCTGGGGGATGGTACAAAGATCTCCATGCACTGAAAAGTTATGATCACAGATTCAGACAAAAATTTTCATTCATATGAAAATTTTCATTTGATGTGTGCTGTGCAGCCTATTTCTGACAGCTGTAGTGCCAAGGTGCTTTGAAATTTTGCCCTGAAACTTGCAGGGTACAAAAGGAAGGACCTACAGATGTGCTTTCTGGGGCTTTTGGTGCAAAGATCTACAGGCACTCAAAAGTTATGGTCACAAATTCAAATGAAAAGTGTTGATATGAACATTTTTATTTTATATATGCTGTGCACACAACATCTGACATCTGTAGCTCCCAGATGCTTTTAAAATTTGCCCTGAAACTTGCATGGCACAAAATAGGAAGTCCACAGATGTGATCTCTTGGGGGATGGTGCAAAAATGTTCAGCAACTCAAAAGTTATGATCAGAATTTCAAACAAAAATGTTCATTCATGCAAACATTTTCATTTGATACTGTATGTACTGGGCAGCCTACTTCTAACAGCTGTATCTCCTAGATGCTTTAGAATTTTGCCCTTAAACTTGCAGGGCACGAAGGGCAAGGTTCAACAGATGTGCTCCTGGAGGAATGGTGCAAGGTTCTTCAGGTACTAAAAATTTATGATCACAAACTAAAACAAACATTTTCATTCATACGAAAATTTGATATGTGATGTGCAGCCTAATTCTGACAGCTGTAACTCCCAGGTGCTTTGGAAATTTGCCCTGAAATGTTCAGGGTACAAATGGAAGGTTCCATGGATGTGCTTCTGGGGGTCTGGTACAAAGAGATTCAGGCACTGAAAAGTTATGATCACAATTTCAAGCAAAGATTTTCATTCATATGAACATTTTCATTTGATGTGTGCTGTGCAGCCTATTTCTGAGAGCAATAACTCCCAGAAGTTTTAGAATTTTATCTTGAACCTTGCAGGGTACAAAGAAGAGGTTCCACATATGTGCCTTTTGTTCAAAGAGATTCAGCCACTGAAAAGTTATGATCAGAATTTCAAATGAAACCTTTCATCCATATGAAAATTGTCATTTGCTACATACTGTGCAGCCTATTTCTGAGAGCTGCAACTTACAGGTGCTTTGGAATTTTTGGCACAAAACTTGTAGAGTACAAAGGGGATGTTCCTCAAATGTGCATTCTTGGGGATTCGTGGAAAGATCTTTAGGCACTCAAAAGTTATAATCACAAATACAAACACAAATTTTCATTCATATAAACATTTTGATACCTGCTGTGCACCGTAGTTCTGACAGCTGTCTCCCAGGTGCTTTGACATTTTGTTGTGAATCCTGCAGTGTAGAAAGGGGCTAGAGCACAGATGTGTCTTTTGCTGATTTGATGAAAAAATATTAATCAGTTCCAAAGTTATTTAGTTTTACAATTTTCAAAAATGTGTTCTCAGCATGCTCATTAAGTACTTCAAAATAGCTGTATGAAACAAAAAAGAATCTTTTATTTTGACATCATCCTTTTTCATGAGGGGAAAATCCTTTTTATTTGGCTGCCATCCTGTTTTCTGTTTTTCCTAAAAAATCTAATTTGAAAAATAAAGATAAATTACATTCTGGAGAGCCACCAACACATGCAGCGTGCTTATTTTGACAAATTATGGAGGTATGGGAGCACACGGTCCAGAGGGACCTGAGCTCCCACAGGCAAATAAGGGTACAATTACATCATCTCAAAAATTGTGGATGGATGGGAGCACAGGTCCCTCCTATAGGCAAATAAGGATACAATTATACTATCTCAAAATGTAAGAAAATTCATTGCAAAAGCACTTTTTTAATTCACTAATTAGGGATAAAGTGTCAAAAGTAGGGAAATGTGGTGTTAGGGTTTCCAACTGTAATACAGCACCTCCACCCTGCAGGCAGCAACAAGCATGGGTGTGCCTTGGGGTTTTCAACCCTAACACTCACCCCATTCTCATACACTGTACCCATCTTAGCTTATTTAGTCATGGAATGGGGTGAGCATTATGGCTGACATTCTGAAAGCACACCACAAGCCTGTTGCTGCCTGCAGGGTGGGGTGGGGTGTTAAGGTTGGAATCCCCAATGCCACATTTCCCTAATTCTGTTGCTTTAAGCTAAACTAGTGCATTAACAAAGTTTTTTGCAATGAAACATAGAAACATAAACTTTGACAGCAGATAAGGACCGCTTGGCCCACCTAGTCTGATCATTTCCCTACCTACAGGATAAGCCGCAGATCCTAGTTAACCAACAGCCTATTTCTTCCTACCCCCACAAGAATTTCCTTATGTCTGTCCAATGCATTGTTTAATTCTCCCACAGTTTTAAACCCCACAACCTCCTCAGGAAGGCTGTTCCATGCATCCACTACCCTCTCTGTGAAAAAATACTTCCTCACATTGATCCTGAACCACCCCCCTCTGTCTTTAAATGGTGTCCCCTTGTTCTTGCACTCCTCTTTTTCTGAAAGATGCTACCCTCTTGGACTTTGTTGATTTCACTGAGGTACTTTAAAGTTTTTATCATGTCCCTCCTCTCCCTCCTTTCCTCACGGATATACATATTAAGCGCCTTTAGTCTCTCCTCATATGGCTTCTCTTGCAGACCCTGCACCATTTTAGTTGCCCTCCTCTGGACTGCCTCTATCCTGTCTATGTCCTTGCTGAGATAGGGTCTCCAGAACTGGACACAGTACTCCAGATGGAGTCTCACCAACTGTCTGTACAGAGGGATAACAACTTCCTGTTTTCTGTTGGTGATGCCTCTCCCTATGCATCCCAGTATACCCCCAGCCCTTCCTACCACCTTCTCACATTGCTTGCTAACCTTAAGGTCATCTGATATGATTACCTCCAGGTCCCTTTCCTTTTTTGTTGTTGTTACTACCTCTCCCCCATTGTGTAATCTTCCCCTGGGTTTTTGTTTCCCAGGTGCATTATTTTGCACTTCTTTGCATTGAATCCTAGCTGCCATACTTCTGACCATTCCTCCAACCTTGCCAAGTTCCTTCTCATCCTTTCTACATCTCCTTGTGTATCAACCCTGTTGCAGATCTTTGTGTCATCTGCAAAGAGGCATACTTTTCCTTCCAGTCCCTGTACAATGTCACTTATAAAGACATTAAAAAGGACTGGACCCAGTACTGAACCCTGTGGTACCCCACTAGTAACCCCTCTTTCTTCAGAGTGGACTCCATTTACAATTACATTGTGTTTTCTGTTGTCCAGCCAATGTTTTACCCAGGTTCCCTCCCTGGGACCCACTCCTAGGCTGGTTAATTTGACTATTAATATTTTGTGTGGGACTGTGTCAAATGCGTTGCTAAAGTCTAGGTAGGCCATGTCCACAGCCCCTCCCTGGTCTACTACTTTGGTCACTCAGTCAAGGAAATCAATTAGATTCATCTGACATGTCCTTCCTGCTGTGAATCCATGCTGCCTTGGGTCCTGTATATAGTATAGTGGTGTGATTGTGACTATAGTTACGGTTGAGTAGGCAGTTTAATGTTAAACTCCAATTTTTGCACTTTAATAACCTCACACCTGTTGAACAGATTTGCACAAACAATTTGCATGTGCAGACTTGAGGGGCTAGTCTCTGAATGTGCCAAGTTTTGTTCCAGTCCGATATGTGGAATGTGAGTTCTGGATGGTGCAAAAAGTGAATTTTCATATGTTTTTTCCCATTCATTTTGCTGCTTCTCTGTGTGACACGGATGCCTGGTTGATTTGGAATTTTGGGCTGACATTTTGGGGTAGAAAGGGACTAGCCCACAGATGTGTCTTTTGCTGGTTTGGTGAAAAAATATTACTCTGTTCCAAAGTTATTTATTTTTACAATTTTGAAAATTTGGTTCTGAGCATGCTGAGAAAGCACTTATAAATAGCTGTATTAAACAAAAAAAAAACATCTTTTTTCATATTGACATAATCTTTTTTTGTGAGGCAAAAAATCCTTTCTTGTTTGCCATCTTCTTGATTTCTGTTTTGGTGTAAAAAAAATTTAAAACTCACAAAAATAATATTTTGCAGAGAAACCAGCACATGTACCTTGCTCATGGGGACTCCATTGGGTGGATTCTGCAGTTAACTGTTGTAGGAATGACCCTGAAAAGTGTTTTTTTTTTGTTAAGATTTAAAATCCTTTTTTCGTGACTCTCGTCTGCTCTTTTTTTGTTAAACTTTTACATTTTAAAATCCAGAAAAATGGTATGCTGGAGAGAAACCAAGAGATCTGTCTTGGTCTTTGGGATTCCGTTAAGTGGATTCTGCAGTTAACTGTTGAAGGAATGCCCTTGAAATGTGTTTTCTTGCAGTTTTTACATCCTTTTTTGTCACTCACTTCCTTTTTCAAATGAATGACAGAAAATTATTTTTTGTTTGCTATCTTATTCTCCATATTTTAACTAACTTCTGACACCTGTAGTGCCCAGATGGTTTGGAATTTTGGTCTGAAATTTTCAAGGTAGAAAGGGGCTGCCCCACAGATGTGCTTTGTGCTTGTTTGGTGTGTTAGAAGTTAGCAAAAAAAAGGAGAACAAGGTGGTGGCAAATGAAAAGGATTTTCAACTGTTAATACAAAAAAAGTGAGTCACAAAAAAGGATGTCAAATCTACATAAAAAAACATTTCAGGGGCATTCCTCCATATGCTTGTATGTCAAGTGGCACTCTGCACCCTCTGATTGCTGTTCCCATATTTTAACATGGTTTTATGGTGTCCAGTGGCACCCACCACCTTCCAATTGCCTCCCCATCATTCATATATATTTCCCTGGTGTGTAGCGGTATCCTCCTTCCAGTTGGCATCCCCATAATTAAATACATATTTCCCTGGTGTCTAGTGGAACCCTTTCCCTCAGATTGCCATCTCTGACATTCAAATATGTTTCCATGGTGTCTAGTAGCACCCCCCTCTGATTGCAGTCCTCATCATTAAATATGTTTCCCTGGTGTCTAGTTTCACCCCTCCCAGTCCAGTTCCTGACACCATCTTTTAAAACCCTATAAAAAAAGAAAATATTCCCTTGATGTCTTTTTTAAACTGTAAAAAAAAAGTCCCTAACCGTTCTGACCCCCCCTCAGCCTGACCTCCCACTGAGCATCCATCACCCAACACACTTCTCACACACCCTAAGGACCCACACTCACCTGAACAGGTCCCATGGTAAAGATCCAGTCTCCAATTGAAGACAAGTCTTGCTGCTGGAACTGCTGACTTCAATATGAGAAATTAAGGTAAATGTGGTTCAATGTATTTCAATAGAGTTTCCAATTTTCATGCATAACTTTGTAATTTTTGTAGATTTTGACCCCACATTTTCAACATGGAGTTTTTGGGATGCCTCCTCACAAAAATATCAGTGTAATTTCCTTTTCAGCAAGATTTGAACATATTTTACCAGTGTTGTTCATGAGGTGAGGACATAAGAAGGCTATGTTGAAAATTTGGGGAAAAATATGTAAGAATGCCGAAGTTATGCCCATAAGGTGAGATTTTGCTATGCTCATTCATAACATTGGCAATTTTAAATATTTTGACACCATGTTTTCATCATAATCATGTTTTTACACCACCTCATGAATGTGACAGCTGTCATTTTTCAAACCCTGGTCAAACTGCATTTTCACACCTGGGTCATGCAATTGTGTTGTGGTGGTGTGTAATCACATTTTCAAAGGGTTTTAAACATTTTCATTACTGTGATTCATGACATAGGATAATAAGAAGACTATCCTGAGAATTTTCTTTTTTTTTTATAATTTAAACTTTATTAATACATTTCCTTTTGTGAAGGGCAGTTACAGCAAATCAAGATGTGACATACCGCATGTACAGTAAGAACTGCCCAACCGCCCCACCCACCCCACCTCCCTTACAGCAGCAACAAAACTATATCACCCTAAAGTGCAGTGAATATTCCTGTTAGATATATGAGTAAGACTAAGGTGTGGTGCAATCCTCAGTGAGACAATGAGAGTAAGGAATACAGGGGATCCCATATATTACCATAAGCTGCTAGTCTGTTGTGAAGACTTGCAATCGCCTTCTCTGTTCAGAGATTAGCAATGATTTCATGTAACCACTCCTGGAAAGATGGGCGGTTTGGTCCTTCCAATGACATAGGATGAGTTTTTTAACAGAGAGGGCAACCATGGGGATATGGTATTTCCTGATTCTAACTCTAACCAGGGACATGTCCCCTAGGAGACAAACCTCAGGAATAAAATACTCCTGAAGGCCCAGTAGGGGATCAAGAGACATCTTAATTGAATTCCATAGAGGGAAAACTTTGGGACAGGACCAGAACATATGAAGGAGCATTCCTTCTTCTTGCAAACACTTAGTACATGTACTAGAATTTGAGAAACCCCATTTTTTAGTTTAATGGGGGTACAGTACATATTATGTAAAATATGGTATTGCATGAGACGCAATCTATCTTGGGAAATGTACTTATGGCAGAATCTCCATAGGGATTACCAATCCAACTGGAATTGAGGGAGGAGTGAGTTCCAGAATCTAGTAGGTCTGAAAGAATCCCCATATTTTTTATAATACAACACCCTTTATAACTTGGATACGATGCCTGGGGATCCAGACAATAGGGAAATTTCGGGTATCAAGGCTGACACTTTCTGAGAAGGGGGAGGATTCCCCAGGACTAAAGTGAGAAGGTGTCTTAACTGCATGACCTTAAAGTGAGATGAGACCGGGATAAGAAACTTATCAATAATTCCACCTGGGTGCAACCAGTGCCCTTCCTCATCTACCAGGGAAAGCAGTTTTCCATCGCCTAATTGAGGCAACCATTTGAAGGGAATCCGCTTTCCATTAATAGTAAAAGATGGGGAGTTCCAAATAGACAGATCTAAATCAGCCTGAGGAGAATAATGAAGAAATAAACATAACTGTGCATAAACTCTTAAAGAGATACTATTGTGGTGCAGTCAGCCATCTTTACATGAGACAATTTGAGGTAAAATAAAGTTAAGGGATCAAGACGTTTAGCTTTAATTGCATCTAACTCAACCTTAAGCCATACTGGTTGTAGCATTTCAGGGCCTGGGGATATCCATATCACACATTTTGCCAGATGACTGGCCCAGTAGTATAGTGCCATATAGGGAATCCTCAACCCCCCCCCCTCAAGTTTTGGGGCAGTTAGCTTGTAATAAGCCAAACTGGGATATTTATCAGCCCAGATAAATCTAGTAAATATATTGTGCAATTTCTTAAACCAGCCTATAGGAATAAAAGAATTGAGAAGGGATAAGGGGTAGAAAATTCTAGGAAATACATTCATCTTAATTATGTTAATCCTGCCCCATAATGATATAGGAAGTTTAGACCATCTGTTAAGGTCGTGAATAACAACCTGTGAGAGAGAGTGTCCAGGTTATCTTTAACCCAAGATGAGGGGTTAAGGGATAACTTAATGCCCAAATGTTTAAATGCTCTAGGAGTCCAACCTAAGCCTAGGGGACAGATATCGTCCTTAAATACCTTGTGATTTAATGGGAAAAATAAGAATTTACTAGCATTCAACTTATAGTTGGATAGCTCACTAAATCTGACTATTTCATTCAGTAAGAGTGGTATTGATGAAACGGATGGGAAAGATGTATCAACAAATCATCCGCATACACAGTGAGTTTAATTTCATGATGCCCAACCCGGATACCTCATATAGAAATATTTTGGAGGATGTTTTGAATGAGAGGTTCCAAGTATAAGTTAAATAACAGAGGTGATGGGGGCAACCCTGCCTAGTACCTGAATAAAGTGGGAAGGAATTAGAGAAGGCCCCATTAGCTGAGATTCTTGCTGTAGGGGATTTATATAATGCAGCAACCCAGGATATAAATGCTGGAGGGAATTTAAAGGTACTCAAAACCTTAAACAAAAAGCTCCAATTCACCCGGTCGAATGCCTTCTCGACATCCAAAGAGACCAGACCTGCAGGGAACTCAGCATCTCTGGTAGCTGAGAAGACGTGGGATAACGTACGCAAATGATCCACCGATGAGCGTCCCTTCATAAATCCTACCTGATTCATACCTATTAACTCAGGGAGTACCACAGATAGCCTGTTAGCTAAAATCTTTGAGAGAATTTTAATATCTTGATTTAGGAGGGATATAGGCCTATAACTCTGGACGAGCTCAGGGTCCTTGTCTGACTTGGGGAGAAGCACTATCAAGGCTTCAAAAAGATGACAATCAACCTCCGTCCCGGATAGAATATGCTGAAATAATCTATTAAGTATTGGTAATAAAAGTTCTCGAAATGTTTTATAGAAAAGGGAAGAAAATCTGTCAGGCCCAGGAGTTTTATCTTAGGGTAAACCATTAATAACCTCAGCAATTTCTTCCTGAGTTATAGGAGAGATGAGAGAGTCTATGTAATGTGCTGGAAGGGAGGGCAAGTGAGAATCCATTAGATACTTCTCCATGCTTACAGGGCTGGGAGGGTGCTCCATGTCCCCATACAGCATTTTGTAGTATGCTGCGAACTCTTGAACTATCTCAGTAGGAGATGTTTTCAGAGACCCATCTACCGATGCCCTGATAGAAGGGATAAATCTCACAGACTCTTGTTGCTTAATACGGAGTGCCAATAAGCGCCCTGCCTTCTCACCTTGATCAGTATAACTAGCTTTAGTGCATATGATAGCTAACTCTGCCGTTTCCCAGAGTAATTCTAAATATTTATCTCTGAACACTAGGAGCTTCGCCTTGTCCTCTTCTGGGGAATTAACCGAGACATTGGACTCAAGAACCCAAATTTGGGATAAGAAGGATAATAATTCCCTTTCCCTAACTCTTTTCCTAGCCTCCGAAATGCTAATAAGAACGCCTCTCATGTAGGCCTTAGAAGCCCCCATATAATATCCAGATTTGCACTGTTTAAAGGGTTGGACAGAAAAAAGGCCTCAATGTGCTCCCTTATGGTTTTTCAATATTTAGAGTCTTTAAACAGTTGATCATTAAGCTTTTCCATCTTGTTTCTCTCTTTGAAACATCCTGGATTGTTAGTTCACACAACACCAAGGAGTGATCGGAGACAGGGCCAGGCTGGATCAACAAGGTCCTAACCCCAGGCAGGAGAGTCTGAGAAATGAATATGTAATCAATGTGGGACTGCGAGCCGTGTGCTAAAGACCTGTATGTAAACTCCTTGGAATCCGTATTAAGGACACGCCAGACATCACAGAGCCAGCACTGATCCAGTAGGTCTTTAAAAGCCCTCTGACCTGGGGAGACCCCCCCGATCACCACCCGACCTGTCAAGGTTTGAGTCTACAACTTGATTAAAGTCACCCCCAGGATAATCCTTATGGGTAGGAAAGGCAGGATTACATTTATAAGTCTCATGAAATAGCCAGGATCATCTGCATTAGGACTGTATATGCTACCCAATAACAGCGGTATTGACCAGAGAGTACCTATAACAAAAACGAACCTACCCTCAGGGTCCCTAATAACTTGAAATGAAACAAAGCGAATGCCCCTGTTAATAATAAGCATAACCCCACAGCTATTTGAAGAGCCTTGTGCCTCATACACCATCCCCACTTGTTGTCTCCTCACTTGTGAGGCTTCCGTATCTAAAAAGTGAGATTCCTGTAGAAAATTTATCTGAGTACGTAATAGGCTTAAATGTTTGAGAACCTGATATTGCTTAGATTTTTTCCTGATCCCCTTAACGTTCCACATTGCAAAAGTCACCTCCTTGGCCATCTACTAATGACTACTAAGAGTAATAGATTCGGCCCTGCACTCAGGGTGTATAACACTAAAAATCTAACCCCTCCCTTTGCTGCTGTAAGGCCCTCCCACCACCCCAACCCCCACCAAGAGCCCAGGTTTAAACCCCCAGTATGCCCCACCCCCAGCAAGAATACATAGCACTACCCCCTCCCAACCACCCAATCTGTCACAAACAATGCTTAGCACAGCACTGGATCATATCCTCCCCCTCCCACCCCCCAAACCTATCCCCTGCTAATGATCACCCTCATATCTCTAGATATAAAGTAGTTAAAGAATTGTGTTAATGAACCCTTAATGTCTAAGGAGCGGTCTCGGACTTCTAGAGCCTGTGGACTTATGTTAGTGAATCCACTAGATATCAAGAAAAATAAACAAAAAAAAATGAAACTGGTTGTCACAAATGTGAATATTGCAGGTCGCCGCAAGACTCCAAAATGAGAGTTGGAAAATGCTTGTCCCCATGGGGAACTACATCGTGAACCAGGACCAGAGGAAAAACTAATACTGAGGGGTAAGCCCATTATCGAGATGAGAACATGAGAAAGCGAGAGGCCGAGTGAAAGCTGAAACGGGATCCTGATGTGAGAAAACACTAGGAGTAATTACCCAGGGGTTACTGACCCCTAGTTCCAAACCCCCCCTCCCTGCAAAGCCAGGACGGCATAGCAATTGAGAGCAATCCCTCTTGAGGCAAAATGACCGGACCTGTGTTACATGGGCGAACCACGCCCCCATGTAGTCGTAACCAAATTCAACTGACCTGCCAAAAGCACCCTGGAAGCCCGAAACCAAACTGAAATCTGAAATCCCAACATGCAAAAATTAATCAGAAGGCATTAATCAAAAACTTTCCCCGGTATGCTCCCCCTTGAAACTAAACATGCAACTTTATCCAGGATGCAGTCCAAAACAAGCCATCACGAGGTCCCCCCAAGGATTCTCCCTGAAACTCTATTAACACCAACAGGCCAGGGCCTGAAAAAAGTAAGAGTCAGGCCGTATGCTAGTAGTCCAGTTCTATTTGAGAGCTCAAACTCGACTAAGTTCCGTCTTTAGAAGGAGCGTTCTCCACGAAAATTAAGTAACAGTTCACTCAGAAGTTCCCGGTGAATCTTGAAGATCAGGAGGCCCTCTCAGGTCATCAGGAACAAATCTGGCAATGCCAATTTAAGGCTTGGTAGCGCAGCTTCAGGATCCTCAAAATTAAGCCATGAGCCATTTACTGAGACTTGTAACTTTGCTGGGTATCCCATCCTGAACTTTAATCCCACCGCTATGATCTTAGAAACAATCGGGTGGAAGGCTTTCCATTTCAATCGGACTGGGCCAGGGATGTCTTGAGCAATTCTCAGCTTCGCCTTCTCCCATCTGACTACTTGCAGGGCCTTGACTTTCTGTAAGAAATGCTGCTTTTCTAGGTAGTTCAGAAAGCGGCAAATGATGGGACGTGGAGGGGCATGAGGTGGGGATTTTGGTCGCAAGGACCGGTGAGCCCGTTCTATGATATATGTTGGGCCAAAGGGAGAGGGACCAGCAACCCTTTCTACTAGCTTCTGGACAAAAACTACCGTATTCTGGCCTTCTTCCACTACAGGGAGCCCGAGAATTACCACATTATTTCTCCGACTACGGCCTTCCAAATCTTCGAGTTTAGCATCTAGACGAGATAACTTTTGTTTCGTTAATAGGAGTTCAGGATCCAGACTTTCCGATTTTCTCTCAATCGAAACTATTCGGGCAGTGTTATCAGAGACTGTAGAGGAAACATCCTCTAACTTTCTGGAGAGGGATTTCAAGTCAGTTGCCATATCTTTCATCGCTTCCTGGAATGGCTTAAATTCCTCCAAGAATGTGTTAAGAGTTAAGGGTTCTTGATCCCCAGCTTGACACATAGGATCTGTTTTTTCTGGGCCACTCGAGGCTCAGGATTTCTTTGAGGCCTTCTCAGGAGTTGCGGGGGGGGTATGCTTCTGCGGGGCTTTCTTCATATAAGCCTCCATTTACCATGCAGATACCCAAAACTGGAGCACAAGCTATTTAGACACAAGGAGAATTCGTAGGCAGAGGAATTAGTTGAGTTTTAATGTTATTAAAAGATTAATTTATATTCAGGAGGCATGAGCTTAGCGGAGGAGCTTCTACTCAGCACTCTGCATCACGTGATCGCCTATCCTGATAATTTTCTTCTTGTTATATGTATGCATCTAAGGAGGGATGGGAGCTCTATGGGCTCTGTGCTCCCACAGACAAATGAGGAGACAATTTTACTATCTTATAAAATAAGGACATTCTTTGCAAAAAAACTTAGTTAATGCACTAGTTAGGGTTAAAGCAACAAAAGTTGGGAAATGTGGCATTATGGTTTCCAACCCAAACACCCCACCCCCACCCTGCATGAGACAACAGGAAACACCATTATGGTTTCACCTCCCTTGCCTCTTTGTAAATCAGGCATGGGGCATGCTTAAGTGTTGTCAACTCTAATGCTCACCCCATTCTGATATACTGTAGCATCTCAGCTTATTTACTGATGGAATGGGTTGAGTGTTAGGGTTGACAACCCCAAGGCACACCCCACACCTGATTTGTGAAGAGGTAAGAGAAGTGAAATTGTAATGGTTTTTCCTGTTCTCACCTGCAGGGTTGGGGATGGGGTGTTTGGGTTGGAACCCATAACGTCACATTTCCCTACTTTTGAAACTTTTTGCATTAATGGAGTTTTTTTTTTGCAAAGAATATATTTATATATACTGGGCTGGATATTCAAAAGGGTTGTGCAATGCGCAATAGGGTTGCGCCAGCGCAAGTCAGAAAATGCGCCATTCTGCGATATTCAGCAGGAAGCAGTTGCACCACTGAAAACATGCTGAGCAACAGCGCAATGATAATGAAGGCATGCGCAACCGAAGGGGAAGGAACGATGCATAAAGGGCACAGTGCGATGTTCAAAGACTTGCACAATGTGCAACAATGGAGCAGGCAGAAGTTGCGCCATAGCGGAAATGAGCCAAAATAAAAAGGAGCAAGGAAGAGTTGCAAGAACGCTACAGGGAGGCACATGAGGCAGGGGGAGAGACAGGCACAGGAAAGCAACACAAAAGAGGGCAGGCCAGGGAAACCACACCACAGAAGAGGGGCAAGGGAAGGTGTGTGGGGCTACACAAAGCAGAGGCCAGTAGGTGTACCCGGTGCAGGGGAGGTAGCAGTCAGGACAGCAGGTGGAACAAAGCAACAGCTGCTGGGGGGAGAACGCAAGCCAGGGACATGGCCAGTGCTACCTTCCACATGGATACCGTAATGAGGGGGGTGAGAAGGCATGCTGCAGGGGGATGTGGCTGTGGAAGGGCCCGTCGGCGGTATGCCTCCTACAGGCAGTACCGAGCCCGCACCAGCTTTGAGCTGTACACAGAAATCAAGATTGTGGGCCGGTACCACCTGAACAGGGCAATACTGAGGCAGTTCTGTGAGCTGTGCAGTGATGTGATGCAGGCACCCACACGATGGAGTCATGCTCTGTCAGTGGAGATGAAGATAACAGCCTGCATGTGCTTGCTCACCACGGGTACCTTCCAGAGACCAACAGGGGACACCACAGGCATAACACAGTCGGCCACATCACGCATCCTCACCCAATTCCTCAGCGCACTGCTGCCACATGCTGCGGAGTACATCCATTTCCCCAGCACTGCGGCAGAGCGCACAGCAAACATACAGGAGTTTCACAGGGTAGCACTTATGCCTGGTGTGCTAGGGGCAATAGACTGCACTCATGTGGCCATACGCACACCACCTGGCCCCGAGGGTGCCACCTACATGAACCTTAAGGGATATGGCAGTGTCAACTGCCAGGTGGTGTGCGATGCCAGTGGGCGCATCATCAACGTCTGTGCCATGCACCCTGGGGGAGCACATGATTCCTTCATCTGGCACCAGTCGGCACTGTGCCACCAATTCGAGAGTGGGGACATCCCCACAGGTCATCTAGTGGGTGAGTATGTATGTAGAACTGACATATCATGGGCAAGGGGTGGTCTGGCCTGAGGTGCCATGGGTGTGGCCCACAGGGTGTGGGGCAGTCTGAAGCTGAACAAGACACTAACCTCCACTATCTTCAAACACAGGTGACAGTGGATACCCACTCCATCCCTGGCTGCTCACACCCTACCAGCGGCCCACGATTCCATCACAGCAATGCTTCAATGAGGCACATGCCACCACATGCAATGTCATTGAGTGAGAGTTTGGGATGCTGAAGGCACATTTCCATTGCCTGGACACCTCTGGCGGTGCCCTACAGTATAGCCCCTCAAAGGTCTGTGGGATATTCCTGGCCTGTTGCATCCTGCACAACATGGCCAAAGACTGTGGGATAGCCATACAGGTTGAAGAGGGGGACAGCGATGGGGACGATGGTGATGCTGCTGACGATGGGGATTGGCAGCCCCCCCCTTGGCCGATGGGACCCCCGACTGATCTGGCTGGCACAGCTGCACTGGGACACCATCACAAAGGAGCACTACAACCAACACAGGTAAGTCATGGTGCCATGTGCAACCACCAGTGGCTAGGGCACAACCCACATACATGCATGGAAACACACCAGGGGTGCATGCTGGCAAGGGATGTGGCAGGGCACAGAAGCACACACATACAACCAGGGAGGGGTGAATAGTAACACGCCACATGGATGGACACACACATGCATACACAATAGGCACAAAGTGCACAGGGGTCAGGTGCAAAACTGAGCCAGAATGCAAACACTAGCAACACACATGTCCACAGGCCACCATGTCCATTGACTGTCCATGCGTGTGTGTCAGATGCTGGGCACCATCGCACTTTGGTGTACAGTGCAATGCAGGCATCATCATGCACACATACCTGTGGACAGCAGCCGGAAGGGTGTGCAAGTGGACCGTGTGTCTGTGTGCAGGGCCGGGCACCTACCCGTGCACTGCCCACCGAAACACACAATGCACACAGGGCAGCACCAGACAGTGCCCATGCTAGGAGACAGGTCAGTCTTGCGGCACAGTGCCACGTCTGCCTCGGATGTGTGGGCGGCCCCGCTGAGACCCAGCAGCACTGGCAGGCTGACCACGGGCCTCATGGGATGGCACCGATAGTCCACCAGGGGTTCCACTGCGTGAACGCGACCATGCCCGCACAGGGGTCTGCAGCACACTGAACATTCCTGCACCAGGAGTGCTCGGGAGGCCCACAGCTGAACCTGGCGTCGACAGGGTGGGTGTCACACGATGCTGGGAATGGGGAGTGAACAGCGAACTGCGTGGTGTGAGCGACACATGGGCACCTGACTGTGTGCCCATTGTGGCCATGACAGCAATTAATGGCTGTGCAAGCCTGTCAATGGCAGCGGTCACATTCTCCTGCAAATGGTCAATCTGTGACACGATCCTATTGGTGTCCCTGCTGTGTCGCTCCATGACCTGCTCCAGAGCCACACACAGTGCCTCCATGGACGTTGTAAGCCGCATCTGCTGCTGTACCAATGCCTACAGTAGGCGGGTGTGCTCGTCAAAGATGTCGTCTGCCACCTCGGCATCCTGTCCCTCAGGGTATGCAAGGGCCTGATGTTCAGCACCCCTTGATGGTGGGAGCTGCTCACCAGAACCAGATATGGGCAAGTCCACAGGTGGTGCATGGACGCCCAGTCCCGGTGGGTGACTGCTGCTGCTGCCCCCCCACCTGCTGTGCCCAAGGGACCTGTTGTGTCTCCGCTGTGGCCGCAACAGTCCCACTGTCCTGACCAGCCACTGGTGCTGCCCCACTGGTGCTGACAGGCACAGCCTGGGACTGTGCTGACACGCTGGCCCAGACGTCGGCACCAGCCAGGTCAATGGGCGTGAGCTGGCCTGCTGTGTGTCCATTCCATGGCACACACATGTCACTGCCCATGACGGTCGTGTCTTCATCATTGGTGCAGGTCTCTGCCCCAGCCACAGCCACAGCGTGCTGGCATCCTTGGATACCAGAACACTGAGACACAGGAAGGGCTTCCCCCACACCTGTCTCAATGACATCAGAGTGGACAGCCAGGCGGCCCCCACTGTTGCAGTGCTCAACGTATACCTGTGGAGGTGGATGGTCCCTCCTCCAACTCCAGATGACTGTCCACAGTGGACAGGCCCTCAACCACTGACCCCTGCAGACACACTGGATCTGTAATAGAAAGTAATGTCACATTACTGCATGTGACCTACCCTGCCCCCCCATAGACAGACCATGACTTACCGTGCAGTGATGGGCTACCACCCATCTGGAAGCCACCTCCTGGAACTCCCTCTATGGCACTGCACTGAATGCTTGCAGCAAGCATGTCCTCTGCCGGTGTGAGCTGCACCACCTCCGGCTGGCCCCCGCCTGTTGCAGCACGTGCCGCCCTGATGGCAGCCACCTTCTCCTTCACCCTCCTCCTGTTAGTACCCATCTTGTTCTTACACTCCTGATGGAGCGCTGGTGGCTGCCGTGCAGGTTGATGGCACGAGCCACCTCCTCCCATGCAGCAGCACGGGCCTGAGGAGTGCCCCGCTGTCCACTGAGCAGTGGCTCCTGATCAAGGTAGGCCTTGAAGAGTGCCTCCGTCTCGGCCTTTGTGAAATTGGGCCTCCTCTACCGCCCACCATCGTAGTCCTCCTCACCCAGACCTCGCTCATTCATTATTCAGCCTGTAAGGATGACAGTGGTTACCTGTGACTGTGCAGTACAAAGCATGTCCCTATACCACAGTCCAGACCCCCCCACGCAGTATGCAACTCACCAATAAACTACAGTAACCGACTATGGCCACTGCAGAACATTGTTGCACCTACATAGCGCAATCCATGCAAATTAGGTGAGGAGCAACTTTAATTAGATGCAAATTGCACTGCTGCGCCATTAAATGGCTGATCGGATGATTAGCATATGACGGCAGAATATCGTGCCGTTGCACTTTGCGTAATTGTGTTGAACGTGCTGAGCCAATGGCGCAGTTCTGTGGCATGCGTAGTACACCTCACTGCGCATGCCCAGGTAGCTTACGCAGGCATCTGCCACACTGATGATGTGCTGTGCATGGTAGGCAATGTAGGGCACGGCCACCATTGTGCCAGTGGTGCTATAGCGAGGGTCACTACATGGCGCTGTGGCACAACTGCGTGATAGTTTGCTGTGGCGCTGGCACACAGGCAACCAATCGTGCTAGATGCATAGTCGTCCAATGGCGCTGTGTGTGGCCTTGCGGCAGAGACCCATGACCCTATGCCCCACCTATGCCCCCTTGGCGCCATACGTCCGGCATGGCTGCACCTCTATCGTGCTGTTCAGTAACAGCATGATAGGGAATGGCGGCGCTGTACCGTGCAGCATTTCCACGTGGGGTACCGCACTTCAGAGTGCCATATTGCCTACTATAGTGGATGAGATGGCACGCAGGAGAGCCCCACAATGGAGTGCCATTGAGTTGGCCAACCTTGTGGCCATTGTAGAGCCACACTATGGCCCACTGTTTGGTGATGAGGCACTGGACAGGGCCAGGACCCAGGTCTGGCAGGAGGTGGCCACTGACCTGGAGGTGGCCACTGGATGCAGGAGGACCTCAGAGCAGTGCAGGCACCATTACAGGGACCTCAGGAGGAGGGAGCCGGAGCTACTTGCCCGTCTGCAGTCACGTGCCAGGAGGGGCATGGTGCCTTGTCCAGGTGGGTGATACGTCTACACACTTGTATTGTCCATATGGGTAATACTGTCTCAGGTGTCCAGCACATAGGGGAGGGATAGTCTAGGGTTGGCTGTGGCAGTGTTTACAGGGTATGGGGTGGGTGGGTCTGGCTGGGTGGGTGGGCACACACATTGGGGAAGGGGGACTTTGCTTTGTGATTGTACTGATGTTTTTCTCTCCTTGTTTCCCCCACAGGCATGGATGAGCAGTGGTGGATGGGGGAGCGGCAGCAGAGGGAGGAGGATGCAGCGCACAGGAGAGTCAGGGACCAGCACCACCGACATCACCGGCCTGATGAGGGTGAGTGCCATGACATCATGATTACTATTGCATGCTTTGTAACAGGGTGGGAAGCAGGGCATGGCCACCATCCATGGACACCACTGCCATGCACGCGACTTGTGACAGTCAGCACTGTCCAGTGGCACTGCATGTCTGGGAGTGCATCAATGGTGGTCCATGCGTGCACTGGGCACATGGCTGTGGCACTGTCTGCACACTGTATAGCCACGTTACTCTACGGCCTTGGTGGTGCTATGCAGAACATGGGCAGTGGGTGTGTGTAACAGTCCACATGGCTGTTGCTGCCTGGTTAGGCATGTCTTGTGGACACGGTCACTGTGGGTGGGAGCACACCATCACAGGAGTGTGGCACAGGGCTGTATGCCATGCATAATGGGTGGGCTGCAGGGGGATGGACAGTCACACCTATTGACTCTGATCCCTCATCTTAGGTGAACGGCAACTCCTGCAGATACAGCAGGCTGTGCAAGAGCTGCTGCAGGTGGCAAGAGAGTCCCTGCAGATCATGAGGGACATGCACCGGCATGGGGTCCGGAGGAGGAGGAGGAGAAGGGCCAGATGACAGCACCAAGCGGAGGAGAACCAGGCCGGCCACTGATGTCCCCATGCACCTACTAACACCTTCCCCCCTTTGACCAACCCTCACACCCCACCTTCCCTCTCCCATATGTTCACCCCTGCCCCTTACCCACCCCCATCTTGTTTATGTCCCCCCCCACCTTTGTACATAGTTGTGTATATAGTTATTTTTGATATGTTTGAATACAAATATTTTGTTATGAATACTATGGTGGTCTCTGATTTGCAGCTGGCTATAGGTGCTCAGCTGCAGTGGTGTGCATGGCATCTGAGGTGGTGCAGTCATGGGTATGTGTGTATGTGCATGGGGAAGTGTCTATGGTGTGGCAGTAGCTATCAGTCGGTGTCTGTGTTGTGTGTGTTGTTCCCTGTGCATTGCATTACTGTGTGCAGTGGTCCATGGTGCATGCTCTGTGTCCATTGTGCCCCTGTCAACCCATCCTTGGCCTGTGCAGCTGACACCCTTGCACGGTAGTGCTACCATAGTTAGGGTTGAGGAGCCATTTCTATATTAAACCCAAAATTTTGCACCATAATAACTTTGCAACCATTTAATGGATTTACCTGAAATTTGGAATACACAATCAAGAGCCATAGGCCTTGGGATCTGCCAAGTTTCATTACTGCTCGGATATCTGACTGCGGAGTTATTAAGCATGATTTGTGCAGTGTTTACGCTTTTCTGAATTTACGTCGCACTTACAGGTCGACGGTTTGCGCGACCGGTCCGAAATCTTCAGGGAGCATGCGGCCGGGTTCCCCGATGTGCCTTTCAAAGATTTCGTGAAAAAATATTAAACGGTTCAAAAGTTATTCAAAAAACAGTTTCCCATTATAAGTCAATGGGAAAAGTTAACAAAAAGTTCGATAGTGTCGCAAATGCAATTTTTAGTGTCGCAAATGGCCCTGTTAGTGTCGCAAATCCGCCATCTTGTTTTCAGTTGGTGATCATAAAAATGGTTGGCATTTAAAATTGAGACCCTCTAGCAACCTAATTCTTTTTGTATTCACCTAGTTGGGCCCTGAGGATGCTAGCCATGTCTTTATTTTGGGGTAAAACACCCCAGAAATATGTTTTCAATTTCTGGAAAAAGTAGTGCAAAGTAGTCGCAATTGCGAGAAATAGCCATAAATTTTCATGAAGCTTTAAATCACTACAACTATTATGCGACACTATGCCCAAAATAACAGTAATCACGCTTAATAACTCCGCAGCCGTATATCCGACCACTACAAAACTTGGCAGATCCCAAGGCCTATGGTTCTTGATCATGTATTCCAAATTTCAGCCAAATCTGTCAAATGGTTGCAAGTTATTAAGGTGCAAAGTTTTGGGGTTTAACATAGAAATGGCTCCTCAACCCTAACTATGGCAGCAGCAGGTGACAGAAATAACAAACAATTGTCTAAATGTACTACGAGACATCCCCACCCACCTGACCAGGTACTGCATGCTCAGTGGAGATCAACAGCAAAACTGAGGCCATGTACACCAAACGTACACATCCCTGATTGCAGCTGCACACAACATACCACACTTAGTAGTTGCATGGCCTTACCTACCGATGCCCCACACCACACCACAACTGGTACTGTGCCGTTATTCAACATAAATGCTGAAGGTGCATGATGACAGTTGTAGAAAGGTTTTAACACTAGTGAGTATACATTAATTAAGAGAAGCACATAAATTAACTACAAGACACTAGCATGGTCAGGATAAAAGTAGTGACACATTTAGTAGGTGATTTACATAGTAGTACATTTACTGCAATGGTTTACTCAACATAGAGAGGCTGATGTAAACGTATGGAAAAGCATTGCCTGTTAACGCTGTGAAATTCGTACTGCCAGTATCACATGCATTCTTACTGATGAAGGTGTACTGCTGATGTACATACATAGACCTTCAGTGTGTTTCAATACTAAAGGTGCAGTAAGTATTTTTTGTAAGAAACATTGTAATTGCATTGATCAGGCCAAGCAACTTCTAAATATCATAGCACTACTGAGCCAACAATGATGTACCTGTATCGGAGATGTATATAGGACAGATTTTCCTGTAGGCACTTTCTGAGTATGTTGTACCTGATTAAGACAATCTCATTGCATCTGTGATGACTAACTTATTCAAATAGTAATACATTTACTATTGTTGCAATGAGTGATCTATGCCACTTACGGACACAGTGTAATTTTTTTTAACAGTTGTTTCATACTCAGGCTGTATGACTACTGTTTGGGTTTGCCACAGTTCTGTCACTGATGCTATCAAAGTGATAACTATGTTAATTGTGGTACAACAGGAATCAAGTAGGTATGGTGTAGATATAAACAGACTGTCTTTTAGTATTGATTTCACTCACAATGGGGTAAGTGTACTAGGACAGCAGGGGTTATCCTCTATCACTGACTTTGTCAGTTATAAGCACACTAGGGTTTCGATGACTGTAATGATCAAGTTACACTGTTCATCTTCATGAGTTCATATTCACAGCCATTCTCCAGTAACTAGACAGTGTATGGTGTAACTGAGTGGGACACTGTGTTGCAAAGCTGCTGCAGTGCCTAGCAGAGGGAGAGTATCTACTCATAAAAACAATTAAGCAATAAGGCATGACCAACAGTTATGTTAAATGGTCTGTTAATCACCCTGTAGTGGTTTAATGTTGAATGAGGCATAGCCGAGTGCCACATGTCGCTAGACAGTGATAAACTGACCATTAACATAATACCTGGGAGTGGCTTATTGCTATCATAATAAAACTGTTTTTTAAACAATATTAGGCTCTACATGTATGTTAATAAAAACTAAACATAAGGCTGTTACAATGTTTACAGTCAATTAGAAAGCTACATTTCTCAACCCTTGTTATAATCAGAGATATTATTCCTGTACAACTCCTTGGTTTTGCTGAACTCTATTGCTCAGGTGGCCCATCACATGTGGTGTGGTCTGGTGTGGGGCATCGGTAGGTAAGGCCATGCAACTACTAAGTGTGGTAAGTTGTGTGAAGCTGCAATCAGGGATGTGTACATTTGGTGTACATGGCCTCAGTTTTGCTGTTGATCTCCACTGAGCATGCAGTACCTGGTCAGGTGGGTGGGGATGTCTCGTGAGTACATTTAGACAATTGTTTGTTATTTCTGTCACCTGCTGCTGGATGTCTGTCATTGGTTGTGTTGACTTGGTCCTCCCCATACTTGAATGTGTGTGTGTGTGTGTCTGTGTGTGTGTGTGGTGCTGGGGGGTGGGTCGAGTTAGGGTTTCAACCTAACAGCCAACTTCCTCACTTTTGTCGCTGTGGAACAACCCTAACTAATGCATTAAATGGAGTTTTTTGCCTCTAATTTCCCTTCTTTATGAGAATGATAACGAGAAATAGTGAATGTAATGCAGCGGTGGGAACGTGGGGCCCTTTGGGCCCCGCGCTCCCACCACATGATGTCTTGTGGCATAGTAACAGGAGCAGCAACGCAAACAGAAATGCTAACAGTGGCACACATGGTAACACAAGCGAATGAGGACAGAAAGGGTAACGCACATGGTGGCGTAGACGGGAACGGTCTGCCATGTGATGTCTATCACATAGTAACATGGTGCCTGCAAATGGAAATGTCAACGGGCATGGTGATGCAAAGTGAAACAGAAAGAGAAACAGTACTGTAGACACAAATGGCAAAAAATAACAGAAATGCAAGCACAAATGAAAACGCAAAGGATAACGCACATAGGGCCCCGTGCTCCTGGCACGTAATGCGGCAGCGAGAGCGTGGGGCCCAAAGGGCCCCGCACTCCCACCACATGATGTCTTGAGGCACAGTAACAGGAGCAGCAATGCAAACAGAAATGCTAACAGTGGCACACATGGTAACACAAGCGCGAATGAGAACAGAAAGGGTAACGCACACGGTGGCGTAGATGGGAACAGTGTGCCACGTGATGTCTTGTCACATAGTAACATGCTGCCTGTAAATGGAAATGGCAATCGGCATGGTGACGCAAAGTGAAACAGAAAGAGAAACAGTACGGTACACACAAATGGCAAAAAAGTAACAGAAACGCAAGCGCAAATGAAAACGCAAAGGATGACGCACGTGGTGGCGCAGACGTCAACTGTAAGTGAAACGGGCATGGAACCGCAAGTGGAAAGGGCAATGGTAACAGTAATGTAAGCACACAGGCTGGTTTTCCCCAAAAGCTGAATAGAGAAAGACAGTGAGTACAAAGAATGTATGCATAATAATGGGTATCGGAGCAGAAAATGAAGACTTGGAATACTAAATAAGTTATATCTCAGGAACCGTATGATGTAGAAAAAAAATGTAAAAGTCATATGATTTATGACTGTCCTGGCTAGTTTTGTACTTGGCCCCTGCCAGGGGGCTAAGAAATTTTCCGACGAAAAGTCCATATCTCGCACCGTTTTCGAGATACAGACCCTGAAAGGCGTGGCAAATGCCGTAATGTTATTCTATGGGAAAAAAAGAGAAGTTCGGAGTGCCATAACTTTGCCTCCCTGTAATATTTTTTCACCAAACCACTGAAAGGCACATCTGTGAGCTGTTGGCTGTCTTCCCTCCAAATTTCAGGAAAAAAGACCAAACCGTTATTTTGCAGCAGGGATCCAAAGGATTTCTATAATGCGTCGGGCACTGTAATGTTATCCTATGGGAAAAACTGTCAACTTTGGAGTGCTGTAACTTTGCCGCTGTGTAATATTTTTTCAATACAACACTGAAAGGCACATCTGTGAGATGTCTTCTGCGTTCCTTCCAAATTTCAGCCCAAAACTCCCAATGGTTCTTTTGCAGCGCAGTGCCAAAGAATCGCTGTCACTGTCCCACAGATGGAAAACTATCATCTAATTTGCGAAAAGCCAGAAAGTTCGACACTTTCGTGAGCACGAAAGTAATTTGCAAAAGGTTTTTCCAGAAATTTGAAAACATACTTGGGGTGTTTTACTACAAAATAAAGACATGGCAAGCATCCTCAGGTCCGACTGGGTGAATACAAAAATAATTAGGTTGCTAGAGGTCCCAAATTTAAATGCCAACCATTTTTATGATCACCAACTGAAAACAAAATGGCCGATTTGCGAAAGTAACAGGCCCATTTGCAAAAGTAAAAATGCATTTGTGAAAGTGTTGAACTTTTTGTTAACTTTTCCATTGACTTATAATGGAAACTGTTTTTGAATAACTTTTGAAACGTTTAATATTTTTCACGAAATCTTTGAAAAGGCACATCGGGACCCTGGCACGCCGCGTTCCTGAAAGATTCGGACTGGTCTACAAACCATTACAACCTGTAAAGCGCACGACCATAGAATTCCAGAAAAAAAAGCGTGTAGCACAGATCCGCTGTAATGCTCCGCAGCCATATATCCGACCACTACAAAACTTGGCAGATCCCAAGGCCTATGGTTCTTGATCATGTATTCCAAATTTCAGCCAAATCTGTCAAACGGTTGCAAGTTATTAAGGTGCAAAGTTTTGGGGTTTAACATAGAAATGGCTCCTCAACCCTAACTATGGCAGCAGCAGGTGACAGAAATAACAAACAATTGTCTAAATGTACTACGAGACATCCCCACCCACCTGACCAGGTACTGCATGCTAGTAAATTGCTTATATGTCAGGAACCGTACGACATAGAAAAACAATTTAAAAGTCATATGAATTATCACTTTCCAGGCTAGTTTTGTACTTAGCCCCATTGAGGGGCTGAGCCTTTTTTTGACAAAAAGTCCGTATCTCGCACTGTTTCCGAGATACGGGCCCCAAAAGGCGCGGCGAATGCCGTAATGTTATCCTATGGGGAAAAAACAAAAGTTTGGAGTACCATACCTTTGCCTCCCTGTAATATTTTTTCACTAAATCACTGAAAAGCACATCTGTGGGATGTTGGCTGTATTCCCTGCAAATTTCAGCCCAAAAGACCAAACAGTTATTTTGCAGCAGGGCGCCAAACGATTGCTGCAATGAGTCGTATGCTGTAATGTTATCCTATGGGAAAAAGCATCAATTTTGGAGTACCGTAACTTTGCTGCCATGTAATATTTTTTCAACAAAACACTGAAAGGCACATCTGTGAGATGTCGGCTGCGTTCCTTCCAAATTTCAGCCCCAAACTCCAAACCGTTCTTTTGCAGCGGGGTGCCAAATAATTGCTGTCATTTTCCCACAGCCTAGAAAAGTACTATCGCAATTTGCGAAAGCTTTCGCAAAAATTTGCAACACTTTCATGAGTGCGTATACTACTTTTCGAAAGTACTTTTTCCAGAAATCTGAAAAACATATTTCCGGGGTGTTTTACCCCAAAATAAAGACATGGTTAGCATCCTCAGGGTCTGACTAGGCGAATACAAAAAGAATTAGGTTGCTAGAGGGTCCCAAATTTAAATGCCAAGCATTTTTATGATCACCAGCTGAAAACAAAATGGTGGATTTGGGACAGTAAAAGGGCCATTTGCAAAAGTAAAAACTGCATTTGCGACACTGTCGAACTTTTTGTTAACTTTTCCCTTTGGCTTATAATGGGAACTTGTTTTTTGAATAACTTTTGAACCGTTTAGTATTTTTTCATGAAATCTTCAAACAGCACATCGGGGACCTCAGCCACATGTTCCCTGAAGATTTCAGACCAGTTGCACAAATCGTGCAACCTGTAGGCGCAACCGTAGAATTCCAAAAAAAGCGTAAACACACATGCAGATCATGCTTAATAACTCCGCAGCTGTGTATTCGACTGGTACAAAACTTGGCAAATCCCAAGGCATATGGGTCTTGATTCTGTATTCCAAATTTCAGGCAAATCTGTTGAACAGTTGCAAAGTTATTAAGGTGCAAAATTTGGGGTTTAACATGTAAGTGGCTCCTCAACCTTTAACTATGGTAGCACTACCATGCTACCATAATAGAATATTAAATATATGTTTCATTAATGCAGTATTTGCAGTTGTGTATATAACACATAGAACGTTACGCTGACCAAATGTGAACATTCTGTGGTGATTTGCATATGCAGCCCATGATGCTTGTATTGTGGGGGCATGTGTGATTTTGTATTTTCTGAAACTTGGCTTCTCAGCCAAATGCCCTTTGGGGTAACCCTCGCCTCAGTGTTTGCGCATAGGGGTTCTTTGTCTTTTAAATATATATATATATATATATACTGTATATACATAACAATGGGTGGGTGGGGAATGCCACTAGACACCAGAGAAAGATAAGGGGCGGGTCACTACACAACAGTGATTGGCAGGTTGGAGGTGCCACTAGACATCAGGGAAAAGTAGCGGCTCATAGATGAATCTGTAGCTGGCAGGACAATTTCTAGCTCCAGCTGCAGAAGTCAAGAAAAGCCTGCTGTTCTCATACAGAGAATGTGGAGAAACTGTTCTCTCACTGAGCTCAGCACCTGGGATTTCGAGTGCCCACAAAAAGTGTTTCTGGCTACAATGTATAAACAAAAATATCAGAATATAGCTAAACAGGTCCCATTTAGCTAAGTTCTGATGTTTATTTTTTTACTTTTCATTCATTTTTACATGTTTTCCTTGTTTTCCATGGCTCGCTAACAAGAAAACAAGATGGTAGTCTAACAAATCTGCCTGATTTTGCAGCTCTCAGTCCAATACTACTGCAGCTTCCCCCCCACCCCATCTCCTCCCTCTGTTCCCCCTCCCAGTCCCTCCTCCCATTGTGTTCTTGACCATACTAACTCTGCCCCGACTATATCCCAGCCCTGATTAAAGCTATTCACTGTCCTCAGTTTGATTAACTCCTCCAGCAATGAGTTCCATCATGCCACCACTCTCTCTGTGAAGTATTGCCTCCTCATTTCCCACCTGAATCCTCCCCCTTCCAACTTCAGACTGTGCCCCCTAGTGACTCTACCCTTCATTAAGCAGAGCAATCCTTCCCCTCTGACTTTGTTTATGCCTTTCAAGTACTTAAAGGTCTCAGTCATGTCCCCCCTTTCCCTTTTCTCCTGCAGTGAGTACATGTTGAGCACCCTCAATCATTCCTTATAAGGTAACTCCCCCAGTCCCATGATAATTTTTGTAGCCCTATGCTGCACCATCTCCAGTAATCTCACACCCTTCTTTAGGTATGGGTACCAGAACTGTACACAGTACTCTAAGTGTGGCCTCATCAGTGATCTGTTCAAGGGCAGGATGGCTTCCTCTTTTTTAGAGGTGGTCCCTCTGGCAATTCACTCCAGCATCCAATTTGCCATTGCTGCTGTCCTCCTACACTGTGCTGATACCTTCATGTCCCCTGTGAATAGTACTCCCAGGTCCCTTTCCTCCTCTGAAACTGGTACCTGCACCCCCCCCACCTGTAGCTGGCCCTGGGATTTCTTGCTCCAAGGTGCATGACCTTGCATTTCTTAGCATTAAACCCCAACTGCTACTCCGTTGACCAGTGTTCAAGTTTAGCTAGATCCTCCCTGAGTGCCTGCCTCCCTTCCTCACTGTCCACTTTTGTACAAATCTTAGTGTCATCGGCAAACTAGCTGATCTTACTCTTGACCCCCTCTGCAATGTCTCCAATGAAGACATTGAACAAAACAGGGCCCAGCACTGAGCCCTGCAGTACTTCACTAGTCACTGGCCTTGGCATGGATGCCTCCCCCCCTTACAAGTATCCTCTGAGCCACCTCTCAAACCACCCCACCAATTTCTCCCCTGCTCAGCTTGCTCAGTAACCTCCCATGTGGCACAGAATCAAACACCTTGCTGAAGACCAGATACAGGACATCCACAATGTGGCCTTCGTCAACCGTCCAAGTGACGGTTCCATGTGATAATGGTGATCACGGAATAGCAATCACCATTTGGGTGAGTATACAGCACATCTCCAAAAATGAATTTCAGTGATATACACTTGTAGTAAACTGCAAGAGGGTGCCCTAGATCTATGGTTATCTTTTTTATCAAGTGGGGCTGTACACCCCGCACTCCCCTACTAAAGGATTCTCAACTCCAGTGGGGGTGCATGTCAGGGGGGTGCAAAACTTAAGAAAGGAAAAGAAAAGAATGACCTAGTGCAAAAACACGATTGTGCCCAGCACTGAACCCAGCACCCTCCTAATCCCAGCCTGCCACCAAGCCACCACACCACATGGCCAGCTCAGCAGCCCACAACTGCACTACTCACCAGAAACGCTCCCTCCTCTTCCACTCAACCCACAGCATAGTCCCCTCCACACGCGTGTATACATAGCAACATCTTGTTGCTATATTCGCCTACCCCCATATCCAGTTGCTACCCTGCCAGGTAGCCCTGTACACAGGCACCGTGATTGAGTTGCCCTTTTTGATAGTGCTCAGTCACCGTCACTTTGTACATGGGATACCCCTAGTGATCCAGTCAAATAAGTTGATTAGGTTAGTCTTGTATGATCTTCTCAAGACAAACCCATGCTGCCTCTCATCCTGGTGACCATTACTATCGAGAAAGGTTATCAACCTCTCCTTCAGAATAGTCTCCATCAACTTCCCCACTATAGAAGTCAGGCTCACCAGTCTGTATTTTCCCGGTTCATCCTTGTGTCCACTCTTGTGGAGAGGCACCATGTGAGCCTTTCTCCAGTCACTGGATACATTCCCTGTCTCTAAGGAGGTTTTGAACAGGTCCATCAGTGGGCCTGCCAACCACTCTGATAGTTCTTTCAGGACCCTTGGGTGTACACTGTCCAGTCCTGTACCTTGCCCATCTGCAAAGCTTTAAGGCCCTTCAGAACTCTATCCTCTTGGATAATCCCATCCATTATCTCTGCCCTCCTCCACCACTGTCCCTTTCCCTTGTGGTATTGGGCCATCCCTTTCCTTCATGAACACCAAGCAGAAGTACTCATTGAGTGACCCTGCCTGGTCTTCCCCCTTTTCTGCCATTCCCTCCTCTCTTTTGATTCTGACAATGTCATCCCTACAGTTCCTCTTCTCCCTTATGTATTTAATGAACCCCTTTTACCCCTCTCTTGACACCCTGATCCAATTTCAGCTCATTTGCCACAATGACTGCCCTGACTACCCTGCTCACCTCCCTAGAAGCCTTTATGAACACCTCCTTGTCCTCTCCATGCCCATATTTTTTGAACTTAATGAAGGCCAATCTTTTTCCCTCACCTTCCTCTCCACTTCTTTGCTGAGCCAGCTAGTTTTTATTGACCTGGACTGTTTACTGTGAGACTTCGCACACGGGTTTGTGGCCTCATTCAGTCCCCTCCTAATAATTGCCCACTTCTGTTCAGCATCCATCCCTGGGTTAATTCCAGCTAAATACCCCTCAATGATGCTGCCCATTGTGGCAAAATCTGGCTTCCTGAAGTTTAACTCTTGTCTTAGTCTTTGCCAACTTTCTCCCTGTATTGAGGAGGAACCACACTGAGTGGTGGTCACTTCCTGCTAGAGGGTCCTATACTACCACATTCTGGACTTGGTCACCATTTCTCCAGTATGTTCCCTTCCCTGGTAGACTCCGTTCCTCCCTGCACTGGGTAGTTGTCTTGGATTCCGTCCAGCAGTACCTGTTTCCTGGCTTGTGGTGTGGTTACTGTCTGCTGGTGAATCCCAAGTAGGTTGAAGTCTCCCACTATAACTGCACTCCCTTTGCTACTGACTTTTTGGATTTGCTCCTTTGTAGCTCTTTATCCACCTCCTCGCTTTGTGAGGGTGGCCTGTACACCACCCCCATCCTGAGCTTCCTACCTTTTTTGGCTTTGGAGCACTTCCCATATGGCTTCTTGCCTCCCCTCTTCCCCCTCCTTTCTGGCACAGTACACAGTATCCCATCCCTAATGTAAATAGCCACTTCTCCTTCATGTCCTCCCTCCCTGTTCCTGTGGTACACCTTGTATCCTGGGAATGTGATATCCCAGTAATGGAATTGGGTGGCCCAGGTTTCTGAAATGGTGGCAATATCTATCTCCCCTTCTGCCATCAATGCATGGAACTCTGCCACCTTGTTTGTCAAGCTCCTTGCATTCAAGGATACAACAGTCCACCTTGTGTCCTGTCCCTTCCCAACCTGTCCCCCTCTCTTACACTTCCACCTTGGTAACTTCACTTCATTCTCCTCCCCCATCTCTGGGGGGGTGAGGCCTTCCAGTCTCCCTTGGACATAATATGAATATATAGCACAATATCTAGTCCTGTAACTATTGCATAAAACAAAATAAACACAAAGTAACAACTTCAAAAAAACATGAAACAAAAGTAAACAAAAGCAATCAGACACAATATGTAGTCTTAGTTACTTTTGTAAATAAGATCCTTGTTCATGCATACAGACTTAGAACAGTTTCTTTCCATAAATATCTTCATTTCTTTGCACGTAAAATTTGTGCAAGCACTTCTTTGCATGCATAAATGTTTAAACACCTTCTTTGCATAGCTACCTTAATTAAACTTCTTTATATACCCATAGTCAAATATTTAAGAAATGTTTTCCCTCTTGCAACCCAGGGCTAAGTTAAATGAAAATGTTACAAAAGTATCAAAGCAACATTCAGACATTTGGTTAATTACAGAATTTTGGAGGTTCCTCCTTAATTTCAGAATATTGGTGAGAACCCTTCTTTTTCTTGCTGGCAAATGTACTTTTTGATCCTGCTGGTCTCTGGCTCAATTCCTCACATGGTTACTGGAGATCTCTTTAGATGTGGATGCATGAAGAAAGAGCAGTCTATCTAGTTGCACATGTAGAAAGGAAGACTTGGTTTCTTCTAGCTCAAACACAGAAAGGCATTCCAAGGATTTGGTGGGAATTTTGTTTTTTAGCCATAAAACATAGACTTAGCCAACACAGGACAACTCATCATTGAGATTAGAAGGTTCTTCCATGCATAAAATGGCTGATTCTTTTTATACCATTCTACCAGAGCATCATCTTGATATCAAATCCTGCAAAATTTACCAACTATGATTGGATCATGCAGATGAGGTGGGTATGGCTAGTCTCAGCTTCTTAGGACACACCTCTCCATGTACATGTTCACTTTTTTTTATTTACTTTCTTTTTACCCCGCCTTACTACCCTCTTAGTCCACTCCTTCAGACCTGATCAATCCCATAGATCCCCCCATGATGTCCACCCCTAGAGTACCAGGCATACTTTGTTATCCTCCCTACCTTACTCCTCTTCTTCAGAGAGCCTGCACAATAGGGTCTTGCTCGTGGTAGGTGCTCGGAGCTGAGCTCGGTCATCATCTTGGACCGAGAGGGTTTTTTTCTGCTTTTCTTCTCTTGGTCCCTCCATTCCCTGAGGGCTTCAGCACACAGGACTGACGTCCAGACAGACGGCATACTGACTCACACCATTGTCAAGTGCCCACAATGTCCTCCCCTCCCCAACTCCGGAGAGCTTCCTGTGCCACGATGCCCATGCTTCCACAGGCACTGGAGTGTCAGGTGCTCAAAGCACCCCTGGAACCCACCCCAGAAGGAGGAAAGCATCCATTGGGATGCTTAATCCTCCTCATCCCCTCCGACACCAAGTGGCCCGAGTCCGTTCCCAAACCCGGGTCACAGGAGTGATGAGAGGTGTAGCATCCTATGCCTCAACCGGCAGCTCCACTGGTCCGACAAACATGCTAACTTTTTAAGACCAGTTAGTTTTTCTTCTAGCATTTGAATGCAATCATACTGTACATAGCCTTGAAAAAAAATCTTTGAACTCAGCTCATTAAATGTCACATTTCCATGTGCTTTTCATGTCTCTAAGGCACATAGTTGATGAGATAAGTTAATGATGGTTATAAACATTGTTTCTAAGCAAATGTCTTTAAAAGAAAATATGTTGCTTACTTCTTATGTTTTGAGCTTCAAAATGAGTTATCTTTAATTTAAATCCATCTTCAGAAAATCTTTGAAAAGCACAATATTCCTTTTGAGAAAGCCATTTCTTTGTTTGGAGGTTTTCCTGTGCTGGTAGCTCATAAATTTCCTAGTGACAGGTTGTTTATCCAACACAGACTGAAAACTTTAAAGTGGCATAACTCAGTTCTGCAGTCACTCAAACACTAAAAAGTTATATTTTGGAATGTTTCATGAGGTCAGCTTTCAGAAAAATACAAACAAGAAAAGATTATCTCCAAAATTCTTGGCAAAGATATATTTATTAAAAAGTTGTTTATCTCACCAGTTTCATTCCTGAATTTTAGTCCTTCAGTACTTCAAAACATCAGCTGTCAGATCCTGTTATTTATATTCTGGCAGTATTATGATTTCCTCCTGTAGTAAACAGAGGGCCCAATATTCAGAATGTGCCTGGCAACGGTGCATAAGTTGGTGCAGAGCAACTGTGTTGTGCCAGTGAAACCCAGGGATATATTCAAAGGAGATGAATAATGGCACATCACCTCTGAATATATTGGGTAATGTACACTGCAGACAGGGCTGAATACCCAGACTGGGAACTGCGCCAGCACAACAGCATTATGCTATGCGCAACTTCCCAATATTCAGCTGGCAGTATGCAAATGGTGCCATAATGCATGCAAGGTTCAAATGGGGCCATTTGCATGTCATTATGGCCCTATTTGCATGTGTTGAGCAGGGCAGGCTGGTGAAATGCACCTGGTGCCCTGCACAGCATGCTGTGCCACCAGAGGATGACATGTGGACCCCCCTCCCCAGAGCAGTGAGCACTGGACCATAATGGTGCAGTCCCTGTTTATCTAGTGGTGCCCATTCGCTCTGTGTAGGTGATTGCCAATATGAATGTTGATCAATCCCTGGCAGTCCAGTAGCACCCCCTCCCTCCCGATGCTGTGATCGCTGTTGAATGAAGAGGTACATCTTCCCTGGTAGTCTAGTGGTATCCCCCTCCATGCCCATAGCCACGCTGCCTGTAAATTGATATGTATTATTCCCTGGTAGTCTAGCAGTACTCCCACCCTGCCCATTACTAGGATCACCAGTGAACCATAGTACAGACCCTTTCTGGTGGTCCAGTGATCCTCCCCACCTTCACAGGCCCCATGCCCACCCAGCTTCTACCCATCATTGGGGGGCAGCTGCAACCCACCCACATACTGCCCAGCTGCCTACTTAATGACAGTGTACAGTATGAGCTGTAAGCTCATTGGTCCACACTGTGGACCAATGAGCTTGCAGAAGGTACCGTACATGTCATCCACAAATATATGAACAAAGGACATTCATTCACATATTTGTGAGTGACATGTATGGTATGCACTGCAAGTGGACCAATGGGCTTACAGCTCACACTGTACTCTGTAATTTGGTGGGTGGCCAGGTGGTATGCGGGTGGGTTGCAGCTGCCCACCGATGATGGGGGGAGCTTGGTGGGTAGGGAGCCTGTGAGGGTGGGGGGTCACTGGACCACAAGAGAAGGTTTGTATTACAGTTCACCGGTGATTCTGGTCATGTGCGGGGTGGGGGAGTACCGCTAGGCTACCAGTGAAGAGTACATATCAATTTATGGGTGGTGCTGCTATTGGCAGGGAAGGGGGTGCCACTAGACTGCCAGGGAAGGTGTACTTCTTCATTTAACAGTGATCGCAGCATCTGGAGGGGGGTACCACTAGACCACAATGCTACATATGGGTGCTTGTTGACGGTGTTCTGGGTGGGCGGGTGGCCACTGATGGCTGGTGGTTGCTGTGTTGCACCATGCAGCACAGCAGTCCACCTGTGTGTAGCCAGCATTTGAGCCATTTTATTCGGGCTCAACTGTGCCCATCTGTATGCAATGCATCTAAGGGTTGTGCAAGCAGATGCACAGCACATCCCGGGCTGAATATCAGGATGTGCTGCATATGCATGGGCACACCCCCTTCAGATGTGCCGCATACAATATCATTGCACTCTGGTACATTGGGGCCTGTGCTGCGCAAGTCCCCTTTGAATATTGCGCTGGGGCGCATTACTGGGGCTGTGCCAGTGCAACTTGGTTGCGCCAGTCACAACCCTTTTGAATATGTAGGCTAAAGTCTCTGTTCAATTCTGCATTTCTTGTAAATAGATACCTATGTATGTAAGCTGTACTATGAATTCCTATGTAATATATTGCCTATACCAAACTATGTAGCTATTTAGCACCGCAAACATTGTACCTAAGAAACTATATGTTGTCATGCAATTATGTACCTTTGTAATGATGTAAACATGCCACTGCACAAGGTATCCCTTGAAAATGAGTGTTAGCTCAATGAGATATTGTACCTGTTCATGTTCTCATGAATAAAATATTTACTACTACTACTTCTACTACTTCAACAGCAAAAGATGCATTGAAGTTTTTTTTTTCTTCCCCAGTAGACAACAGTGCCTGGTGGTGCCAGTACAGACGTCACTGCTATGTCAGTTGCTATGGCTCCCTTATCAGCTTGATCCTTCTGAGGCTGAATCTTGGAGGCCTCTTTAAAGATGGCACTTTAAAAGTAAGTTTGGAATTTTTTAAAGTTTATTCAAGTGACTTTTAAAGCAGTTTGAAACCCCTTTTTCTTCAGGGAACCACAAACCCTTTGAAATTATTAAAACAGTTTTCTTAGAACTCCACCCTTCGGATATACCACAACCAAATATTGCAGCTAAATATTAATAATTAAATATCATAAAATAAACTATACAATTATTGTTAAATATTTTTGCAATTTATGATTTGTTCCCTCATAACCCCCCAAATTAAAAATATATCATGGAATAATATGTTTTCTAATTCAAAGCTGTAATGTCAGATGGGTATATAATTGAAGCACCACATATGATATCATATATGAATACAGAGAAACACAAATTATATAACAAAAATTGCAATATCATGTGCAACTTATGACATCATCAGAACATGACATCATCAGATCGACATCATCTAAGATGTACATTTTTACACAGAATATTAAACTACTACCTAATCTGCATGACTGCAGCTATGTACTGTGCATTATTCATTCTACTCGCTGAATATATTTCTTTGGCACACTGACTTATTTTAGTTATTTCACTAGTTAAACAAAATGTTATTCTTTGTTCATTACTTACAGACATCAGTATCACAATTCAAATTTCCAGTATGTCTATTGTTCATTTTCTCTTTCACATAATCTTCAACAACACAGTACATGCAAGACTAATAGGTTACTTAACTCAACATTTCATATGTTTCTTCTGCCCCCCCCCCCATGTGTTGAAAGTCCTACTCATTTGGGCCTTTGTGACTTTTTACTAGTTTTTACCAGGAGAACATTTCATAATTGGAATTTACCTTTTTGTTAGTACATGGATTTTAGTCCATGGACCATTTGTAGGTCACTTTCAGAAATCATAGTTACCTTGGGGTCCATAATGAAACAACGAAACGTTCCTACTGTTTTGTCACCTTATTGTATTTTTAATAAACCGAAACTATGTTTATTTAATATTTCTTGCAGATTAGCTGTCCTGTTAACCTGAATATTTTCAAGTCGCACTATGACTGCTCCGTGAAGGAATCCTGCAAAAGTTTCCCACATCACTAGCTCACCTATTTTCCAGTTCCCTCTAGCTCATCCTGCCTCCCATCTTGCCTCTGCCCCTGCCTCTCTCTCCCTACCAAAAATACTAGCTTCTCTCCCTCTCCTTCTCCCTCTTCTCTGTCTCTCTTCAGCCATGGCCAAGTTCCACCCCCTTCCCTGAAGTTTGCCAGTTAACTATTCCAGCCTCGTCATTATCTTCCTATACTGGTATCCCTCTTCTTGCCTTTCTCTTTCTTTTTAAGTGAAAATTCCAGTTGTACCCATCTATGAGCCTATCTGTGGTAAAGGCCCTTTCGCTCAAATGTAGATGTACATATGATTTTTTTTTTCTTCTTTGTATAATATTGCATTATGTTTTACCATGTTACTGTGCTATGATTTTTGTATTACCAGATCCACCTTGCAAATGAGCTTTGCTCAATGGTGACCACCTGGATAAATAACAATTTTTGATCTGATTTAATGTGTTCCTAACATGCTAATTGTGTTCTGTACTGGTGTACATAAACTGAACCTTTACTTGGATCTGTAGGTATCCCAGTGACATGCAGGTCAGTTACTTCACAATCATAGGCATCTTTTAAAAACGTGTCTTTCAATGGACTGAACAGTTCACAAACAAGTTCCTTTTCTAAGTCAGTTTCACAAGTACATGCTTGTTTAACTTCATCCTTAAAATCAAAAAAAGCTATGTTTTTAACTGACTCTACCTTTTCTTTAATTGTATTAGTTTTTCATTATCAACTACATATACTTCTTTAAACTCTTGTTTTATTTTTCTAGGTAACATTCTTTGGTAGTCCCCCAATAACTAAAACAACTAACTTCAAACCATAAAAGGATTTCCCGATTTCTATTCCTAACTCACAGTTAAGTTCTATAGTGTTAGGCTCTGTAGTAGGATTATGTACCAAAATATGCATTACTCTGTTGCTCATGTCCAAGCAAGGTGTGGAACAGATCTTTAAATCCATCACTAAACCGCTGGTTAGGCACAAACAATGCAATTTGGGAAGGCATTTCTTGTCCTTCTTTGACATTAATCCTGTCAGAATATTCTCTTACATTACCTGGAACTGTTGCAACAAACCTTTTCACCACCAGACACATGTGAGGAATAGTTTGTCCAGCCATCAAGGCTTGTGGTGTCACTTTTATTGGGTAAGGGTGCCCCCTTATTTTTGACCACAGAATATCATTGGCTAGGTCTATAAACACCCAGTCGTACAAGGACATCTAACCCAAGACACTTTTGTTTATTTACAAACGTTAAATTAGGCCTTTATCTCTTTAATACTTTGTAAACTGGTCACTAATGAGATAATGCTCATAGCATTGGCATAACACAGAACTGGCTATCTGAAAATTCTCTGTTCTAACTGGTACCTTGAACTCACCATTCTCTGACTTTATTTTACAGAGAAAGAATTTATGATTCAGTAGCACCTCCTTTCCACAGTCATTGGAGGGGCTGTGTACTTACAGTCTAATGTCTCTGCATCAAAAACAGGATGGCACAGGAAAAACAGGGTTTACTTCTTTTGTGAAGAAGGTTAGACCTCTTGTATTAATCTCAGATCTGACCACATCTTGTTTTGACAAAGAAATCACATGAGCTCTACTTCTCCATGTAACCAGCTTTTCAGAATAACCCAACATAGATAGATCAGGTACATCAGAACACACAAAATTCAGTTTCATCCTTGCATTATCTTTCTCAAGGTAACATGACTCTGACTGTATAGCAACCTTAAGACTCTTTCCAAATGGAATAGTCTTCTTTTCTTGAGACCAACTGTGTGGAAATAGTCAATAATAGGTCTAAACATTTTCAGAAAGACATTTACAATCAGGAAATCATCACCTGTTTTGTTCGTAACATACACGGGATGTTTAATTACCATTTTGCCAAATCTTAATTTTAACCAAACTTTACCTAAGCTCTTTTGAGATTCCTCTCTATAACCTACAATTTGAAAGCCATCAGAAAGGGGTTTCAGCCTCTTTGAGTTACATAAGGCATAAGTCAGTTTGCAAAAGAAGCTTCTAAACTGCAGGGTCACTTCTGCCCCTGAGTCTAACAGAGCTTCACATTTCAAACAGTTTTCAATGTTTATGTCAAAGTAAAACCTTTGTGCTTTCCCTTTTGATATTAAGTTGCCCAAGTAGAATTTCTTTTTTTTCATTCCTGACAGCAAGGCAGTTCCACTGGGACATGACACACTGTTCTTGACCGTAGCTCTGGATACCTCTTGAGAAAGGTCAAACTCAGAGCTAGCATTTTCATTTGCTTTTGGCATCTCTTTTCAAATCTCATTACAGTCTCATTATCCTTTTTAACAACTGCAGTTTTGCAGTTTAGCAGAAGATGTCCATGACGTATGTTCACAGTACTGAGATAAAAATAATTATAAAGCAGTTTCTGGTGCTGAATTTTATAACAGACACCATGCCAGGGGTTCATATATTATAGATGTCCTTTACCAAGACAGACATAAATTTACTATTGTTTACTTTTTTTTTTTTTGCAAATCTGCTCCATTAGTTTACACAGTCCACAAGTTGGAGGCATAGACATGCACACTCATGGCCAAGTGTGCTGGGACCAGTGGACTGCACAAGCAGGGCTCTGAAGAAACTGTTACCTTAAGGTCACAGAGAGAGACATTTTGTACAGCCATTTGCTGTGGGGCTACTGGAGGACCAGGGGCACTTGTGCTAGGGTAGTACATTGTTTCTGGGGACTATTGAAGTGCACACTGTGAGCTGAAATGTATTGGGACTGACACATAGACGTCCATGCTCTCACAGGTTGGTGAGGCATGGATGTCATCACAGGAGCCAGATTTACTAGAGAGAAGGGCTGACCCAAGGTAAAATGGCACTGTGCTTCAGGGGAGTGTCACTGGTTAAAAAACTATATTATGGGGTACTTGTACCACCAGTCTTCCCCATGTGGTAATGAATCACCATGCAAGGCTGACATATTTACAGTGTGAGCCTGCGTGGTATGGATTCCCTTGAAATGCCACATTTTCATGTATTTTTTGTCTCTAAGGCAAATAGTTCATGAGATAAGTTAATGGTGGTTATAAACATTGTTGCCAAGTAAATGTCTTTAAAAGAAAATAATTACCTTACTTCTCATGTCTTGAGCTAGCTTCAAAATGAGATGTATTTCATTTAAATCTTAACATTGGAGACTTTGTTAAAGCCATATCAACCACAGATTGGTCCTTCACCAGAAACATCCAAAATATTGATGATGCCCTAGATTCTTTTAGCTAAGCCTATCTCAGCATATGTGACTCTCTTATTCCCTTCAAAAGGCTTAGAGTCAAATCACACAGAAATGATTAGATCACTATCGATCTTTCTGAGCTTACGTGGAAAAGAGGCATGGCTTGGTCATCTTATGGAAAACATAAACTACTTTACCTCCTACAACAATATAAAACCCTTCGCAACAAGTGAAAATCAGCCGTCCGCATAGCCAAAGTTGATTTCCTGAGAGATAAACAATCCAGAAGCTGGGGCAATTCCAATCTCATCTGGAAACCCATATACTATGTACTTGGGAGGGAAACTAAAGAAGAGCAAATTTCCCTTAACACAGATGGCAGACTCACAAATGAACCCTGAGAGGTTGCCAACCTATTTAATTCCTATTTTGCTGACCTTGACAAATACAAACCCATAGTCCCTAAACTCAGTAAGATCAATTCAAATGATACCACCTCCCCCTAACTACTCCATCTCACCAACAACAAGCCTGTTCTTTTACATTCGCCATCTCACACCCACACAGGTGGTTGAATACATTCACAATAACAACTCAAGGCCCAGCCTTGGATCTGATGCATTTGTCTATAGAACCCTTAAGCTGGTCGCTAAACATATTTCCCTTCTCACCAATATTCTCAACCAGTCACTTCATACTGGTGTTTTCCTCACCAAATGGAAGAGTGCCACCTTAAACCCCCTCCATAAATCAGAATCAAAAAATGATGTCTACAACTTTAGGCCTATCTCCCTACTAGCCACACTCTCCAAAATCTTGGAAAAAATTGTCCTTGACCAAATAATTGACTTTCTAGAAAGCTATGATCTACTCAAAGAATTCCAAAAATGGCTGTAGAGCCGGCCCCAACACAGAGACAGCATTTGTAAAACAACTCACCAATTTTATCAATAAGGCCAACGATGAAGGTCTCTACACTGGCTCAGTGTTCATAGACCTCAAAAAAGACTTTGATCTTGTCAACCACCAGGTACTCCTCAACACACTCTCCCAGCTAAATGTCTCTGGGGATGTACTGAATTGGTTCAGGAACTATCTCAGTTGAAGATCACACAAAACTCTAATCAGTGAACATCGCTCCAACTTGTGACCCATAAAATATGGGGTACCACAGGGATCCATCTTAGGCTCCTAGCTGTTTTCACTCACCATAAATGCCCTTCCCAATAGTTGCAATGACACCAGCCTAATCCTATATGCTTACGATGCTGCTCTTTTCTGTAAAGATAAGTGTCTCTCAGCCCTCCTTAACAAACTCCAGTATGATTTTGGTAAACTGCACTCCTGGTTCTCCTCCCACGGACTGATCCTCAATGCTAAAGAAAACTAAGTCCATTTTATTCTTGGTCATTAGAAAACCCTCAGAATTTGAATTCATTTTGATTGACAACAATGGTAACCCAATTGAATGAGTCAATGATTTTAAATACCTGGGTATGTACCTAGATCCACACCTTTCCTATGAATTCCACATCACTCAATTGATCAAGAAAGTACACCAATGGCTCAGGACATTTTTTCCGTATTAACAAATTTCTCACACCTCAAACCAAGGCACTTGTGGCCAACAGTTTTCTATTGCCACTCATTGACTACAGATCTATTGTTTACTCCCCCTCCACCTCCCCCCCCAAAAAAATAGTCTAAGGGCAACATATAATAACATTGTCAGGTTTGTTACTGGCCTCCCTAGAAGTACCCATCACTGTGACCCTTATAAGACTGCTAATTGGTTAACATTTGAGGACAGACTTAACAGTAAAATCAAGACTTTTTTCTACAAAGTCCTCCATGGCCAAATTCCAAATAGCAATGTCTTCCTTTTCCAGAGGCCGACCAGCACCTGATCCACTAGAGTCACCTCCAAACACACTTTCACTGTCCCTTTCAGACACGCCACTTAAGGCCAGCACTCCCTCTCCTTAAGGGGTGCAAAACTTTTTCAATAACCTGCCTCACCATCTTGTCCAGTGTACCTCTCTTGGTCTATTCAATGGTCAGCTAAAGCAATACCTTCTGGACCACTCTGACCGCAACTGCACTTAAAATAATGTTGCTTGTACCTCGACTATCTGCTTGCAAAATACGTGGAGTTAAATATTCAGTATTTTGTTATGTTACACCTTGTATTTGTTTCTGTACAATCCTTTTTACCCCAAGTAATTCATCCCTGAACTTATGTTTGTAATTGTTGTGTGCAGTGATGTCTTGTCACTGGACACGTGAAAATGGGCAGTATTGCTCACATTCCTTTCCAGTCTAAACAATAAAATGAAATGAAATGAAATAAATCCATCTTCATGAAATCATTGAAAAGCACAAAATTCCTTTTGAGAAAGTCTTTTCTTTTTTTGGAGGTTTCCCAGGGCTGGCAGCTCATAAACTTCCAGGTAACAGGTTGTTTATCCAGTACAGTCTGAAAACTTTACAGTGGAATAGCTCAGTCCTACAGTCACTGAAACATCCAAAATTTATATTTTTGGATGTTTTGTGAGTTGAGCTTTCAGAAAAATACAAACAAGAGCAGATTATCTCCAAAATCTCTTAGCACAAGACATATTTGTCAATAACTTGTTTATCTAACACATAGCATTCCTGAATTTTAGTCCTTCAGCATTTCAACCAACAGCTGTCAGATCCTGTAGTTTCTATTCTGGCAGTATTATGATTTTATCTTGTAGAAAACAAAGTCTCTGTTCAATACTAAAAGATGCATTAAAGTTTTTTTTTTCTTCCACACTAGACAACAGTGCCTGGTGATGCCAGTGTAGACATCACTGGTATGCCAGTTGCTATGAATCCCTTATCAGTTTGATCCTTCTCAGGCTGAATCTTGGGGGTTTCTTTAAGAGTGGCACTTTTAAAGTAAGTCTGATTTTTTTAAGTCTACTTCAAGCCATTTTAAATCCAGTTTGAAACACTTTTTTTTTCTTCAGGGAACCAAAACACCTTTGGAATTATTAAACCACTTGTCTAAAACAAAATACATAATACAATTATTATAAAATATTTTTGTAATTTATGATTTGTTCCCACATCGCAAATTATCCTGCTGCTTATAGTCCTGTACCCAGGCTACAGAAACTAAATAAACAAATGCAGTAAAAAGACACTTCAAAATCTGTAGTGTGTGTTTTAAATATGCAGCATGTAAACTGCATTGTTGTGTAGGCATTTACTCAGATGGGGGTACATGAGGTGGGAAGCAGGGAAAGGCATAGGGAGAGAGGAGAGGGGGATAAACAGGAGCATCAATGGTTTAGTTTGTGTGAACAGACACCGCTCTCCCACGTGACTAACTGTAGGTACCATGATATACCACAGCCAACACACATTAGTACTGCAGCTGAGGCAAATGCCTGAATGTCAAATAAGGTACAGGTGTGCTTTTCTGTTTCCTTTTCTGTCTCTTGTCTTTTCAACTCAAAATATATCATGGGGGAGGCAAGGCTAGAAGTGAGTGCAGATTTGATGCAGTAGCTCATAGTGTGGATGAGAGAAAGAGGAAGATGATGGAGAGAGAGAGAGGTGGTGTTCAACAACCCTGATGACACCCACAATGTGGGGTGCAGTGGGGCAGGTACCACCAGAACCATCCTTATTGGTCCAGGGCACGACATCAATGATTCAAATGAGGGCCAGTTGAGGACAGGCAAGTGGAAAGACAGTGGCATACTCAGTCTCATCAAAGATCCAGCCAGGTAGGCAGGAATATGATCAATTGAGTAATGAGTTGCTGAGGGAGTTACATGTGCAACCATTGCAAGACCTGGCCTGTGGAAGGGGGTGCTGCCTTCCAGAAAGGCATACAAACCATGGAGAGAGCACCATAGCCTCAGGGGATGGGCATAGCTGATTGCATGAAGGTCAACACCACTGGGACCAGTACCATTGCCAGATCTGGCCCCACCCCAGACCCAATTCCTGTCCTGCTGTCCCCTCCCATTGTGTTACTCCTCCTGGGTCCTGGTCCATTCATTATATTTACATAAACTCTGGCCCTATGACACCAAACCTGGTGCCACATTAGCAGGTCCCAATCACCAAGGAACCATGTACAGCCCCTCCACAGGGCCTAGAGAACAATGGGCCAGGGCATAGTTTAGCTCATTGTTACTGATTTGGTCCATGCTGATACATTCTCCTCAGCTTGTCCCAATGAGTCAACATTGTCACTGCTGCAGCCTAACCCAGCCCCAGTTGCTCCTGTGCTGGCTCTCATACCAGTTTTGCCCACCCATATACTGCTGCCTAACCCAGCCCCAGTGACCCATGTTCTGGTTCCCATACTGGTTTTGCCCACCTCTCCCCTGCTGCATAATGTGGCCACAGTGGACCCTGTACCAGCCCCATCCCAGCAGTGCCCTACTCCCACTGCCACATAATACAGCCCCAGAGTCCCTTGTGCCAGCTCCCCAACCAGTTATGCCCTCCCACCAGTTACCATCCTGACCACTGCTTAAGTCAGGAAATTCCCCATGGCCAGAGGCACTGAGTCCGCAGCTTTATCCAGAGGACCCCTCCCAGTGAACCACAGTTACTAGAGGAGAAAGTGGACTGGTAATTAGCTCTCTTGCATGACAAGGGAAGACTTTGCCAGGTGGTCTAGGTGATGGGGCTTCAGGGATTCTTTTGTCCCTATTGCAGAATTGATGGCGTCCCACCTACTGGAGAAGGTGCACCGGCAGATTGTGGTTTTGGGGTTTGAGGATGTGTTTGGGCTTCTGAACAGGTCCAAGCAGCTGGAGTGTGTCAAGCACTCTGAGAAGGACAAAGATAAAGGGGATGATACGGGGAAGCTTTATGGGAAAGCAGTAATGCTTGCCAGCGTATACTTCCCCCACAGGCCCCACCATCAAAATTTCATGCTTTCTTTAATAAATTGTTGACAATGTTGCAGGGTTGCAGGGTTGTTTGGTAACGGGTTGGGATGCTAATATCACCCTCTCCCTAAAATTGGACTCCTCGGTCCAGCAGCTTTCTGATTATTGGCCACCCAAATATATTTTACATCACAGAAGGATGCTTTGGGGTTAACAGATGTTTGGTGGTTTTTCTTTCTGACCACTCAGGCATATACGTTTCATTCCTACTCTTGGCTTGATTTATTTTTTTATTTCCCAGGAACATGTAGATGCACTTCATCATATCACCAGACAAAATGGCACTTTTATTCCTTAGAAAATACTGGTATGAAGGGGCTACACGGGGTGCTAGTAATCTGATGAGATGGCTGAGAGGCCACTGAATTGCCCCTGTATAACATGGATAAAGTGCCCTTTGTTGGGCAAATTATTTTTGACCACTTTGAATATTGTAGGGGCCTTTCAAAAATATTACCAACAATCATATGCAGAGTTGTCTCCCATGGATGAGATTCAAAATACACACTCTTTCTCTTGAGTTTCCCTCCCCGCTATCTCTGAATCTCAGAGAGATATGTTGTTAGCTCTGATTACTATGGAGAAGCTTTGGGTTACCAAGACCAAGATGCTGAAATTCCAGGGCCCAGATGGGTTTTCATTGAATACTATAAGGTCTTCTGTAAGTTTTTGTCTCCTTCCCTCTTCGCTGGTTTTTGAGAAGTGCTGGAGAGGGGAGCTCTTCTCCCATCTTGGGTTTATGCAGTGATTTCCCCTATACCTAAACCGGGATAGGACCTTAAATGTCCATCTTCATATAGGCCCATTTCCATATTAAATATGGACTATAAGTTATACAAGGTGATCTGGATGCATAGAGTGTAGACGATTCTCCCCACTATTTTGCATTATATATTGAGCCACTGGCGATGGCCTTTAGAGGCCAGAAGGGGATAGAGGGGGTACCGCTAGGGGATGAAATATTTAAGATTTCACTTTATACATACAATGTTCCGTTGACTGTTTTAGATACTGAAAATTCTGTCCCGTAGGCTATAGTGGTGTTGCAGACATTTGCAGCAGTCTCTAGATATGTCATTAATGTTCTTAAGATGGAGGTGTTGGCTCTCAATTTTTCTCCATCACAAATTTTGAAACAAATATTTCTTTTCCACTGGAGATGCACTAGAATAAAGTATCTGGCTGTATATCTTCCACAAAATTTGCTTCACCTTGAACTGGTAAATTATGAGCCACTTACTCAAGTAGTAGAGATAGATTTGAACAATTGGTCCCACTTCCATCTATCTCTTCTGTCCAGTGCTGATGCTATTCACCTGACTGTCTTGCCAAAATTTATATATTTGTTTCAAACCTTCCCAGTGACTCCTTCCCATTACTATTTTATATCCTGGAATAGAACATTATCCAGATTTGTCTGGGCAGGACTTCCCCCTCAGATCCACTGGTCACGTCTCCAATTGACAGTGGACAGAAGGGGATTAACCCTCCCCCTCCAATTTATTGAAATACCACAGGGCAGTGATCCTCAGAACAATTTGCTAATGGCTCAACTCTGGAAACATGTAGAGTTTGTACTGAATGACATGTTTGATATTGGACTGATTTTATTTGCACCACTAGCCTCTCTCCTAGATTTAAAGGCCTTTACATTTGGCATGGCAGATTTTCTTCAGGCTTGGTATAAAATCTGTGCGGTACCCTCACTAGCATCTATTTTTTACTACTTCTGTCTCTTTTCCAGAGAGGCACATTTTTTGCTGGCTCAATTTGTTTTCACTTTTCAACAATGGCATCAGTATATTTTATTCCTCTAGCTGCACCTGCTCCTAATCCCCATCCCCTCTCCTCCTGCTCCCTCTCTCTAACTCCATAAACTTATATCTCCCCCCTTCTTCTGACTTTCCTCGCCCCTCATTGCCAACATATACTTTCCCCCACAGGCCCCACCAACACAATGTCATGCCTTTTTAATACATTTTTGGCCATGTCGCAGGGTTGCAGGCTTGTCTGGTAATGGGTGGGGATGCTAATATCACCCTCTCCCCAAAATTGGACTCCTCAGCCCAGCAGCTTTCAATTATTGGCCACCCAAATATATTTTACATCACAGAAGAATGCTTTGGGGTTAACAGATGTTTGGCGTTTTTTCTTTCTGACCACTCGGGCCTGTCATATGTCTTTCACTTCCTTGATACACAAGGAGTGCTTTTCTTTGCCCAGTTACAGAATGCATACCAGTTAACAAGCTGTGAGCACTTCAGATACCACCAGGTGCTGTTCTTTTTGTGCTGTAAGGATCTAGCAAACTCCCTAACCCAATGCCCTTACTGTTTAAGTTTTTAGCAGGCACGATTAAGGGCACATTATGGCTGCACTTGATTGGTCTGGCATATAAAGCCTGAGAGACTACTGGAATGATAGCACTCAGTCTATTCTTGAGGCATGGAATCTGGAGCTTTCCATGGAGATATCCAACTAATTGTGGTTATAGTCTGTCCTACAATCGATGAAGCTCTCTCAGAAGCCCTGTTGGTGATAATTTGTTTGGAAGTGCCACACTCAATTTTTTAATACTGTGGATAGATTAGTTAAGTATCTAATGAGCTCATGTGGTATGTGCTGGTGGGCCTATGGGGAAACGTTAGCCAATACTGTGCACATTTTTGGCCACTGCACAGTTATATCCATGTGTTGGCAGGAGATAGAAAGCCACCTGCAAAAACTGATGGGCCACGAGTTGGTTTTATCCCCAGAACTGGTGTGTCAGTATATAACTCCAGATAACCAGCTCCTTCCTTCTAGAAGTACGCTTTATATTTATTAAATGGCTGCTAAAAAGGATCTCACGTGCCTGTGGCACTGACCAGCTTCACCTACGCTTGCCCAGTGGCATGTTATTGTGAATGAGATCTACTATGTTGAGAGACTAGTTGTCCACTCTAATGGATAGACATCCAGTTTTGAAGTGCGCTAGAGGCATTGGATGTTTTATATTCATTGGAAGATCCTTCTTTTGTCTCATGGTTGTTATGGAGGGGAGATTTATTTGTCTGTTTAGAGTTGGGGATTGTATGTTCAGGACCATGGGGATTTCCCTCTGCTATGAATGGTTACTGCCCCCCCAACCATGTTTTCAGGTTAGGTCCTATTAGCTCAGTATTTTAATTAGTCCAGATGAGGTAACCATCACTGGGCAGAATTTTTTTTTTTTCATCATTTAGAAAATTAATAATCCTATTAAGCAATGTATATGTTGAAACTATGGAATTGAATGTGATGTGCAACTTTTCTCTGCAGAAATAAATAAAAAGTTAAAAAAAAAGATAAAGGGGATGAGGTGGAATGGAAATGAAAAGTGCTCATTAGATGCACTTGGGAGAACTGGCCAGCAGATTTTGCGATTTAGGTGGGGTCATTGGCAGAATTTTTTCCAAGGAAGGCCTAAGAGTTGTGGACTTATTATAATCACATAATGGTGATGCATGCTTTTAAAGAGGGTTGGAGATGGTTGGAGTATGATTAAAAGATCAGAAGGAGGAAGCAGCATAATGCCAGTAGAATCTGGGGGCAATAGATTTACCTTTATTTTGGGCTACAGAGGCTGGGCAGGTGCAGCATTTGAACAGGGGGTTTCCAGTCTGGCAGTTTCAGCTGAAAAAGCAAGAGGAATCAGCAGGGTGTAGTGGCAATGCATCAGCAGGTGGGTGAAAAGGGGGTGGAAAAAGGAGTCGGAGTTATCACTTTGTTATTACTTCAATCATGGAGTGTGCAAGGGGAAGGGTTGTAAATACAGGCACAATTGTTTTGCCTGCAGGAAAAATCATCCCTTCATGCAATGTATGAAAGGGACAAACTCATAACCCTTTCGGAATATGTTATCCAAGGGTGCCAAACCCAGTAATTTTTTATTTATTTATTTACAAAATGTTTCACCAGGAAAGACAACATGGACTGAGAAACAGCTCGCTTCCAGAAGTGTCCTGGGAGGAGGGGGGGGGTACAGTGGATGGGAGAGCAAATTAGGCATAGTATAAGCATAATACAAAATAAATAGTACAGGAAAGAATATTTTTACATAATAGAGTAGTAGACTTTTACATAATTACATAATAGAGCAGTTGACTACAGTACATAGCACAACAGTAGTTAGCACAATACAACAAGTGCCGCAGGCAGGTGAGCAAATCACTAGGCAGAACTTACATGTTAGTCCCTGGGCCAAATACAGCAGACCTGTAGGTGCATAAATGACACAGAAGTGCCAAGATAGTAAGAAAGTTTAGTGAGTGCTTCTGAGGCATAAGGAAAGAGTGGGGGGTGGGCAGGAGATAGGGAAAGGGGTAGGGAGATAGGGAGTCAAGTTCAAAAGGAACCCCCATCAGGATGCAAAGAAACCCTGCAAGGAGGGCAAGACCAGCTGGGAATAGAGTGTGGAGTGAGATAGTGGGGGTAGGTAGCCAGAGGGTGGGGCGCTGTAGGAGGTTAAGGGGGAGGAGGAAGGGATGGACTGAAGGGAGTCAGACTGAGTAGGGAAGGGGTGAAGGGAGAACAAATTTAGAGAGTTCGGAGGGTGCAGGGGTTACTGGGGGCAGGAACAGGGGGATGGGGTGAAGATTTAAGGGGTTAGAGGAGGTTAGTGGTGGGGAGAGGATGGGCAAGGATAAAGTGCAATGTAGGAGGAAGGAGAGAGTATAGGGCTATGAAAGGGATGAGGGGCAAGGAAAGTCAGAAGAAGAAGGAGATATAGGTTTATGGAGTTAGAGAGAGGGGCAGGGGAAGAGGGGGGATTAGGAGCAGGTGCTGTTAGGGGAATAGAAGTTGCGTAGAGCTAGGGAGAGGGACAGAGGGGACAAAGAAAGTCTTATAGGAAGAGGAAGCGATAAAGGGGTAATGAATTGAGTGCTGGCTTCACAATTATCTGGATAGGTGAGCCACCCAGTCCATAATGGAAGGGTTCACACAAGGCTTCAGAATCCCATTCCAGGGCATTCACAAGGCTTGTGTAGCTGGGAACTTCAATTCCCCAGGACTGGCTGGAAGTGGTTCATAAAAAACTGGGGAAAGAGGTGGTGCTGAGCAGAGTCAGTGGCCCCTCTGATCAGCCCCTTTTTTTTTCACCTGCCTGTTTCACTGATAGACTAAGTACTGAAGCAGGGTCAATGGGAGTCTCATTTGATCCATCTCCTGTCATAACCAGAGGGGGGATTTGGTTAATTACTTTATTGTCCCTGAGGACACATTGGTGACTTATGCGTTATTTGACAATGCGGTGGAACTGGTGCAAGGAGTAGGAAAGGGGGATTAATTGGGTAACTCAGACATCAAGTCGGCTTTTAGATTGTTACCAGTACACCCGCTGGACAGGGACTTACTAGGGATAATGATTGAAGGGAACTACTACATCGGTAATGGCAAGCCAATGGGTTGCGCAGTAGCATGTGCATTGTTCAAACAGTTTAGTACATTCTTCTGGTGAGCAATGGTACAGAAGGCAGGGAGGCCAAAGATGATATATTACTTGAATGACTTCATTTGTTGATCAGGAAGGAAGGGATCACTGTAGGCAGCTGATGTATGTATTCCACTCAGTGTGTCAGGACATAGGGGTGCTGATAGCCCATTAAGGCAGAGGGACTGAGTACCTACCTGATCTTTTTGAGGACTGAAATAGACATGATTGCTACAGAGTTTCTGCTTCTGGTGGAGAAAAATCACTGCATTGAGGGGATTGTTGCACCAGGCCATTCAGTCATGCAAGATTACACTGAAGGAACTGCAGCAGTTGAATGGGCGCTTTAACGTTGCATGTAAAATCATCCTGATGGGAAGAAACTTTCTTTGCTGGCTGGCCAGTTGTTGTGCAGGGTGCAGCAAGCCTCACCACAGGCTTTGGGTTACAGAAGCCATGTGTAAAGACCTTCACTCATGGCTCACATTTCTGTCATCCTTTAATGGGCTGGCACTCTAGCCAACAGAGGTCACAAGCCAGGGATTGGCGCTTTACAAAGACACGCCTGGAGGCTTAGGTTTTAATGCTTATTTTGAGGTGCTTGCTGCACTACTCATTGACCTCAGGAGTGACAAGAAGGGGCTTGCTAATGCAAGTCACACTCCTTGAGATTTTTCCCATCATTGTGGCATTAACCATCTGGGGGAAGAGTGGCAAGACAAATGAGTAATATTCGGAAACAAACAATATTAGAGTGATGTATAGCATTAATGGGCAGCTTGGAGGTAAGGTCCCTAAGGAGAAACTCATGAAGGTGTTTGTACTTCAATGTTTGATGCTGAATATATATTTTAGGGCAATGCATGTCTCCGGTGTGGATAATGAAGTGGCTGAGGATCTTTCATATTTGCAGTTTGAGTGATTTCAGCAGCTGGCATCAGAAGTGGAGGCAAATCCCTGCTACATGTCCTACCTCTGGGAATTGGTGACCCAGAGGAATGGGAGTTGTTTCAGTGCTCTCTAGCACCTAGTGCATGGGCAGTATACAAGCAGGGGGTGGACACCTTTTCCAGCATAAGGCAACAGCTTGGGTGGGAAGAGGCATGGCTGGTACTGAAGGCACAGTTGTGTTCCTATCTCCTGCACATGAAGCATCAGGGTGTTACACCTGGAACAGTGGGACAGAACAAGACCATGATAGCTTGGTTTGAAAAAGCAATAGGGGGTGGGGGTGAGACACAACTTGTGCTTTCTGAGCTCATAGCATGCTTGAGGGGTAGGTGTGGGGAGATCTCAAAGGTGGGGATAGACAGCACATGATAAGCTTAGCATTGATGGCCAAGATCATAGCAGCACTGTCCAGAGTTTGCACATTGTCATCTGAAACCCTGCTGTTTCAAATGACCAACCAGGTGGCATTTTATGGGGCTTTTATGGTGTCACAGATCACACAGTCAAGCAAAGTGGAGGTACTGCAGGTGGTACTGGGTGACGATGACATGGTGGTGACCATAGAGGGGGTCTTCATCTGCCTAAGAAGAAGTAAAACTGATAGGGGATACAGGAAGTGCTGGTGTAGCTTCAGGTTGCCCCCTGGGGTGCAGTGGGATATGAAGGGATGGGTGTCAGAGTACAGCCAGAAACTGAAGCCCAGGGGTCAAGCCTTTTTCTGTCATGAGGACGTATCCCTGCTTAGTGTGTTCCAGTTCTGGCGTATACTGAATAAGTCACTAGGCAGCTGTGAATGGATGACCAGAGCTGTAACACTCATTCATTTAGGAAAGGGGCAGCGTCGCGTGCCAGGGTTGAAGGTTGGATGCACTCTTAGATTAATTCTTTGGAGAGGTGGAGGTCACAAGCATTCAAAAGACATGTTCACCCACAGTTGCTTTTAACTGTTCTGATTTTATTTGCAGGCGAAGGCTTCAGGCTGTTGGGTGTATGGCAAGGACTGGTGGAACAATGCATAAAGTATTGATAATGGGTACAGAGGGTGGCCTCTCACAGGAATGGTGGGGACTCTGGTGATCCAGAGGCGGAGGTGGCATCAGGCCCAATGTCTTGCCACCTAAGAGGGGCATGGGCTGACTAGCATTTTGTTGCAGCACGTCTGGAAATCTCTGGTCAAGAATTGTGCTATTGTGAGAGGATGAGGTGTAGGTGGACATCCTACTATTAGGTAGAAAGGAAGCTTATACTTATCAAAGGGGTAGGGAAAGTTAGAGAACCTGGTGTGTATTGGTGGAAGGCCTGGCACAAAGTGCTTGTTGGTGGATGAGTGCCCAGGTACTAGGGCACTCCTCATGTGATGGCATGGTAGTCACATGGTAACATGCATGGGGGATGAACAGGGTCATCGCTCCTTTCAGGTGAGCCCTGAAGCTGGGGAGAAGTGAGACTTTCGTGGCTAGGGCCAAGAGGCATCAGCCATAGGTGAGGGTTAACTCTTTGATGCAGGTCACCCATCGGCAATGTTCTCCATAGGGAGGAAGGGTGTGGTTAGGGATTGGGCCGTTCAGTGCCACCCCACATGCCTCAGTAGGCTATGGGCCATGCAAGAGGTTAAATTATGGAGAAGAAGCAGCCTCCTCAGTTGAAGTGGAAGGGCTGCTTTGTGTGGGCAAAAATAATTGGGTAATTAGTAGCGGCAAATACCTTGCTGAGCACATCACACCTCTAATCTGCAATTTGATTGCATGCTAATTGGCAAAACATTAAGAAATACATGGCTGCAGTCATTTCCTCCAAGTTCATTGTTGGTCTTATCTGTCTGGGTGGAAGAAGGGGTTGTGATCTATAAGACAATGACACAGCCTGCAAGGTACTGGCAGCAGGTGAAGCTTTGTTTGGGGGGTGCATCCTAAATAACACCAGGATGGCCAGGTGGGGGAAGGGTCAGGCTAGGAGAGGTAGGGTGGGCAGGGTGACAGAGTTCATAGGAACCAGGACTGGCATATGCTATGGGAGGAGATAGGGATATTTAAAGTTCTGTATCGGGGGGCTCTGCCTTCTTTTCACCCATACCCACAGTAGATACCCTTCCAATCTCTCCCCTCTTAAAAGCAGGGGTGGGAGCTAGGGAGTAATGAACTCACTGTCCCATTCAGGAGGATTCACTTTAGGGGTTGGGAAAGAATGGTTCATTGTTTTTCTAAAGAGGGTTTCCAGTTATTCACTTTCCCTGGTGAGGTACTAGAGGAATTTGCTAGTTAGGCAGGCTATTGCATTCATGGCATAGTACTGTAGGACACTCATCATGTGGTGGCATGGTAGTCATGTGCTAGCATGCACTGGGGGTGAAGATGGTCTTCACTCATTTCAGGTGGGCCCTAAGGCTGGGGAGAGGTGAGACCTTCACTGCTGGGACCAGAGGGACATCAGCCGTAGGTGAGGGATAACTCTCTGACTCAGGTCAGCAGTTAGCGATGCCCTCCACAGGGAAAGAAGGTGCGGTTAGGGACTGGCCCATTTAAAGCAACCCCACATGCCTCTGTGGGCCATGGGCTACTTGAGAGGCGAAGTGATGGAGCGGCCTCCTCACGCTTATTGCTGAACTGCAATTTGATTGGATGCTAATCGGCAAAATATTAATAAATGCACGACTGTGGCCATTTCCTCCAAGTTTGTTGTTGGTCTTGTCTGTCTAGGTGGAAGTATGGCTTGTAGCTTATAAGACAAATCAGTATGCTGTGCAAAATATACAGCACCATTTTCTAGGGATTTCTTACCCATTCTACAAAACAGAGTACTTAGTGATAATCTTAGTAAGAAGCAATTTGCCCATGCTTGCTTTAAAAGCATGTACTGCCTATATGTCTATGATCTCTGCTGGTATAGAGTTCCATAGGTTCACCACCATCTGGGAGCAAAACTGCCCTCTAAGGTACCCCAGAATTTACCACCCAACATCTCAGGGTGTTTCCTCATATATATCTCTCCCATATAGTCTTTGATTTACCTCCATATCAATTACTACATATTCTTTTTTGGGCCAACTGATTTTTAAATTATAAATAGAATAATAGGTTAGTGTACATTACAAGGCAGTAATTCCATAAAGAGGTTCTGGGGACATGGGGAACCTCGAGAATGAGGCTTGAGAGGTTCCCTTGTCCCCAGAACCTCGAGATGTAATTACTGTCTTGCAAGTCACACTAGCCTATTTGTTAACTTTTTTTAATATATGGATCTGATTATTGTTTTTCCCGGATTTTGTAACAGGTGGTCGACCACTTCAGTGAAGGACTGTCTCAGTGCTGGCAGACCACCGCACTGTCTCGCTTTGTCTCACTCGCCCTCCAGTACACTCCCCTTTGCTCACCCACCTTCCCTTCCCCTCCCTGTAAGCGTGGTATGCTACAGTTCATAGGCAGTCCTACCTTTTCTCCTTTTGGGCAATGCAGGATCAACCAGATAATTAAATTTTGGGCAGAATTAAAAGACAAAAATCGGGGAAAAACCGAGGATACGATTCACTCTCACTAAGTGAGAGATAGCTGCCATGTTTTAAAAGTTGTTCTGCCCACCCACAAAGGAAAAGTGGTCAATCAGAAGGCACGCTTTGGAAGACGTTGGGTGGCAGACTTGAGATTGCACTGTTGAGTTTTACTGATAATACTATTGTTCAGGTCTCAAACAATACTATTATGGCTCCTGAATGATAGTATCATTCGAGAATCATGGTATTATTGCTCTGGGAGCGATGGTATTACTGGGAATTTTTTGAATGCTTTAGGACAGTATTATTTTAAAAATCCATATATTACATAATAAAATATCATGAAAAATCAAGTTATGCATCAAACACATAAATGAACAGACATTACACTGATAATACTGTATATTGTTATAGCTGTCTTTTACCGCAGAGAGAGAGATACAGGATTCTGACAATGTGCTGAACAGATGCCTATCAGATATCGGTGACTGGATGGCCTACATCTGGCTTAAGCTGAACTCAGACAAGACAGAAGTGCTACTGGTGGTTGCAGGTGTCCAAAGCATAGCAAATGTTGGACTGTTTGCATCAGGATTATGCACTGTGACACTTCTCTCATACCCAGAGCTAAGATTAACGATCTGGGTGTCATAATGGATCATATGCTGACATTAGAATATCAGGTGTCAGCTTATTATGTGGATTTTTCCACTTTAGGACTATCACCGAGATAAAGCCCTGTCTAAGGTCTGAGGACTTAAAGACACTGGGGCATGCCTTCATGATATCTAGATTGGACTTTTGTATTTGTAATCCCCTTTAACTTGGGTTATTTGTAGGATTAACACATTGCTTGCAGCTGGTGAAAAGGCCGGGGCTTGACTGGTTACCAGAACAGTCTGTTTGGAGCCTAACACTCCAGTTTTGTGGACATTGCATTGGCTGCCTGTGAGGTGGAGCATCTCCTTTAAGATATCTTTGTTAGCATACAAAACCCTGTGTGGCCTTGGCCCTGCCTACCTAAAGGAGCTCCTTTCCCATATCCTAAGGTCCCCAAGTCCCGTCTCAAACTAGCAGGAGACCCAGCATTTACTGCAGCAGTGCCCATTTTGTGAAATCTATTACAATGGGATCTGAGGAAGGCACTCTCTGTGGAAAGTTTTAAGAAGAGGCTGAAACATTTTTTTTGTTTTCCCTGGCTTTGTCTGCTTTTTAAATAGTCATCTTTATGCCCGGTGAACTGCTGCTTATTATTATAGAAGCCCAGCAGCACCAGTATATGAGAAATGTATGTTAAACCCTTATTTTTGCACCTTATACCTTTGTCCTATTTCAACCTATATAGTTGAAATTTGGAAGGCACAGACATGGTGCTAGGATGTCTGGATCCTGACAATGTTATGGCAATAAGTTTATGGGGGGCAATGTTACAGAGGTGCAAAAAATTACAATTACTATAATTAAGACATGTTTTGCTCTCTTATAGATAATAAAATAGGAGATTTTAAAACCTGAAGCATACTGTTTTGATAGAGTTTGGCCCAAGGTGTTTTCTTTGGAATTTTTTATTTCCCAAATGTATGTAAATTCTAAAATATTTAAGAAAACAGTTCAATTACTGAGCATGCACAGTTTAAAAAAATCAGCTTTCTAAGGATAACTGAATTTTTACAACCACATGAAATCATCTGGTCACGAGAAAGCATTTGTTTATTATGTATCAGAGTTGCTTCTGTGTGTGTGAGGTTCTGCTGTGGTCATTCAGCAGGGACAGGGCTACAAGTCAGTATATAGACCTGCCCCTGCTGAATGTGCTGTGCACCAGTTTTTCTTTTCTCCTCCAGCCACCACCATTAGACTGCTGCATCAGACAGTAGCCTGCTTTTTTAAACTGGACACCAGGATGCCCTATCCCCAGTGACAGCTAATGTTGAAAAATACTGACATTGGAGTGCCCACCCTCGGTACCAGTTCATCTTCCCCCCATTTTGTTTCTGACCACCCACCCCACGCCATCATAATCTGCTGACATGGGGTGTCAAATTCCCAGTACTGGCACACTCCATGCCCCTGCTCTAGCAGTCTGGGACACTGGTGTACCCATCCCAGAGCCCCCAACTTAAGAAGCTGACACTGGGGTGCCCAGTCCCCAGTGTTGGAAGTACTGTACCTGAAATAAAGAAATCCATCCCATGACATCTTTTTTTAATTGCAAACCTGAAATGAAGAACATTCTCTTGCTGTCTGCCACCATCCCCACTGCCTCACCTGCTGACCCCCTCATTCAGCACCCACCATCCCATATCCTGCCTTACCCAATACTTGCCTACCAGAGGTCTAACACCATAATCCTCTCTGGACCAGAGACATGTCCTCAATCTTCAATACTGAACTTGGAACTGAGGAATACAGATAAGTGCCCTATAATGTATTGCAATGCATTTTGAATGTTTTCTTGTAACTTGGTCATTTTTTAATATTTTTCTCCAGTATTTTCAACATGGCTTTCTTCTGACCCCAATTCATAAACAAGGTATGTGAAATTCTTCAAATCTAGCCCAAAGATGATTCTGGAGTCATGCTGCAAAATCATCTTTTAGGCAGGATTTGAAAATTATCACCTACTTGATTCATGAGGTGGTGTCATATGAAGTCAATGTTGAAAATGTGAGGTCAAAATAAAAAAAAAGTTATGACAGTATGTTGACATTTTTCAATGCTTGCTCATAATTTTGCTGATTTTCAGTATTTTGTCCACACAATTTTCAACATAGACATGTTTTCACACCACCTCATGAACCTTACAGCTGTTGTTTTTCAAATCCTGTCTGAAATGTATTTTTACACCTGTGGTGCAAAATGATATTTCATCCTGAATTTCAAAGTTTTCACCTACTGGGTTCATGAGGTGGGGTCATAAGAAGACTATGTTGAAATTTTGAGGTCAAAATATTAGCAGTAATGTTATGAAGGTACACTGACATGCAGTGAAGCTCACCAGGATGAAGCCCACTTCCACAGCATTCTGCAGCTTGCTGCAGCAGTTACTGCAGTAAACAATGTCATTTCAATGGGAATTAATACCTTTTGTCATGCAGAAAACTGTGGCACTGCCAGGATGAAGTGAATGTCACAGTTTCCTGCATGACAAAAGGAACTAATTGCCATTGAAATTACATTGTTTTCCACAGTAACTCTGCCTTCAACATCCACTCATAACTTTGGTAATTTTCAATAGTTGACCCCAAATTTTCAACATAGCCATTTTTTACACCACCACACACACCTGACAGCTGTTGTTTTTCAGTTCCTGGCACAAATGTGATTTTGCACTTGTGGAGTGAAATATCATTTTGTCCAGTATTTTATAAAGGATACCTGTCATTTTCAGAAAGATGGGAGGGGGGTGTAAAAGAATGACTATGTTGAAATTTGTGTGACAACAAATTAAAAAAAAATTATAAAGTCAAATTCTTTCCGACCGCACAGTGAAACCACCACAGTGAAGACCATCACAGTGACAGAAATCGGCAGAAAGCGTCAGGTCACTGTGATGGTCCCCACTGGCACCGGTGCTGCATCTCCCAGTGCTTTGCCTCCTCCCTGAAACAACTCCTACTTGGAGTTGTATATTTAGAAACTGTTGGGTGTGGGGTGTGGAACTCCCCACATGTGGGGATTCATGGGTGCAGCACCCTGAAGAAAACACACACACATCCTCGACAGTACAATGCCAACACTCGGCATTGTGTCTGTCGCTGTCAGGGATGTCGGCACTGTAGATGTCGCCTCAGCATAGGTAAACTGTTAGTTTGTCCTCAGTGACAGAGAAAATGATGGAATCACTTCTGAAAGAAAGATTTGTTGAGTGCCTACAGGCAAGCGGGACACAGGACCCAAGGCAACATGGATTCACAGTGGGAAGGTCATGTCAGACTAATCTAACAGATTTCTTTGACTGGGTGACCAAAGCAGTAGACCAGGCTGTAGATATGACCTACTTAGACTTAGCAAGGCATTTGACACAGTCCCACACAAAAGTTTAATAAACAAGTTAGCTAGCCTGGGAGTGGGTCCCAGGGTGGTAGCTGGGTAACAAATTGGCTGGACAACAGGATGCAGAGGGTAATAGTAAATGGAGTACACTCTGAAGAAAGGGTGGTTACTACTGGGGCACTGCAGGGTTCAGTACTGGGACCGGTCTGGTTTAATGTCTTTATAGGAGAAATTGCAGAGGGGCTCAAAGGAAAAGTATGCCTCTGCAGATGACACAAAGATCTGCAACAGGGCTGATACACAAGAGGGGTGGAAAGGATGAGAAGGGACTTGGCAAGGTTGGAGGAATGGTCAAATGTATGGCAGCTAAGATTCAATGCAAAGAAGAGAAAAGTAATGCATCTGGCCAACAAAAACCCAGGAGAAGAGTACACAATGTGAGGGGGTACATACAACAACAAAAATGGAAAAGGACCTGGGGATAGTCATATCAGATGACCTTAAGGTAGGCAAGCAATGTGAGAAGGCAGTAAAGAGGGCTGGGGGAATACTGGGTTGCATAGGGAGAGGCATCAACAGTGGAAAACAGGAAGTTGTTATCCCTCTTTACAGACAGTTGATGAGACCCCATCTGGAGTACTGCATGCAGTTCTGGGACCCCATCTCTGCAAGGACATAGACAGGATAGAGGCAGTCCAGAGGAGGGCAACTAAAATGGTTCAGGGTCTGCAGCAAAAGCCATATGAAGAGAGACTAGAGGAACTTAATATGTATACCTTTGAGGAAAGCAGGAAGGGGGGGACATGAAAGAAACTTTCAAGTACCTCAAGGCACTCAACAAAGTCCAAGAGGGTAGCATATTTCAAAAAAAGAGATGTGCAAGAACAAGGGGCCACAATTTGCAGATAGAGGGGGGGAATGGCTCAGTAGCAAAATGAGGAAGTATTTTTTCACAGAGAGAGTGGTGGACCCATGGAACCGCCTTCCTTAGGAGGTCATGGGGTCAAAAATGGTGGGCGAATTAATAAGAATGCATGGGACAGACATAAGGCAATAATAGTGGGGGGGGGTAGGAGGAAGTAGGCTGTTGGTTAACTAGAATCTGTAGCTTATCCAAAAGGTAGGGAAAGGACAGCTTGGCCCACCTAGTCTGCCCATTATCTGCCATCAAAGTCTATGTTTCTATGTTTCTATGAAGCAGTTTGCATTACAGACACCTGTTATAATTAGTTCATAGCTAGACATATAAGTATGAAGCCAGTCCCACAGCAAGTTAAGCTCTGGCAGTTCACATTTGGGGAAAATGGTAACAGTCTATAAGTAGGATAGTTTTTGTGTAGGAAAGAAACAATTTAAGTGCCAGTAGCTCCAGTTGCTTACACTTTGGGGTGACAGTCTTACTTAGCTTGAGGTTATTCTGACAATAAACTATGCCTCCTCCTTTCCTTTTATCTCTTTTATGACACCATGTATTATAATTAGGGATATCAATATGACTGCTGGGTATACTTTTGTTAAGCTAAGATTCTGTTATGATAACAATGCTTGGATTATAGTCAAAAATCAGTTCTCTCCCTGACTCATTTTGGCTTGAGGCTACATGCCTTAAAGTGTACAAATTCTACATTCTTCAACCTAAATTCATTATCTTCATAAGGCGTGTTAAGGATTAGGGTAGGTTGGATTTATCCACAATGTAGGAGTAACAGGCATAACATTTTCATAAGAAAATCATTCATTTTTGTGGCCATGGAGAAGAAAGTAGGTTGAATGATAGAGGTAAGAGACTTATGTACACAGTAATGACAAGTGCACAATGTTAGGCAGCATAAGTACAGTTTTATTGACCAAGGAGATAAGCATCACATATGACAGGATGTTTGAGCTGATGAGATAAATTAATGATTATGCTTGGTACCCTGTTTTGTAGATTCCATGCAGTGGAGACCTTTAGCTTTCAGGGTTTCCTAGTAGTGCCGGTGGGGTTGGGGGGGCAGTAGGGATATGAGCCATGGGCAGCATTGTTGTGCAGACCTGAATATAAATACCTATAGCCATAAATGGAGATAAGTGTGAACACCTTGGGTGGCATTTTGGGAGTTAAGTACAATAGTCCCAGGTTACAGGAGAAAAGCTAGAGCTATTTTTATGTTGGTGCGCTTGCACAGCCAACATCTTGCGGTAGTGCAGATTTGGAGGCATGGTCACTGTTGGGAAAATGCAGGGCACACTTCAGCAGATGCGTCCCTCATTCCCCAATAAGCCTGCATGCAGGCACCACACCACCCAGGCGAGCACATCTAAGGAAACGTCTACTGCAATGCGAGCAAAGCTCATCACACGCAGCGGACCTCCCGACATGCTTATTTATTACTGTTGGTAGTACAGTGGTCCCTCCTCCCTTCTCCAGTCACCTTCCCTGTATTATTTTCTTATTCCCTGGTAGTCAAGTGGTCCCTCAGCCATTCTCCTATCGCTTCCTCCTGTATTCTTTTTTATCCCTATATGTAGTACAGTGGTCCATCCACCATTCTGCGATCTCCGTCCCCTTAATTTACCAAGAGTTACTCAGTCACTCACTCACTCACTCACCATGGAGCTTCCTGAGCATGAAATGGCTGAAATCAGCATACACAAAATATGCAGCATACAATCTTCTGAATGACTGAAAAAAAGCATGTTAACATCAAGTCCCGACTTTTGTAAGAATGCAGTTCAACATTCAAGTATGTTGACTGCAGCTGCCATCAGACCATTTCAATGGGAGACTGCTGAAATAGTGCATATAAATGCAATGCAGACACACACAAAACAATTATTAAAAAAGTTAGGAAGTATTGTGTTCCACTAGTTAAAATCTGCCCCAGAATCAAAGCTACATGCAAAAAAAAAACTGTTATTAATAGAAAACCACCATTGTTTTGTAGCAGCAGCTCCTAATTTGGAGAAAAACAACTTTTAAATGGTGATATATCAATTGGCTTAGCAGGCACACATTATAGGAAACTAACAGCAGAAAATATTGCCTGGCACTGATGTCTCGATCTGTCTGACATAAACTGTTATCAAGATATTTTACGCACAGCACTGAAAACAATTAATCACACACACAGAGGCAATTGTAGGGTTTAAAATAATTTAATGATAAAATAACAAAGGTGTCTACTGGCATCCCTCACCCATCAATCACTGTCCTCCTGATAAAGAACGTTTTCTTGGTGTCAAGTGGCATCCGCCCACCACCACCACCACCTCCAATCATTGACTATTTTCAGTCTCTCCCCACTCCCCCAAAACTGAGCAGAGTTGGGATGGCAGGTACCCTTGACTGGGGGAGCCCACACACTTCACTTTGCTTCTCAGAGCTGAAAAACAAAAGAAGTGTTCTCTCTCTCCCTGCACCAGTGACAGTGGCATAGGACTGGTAGTGCGTAAGAGAGCCTGGGGAATCCCATACAGTTCTGCTCCTCTGGGTGGAAACTGCGAGATGAGTCTTTAATCACTGCCTGCACTGTCAACAGTGGCATATGTCTGGGTGTGGATGAAAGAGAACGATAGGATTCCTGGCTCAGTTGTGTCAGCTTCACTCCTCAGAATTGCAATGGAAATAATGAATTAAAGTGAAAGTGTATCTCTCTCCCTGCTCCAGCTGTCACCAAAGCACAAACAGACCAACGGCAGGAGAGAGAGTGAGTGATGGGATCCGAAACAATTGAGTTTTAACATACAACTTTATAGGGCTGCATATATTGGTTGTGCTGTACAACCTTCTTATATTGCTTCTTACTTCCATGTACTGTACCCTAAAGACAAACCTGGAAACAAGTTGATTCAAAACTCAGTGGGCCATTCCTTGAAAAACTTCTAATTATGTAAAATTCATCATAATTGTACAGTATTTTAATTTCTGCTTGTATTTTTTAATTGCTTTTATTACTAGTTTTTAAAATTAATAAATATTGATGTAAATCACATTTATAAAATAGTCTATACTGCTGAACATACAATACATTTGACTGTACATACTAGATGTATACTGTGGTTGTATTTGTCTGGTGTTTGAACACATTATCACTAGAAAACAACACTGCACCTCAGCAAGGTGTTTCATTTTTCCAGGTTGATGTGACAAGAGCAGGAACTAAAACATATTAAAAAAAAAAAAACTATCTCAGTTCAGGACCAGGAATAAAATGAAAAGTGGATGGACTTCCCATTCAACCATGACAAGAAGGGTTGCTTAAAGAATCCGCTCTCCACCTGGTACTGTTTCCTAAAAATACTGAAACATGACAAATACATTTTTTTCAATGAAATGTAGACATATTTCATTTCAGTTCATTCAAGTCTAAGGAAATCTATCAGTATTACAATATGTGCTGAATTCTCCTGTCAGAGTTCTCCTCTGAGAATATGCCTGCTATGGTATATATTGTAAGTGTTTAGTACAAATGAAGCTGTGGTGAACAAAGTACCATCAAATAAAGAACTTCTTCTGACTGTCAGTAACTTCCGCCAGTGCCCACGAGGTGACAATTTTGTCACTTATGTGCTGCATTTGTTTCCTACAGTCTGCATCGAGAGTCTAGAGACCTCACCTGGCTCACAGATGCTTTAGAAAAAGTGCAAGGTTTTGGGGCCAATGGAAATGCCACACCATGTGACATTAGAGCAGTGAAACAGGGACCAGCTCATCCTCGTCCAGTGCCCCCCCCCCACACAAACATACAGTATACACACACAAATGTTTTTGCTTGGCTCCAAAGGAAATCCACGCCTCTAGCAATACAATTCCAAACAGTTTGTATAGAGTCACCAATGGATTTCTTCAGATCCAGAACATGTAAACTGCATAAAATTGCTGTCATTTTTATGTTAGCGCACTTGCACAACCAACATCTTGCTGTAGTGTAGATTTGGAGGCACAGTCACTGTTGGGTGAATGCAGGGCACGCATCAGTAGGTGCGTCCTTCATTCCCCAATCAGCCTGCATGTGGACGCCACACCACCCGGGTGAGCACATCTAAGAAAAAGTCCACTGCAATGCGAGCAAAGCTCATCACATGCAGCGGACTTCTCTATGTGCTTACCCGACACAAACATGGCTGCACACTGCCTGGCAAAATGCAGACTTCAGGGGTGCCCATTCCCCCTGTTGGCTTATCCTCCCCCAATGTATGTGCCGATGGGGGAGCCCACTCCCCGTATGCATAAAGAACCCCCCATTTGTTATATGCTGAGGGGGGCACCCAATCCCCCTCGGTTCTTCCCCCTTCCCCTGGTTTCCTTGTGTGGTGATGGGGGTGCCCAATCCCCTGTCAGCTACAGCTGCACCCCCAAAAAAACAAGGCTCCGCTGGCATGCTGGGAGCCCACCCCAGAGTGCCACATGCCCCTGTAAACATAAAAATGCTCCCGCAATGTTTATTTATTTTTTGTCCCTGTAAACAAAAAATGGTCCCTCGCCATCTCCCTGCCCCCCCCATAACCCGCACCCACCCACTATGCACCCTACCTTCCCACACACCTCCACCCCATACTTACCTCCGGAGTCTGGTGCAACGATCTTCGGTGGACCGGGAACATGTCTGCACTCTTCAAAGCCGACTACTAACTAAGGAGTTGCCGTAAGCTGTATAATGGAATAAATAGGGTTTTGCAACTTTGATGCATATCTCAGGCTTTTTTTGAATTTTGGCACCAAATTTTCAACATGGGGTTTTGGGACCCCTCCTCATGAATTCTTGCACTGTCATGACGTTATTCGGTCCCAAAAGGTGTTTTCGCGGTCACTGCATGGAATCACCTTTTGGGACCGAGTAATGAAACAACAGTGCCACTGTTCATGAAGGGACCTCTCAAAAAGACTTTGTTGCAAATTTGCTGACAAAACTCCCAAAAATGGCTGTTTTACGAGCGTGCATTTTGCTGTTTCTACACACGCTCGTAACGTCATGAATTTGTGATATTTTCTCTCCAGATTTCCAAACTTACCATTTTTCCATATCTCCTGATGAACAGTATAGCTGTCATTTTACAAATCCTGCCCGAAATGTGTTTTCGCACATCTGGCGCAGAATAACGCAGTCGCTGTGCGAAATCACTTTTCAGGACAGTTTGAGGAAATGACAGTGACACTGTTAATGAGCAGAGGTCCTAAAATGACTATGTTGAAAATTTGGTGATAAAAATCCATAAAATGACTGTGTTGCAAGCGTGCGTTGAACAGTTTCCCCACACCCTTGTAACTTTGCAAATTTGCAATATTTCCATGCCAGATTTTCATCACAGACATTTTTTCACACCACATTATGAACAGTACAGCTGTCATTTTTCACATCCTGACCAAAATGTGTTTCCACACCTGCGGCACGCAATGGCGTGGTCGCTGTGGGAAATCAACTTTTGGGACAGATTAACAAAATCACAGTGCCACTTTTCATAAGGGGAGGTCCCAAAATGCCTGTGTTACAAATGTGGCTACCAAACTCCCTCAAATAATTGGGTAATGGACTTGTGTTGCGCAGTTTGCATACATGCTCATTGCTTCACCAATGTTTCATATTGTCACTCCAGATTTTCAACGTTGCCATTATTTTATGTCTCCTCATGAACAATACAGTTGTCATTCTCCACATCCTGCACAAAAATGTGTTTTCGTTCCTCTGTCGCCAAATGGCACAGCTGCTGTGCAAGATCACCTTTCAGCTAACAAAGTGATTGTGCTGCTTTTCATGAGGTGGCCTGACAAGCAGCCCATGTTAAAACTGTGGAGTTAAACTACCAACACATGCCTAAGGTCTTATGGTTTCCAACTGTAGCACTCCCCTGGTACAGTCTGACAGGCATCTGGGGTGTGATATGAAAATCATGTACACAAATGCTCACAGCCTAGGAAATAAGATTCTAGACCTGCAGGCAATAATGTCAGAGGCTAAACTGGACATAGCAGCAATTAGTGAGACGTGGTTTGCCAGTAACCACACTTGAGAGACTTCAGTACCTGGCTATGTATTGTTCAGAAGAGACCGAGGTGCAAAAAGGGGGGGAGGAGTGGCCCTGTATGTCAATGAAAATATCAAAGCTACAGAAATTCAGAATACACATAAGGAGCCAGAAGAACTGTGGGTCACCCTGGAAACAGGAAATGGGACAGCCATAAGAACTGGGGTTGTCTACAGGCCCCCAGACCAGGAGGAGGACATAGACACATTACTGTTAGAGGATATACAAAACATGACAGCTAAAGGGGAGGTTCTGATAATGGGAGACTTCAACATGCCGGATACAGATTGGTCAATACCAGCAGGAACATCTGCCAGAACTAGACACATAGTGGATTCCCTGCAGGGGGAGGGCCTCAAACAACTGGTACAACAACCCACAAGAGACAGGGCTATCGTAGATCTAGTACTGACTAACAGGGAAGGGATCACAGATCTCCAGGTAGAAGGTCACCTGGGAGCCAGTGACCATCACATGGTATGGTTCAATTTGGCTACTACATCTAAATCATCCCATTCCAAGGCAAAAATATGGGACTTCAGAGGAGCTGACTTTGATAAGATGGCCAACAGAGTTAAGCTAGCCCTGGCAAAAAGAAACACAGGTGAGGGGGTACAGGCAAAGTGGGCAAGCATTAAGGATGCAATACTTGAAGCAACATCCCATTGTGTTAGACAGAAAAGGAAGTGCAAAAGAAGAAGGAAACCACTTTGGTTCTCAAATACAGTAGCAGAAAAGGTCAGAGCCAAAAGGCTGGCCTTCAGGAAATATAAGGGAACACAGAGGGGTGAAGATAGGGAGGCATACCAAACTGCCCTAAGGGAAGCAGGAAAGGCAGTAAGGCAGGCAAAGTCCCAAACTGAGGAAACACTAGCACGAACAGTAAAAGAAGGTGACAAGACTTTCTATAGATACATTAGTGAAAGGAGAAAGTCCAGAGGGGGTATTGCTAAGCTTAATGGAGAAAAGGGAGCATGTGAGGAGGAGGACCATGTAAAAGCATCTATCCGAAATAGATACTTTTGCTCAGTATTTACTGAAGAGAAGGTAAGGCAGGGCCCACAGCTCAGCACCATGGGCACAGGGGGGAGGGAGGTGAGCACTACTCCCTTCACAAAAGAAAGGGTCCTACAAGAGCTTGCTAAGCTCAGGGTGAATAAGGCAATGGGACCTGATGGCATGCATCCCAGGGTACTTAAGGAGCTAAAGGTGGAACTAGCAAAGCCATTAGCAGAACTGTTTAGTGAGTCTCTGAGCACAGGAGAGGTCCCAGAAGACTGGAGAAGGGCTCATGTGATCCTGCTCCCCAAGAGTGGTAGCAGGGAGGAGGCAGGGAACTACAGACCAGTCAGTCTTACCTCAGTAGTGGGCAAGATTATGGAGGCACTCCTTAAGGAAAGGATAGTGCAACACCTGGAATCCATAGGGGCACAGGATCCAAGACAGCATGGGTTTACAAAAGGAAGGTCCTGTCAAACTAATCTCATAGATTTCTTTGACTGGGTAACCAGAGTGGTGGACCAAGGGGGAGCAGTTGATGTCGCCTACCTTGACTTCAGCAAAGCTTTTGACACTGTTCCACATAGAAGATTGATAAATAAGCTGGGTAGGCTCGGGTAGGTCAGAAGTTGGTCAACTGGGTGGCAAACTGGTTGACAGGCAGAAAACAGAGAGTGGTGGTAAATGGTATACAGTCAGAAGAGATGCAAGTCACAAGTGGGGTACCTCAGGGATCAGTCCTGGGGCCAGTCCTCTTCAACATCTTCATTAGTGACCTTGCAGATGGACTAGAGGGTGGCTTGTCTGTTTGCAGATGACACCAAGATCTGCAACAGAGTAGATGATCCAGATGGGTGGGCAGAATGAGAAGAGATCTGGATAAACTAGCAAAATGGTCAGAAGAGTGGCAACTGGGATTTAATGCAAAGAAGTGCAAGATCATGCACATAGGGAAGAGAAACCCTGAAGCCACCTATAGGCTGGGAGGGGAGTTGCAAGAAGTCACAAAGGAAGAAAGATACTTGGGCATCATCATCACTGATGACCTGAAATCATCCAAACAGACCTCTAAAGCAGTAGGTAAGGCTAGGGTGATGTTAGGGTGTATTAGTAGGGGTATCACAAGTCGTAAGAGGGAGGTAATAATCCCTCTTTACAAGACACTGGTTAGGCCCCATCTGGAGTACTGTGTGCAGTATTGGAGGCCACACCTTCACAAGGACATTAACCGAATTGAGGCAGTCCAGAGAAGGGCAACCAAAATGGTACAGGGACTGCATCAGAAGACATATGAGGACAGATTAACAGAGCTCAATATGTATAGCAATGGATGGAGAGAGGTAATATGATCGAGGCATTCAAACACCTTAAGGGCATTAACAAGGTGAAAGAGTCTAACACGTTTAAATATAAGAAAAATAGCAAGACAAGAGGACACAGCATGAGATTAGAGGGGGGCTGATTAAGAGGGAATGTGAGGAAATCCTTTTTCACAGAAATGGTGGTGGATGCATGGAATGGCCTACCTCAAGAAGTGGTGGCAATGAATACAGTGCAGGGCTTCAAACAGTCATGGGATAGGCATAAGGGAGCAATACAAATGAGTATGAATAGATAGACCACTGACAGAGCAAAGGCTGATGGCACATTTATAAGGTAGAAAAAGAAATGGGCAGACTGGATGGACCATGCGGTCCTTATCTGCCGTCAACTTCTATGTTTCTATGTTTCTATGACTTGGGATCATCGGATGTATTGCTCATGCCATTCCAGCCCCCCACCCCCACCCTGCAGCCACTGACAGGCATCGTGGTGTATTTTGCACTGTTCAGCCACAAAGTTCACCCCACACTCCTATACACCACCCATGTCAGCGTATTTCCTTATGGAATGGGGTAAGTATAACACCCAAAGACCCCAAAGCACACCCTGACACTTGTCAGTGTCTACAGGGTAGGGTGAGGTACAATGGCATGAGCATTATAGCTGACAACCCAAAGGCACAAACCAGTGCCTGTTGCTCTCTACAGGGTGGGGTTGGTGTCACTTCAGTACTTCACTGCCATACTTATTATGTATCTCTAGCTCCGGCACTGCCAATGCCAATGCCAGCGCGACAACATTCGGCATTGACAAATGCTTGCTATAAAAGGGATACAAATCCAGGAGTCCAGTACTCAGAACAGTGCAATGAAATACTCCCTTTAGGACTGTTTCTGCAGTTATACTGAATTTGGTTGATTTAGTTTGTAGCACTGAGAGATATGCTGTACATGTATGAGTAAATCAAACATATAGCAACTCTATTACTTAAAATGCATTTTCTGACACTGGTTTAGTGTCTGTGTATAGCTTCTCTGGTGCTAACTCTGCACTGCAGACTGATCTGGGTCAGCCGCTCCCCTCCTGATGTGGTTCCGCTTATTCTATGGGACTGCTAAAACTATGAAACAGCTCATTCTGGGACCTCTAGTGATGCCTCTCATATGACACAGAAGTTAATCCCTTTCTGTGTGGTACTGAATGAAATGCCTTTCTGAAATCCAGGTACAAAAATATCAACTGCCTGGCCCTAACTACCAAATGTGTCACTGAACTGGAAAAAAAAATCAGTCAAGTTCAGTTGATATGGCCTTCCTTCAAAGAACTCATGTTAGTTGCTGTTTTAGTTGTTTTACTCTAGGAAGTTAACATTGCATACACTGTAATGTTAAAACCTACTCCTCTGTTTGCTACAAGAAAGCCAAAATATAAATATTTTGCTTGTTTAATCAATGGAAATGATCAGCAATGCAAATTAGGAGTTTACTAAATTATGTACAAATACCAAACATGTCTAAAATGCCTTTTACAGTTACTGATCATACACAAAGAAGATTCTAGCCTTTTCAGCCAAGTACTTGAACTAGCCATGGGACAATCACAATTAGATTGTCTATGTGGCTGTAGTTGGCAATGGACTTGGAAACTAGGCAATATTAATGTCTTACAGTGGTAGCAGTCAATTCAGCAAGTTTTCCAATGAAATTTTCTGGAGATACCAAGAAAAAACTCTTTGGGTCTGCCTGTGCAAAGATAGGTAAAACATTTTATCAGTGATGTAAATAGGTTTAGAGAGACATGGCAAGTGTGCTGGAGTACAAAGTTATTTGTGTGTGGTTTACGGAATACTGTGGGCTATTAGTTTAATTATTTATTCATGAGGCAAAAGCATACTTTGGCTGCTGTACTTTTCTATTAATCTCTTAGAAATGCTTGATACAACTCAGAGTGGCCAGCATTTGTACACATTCTAAAAATGCACATCCCCATTAATGATAAAATTATACTTATAAGCTCAAAAATGATCTCACAGTCTGTCATTTCCTGGGGATTAATGACTTGCTGGTGGTGGTGGTGGTGGGGGGGTGGCCTTCAGCTGAACCTCTCTGGGAAATGACTGGCTATGAGGACATTATTGCTTCAATAGAATTGGATAAGTAAGGACAGTTTTCTGGTTTGTGTCAAATTTGGACAAATCATGGTCTTGTAAGGTGACCAATAATCACATTTCTGAAATACAGTAGTAAGAGAATTTATATAAATAGGCAGAGCATGCACCTCTATTTATAGATGGGCAATAATCAAGGAGATGCCATTCACTGCTGTTGTTTGTGTCAGTTGACAAGACAAGCCCTATAACAATCAATCACATCTGAAGATGGCCTTATTTCTGCAGCATTCCCATTCATACGCTTTGGCTAGCTATACAGCAGGTCAGCATAAAGTCAATAAACTGGCACTTGTTATGCTGCCAGAGCCTATGTAATGCTGTGCTGTTGGAGTGGTTGGGATCAGGTACTAAGCTGACACTCAGAATTTACAGTATCATTAAAGCAAAGTGATTGCCAATTGTAAATTAATGCTTTACTACATCTAAAAGGCCTGATCAGTTGTAAAGGCTTTTTTTGTACTTTGTTTCAAGTTCTCTCATCTCAATATACTACACATGCTTATAGATTAAAAACAAAATACACAAACAATGAAAATCAGGGATGTTCGTCTAGTCTGTTCCTTTAGTGTAATTAAGATGTAAAACTGCAAACTTAAAAAACTGAAAAATCAGAAATCAGTTGCTAGCACTATGCAGCTAACTATACAATCTGCTTTTGTAGCCATTTTGTTTATATAATTATTCTTTGCACTAATTATGCATGTGTGTGTGTGTGTGTGTATATATATATATATATATATAATCTTTCATTTTTATATTTATAAAGCAATTAACTGTTTTGCTTGTTACTAGGAGGTTTTATAGAAGTAATATCCAGAAAGGTCTGTGTTTCTTAAATACAATGTTAGTGTCTACTCAACACAAACCAGATTACTTTAGAAGCCATTCCAGAGTAATCTGATTATCACTGGATTACTTTAGAAGTCATTCCAGTGTTACAAGCATCTCAATATGACTTAAATAATCAGAATGCCATTATTGTCGGCTCATCCAAAAATCATCTGTCCTGATGATTTCAAATTATACAAAATTTAAATTAGAGTGCTTCCTGTTTCCTGCTTAACTGGGAAAACAAATCTTTTAAAATCCACTGAAGCAGAGATGGCTTGAGCGAGAAACAGCATAAAAGATCCAGGAAAGGATGCAAGAGGTACTATAAAGCTGGTACATAAGGAACTAGGGTAACTAAAATCACTCAGAAATGCACTAGAATATTAAATGTGGGGCAAGAGATGCCAGTATATATAAAAGGACATTTAAAATTTAATTAGACAGCACTATTTGATAACCCTTTTGTTGAACAATATGACCATGTGGTTCACAATATGTCTGAAAAACAGAGCAGAAGGGATAACTACCTGCCTGTCTGCAGTTTTCTGGTGTTGCTATTTTTGTTTTCCAGTTCATGCTAGCTGCTTTTTCTTAAAATATAATGCATAATTTAAATGGTAATATTTCACGTTTCCTATTGGAGGCCATACTGATATGCTACCAGAAGCAGTATTTTTAAATTGTTTTTATAAATTTTTCTTTACATCTTTTTGATATATTGATAACTGGCTTAATTTCAGTATTTTTATTTCTTCTTTTGTAGAGCATGCACTCATTCATTTATATCTCAGTGGGTGGCCATGCCCTGGAGGAGAGCAGAGGGCTGTGTTGGTTGCCCATTCAGTATCAGGATGGGGGGAATGGGGCGGGATACTACCTTCCATGTTGGGGGATCACTAGACCACCAGGGAATAAGTTAAAAAAAACTACAAACTGGTGATTGGGGATAGGGAGGAGGGGGGGGTTGACTAGACCACCAAGGAAAAAAATACTTTACTATCTGGGGGATAGGGATGTGGGGTTACATCACTGACTAGTAGTAACTACTACTAGACAAGGGTGAGTGATCAGGTGTGGGGAGGGAAAGCTGGCCACCGGAGGAGTTACTGACACATTGGGTGGGTGATTGGTTTGGGGGAGGGACAGCTGGCCACTGAGGGGGATTACTGACATGTCATGTGGGTGATCAGGTGGGGGGAGAGACTGGTAGTCACCGGGGGGGGGGTGTTATCACATTGGGTGGAATGGATCAGGGAGAAATTTCACCCCACACATTTGGAAGTTTTCCGATCTGCCACAGGCAGAAGATTAGGAACTTCCACAAAAGTTGCCAAATTCCATGAAAGTTCTGCTAAGGCAGAAATGGCAACTTTTGTACACCTCTATTGGTGGCTCTCTTAAGTCTGGGTCTCAGTCTGGCTATGTCTCTCTTCCCTTGGGAAACTGTGCTTGTCTTTCTTCTGTTGTGCTTTTGGGCCTTCTTCACTAAGGTGCCTTTGGTCCTCAGTTCCAATTCCTGTGATGCCTCGAGTAATTGGAATGCTTAATCAGGGCTTCACATCCTTGTGACACCCTGATAGGGTAGTAGTCCCTGTAGCAGTGACAGAGACAGCATAAGTCAAAGGTCCACTTGCACAACTACCACATACTACTCAGTCACAATCATAATAACCTACTCAGAGCCTGATGCCCCTTTGAATTGTAAGACTTACTGGTAGCAGCAGGTGACCACACCAGGTTGCCCTCCACTCAGTTAAAACTGTGCATGTCCAAGCATCCTTTGGATGCTCTGAATGTTTGTTGCCACGTTCCTCCCCTCCTGATGTAGTGCATCTCTGTCCATGGTATTGGCCTTCTTCCCTGAGTTACCTTTGGTTCTGGGATCCCATTCCTGTGACACCTTTTGGGTTGGAAACCTTTGTCAGGATTCCATGTCCTTATGACACCCTGACAGGGTGGTAGTCCCTGTAGCAGGGAAAGAGAGAGCATAAGTCAAAGTTTATAGTTGCATAAGCACTGCTTACTGTTCTATCACAATCAGTCCAAACCTACTCAACCCAATGATCCTTTGAAGTAGTGTTTCATAGTTGCTTTTTTCTTTACAAGTCCTCATGCAGTCTAAGGCTTTGTGGAGATTCTAAGTACAACCACAAGCTTTAATCAGATCTATGACATCTGTAAAAATCTAGAATAGGTGGTGCCAAAAGTAAATTTAAACTAATGTTTGGGAGGGGGTCCTGAGCAGCACACAATCAATAGCATGCAGGCTGCAAAACTGACTAAAAACAAACAAAAGGTTTCTAAAAACTTAAAATGTTATTTAGCTAACACCAGAAGTCTGCAAAATAGGTTAGATTCTATAATCAATCCTATGTGAACCTAATAACAATGTTGATATGACTTTCATAACAGAGACATGGTGTAATGAAAAGGATCCATGGGGAAGAAACATACAGGTGTATCAACAATACTACCTGGATAGAACTGATAAAAAAGGGTGAAGAGTGGCAGTATATGTATCCAATAAATGAATTCTGACAAATATTAGTTGCAAAAGAAAAAAGAAGGTGGAAATACTGAAACTATATGGAGCAAAATAGTACCAAATAAAAATAAGCCACTCATCATAGGACTCTGCTACAGACCACCAGGACTGAAACAAGAGATATCCAAAATTATACACCATGAACTTGAAAAGGCTTGTGAGCTGGGTCAAGTCATAATCATGGGAGACTTGAATTATAGTGATATATGTTGGGAGACACTAAGTTCACCTCCTTATAAAAGTAATCTGTTCTTAAGAACTACAGAGGAATTAGGTCTAAAGCAGCATGTAAACAAGTCAACTAAGGGCAAAAATATACTAGATTTAGTATTAACCACAAGTGGCATTTATATTGACAACTGTAAAACTAATGAACCCTTGGATAATAGTGACCACAGTAGTTTTCGCTTTCATGTTCATGAGTGTAATCCAGTAACAAGGGGTTGTATGGAAATCTATAATTTCAGTACAGTAAATAAGGCACTTATTCTGCATAGTCTAGAAAACTTGGATTGGGATAGCAATCTTCTAGGTAAGAATACTATGGACATGTGGGAAATAATAAAACAAAAAATACTTGCCATGTCTACTAGGCACATTAAAAAGATAACAAAATATGATAGCAGAGGTACCAAACTAAAATGGCTAACAAAGGGTATTAAAAAATTACTTATAAAGAAATGAAAAATCTATAATGAGTTTTTAAGATTCAGATCAGAAGACATCTGGACCAAGTACAAGGATGCACAAAAGAAATCTAGACAGAAAATAAAAAAAAAGTAAACAAAGAATGGAGCATAAAATTGCTAGCTCTGCTAATAAAGAGAACCTGTAACATTTCTTTAGTTATGTCAACTCACTACATAGCACAAATTCCAGCCTTCAGTCATTAATAATGAATAACCAAGTCATTGAGAATCCAGTAGACATTGCAAATACTTTCAATAATTGCTTCAGTTCAGTTTTCTCCAAAAAGTAGACCTACTTGAGGACATACCAAGTGGTGTAGCATCGGACATAGATTTCAGTGAGGAAAAAATAACAGAGAAAATTAAAAACTTAAAAAACTTCCACTCCTCTGGGCCAGATAATATTTCTCCTAAGATTTCAAAACTTCTATCACCACAGATAGCAACCCCTCTTAGTTTGTATTTTAAAAAGGTAATAGTCGAAAGTGAGGTTCCTCCAGACTGGTTGACAGCAACTGTTGTACCAATACATAACAAGCTTTGGTCAGAGCCGATATGGCTGTGGAGAGATTTTGGGATGTTTTAATCAATTATTTGTAATGCATTTGCACAATGCAGATCTGTGGAGCAGCACTTTCAATGTGGTCTTCCATTTACACATTTTTACAATTGGCAGGATATTCAAATGAGTTGTGCATGGTGGAACAGAGTTGCACCATGCGGAACCCATTGATGCACCATGGCGCAATATTAAATGGGGGAATATGTGCAGCACAAAACCCCATGCGCCGGGGTGCAATGGTAATATATGTGGCGCAGGTAAGTGGGGGCATGCCCATGCATATTCTGCACATCCCGATATTCAGCCCGGGATCTGCTGTGACTATGCAGGCGCAACCCCTACATGTGCCGTACACAGTTAGGCCATAAAATTATGGAGCAACTGCTGGCCACCCACAGGTGAACTGCCATAATGCAGGGCACAACATGACAGCTGCCAGCTGTGGGTGGCCACCCGAGCTCTGGTGGCACCGTCCAGTGGTGTAGCGCCCCCCCATGCCCGATCGCAGGCTGTAAAAATGAAGAACCTCTCTGGTGGTCGAGTGGACCTCTCTCCTTGCCTGATCATGGGCTGTAAAAAAAAGAACCTCCCTCGTGGTCCAATGGACCCATCCCCCTGCCCAATCATGGGCTGTAATATTAAAAACAGTCCCTGGTGGTCTAGCAGTACCTGTACCCCCCTTCCAACCCACCCACCCACTCATTCCTGCCACCCCGCTCCCCCCCAGTCAACTGCGGGTGGCAGAATTCCACCTGCAAGTCACCCAGCCACCCACCAACTGACGACGTACAGTACAGCTGCACACCCATTGGTCCACAGTGTGGGTCAATGGGCATGCAGACCATACTGTACTAAACAGTCCCAATATGTGAATGGATCCATTCAAGGAGATTGGTCCACTGGACCACCAGGGAGTTTATCACTATTTACAGCCCACGATCAGGCATTGGAGCACATTGCTGGTGAGGGGAAGGGGGCATCAGTCCCCAATGGCTGCTGCCTGGCACTCTGCCAGGCACAAGTCACCGGGTATCAGTGCACCTGCATGCAATTGGGGCCATAATGACATGCAAATGGCCTCATTTGTGCCTTGCATGCATTATGGCCCCATTTGCATGTCCACCGCTGAATATCACGGTTAATGCACCTAGCGCAATGACACTTGCACTAGCGCATCCCCCTGCTCCTCTCTGGCCACTTGCACTGGTGCAGTGCCACTGCGCCATGCTCTATGCAAGTGCCAGGGAGTGATATTCAATGGTGCTGAGCCATGGCACAGCACCGTTGAATATCACCCCATCAGTGCCCTGGCACATCCCAGTTATGCTGTGCCCAGGCTTGAGCCACAGCCTGGCACAGTCTGAATATCCCACCCAATGTGTTTTCCTAGAATATGCCTGCTGATTGCTATATATTTAGCCTAGATAGTTCACAGTAGAAATGGCATCTTATTTTCAGTGGGGCTCTACATCTACACAATATTATGCTGCAGTGTAAATCAGAACACATTAAAAACAAACTTTTACATATGGGGGGCCATATTAAGTGCCGGATCGATGCACAAGAAGAAAGATGAATTGCACAAAGAGGGTGCGCAGGTTGGCACTGATAAAATATTCAAAGAGAATGTGCCACCAGTACAGGGTGTGCATACAGTGAAGCCCACCAGGATGAAGTGAAGCACTGCAGAATTCTGCAGTAGATTTACTGCAGCAAATAATGTAATTTCAATGGGAGTTAATCCCTTTTGTCATGCAGTAAACCTGTGACACTGCGCTTCATCCTGGCTGGCTTCATCTTACCTGTTGAAAATGTGACCCTGGATGGGAGTTGCAGTGCAGGCTGCTGCCAAGTTAGGTGCATCCAGGGTGAATCTGACTGAATACCTTCCAGGGAATGCATGGCACATACTGGTATGCACCACAGCCCCCATGAGCGACATTCAGACCAGGAATGCAAATGAACTAATTGAGCATGCAGGGTGCAAAGGTGCCTTATGCATGGTCATTACCAGCCCATTTGCATGTTGGAATAGGGATGAATATGCTGGATCAGTTCTCACCCCAAGCGCTGACCCCAGTCGCTCCCATGTGGGACAGGCCCTGAAGTCTCTGGTAGTAAAGTAGCACCCCCCACCTATTCCACCAGCCCCAATTGTACCACAGTCCAGGCTCCATTGGTTCCATATTGTAGGGACCCCAATGCCATCCCTAATTGCAGCTGAATACACCTACAGTCCATGTCCATAGTGTAGTGGCCCCAAATTCTTCTCAATGGTGCACAGACAAGACCCTCCCTACTCCCCAGCCCATCCCATTGTGATGACTGGCTCTGTGATGTGATTATACCACTCTATCAGTGAGTGGCAGAGAATTCTCAGTGGGATGCTGGAATGTGTTATACACAAGCATGAGCTGTGTGTGGGTGATAATACCCAGTGACCATATACCTCAGGCACTCGCATGCAGATCCATTATCCCAGTAGCATTGCACTGCTCAGTGTGGGTGATGGCTGATGTTGTACACACTCATGCAGGTCCAAAAACAAACATGTTACAGCTGACCTCCCATTCATTTGTACAATTGAGGAACTGCGGATGGACTATCCATAGCCTGAAGCATACACTGCAAATGGCATTGCAGGATACAGCACCCCATGACACCTGAGATACCTCAGCAGTCTGGAAGGTGGCATATTACATAGGAGAATGGGGGAGAGTGTGGACTTGCTGCAGTGCATGACAGCAGGAAGATACAGCATCAGCAAGGCATGCATTGGAGGTATGTAAATTCCCTCTTCAGCTTGCCAGGGATGTACACACGGCTGCATACACTGGTGGATCCACAGCTGGTGTGGTGCCCTAATGCACAGTATAGCCAGTTGGGTCATTCCAGTGTACAGGTCCCCGGTCTGGGTTTAGTGCAGTCAACAGCCGGCCATGGCAGGATGTGGAGGGGTTAGATACATAGATGCATAGACAGTGTCAGCAGATAAGGGCCTATGGCCCACCCAGTCTGCCCATTTGAGCTTGTAAGTTCAGTTTATGTTTTCCTAGAAGTCTGTTGCCCCTTACCCCTGACCTCCAGAATTCCTTTATGTCTATCCCATGCATTCTTAAATCCCGTGATTGTTTCAGCCCCCACCACTTCCTCTGGCAGGGTGTTCCACTTTTTCACCACCTGTTCTGTGAAGAAATTCTTCCTCATGTTTCCTCTGAATCATCCTGCTCAGTGTGCCAGTCGTTGCAACAGGTCAAATATGGGGGTAGAGAGGGTGTTTGTTTACAGAGCAGTGGGTGGGGGTCCTCTAGACTATGGATGTAGACCATGGTTTCCTCTGGTGCATTCTGGTCTGGGGCAGTCCCTACACTATGGAGATCTTCAGGGATGGAGCTGGATAGATTGGGGATGGAAAGGAGGTACCTCTAGTCCACCAGGGCTGCCAGGCTGCTGTGCACCTCAGCAGCCTGCCTATGTGTGGTTGGCTGGGTTAGGCCACCTATTCATGGCCTAATTGTGGGCCGTGGTGCTCTGGACTGCAAATGGCATATTCCCACTGAATATGCTGCAGCATGGCATATGCATGGGAATGCCCCCTCGACTTGCACGGCATACCATTTGAGTGTGCTCTGGACCATTTCCTTGTGGCTGGCACATCCTGCACATTTAAATATCATGCTGTTGTGCATTGTTGGAGTTGCATGGCACATCTCCCTTTTCCACCAGGATGTGCTGCATATATCCTTTGAATACAGGGGCCCTGGACTAGGTACCTTGAATAAATACATTGTAAAAATGGCAAAATCATAACCCCACTGAAAACAAGATATTGCATCTGGTCTGGGACAGCCTGAGTGAATACAGTGCAAAAATGTGTAAATGAGCATCCCTGTGACAATGAGATGTAGCATCTCCCCTGTCCTATCCATGATACAAAATGTAGGCTAAGAAATATTTAGTGCTCCCTGATCCAAATAACCATTACCCTGTAAGAAGCCTTCATTTTCCCTGTATTTTCCCTGCAGTGGCAGAATCAAATCCCTGTATAAATCCCTGTAGATTTTTCCATAAGCCACTGGTTCCTTATTTATGACTTTGTTCTTTATTTATTATATCACCAGCCTTTTATTAGGAAAAGAGCTTTAATTTGCTGCTCAGTATTAATATTATATGTCAAGATGGCCTGGAAATGATTTGGATTTACATGCTATGCATAAGGTATGGTGGGGGACTGTGTGAAATAACAAATATCATGCTCATTATATTTTGAACTATACTTAAAATTAGTAATCACAAGTCAGACAATCTTTCAAAAGATACTAGTAATGCCTGTAAACAAATGTATTGTGAATAAGTTAGAGACATGTCCATATATATATATATATATATATATATATATATATATATATATATATATATACAAATGCTATTTTTGCATCTTATAGTTGTTACTTTTCAGAAAAATTCTCATAGACTTTTTCTGTCTACCTGATGAAATCTTGAATGAGTTAAGTAAATGTTAGTATTTTCCTTCAAGGCCCTGATCTGGCAACTCAGTAAATACACACTCAGTATATCATATTAAAAATGACAAAAAAAATGGCTTGTGTTTCCAATTGTTTGAGCAGGAATTTTAAAAATGGTATAGTTATATACCAGTATCTTGCAAGTTCCCCAGGAAGATTTCTGACATTTCAGGAATAATATCAAGCCTACATGAAAACCTCCAGAAAGATATAAAAATAATAATATAGAAAAACATAAAAGGAACTTACAAGCTCAAATGGGCAGATTGGGTGGGCCATAGGCCCTTATCTGCTGACAGTGTCTACGATGTCTATGTATCTAAGTATCTAAGTGTCTATGTATCTAAGATTAATTTTACTCCTAATAAATGATGTGATCTCTTTCAATCTCAAAAATAGCACATTATATATTAAGTCATAATCTCCTCCATCTTGGCATCAAATAAGATATTGGCTTATAAAAAGTGTTGAAATGCCTAACGTTTGTTGTAATTAATTGAAAAAGAGCTACATGTCTGTCATGTACAGTATTGTGTCTTTTAATACAGGATATATATATTGTATTTGCTATGCTTGTATTTATGTACATATTCTGTGTAACTATTTGTTTATTTTATACATTGGAACCCCATTGAAAATCTGCCTTGGCTCAATTGGGCTATACTTTTTTGAATTTTCAGAATAAAATATTTACTATTACTACATACTGTGAGAGAACAAAGCAAGTTAACACATACCCTGGCTACATTATTATCAGACCTCAAATTTATTTATAGAAATGATGCACGATCACAGTACTAATACTGTAAATTAAAATATTACTGTTAGATCGTCTTCCTGTTTAGCGTGCTCATTCCAACCACAAACATTTATGTTCCACAGCCTAGAGTTGGAGGTCCAAAACACAAGAAAAATTCAGCTGCTGTCTCCTACAAATTTTTTTCTCAGTTGTTTTGACCAACTTTTTATAACTCTATATGGGAACATAAGGAATCAGATAATTATACAGATGAATTTCTCACTCATGGTTTAATCTAGATTTAGTATTTGCCATATTGGTCCTTGTCAGAACAGATCCAGAAGCAAATGATTTGATACCTTTTATTGGGCCAACATAGATGTAACAAAAAGTTATTTTTGTTACATATATGTTGATCCAATAAAATGTATCAAATCATTTGCTTCTGGATCACTCATGGTTTGTCAGCAGTTAATTCTTTAGATGAGGTCTCCCTTTTCAGGAGTTTGACTGTTTTTCCACTCCTCCTCCAAACACACACACACACACACACACACACACACACACTTACAATAAGAGATCTCAGTAGCTCTTACCTGTTATGTTTGGGAAGCAGGCTGCAGCCCTTGCTGTCAAGAAGAAATTTATAAATTTAGTCTGGGCAGTTCACTGAAGACCTGGCATTTTATCAGATAGGTCTTGAGAGGTTAAAAAACAGTATAACTCTTTATGAATTTGTTGAGAAAGGGAAACATTTCTGAGGTATAAATCTTTCTTGAAAGATATTCATCTCCAACTGAAGTTAGTAGCAAAAAAAAATGTTTAAATGCTAGGCATTTAAATGTGCAAGCTGTTACATTTGGAAGGGGGTGAACAAATCTCCAGTTTAATAGGCAACCAATATTTAACAAGCTGTTTCAGTTTCCCAATGGCCATCTGATAAGCAGCTTGGAATTGTGTCTCCAACATTCTGAACAGAAAGAAGGGATTATTTTATTTTAGTTGTCATAGTGATTTGTAGATGTGGAAGGATACATTGAAAAGTCTAAAAAATGTGTTGCATGATAGTCCGTTTTCAAGTTACAGATAGCAAGATGGCTGTAGATTCTGCCCACAGCCAAAGAAAGGGTAGCAAGTCTGATTACACAGACTTCAGGCCTATTAGTTTAACCTCGGTGTCAGGTAAAATAATGGAATCGTTGTTAAAGGATATAATCCAAATGCACATGAAAAAGCAGAGGATGGTAGATTTTGATCAGCATGGTTTTGTGAATGGAAGATCATGTGTCACAAATTTACTGTGCTTTTATGAAAACATTTCCACAGCTGTGGATAGGGGAAAACCTGTGGACATTATATACCTGGATTTTTCCAAGGCCTTTGAAAATGTCCCCCATAGAGAAATCGTATCTAGTCTGATTGATAGTAATCTAGACCACATAATAGTAGGGTGGGTCAGTCAGTGGTTGAGGGGTAGAACCAAGAGGGTGAGTATCAATGGTTACAAATATAACCAAGTAATAGTGACTTGAGGGGTACCCCAGGGATCAGTCTTGGGCCCACTACTATTTCAAATATTCATATCAAAGCTGGGTCAGAAAGTTATATGTTGATTAAGTACATATGCTGATGATACTAAATTAGAGAATATTGTAGACAGTAAAAGAGATTATCTTGGACTATAGAGAGACCTAGACAGTCTAGTTGACTGGGCTGAACCAGTTGGGATGTGTTTCAATAGGGGTAAATGTAGTGTTATTCACTTAGGAAGGCATAATAAGGAGGCTGTTTACTATATAAGCAAGCAAGCATGTAATCTTTATTTCTAAAATACTACTGCAGCAAGATCATAGCATAGTACATCAAAACACAGAACATAAAACTATGTTCAGCAACTCTAAAATCAGACAGTAAGACAGCAGGCTTTAAATATCCAAAAATGCTAAGCCAAATAAATATGTTTTCAAGGCAGATTTAAAGGCCTCAAAGGACGGGCATGCTCTAATCCAACTAGGTAGAGAATTCCACAGGGTTGGAGCAGCAAGAACAAATGACCTAGCTCCTAAAGTAGTCAGACAGACCCTGGGGATCTCTAGCAGTCCCTCACTGGAGGAACTGTCAGGACGAAGGGGGCAGTAGGAGCAAAGAAGATCTTGCAGATAACGCAGTCCATGACCATGTAGGGCCTCATAGGTCAGTAATCTAACCTTGATGGTGATCCTCCACTGCACCGACAGCAAGTGCATATTGTGGTACACAGGTGTGACTAGGCAAGATCTCAATAAGCCAGTCAACAAACTGGCTGGCGTGTTCTGCACCCGCTGCAGGTGGCACAGGTCCTCACCCAGTAGCCCTAGGTATTGGGCATTTCAGTAATCAAGGCGTGTAGTCACAAAGGCGTAGACAAACATCGGAAGATCATCAGATGGGACCAGGTGTTTTATCCAGGTGATATTCCTCAGGTGGTAAAATAAGGTCTTGACAACAGCTGACATCTGAGATGTAAGTGTCAGTTTGCTGTCAAACATAATGCCCAGATTTTGCACCAGGTCAGAGGTCATTAGCTGGCTGTCACCCAGCCAAAGCTCAGAAGGCTGTCCAGCTGATAAACCCTCCACACAACTACTTGGGTTCATGATCAACACCTCAGCCTTATCTGAATTAGTCTAAGCCAGTTGGCACTCATCAAATCCTAAATCTCAGAGAGACAGTTGTTAAATACCGAAACAGCATCTTGTCCAGGCACAAAGGACATGTACAGTTGAGTGTCATCTGCATAGCAGGGAAAACTCATCCCGTACTGCCTAATAATGTCTCCAAATGAAATCATATACACCGCAAACAACATGGGGGAAAGCACAGAGCCCTGCAGTACCCCACATGGCAAGGGGAGAGGGGCTGAGGAAAATACCCCAGACTCCACAGTCTGTGTCCTACCAGTGAGGAATGAGTGGAACCATCTGAGAACTGTACCAGAAAGCCCACAGAGTAGCTGTAGGCACTCTAGCAACACCCTGTGGTCCATGATGTCAAATGCTGCAGAGTGATCAAGGAGGACCAATATGGAATGACTTCTCCGATCTCTCACAGTCAGGATATCAAGTACCCTGATCATTGCTGTCTCCGTGCTATGCCACTTTCTGACTCCATACTGGAGAGGATCATAGATATTGTGGGTGGTCAGGTGCTCCTCGAGCTGCAACTTGACTGCCTTCTCAATAATCTTGCCCAGAAAGGGCAGGTTAGAGACATGCCTGTAGTTTGCAAGACAATCAGGGTTGAGAGAAGGTTTTTTCAGGAGGGGTGAACCACCGTCTCCTTCAAGGTGTCCGGAAACACCCTGGTCTCTAACAAATACCTAACTATCTCAGCAAAGACCTTTCCAATTACCTCCATGCACCCCATCAGAAGGCATGTTGGACCTGGATAAAACTACAGTAAGTGGATCACAAACCCTGGATCATCTTCACAATGTCCTCGATTGCCATCTGTCCTAAGTCCAACCAGACAAACCGGGTGCCTGCAATCTCCCAACGATCTCCACTTTACCCATTTGAGTGGACTGTGCCTATCTTAGACCCGATGATGCCAACCTTATCTGCGAAAAATCATGCAAACTCATCACACTTCTCCTGTGGAAAGGATCCCCAATTCTGGAGACAAGATGGATTGCACAGCCTGTCTACAGTTTGGAAGAGCTGATCCAGTTGATTTTGTGTAGCTGCTGTCTCCCTGAACAGGAACTCTGCCTTCTTACATGAGACCTCAGATTGATAGTCCTTATAATGGGGACATCAATCTAAGTTTGTCATCATATAAAAGGGTAACTCCTCAAAACATCTGTCTAGGAAAAGGACATAGGAATAACAATATCAAATAAACTCACATACAGCACACATACAAACCCTCAGGTGGCAAAGGCTAAGAAGTTATGGACAATCAAAAGAAAGATGTTGACAAGAAAAACCAGCACCATTGCCAAGGCTAAACAGAGAATATCTCTGTTACAGTCTTTTATAGTCCCATATAAATGCTTCACCAACTCCAGGTCTTCCTGTATTGCTGTGCAAATGTGGCAATATTCCTTTATTAGGTGCAAAAAAGCTGATAAAATCCAAGAGGAGTCAAAAAACATAGTGAGTCATAGGTGATGTGGTGTCATACCAGGAAATGTTTTGTTGTGTGTAGCTCAAGGTGTTTTTGACTCCTCTTGGATATTATCTGTTTTTTGCACCTAATAAAGGAATATTGTGATATTTGTACAGCAATACTGCAAGACTAGGAGTTGGTGAGTCATTTATATGGAATTGTAAAAGACATTAAAAGAGATATTCTCTGTTTAGCCTTGGCAATGGTGCTGGTTTTTCTTGTTGACATTTACCTACTTTGAATCTGTAGCATGGCCTGCCTAGGTGCATCACAACCATTCTTTGTAAATACAATCAAAAGAAACATTACAAGGAGAGATGAAGCAATGATCATGCCACTGTATAGGTCATATGTCAGACCATTTCTGCATTATGGTAGCCCAGTTTGGGAACCAATAAAGAAGGGCAACTCAGACAGAATGGATAAACTACAAAGACAAATAATAAAACTAATTTACAACTGCAAAGATCTATCATACAAGGAAAGTCTACAAAAGCTAAATTTGATGTCACTTCAGACAAGAAGGATCAGGGGAGATATATTACTATGTTATGACCTATTGCAGAATAATTACCTTCTAAGTGAACTGAATATGACATTTAAAAATAATAGTATGGGTACTAGAGGACATGCGCTCCAATTAAGGCTCAAAAATTTCATTTGTGAAAACAGAATGGCATTCTTCACACAGAGGATGGTGAACCCCTGGAAAAGACTACTGCTGGAAGTAATAATCATTAAAGATAAAAAACAATTTAAAAAGAATCTAGACAAATATATTCTAGGCGGAAATCATATTATGGGTAAAAGATCAGGAGAGAACATGGACTTACCACCTCCCTCAGCTCCTTACACCTTAGTATGCACCAATGGACACTAGGGGCCAGATTCACCGAAACTCAAAAAGGCAACATAATATTATGTGTTGACATTTGTAGCTGCCAAGGAGTCCAAAATTGCTATTCACAGTCTGATAGCGCTTCACACTATCCAACTGTGAATGGGGTAGTCGGAGGCAGTGGTAACCCCATTACTGCCAGTGCTACCGCATTAATACTGCCCCAAGATGCAGGCAAGAGCATGGCCCCACAAGGAAAAGCAACAGGGACTATTTCCTATTCAAAGGGAAGACATGCAAATAAGACCATTGGGCATGCTGGGCTCTAGGTGGCTATTTGCATGTCCATTATGGGCTCATTTGCATAGGCTGTGGCAAATGTAGCATGCTCCCCTACATCGCCAATTGCTGACCTCATGATAAATAAAACAGCATCTCCCTGGTGGTCCAGTGATCCAACTCCTTTCCCGATCGACGATCACCTTCCTGCAGAGAAATAAAACCATCTCCCTGGTGGTACAGTGGTCCTTCCTTTTCCCGAATCTGTGATCACCATCACATTGATCATAAAAAATAGGTTCTGGTGGTCTAGTGGTCCCTCTCCCCACATGATCTCTCTCCACACATTGAAATCAATATTCCACATTGTTCAGTGGTCACCCCCTTGCTGATCGCTGTCCCAATATCAAAAGGAAAAAAATGTCCCTGGTGTCCAGTGGTCCCCCTCAACCTGAAGCTGTGACCAACATATAAATATAATTACCCTGTTGACTAGGGGTCTCTCCCCCGTCCGATCATCCATCCAGTATATGTACATGTTGTCACTTGTGTCCAGTGTAACCCCCCCATCCTGACCCCTGTACAGGCAATATAACTATATCTCTGGTGGTCTAGTGAACTCTTCCTCTCTATCCCTGAGCCCTGGTAAGTTAACAAACATCTCTTGACTGGTGGTCTGGTGCACTCTCCACCCTGGAAGGTAGTGTTCCAGCACCCCACTCTCCTCCATCCTGAACCCACTGAAGCCAGTGACAGGCGCATCCCTCCTCTCTCCAACATGGCTGCCGCAAACTGAGTTCTCAAGGAGTGAATACTGTATGCAGTACGCACTTTAACATTGAGTGACAGCTCAGTTTTGAGGGTCCGCTTGTCACCAGGGCATTGAATTTCTATGTCTGGCACAGCTTCAGACTGAGGGTGCCACAGAATGCCAGGGATATCTTTTCTTTTTGATATCGGGCCAGTGATTGGTGAGGGGGGACCATTGGACACCAGGGAATAGTTATTTTGATATGGGGAGAGGGACTAGGTTGGAGGAGGGATCATTAGACAACTGAGACATATTTTGTATTATCAACGAGATGTCAGTTGGCAATCAAAGAAGAGGAGAGACCACTATACCACCAGGAAGATGGTTTTATTTCTCAACTGGATGGTGACCAGTGATCAGGGAAGTGAAGGGACCACTATACCACTAGAGAAATGGTTTTATTTCTCTACAGGATGGTGATCAACAATCAAGGAAGGGGAGGAACCACTATACCACAAGGGAGCAGGTTTTATTTATCTATGGGATAGCAATCAATGATCAGGGAAGGGGTGGGACCACTGGACCACAAGACCACCAAGGAGCTTTTGTTTTATTCATCATGAGGCCAGTGATCAGTGATGTGGGGGGCACTAGCCACCATAGATTGCTTATTTCTTGGGACAGTGATCAGCAGTTACTGGTGGGGCACCACAGTACCTCTGCCAGCCACTTGGGTTGCACAGGATACCACCAAGTCTTGTTTGGCAATATTTGTTCTGCATAAGGGGACCAATCGAGAAGCCTTTTCATTGAGCAAATGCTTTGTAAATTGGGCAATGCTGATATTCACATCCCTTCTGCCTCATTGGCACTGCTGCCCCTTTCACACTTTTTCCCAGCACAAACCTGGTTTGTTGGTGCAAACTGGGCTTTGGTGAATACCAACTTGGTGATAAAGCTGGTTTGTTCCACACAAACTGGGTTTGCAATTGGGCAAAGTTTTGTGAATCTGGCCCCAGATCTCCTGAGTGGGTCATGGGCCCACCTGACTAAATCAGCATGGCTACACCTACTTAACAGTACATGCCACTTGCAGACCTCTGCTGTGGTCCTCTAATGAAGGACACAGAATAAAGGACATCTACAGAGTGTGTCAGCTGTGGTGATAGCCACTGGCTGGACATCAATTCCCCTTTTTGAGGCAAATGGTTTTATTCAGCACAGCAATCTAAGGTACAATACCGCTCTAGCTCAATAATGTGAGTACATGATTTACAGTGTGTTTCTGGCCAACAAATATTGCCATTTTGACTCTATCCCCTAATGTAATGCAATCCAGCTGTATAGACCACTGTTTCCACAGTCTTTATTGAACTGTTTGGTGATTGACTTCTCCTGCAAGTTCCAATGACAATCTAAGTGAGTAGCTGTCATTGTTTTTGCCTGCTTTAGCCTTAGCATTTATTGCATATGATTTGGACTTATACAGGACTTGGAATTTGATTTGCTCTATCAATTGTGCCTGCCACATTTATTACAGCCTGATGTTTTCTACCCCACTCTCTCTCCTCCTCCTTCAGTTTTGCAGGCTACCAGTTTACTGCACATCGTATCCACCTATCAGTTCTGCCCTATAACTAGCCATGCACTTCAAAAGTACTACGATTTTTCTACTGCCTGGTTTACTACTCATCCTTCTTCTACTAACAGACATGCTGCCCATTTCCCCAGACCTGGCTGAACATTACTCCTTTATGCCCACTTGTGATTATTCATACTGAAACATACTGCTAGATGCCTACCAACCCCATTCCACAGCAACACTACTAAACCAAAATCTGCTGTTCCTCATAGCATCTCACACCTGGAGGAACTCTCCCCTGCCCAGCCACACAAAGAGAGGTCTACAAAAACTTTCAGCTATATGGAACTTGGTAATTTACCTTTGCCTGCCTGGAGACATTGAACCTTACCTAGGTCCCCTCTCTCCCATACTCTGGTTAGGTCTAAAAGGGCTTAAAATTGCCCACATTAACACCCGTTGCCTCGTGGCAAACAAAGCCAGCCATGAGAGTTGGATATCTCATTACACCCCTAACATGTTAGGCATATCTGAAACCTGGTGTGGACTCAGCATTCCCAACTCACTCTGCAATTTAAAAAATTACTACTTCCTTCATATGGATTGCCCCTCCACCAAATGTGGTGAAGGCCTTCTAATTTACTACAGGCCCCATCTTAAGCTGTCCCTGATCTCAAACACAGTTGGTACTGGCATTGCCTGTGAAATAAATCATGCTTCCTTTATGCTATGCCATACCAAAAAACTTCATCTCATCTGTCTTTACACCCCTCCAAAGAATGGTATATCAGGGCTAACTGCCCTCTTCGACTCCATACTACCCTTGGTCAATTGAAACAAGCTCATTGTCATGGGCAACTGCAACCTCGACTGGCTAAGCCTCAGCAACAAAACCTACAAAATGCTCATTAGCAAGGTGAGCCTCACCCAAATTATCTCTTGCCCTCCCGCCTCTCCCATCAGGATTTCTCCCACACCCTACTCGATTGGATACTTACAAATTGGCCTGACAGGATTCAATCATCAGGGCTTCTCCCTGACTCTATCAGTGAACACTCCCCCACTTATTGCTTATGGAATGCCCAGATTCCAAAAGACCACCCCTCCCAAAATCGTCACCCTCAGGGACATCTCTCACCTAGACCCACTACCCTCAATAAATAGCTCTCTCTCAAAGACTGGACCCCATCCTAGCCTTCTCCAATGTCAACTCTTCCCTGAGCATCTTTCAATCACTCATCTCCCACCTCCAAGACAGGCTAATTCCAGTCATTAAGAGAAGAGCTTGTGGTATAGCTACTCCCTTGTTGCACAGAAACCTTCTCTCCCTATATAAAAGGTAAGACACATGTTGGGCTTCCTTTAAGGCCTCACTCAACATACAAGACTTGCCTGCCTACAGGCAATTAGATAATCAGCATAAGAAAGTAACTCCCGCAGGAAAAAGTTCCTTTTGTAAGGAAAAACTCATAGCACCTGCAAGCAACCCATCCAGTTTCTGGGCACACATCAAAGAACTTCTGGGTTCTTCTTCTAAAACCTCACAAAAATGATATGATCATAAATTACATATGTTGTAACAACCAGCTCACCACTGCAAATGCCTTCAGCACAAGGTTCTCAGACCCATCTTCCTTTTCTACATGTGTTACCTCAGCCCCAAACCGTGCCCAAACACCACTCACTCCTTCATACCCCCACCTCTACCTGAAAATTGTCACCAGAAGAGAAATCCATAAACTCCTCAAATCCCTTCCCACTGATGCAGGCCCGGGTCTGGATGGGCTTTAGCCTAGATTACTTAAGTTAGCCTCCTAGGCTCTCTCCCTTCCTATTACCCACATCTTCTTTCTCTCTGTTACAGTATATCTGATGTGATCCCATCTCAGTGGAAAATTGTTAAGATTGTCCCCATCCATCAAAAAAGGTGACCACCAAAAAATCTCACTCTGTTGTTCTGTCATCCACCTGCCAGTCATCAGCAAGCTACTTGAAAAGGTGGTAGCCTTTCAACTTACATGCTACCTACAAACCCACCACCTCCTCATGCCTTACCAGCATGGCATCCTCAAAGGCACAGCATCACAAGTGCCCACATTAAGATTACTGATGATATTCAAACAGGTATGGACAAAGGTGCTCTCTCTGGAACCATATTCATCAATTTGTCCAAGGCATTCAACCTTGTTGAATATTCCCTTCTGTCCCAAAAACTAACTGACCTTGGTGACTCCACCACCGCCAATGTCTGGTTTTCAAACTACCTATTGGACAGGCACCAATTTGTTAAATTCGGGGATGCCCCTTCAAGCCAGTTACCGATTACCCATGGCTTCCCCCAGTGGTCTGTCTTAGGCCTACTTTTCTTCTCAATTTTCATTAATAACCCTCCCTCTGTCTCTACCTCCTGTTCAGTCAGAATGTGCACCAACATCATTCAATACCACTGTGTCCAGAACCCCAAACTCATCACTGTACAAATCACCAAGGACTTCCTCCATATCCAAAACTGGTTGATGGACAATAACCTAGTAGTACTCAATGCCACCAAAACACAAGCTATACTTTTTAGCTTCATGGATCATAGACAATCCTGCTCCCACACCCTTGACATTAAACGTCTAAATGACTCTACCCTCACCACAGTTGATAAGTTCAAGTATTTAGGTGTTACTCTTTATCCATCTCTTGAGTTCCAGGTACACATATGAAACCAATGCAAGTCTGCTAACTCCCAAATCAGTCTAGCCTACTATCTTTGATATCACCTTACCCAGAAAGCTTGCTTAGCTATCACCCAAGGTATCCTACACTCTTGGGTTAAATATGATTCCCTTCTCTACACAAATACCCCCTTGTCTTACTTATACAATTGGGATGTCATATGCACTAATATATGCCATTTTGCACTTTTCTTTCCATGGCTTACACACCATTGTTCCCTCTGTTCTTCCTTAGGATGGCTATCCTCCTCTGCCTCCTGTTCCTATGCCCTTGGTTGTTTCATCTACAAACAACTACAGAATAACACCTCAGCATCCTAAATTCCAGTACTTCATGATGCTCGCCCCTCATTCACCCTCAAATCCTAAGACAGCAACTCTCTCATTACCCCAAATGTTCAACCATGGTGGGTAGTCAAGTTTTTTCTTCACTTGCATCTAGGCATTGGCACTCCCTCTCCTCCAATGTACATTGTTTCCCTACCATATCATCCTACAAATTTGCTCTTAAGGCTTACCTAACTTCATCCATGACCTGCACCTGTTTTAGCCTCTGATTTGTTCTTAATTACATATCAGAATTTGCCTGTTCCCAAAGTGTAATTTTGTCAGTTTAGATTTGCACTTTATCTGTTATCTGCTATGTGTCTTGTTGTTACTCTCCTGACCCATGAATCATGTGTTTCCCAAACCTTTATTGGAATTCATTTGCAAATTGTGTATTGGACCCTCCTGGATCATACCTGAAAATAGGCATTCAGTCATATTGTGTACCTACTCAGTTACCAAAAAACAAATAAATAAATACATTTTTGTCTAATATTGCAATGAATTTGTGAATTTAGCAATGAAAGAGGTTAGAGCAACAGCTATACTGATGGATAATGTGGGTACTGATGAGTCAGTAGCCAGAAGATCATCTAGCAGGGAAGGGAGGGACATCCAGAATTTTGAGTGACATAGATCAGACAAACTTTGATCGGACTTTAGAGTGGTGGCTCTTGTGGATGCAGTAGACCATGCTATGGTCACTGAAAAGCATCTGGTATGGTGCCAGTATGAAATAATGCAGTAGGGTTGTGAAGACAGAATACAGTCAATAATGGAACAATTTGCAGAGTTAGGCTTCAGATGGGTAGGCTCTACAAAAATCTGCATGAGACTGAGGGAAACAAATTGATGAATGACAGTTTTGTCATGGAGGAGAGTCATTTTATATTTAAATGTTGAAGGACTAAGTTGTCATCTGAAGCTGAGAGGGAGGGAGAAAGTGGGTAACAGAGTGGCAGGACAAGAGTCTGGCTTATCTATGAGGAGCAGTAAATGCCATTGAAGAATCAGAATGTGATCAGGGGAAAGAGGAACTAGGCTGGAGGAGCTCATGGGAAGAGTGGACAGCACAACAAACAATATACCACATTAGTGTTAAACAGCAACTCTGCACTTCAGTATGTGTTGTCATAAATAAGATGTTTCAGCTGTTACAATTTACTAGAGAATACATTTGTTTTCATTTTCAATGTTCCTTTCCAAAATTTGCAGCCCATCTTGGTAGTCCATTTAAAAAGTCTGTATAGAAAACCATTGAAAACATTTGCGTCTCCCATGTTAACCTCATAGTGCCTTTGTTTATGACAGCATGGTGCTCACCATGACAACAGGCTGTGATGTCACAGAAAGCAATTGTGTGGTTAGCAGGAAAGAGTCAGATACATTTTGAACGTCTCAGTGGAATAACTGCTGCATTATCTACAATATTTAGTAGACCAACAGTAATGGAAATTAGAAAAAATACAAATAACTAAAAAAAATAAAGTTACAATTGGTGTAAATCTAGTGTTTTTAAGCTTTTTATTATAATAGTGAGTTGCTCTTTAAGATAGTGACATATGTATTGTAGAACTCTACCACCAGATTTCCTACAGTCCTGTCCATGAACCATGTAACCAGGGGAGTCCAACATCTACATCACTGATTCTGGTGGACAGCTGGGTTTCCGTAATTTTCAGGACATCAGTATTGTAGTGTATGGCCCACTGCCTTGACTGGTCAAGCCTGGGGAGTAGACACCTGACATTTACAATGGAGCCATCCATGATGCAACACAATAACTTACAGTAAATGACATATCACAAAATATTGCATGACAAAAGGGCTTAATTGCCATTGAATGACACTGCTCCCTGCAGTGCACTGCAGCATTTTGTTATATACTGCAACATTACTGTGTTGGATTCTGGAAGGTGCTGCTGTATATGAAAATGATCAGCCCTTGAGAAGGGTGGGGGGCAGTAAGGAGGGCAGGGATTAGTTCCACATCAACCAGAAGCAGTATCAGAAGGAATGTGAGGAGCATAAGGGTGTGAGTCTTGCACCTACAAGGGAAGTGGGTTGGGGAGTTATAGGAAAAGATCAAAGGAGAGCATCAAGATTGCATGATGGGGAGAAAATGAGACCAGATTGAATAAGGAAGGCGAGGGGAGATAAAAGTTTGGGAAAGGTAGGAGTGGGGAAATTGAGGAGATGGAAAGTAAGATAGAATGACACAGTGGGGGGGAGGTAATACAGGAGGAATAAAAGGTACAGAAGGTACAAAATGAAAAGGAACATGGATAGTGAAATATAATCAGTAAAAGCTAATGTGGACTACTAGAGCTTGTATGTTAGCAGACAGGAATTGCAGATGAACCCCTGTCAGATTAGTTTAGTTTTCAACAGAGGTAAAACTTATTTAAATGTGGATACTAGGAGCAGGTTTGTAATTAAGTAAGTAAGTAAACATTTACTTTATTTATATGGTGCCCATTACCGGGGGTGTAGAGCACTGTACAATAAAATTACAAATAAAGCATGCAAAACAAGTAATATAACAGAATCAATAAATAATCAAATAATAAACTGCAAAATGCATTTTGTCATTAAAATAGCTAAAACCTAGGTTGCATCATATCAGTACATTATTAAGAATAGATGAAAGCTTCCTGAAACAGGAAGGACTTTAGGCCCCTTTTAAAGGCATCCACAGAGGGAGCCTCCCAAAGAGAATGAGGGAGCCTGTTCCACAGAGAAGGTCCCACTACAGCAAACATTTGATCAACTGAGGATTTTAAAGCTTGCCCTGGGAATGGGTAGGAGGCCCACCTTGGAGGAGTGGAGGGGGAGTGAGGTCTGGTAAGGAGTCAGGAGATCTCTTAAGTAGCCAGCATCTGTATACTGTTAGTGGGGCTCCATGATTAGGGCACCATAATGTGGACACAACAAGATTGTGAGTGACAGGGACAATCTTGATTTTAGATTACTCCGCACTCACACTGTGTTGGGTATCCACACACTTTCTTTGCCCTTCATGGCATGCCTGCCTCAGAGGAGGTTATGTATTTTTTTGGGGTGAGGCAGGCAAAGTCCCCTGCAAAACCTGTTTCCTGGAATGGAACTTTGGTGCTCTAACTCCAGGAAGGAACAATGCCAGCCACAGTAATGCTGGGTGACATATTCCCTGTACCCTGATTAACGTCAGTCACATTCCTGGTGCACCGACATGGGTGCATCACCAGGATTCAGTCTGTATTGGGCTTTACAGGTCAGTAACTAACGTTGAAGGTGATCCACCACTTCACTGGCAGCAAGTACAGTTCGTGCAAGACTGGGGTTATATGACAAGATCTAAGAAGGCCTGTCAATAACCTGGCTGCAGTGTTCTGCACCAGCTTCAGGCATTGTAGCAAATCTCCACTCACCCTGAGGTATGGCGCTTTACAGTAGTCCAGCCTGAATGAGAAAAAAAGGCATGTACCAGGGATGGTAAGTCTTCTGGAGATCAAGACTTTAACCTGGGCAATTTTTCTGAGACAGTAAAAGCTACTCCATACTACAGCCAACACATGAGCTACAAATGTTAGCTTTTCATCCAGAGTGATCCTCAGATTCTTCATCTTAGCAAAGGTCACCAAGCTACAGGAGCCAAGCACTAGGCCCACTATGTCATCAGTGACCTCTGCACCCCACCGGTGACCAGGAACAATCACCAATAAATCTGCCTTGTCTGGGTTAAGTCAAAGCCAGGCTGATGACATCCAATCCTGGATCTCATCTAGGTACAGGTTTAACACCTTGACCTCATCAAGTGTCCTCGGTGCAAAAGACAAATACAATTGTCTATCTTCGATGCAGCAGTGAAAATACAGATTGTACCATCTAATGATCCCACCTAGGGACAGCATGTATACAGTGAATAACATGGGAGAGAAGACTGAACCTTAAGGCACACCACAGAGCAGGGGCTTTGGAAGTAAAGAGAAATTCCCCATTATCATCCTCTGCATCTTACTTCAGAGGAAGGTGCCATGAGTTGCATGCTCTAAGGTGTCAGCTGCTCTTTAATCCTCATGGATTATTTGGTATGAGCACATTTTTGAAAGTCAGTTTTGAAGAAAATAAACATACACAGTACTGCATAATTCAAGATGATGACATACAAATGTAATGTGCTCAAAAGTTAAAACTGGTATAAATATTCTAAGTTTGAAACATAAAAAGACAAAACATTAACGTGGAGAAAGACAGAAACAATCTAGGTAGGCATATTTTGTTTAGTCTGTTAGCTTATAGCATTCATCAGCTTGCAGAGATAGCATGGAAAGTGGCACAGTGATCTGTGCATTATTCAGTTATCCTAGACAGACAGACAGACCAATCAGTCTTTCTGGCACTATTGAATAATACATGTACACACACCCTCATGTGCATACAAGTCTGCTGTCAACTGAGAGCTTGAGAGAGAATGGAGCACACACAGATACTTAGAGGGGGTCCACTGACTCACTTTGACTTTAGGTTCAGCTTGGCAGATCAATCATGGATCAGTTGTCTGAGGGGGAGAGGTTCTTGTGTCTTTACTTGTGTAACACATGCTGTACATCATTGTTTTAAATCCACAGATTTGCATTCTCGCATCATCTTGCATATTTACAACTCTCAAGTCCATGCATGATCAGAAGCCCATCTATTTACTCACTCCTAGGTTTTAAATTGCAACCATGCAAAGTTTCCAACTACAGAGAAAAGAATAAATGAAATCAGCAAACCTTTTAAATCAACCTTGAATTACCTTTCATACAGCAGACTGGAAAATACAGATATATAAACCATGCAAAGATATATATTTCAAACAGTGTCTTCACACTTTCATCGTCAGTGCAAAGTAGGTAAATAATTTAAGTACACTGGGGTAGAACATGTATTAACACACTCAACAAACTGATCTGGATAATAAAATATAGCCTTTTGCAAAATATCTTACATTTACAAGAGTGTAATTAAGCATCAATGTATGATAGAGCATGTGCCATCTTGGGATAACGTCACGCCTTGGGTAGCAGTGTCTAGTGATAATGGTGACTGCAAAATAGCAAACTCAAAGTATAGGGACTACATGATGGTGAGGACAAATACAGTGAAAATGTTTTCCTCCCTCCCCGAGGTGTTACGATCTCAGAGTTGATTATTTTATTAAGGGGGGGAACAGGGGCAAAGCCTCTGCAGAAAAGTATTCTCACCATTTTTCACCTCACTACACTGAAGTTGTGATTATGGTCTTGCTGTTTTACATTTGCCCATATCACATGGAACCTGGGTAGCTAGGCATGAGGCCACATGCCAAGTGCATTCAACACCCAAGAAGTGATGTTATGCCCACGAGACATTCCCTAGAGTACATTATTGAAATTATAAGATGGCATACTTGGGGCCTAAATTACCTGTGAGCAAATACATCAAGTTATGTGTGGCCCCCTTATTGGGAAATCGCCAGGCAGGGATGGGTCCATCTCTGAATTAAAAAAAAACAACATTATAGACAACCTAGTACCAGGGCTCTGCAAGGTTTTTTCCTCTTTCAGAGAGGCTGGAGATGCCACCACCCTTCCTGGAAAAAGGCCACTATTTTCATTCTTTTACAGCCTGGAAAGGATGCCACTTTTTGTAGCTCCTCTATCCCATCTCCCAAATTTAACAAGATGCAAAGATATATGGTAAAGTATTAGCAGGGAGGATCCAAGCAGTAGTGGAACAGCTGGTCCACCCTTAGCAGATAGCAAACCATCACAGCTACAATAATATCAGGATGCTCTTAAATTAAGCGGTATCAGTTAGGTGCAGCAGGGACTTCACTGTGGTTATGGCAATTGACACCAAGAAGGCATTTGACTGCCTTGATTGGCACTCTTAATAATATGGTTTGGAGGAATTTGGCCTTGGAGAAGAGTTTTGCAAATGGGTGGCTGCTCTTTATGATAACTGAGTGGCACACGTAACAACTAATGAGCCGTTTTCATATTCAGTTAGCATCAAAAGAGTAACAAGGAAAGGATGCCCCCTCTTGCCATTGCTCTTTGCTCTAACCATATAACCTGTGGTGGCATTGATTAGGCAGTTGGATGAGATTCAGGGCATCAGAGTGAAAGGGGTAGAAACAAGGGAGTCATTGTATGTGGATGATACCTTGTTGTTTTTCAGATGCCCTGAAGAAACAATGCAAGTATGGTAAGACATTTTACAGCAATATGGGGAGACATCTGGGTTTAAAGCTAATAAAGAAAAACTGGACATCATACTCTTTAGCAAAGGGGTGCCATAGACATAAAGGAAAGACTGTGGGTATAAATGGGTCACTAGACAGTTCCAGTATCTTGGGATACAGATCTCAAAGGATATTTCTCAGTTATTCACTTGCCCTTACTGACCACCAGGGAAGCAGACCTGAAATGATGGTGTGAATTACTCCTTTCCATTACTGGGTAATCAAATCCATATGAATGAACATACTGCCCCATTTTCTTTTTCTGTTCTCTTGCTTGATAGTTGAATTCCCTCACATTATCTGGTGCAGAATTCAGAAATGGTGGTCTAAATTTCTTAGGTGAAATGCATGTCCCTGTGTCAGCCTGGCACTCATTATGCAGCATAGGGGCAGGGATGGTCAGGAACTCCCTAACTTGTGGACCTATTTCAGGGCCTGCCAGATTCAGCACCTGACCTCATATCCACATGGAGAGAGAGAGAGAGCACCAGACTGGATACTAATGAAAGGAGGAGAAGGATTGAGCCATAACGCTTTTGGTTCCATTCAACAGAGGGCGATTTGGGCAATACTGAATCTGTGGGCATAGGTGCTGCTTTGAACATGAAAGGCAGCAATGGTGAGTGAGAAGGTGCATGTAAGCTTACTCACTCATATCAGGGACAGTGAGAGGTTCAACCTATGGAAAACTGACCCAATATTCTGGAGGTGGGAATATCAGGGACTGGCCAGGCTGAGGCAGCTTCTCTTTGAAGGGTACCTCTAGTCATTCCAGCAACTGCAGAGGAAATTCAGCCTCCCACATAGGAATTTTTACTGTAACTTGCAAATTAGAAATTATATAACTACTGAACCCTGCAAAACACAGCTGGGTAAGGACACTGGGCTCCTGCTGTCTCTAGCAGAAGGGATCCAAGACAATAACAACCCTAAACCCTTAGTGTTTCAGTTGTGTGAGCTTTGTTATATACATAAAGAGGAACTCAGGAAAGGTATACAGGGAAACTGGGAGGTGGAGGCAGGGGTTGCACTCTCAGCCAAAGAGTGGTGGATACGTTTGAAAAATGCAGTGAAAACTTTGGCCTCTCCAGATTGGAGGGAACTTTGTTGGACAGTTTTATCCAGAATTTTTAAAACCCACACAGTTATGGTCCATTAAGGGACTGCCAGAAAGGGCAAATGTTGGAGGATCTGTGATCAGATACTCCACTGGGAACATGTATTTTGGAGCTGCCCAACACTAGGGTCATACTGGGTGGTATCTCTAAGGCAGTATGCACAATTTGGGGTATTAGTACAGATGGATTTAAGTCTATGGTATGGGAGCTAACACCTAAGAGGATCAGAATGAAAGGGGGAAAACACCTTTTTAGTCTGCTCACTGCATCATCCAGTAAAACATTCATTCAGATATGGCTGTAAACACCTCCTCCTACCCATGCAATGTGGTTAAGCAATGTTAGTAACCTGTTAACCACAGAGACTCTCATGGCAAAACTAAGGCACACAACAGAGAAATGCAAGGAGTTATGTCTTTGTTTTTTTTTTGGGTATACAGAGAAAGTAGAGGGGACCCCATTGCTCAACTAAATGGACTCCTTACCCTAAAGGTTCCATACACCTGCTATAGTAAGTGAGAGCCCCTTGACTCCCAGATGAATGGAGTTAGGTAAAGTACAGTATATAGTATCAGTCAAGGCATTATCATGTCCATGTTGATAGACAGTGGTATGTAGGTAGATTATACTCAAATATATGGTCTGTGATACAATATATAGGCATCCCGGAGTGAATGATTCTTTCATTTTCATTTTATGATGTCTTTTGTGCTTTAATCATTTTAATCCCTTGTTATCCTCCTTTTAAATCCTTTGTGTTTGGTGTCTGCAGTAGGTCACATGCAAGCTAGTTGGCTTTGAAAGTGGATTGTGCATGATAGATGATTTACTTATAATTTAATATTTTAGATTGGTTTGCCATGTAAAGTTTCTCTTTAGTTTGTGTAGTGACTGCATGATGTGTACTGTTTATATGTATTGGATCTTCTTACTTGAAACTTTCAATAAACTTTTATTGCAAAAAAAATTAAATGGCATGCTTGTAAAAAAAGAAATAAGGTAAAAAAAATAAAAGTTTAAATAATATTTTTAGTCACTGTTTTAGTATCTGTGATTATGTGCTGGGATAACATCACTGTTGAAGGTTAGCACTAACAAATCAGAGCCCATAAATGTTTCTTGCCATTTCTTAAGAAAATATAAGCAACAACAATCATTCTGCTGCTGCTGCATGCTGCCACAAAAGATGTTTTAATGTATACATTCTCTCTCACTGGCCCATGTAAAGTGCATCTCTACTGGACAATAAAGGCAAGTGTGACTTCCAAATGGGTGTGGCTTCAAAATAAGGATATATGGTATGTCTTGTTTTACTTCTTTTCCAGTCCAGGTGGACTCTCTTCCTGTAATCCCAGGCCCCCAGAGGTGCCTTCATGACTGCATGCCTCTTCCAGGTCAACGTCTGGCAAGTACTACTGGGTTATTTATCTAACTATACTTAAGCTAATAGGTTATCCGGGGTACTCTACCCCATTATATGATTTAGTCCCCAAACTGGACTCCCAACCCTGATCTGGAGGAGCTTCAAGAATGTTGCAGAAGTGAGGGTTACACTTGCTCACCATATTATTCAACTCAGGATGGATCAGTTCCTCATAGAAAACAATATTACTGAGGTATAAAATAACTACATTAACATATTTATATGTTATATTTATCTGATTCTCTTCAATAAATAAATAAAAAATATTTACAGTTTCATGACCAGACAGTGCCATGATTGCACATGTGTACATTATTTATCAAGACAGATGTTATATACAAATGAAAAGGTTTAACTTAAAATAGTAAAATAAGTACACACTGTACTGTATATGCAAAGCATTCAGCATAGGCCATAGAGACTCCTGTCGTTGTGTGTTATAGTGCCACATCCTCTTCCAAGTTTGGAACATAATACCTATACAAAGTCAGAGCCAACTTTTATCATGCTGGGGTAACCTCAGTCACTATCCTGGCTTAGGATTTGCTTTATGCTTCTGGTGTCTGGGTTAGTTACCTTCTTATCATTTAAGAAAATATTTTTTGAGCCTCTTGGTGAGACTGCACTGTCTTGGAAGCAGGTCCCACGCATTAGTCCTCTCAGTCACATTCCTATGGCTTGTAAGGCTGCAAGACTGCACTGTAGTCAGACTTCTTACTGCCATGGGCCACACTTTCTGAAAAGCATGGCTGTACCATATTCAGTAAGGCTTCAGTCACATCTTTGCTTCAAGAAACAGAGAAAATCTATACAATTTTACTAGCGCAAATTAACTGGTTATGTGAATATGGTTGAATATATAGGTCTTTCAAAAGGCTTAATGGATGGACTGATGCTGTTCTGTGGAATTGCCTTGGGTTATATCATAAGCTCTTCATTATGGTCAATGTTATGTCTATCTGTGATGTCATGCTTTTTCATCCACCTATCAACCTCAGCTTCGGTATCTGCCTAGCTTGTTCAGTCCATCTTCCAGCACTTCATCCTTCATGGTGTATTTTGACTGATCACCTCTCAGACAACAGCCTGACTGAGTTACTCTTTAAAGGTTACCTAAACAACATTTTGACAACAAACTATTCAAAAATATGTCTTCATAGGGGACTAAATAAAAGGCTGCTGTATTCATTAATGCTAAAACTACATTTATCTAATTTACCTAAATGGGGTTCCAAAGCATTTGAAAAATGTAAAATCACCCTTCCAGTTTCAAAAAACCTACCTTACCTGTTTCCTAAAATGGCCACCAAATGTGTTAAGTGATGACATCATTAGAGCCAGAGTCAGAGAGCTATATGGCTCTCTATAGTACTAACTAGTTATTTTTTCCCTTTGTATAGAATTGTTTCACCAAAATGGTCAAACCCATGTGCATTATTTTGATCTATACATATGTTAGGTTATAGTTCTGTTCATTTTGTTTACTTTAACATGCTGAAATTGTTTTTCAATCCAACCAACTTTCTCTCTTTGGCAAACCACAGTGCAGTACAAATCTTAAATAACCTGGTGGTCTAGTGGTTATGGCTGCTCTGTGATGTTACAATGGGGGATGCTGGGGTGGTGTGCATATTTGATATGCGCTTTTTAACATTTTTATTAAACTTTTACATTGTCTGCTAATATTCTTTTTTAGTATGTTTTTGACATAACCTACAAATGTAATCCATAGTTTTGAATGTAAACATTTGTACAATCAACAAATCAGACTTCTTCAACAAAGTGAAATGCAGCAGAAGCAATCAAGTAAGTTACAATGGGAGGTGGGGAGGGTACAGCTGCACCCTACACCACCCCCTAGAGCCACCACTTGTTTGTAGCAAAGTTCTTGTGTAGTACAATGCCAGAGTTCATACTCTTTCAGAAATCAAAAATATGCTTGTACTGTCTTCTTTTTTCCATGGGAAAGAATAATAATAAGAATCAACATTTGTATAGTGCTTTTCATACACATTGTATCCCAAAGTGTTTTACAAGCAATGCTAGATTGGTAGTGAAGTGACTGAACATGTAGTGGCGGCCATTTCACACACTAATACCCACACATAGCCTTGGATAATTGCGTGAACTGGTTTTATGGGAAGGGGAATGTTGGCCAGGACAATGGGGTCAGGTAGTGATCATGGTGTTGGCAGCCCCACATCTTATATTTCACAGTGATCTGCTCATATTTCTCCCCTTCTGTCTTCCCCTTCCCTGAATATAGCATTACCTTGTAGGAGTGGCCTTCTTAGACCCCCTCTGGTATTCATTCTTCACTCCTTCTCCCCACACCAAAAACTGGTGAGCTCATCACCCTTCTGCATCATGAATGCAGGTAATACAGTCCCCAGGTTTTTTGACATATCAAAAATAAACAAATCTCTCCAGTAAGTCAGGCTAATAGCAGCAAGGAACAAGGGGAAACATGGACTTTTCTATCACTAAAAGATCTAGGCTACCTTTGATTAGGCACTATTAAATGAAGTGTGTGTGCATCATTTTGCATGTCATTTAATAGTGCCTATTCATAGGTGGCTTAGGTCTTATATGGGTAGGAAAGCCTATTTTTCCCCTTGTGCCTTGCTGCTATCAGCTTGGATTACCAGAAGATCACATTTATTATTAATATGTAAAAATAACATGGGAGACTGTACTAATCGTATTCATGATGTGGAAGGGTGGTGAGCACACTGATTTTTGATGTGGGGAGCAGGTGAGAAGAATGAATGCCAGAGATGGACTGAAGAGGCCATTCCAGCAGGGTACAACTATATTCAGGTTAGGGGTAGACAGGAAGTGGGACGTTGAGCAGATCATTGTGAGAGCTGAGATGTAGGGCTGCCAGCACCATGATCACTACCTGACTGTGGAAGAGAGCAGCCAGTGATGACAAATACTCAGAGTGGCAAGCTGCACCTAAACTGTTACTTGAATTCAGTGTAGGGAAATTACCCTTGGGCTGGGGGGTGTTGATGTTTGTTAGGACAGTATTGAGGGAGCTGTGTATAGCTCATTCAAGATTTGAAAGGGTGGTAGCCAATCAACATGCATTATGGAGTAGGGCACAGAAAAGTACTGGAGAAGAATTGCCAGGAACTGTCCTGTGGGGTTCTGTAGATCACAGGTAAAGGAGTAGACCAACACTGAAAGTCAGGTGGATTCACTCACGGCATTAGTATGCCTCTCCTGACAATAATATTGTTATCCATAGTAAGTGCAGCCCTTATGAGGACATGAACAGCAGTTTTTCTGGTGTGTCCTGATGCTTATTGCTTGGCCATCCAGGAAGACCTAGTTGTTGGTTACTGAGGCGGGGGAAGAAAACAGAAAGGGGGACTGTACATACTGCCTTCACTGTGCAGAAGGGTGGTGATCCACTCAATGTTTACTGTGGAAGCAGCAGTCAAACATAGAGAAAGTGGACTGGAGAGTGATTTGGGAGGCATTTTTAACAGTTCCAGCTGATGAAGCATACTGGTATAGGTGTGCACAACTCTCTGAGGTACAAGATTACAATCTGAGGTGTAATAATTCTCTTCATAAGACCACAAGCTAATATGCAGCCCCAGGCAGTATTAAGTACAGAGTATGGATGGTGGGGTGTTCAACAGAAGGCAGGCTAGGTGCAGGAGGTTCACGCAGAAAAAGACTACTCGAGAAGCTTATTTCTGGATTACCAAGAAAGGATGAGCACAGGAATTGGACCTGACCAGTACTTTGCTACAAATTGCAGGGCATCACATAACCACTACATCATCAGGTATTTGAAGTGTTGTACTGTACTGTGGTTTGCCAAAGAGAAAGACAGCTGGATAACAAAACATTTTCGGCAAGTTAAAGTAAAAAACATTAGCAAAACCAAAGCCTAACGTGTACTGATCAAAATAATCCACGTGTTAACACATGGTGTTGATCATTCTGGTGAAACAATTCAAAACAAAGGGGGAAAGAAGAACAAGTTAGCACTACTGGGAGCTATGTGGATCTGCCTCTGGTTCCAATGATGTCATCATGACTCATCACTTAGCACACTTGGCAGACATGTTAGGGAGAAAGCAAGACAGTTTTTTGAAAGTGAAAGGCTGATGTTTACATTTTTCAAAAGGTATGAAACTGCATTTATGTAATTTACATACATTTAGTTTTAGCATAAATGTAAACAGTAGCCTTCACTTTATCTTAATTTGAAGCCAGATTTTGGAGTTTGCAGTTTTAAAAAAAAACTGCTTGTTTAGGTACCCTTTAACTCTTTCTGCTAGCTGATAAATTTACAGAGATGGGGATACATGTAAACAAATATTGACTATTCATGCGTCCTGGTCCAGACAAACATGAACTAATTCTCAGGGCCTCTTTCTGTCCAAGTAGACCTGACTATCTCTGCTGTTAGGAAACATTTTTAAAGTGACCCTTAAACTTTTTCTCTCTGACTGAAGCTGTATCTGGGTGGGCCAAACAGTCCTTATCTGCCATCAAATTCTATGTTTCTATAACTTGGCCCAGAGTCCCTACAGGTTGCTGTCACTGGTGGCTTTCTACTTCTTAGTGCCAAAGACCATTTAGTTTATTGATTGCATTGTCCAGTCAACAAAAGCTACAGTGGAACCTGCCAGGATGCAAAGCAAGACAGCAACATTCTGCCGCAGAGATACAGCAGGAAACAAGGCAATTTCAATGGCAGTGTATCCCTTCTGTTATGCAGCACTCTGAAACACTATGTTGCATCCAGACAGGCCCCACTGTATGTCTTTTGTTATACTACTGAATGTTACTGTTGCTTGGATGGAAGGAGATGAACAAGATGGATGTTTGGAGTTGGTTTATTCAGCATTCCTACTGTTCTTGTCTTCTTCTGTATCTTGTGGTGGCCATGTTTGAGCTGCCTTGACTTCCGAGGAGGTAACATTAGAATCTCAGCCCCCACAGCCAAAGGATCAGTTTGGGAGGCCCAGCACTGTGACATAAGAAGGCAGAGTGTGTTGTTCCTGATGGAAAATATGTTTGTCATTAAAGATGACTCAAGCTCCCAATCCTCAACCTTTTGCCCTTTTCAAAGGATTTGAGTGGTTGGGAAAGTGGAAGGGGTTCACAGAGATGAAGGTGAGTGGGATGGCAAGGGGGAGGCCAGGAGCCTGATGAGGAAGCTGTGGATATACAACCTCATGCGGAAGCTGTGGGAATACCGTAAAGGGGAAAAAAACAGTTATTCTTTAGCAGAAGCTCACATGCCTGAGAAGTCCAGTAACATGCAGACCATTCCTCAAAATGCATAACCACCTGCACAGATATTTGGCATGGAAAAAATGCAGTGTTGTTACAGACCTTTCCATCCAGCAGAACACAACAACTTGTAACAGCTGGTTAAATCTCTGAAAGAATAGCTGTTTGCCAGCCTCTGTTATTGCCTTCATATTTCACTGAGTGCTGTTAGAATCCAGTCTGCTTTACAGAGGAGACATCACTCAGGCTTTTATTAAATGAATCTAAACCAAGTCTGACATATTTACTGGTGTAGGTTACTTCAAATCACAGCCTACAGCTTTCTCCAGTCTGTTAATATTCATTACTGTCTCTTTAAATGAAAATTAAGTGCTGACATTCACCTGCAGTGAATATTGATTTTTCTCTGGAAAACAAAAGGCATTTGCAAGTTTTTGCTATTGGTAAAGATTCTCTTTTTCATTTCATTTTCATCTATAATTTATCTTATGGTTACTATGGTTATTATTTAAAAACAGTCTGTTGCAGAAATCAAAGTACAGTACCGATGGAATTTAAACCCATTAAGCTGTTCCATGCAGAAGCAGGACCCCAGTGAAAGTCAGAAGTTGCATCTCAGTTATGCAATCCTGCATAAATAAATTTTCTGTAAACCACTTTAGGATGCAGTGTATGAACAGTACTATTAATTCAGACATTACCAGCAATTAATCAAAGTACCAATGGTAATGCGATGTGTCAAGGGCCATGTCACTATATAGAATTCAGCATAGCCAGACCATGCACAAAAAGGATAACATTGGTCTTTTTAAAATCCACATGGATTTACACCTTTAGCTTCAAGAATTGGGTGAAATCTGGCAATGATAAAAGCAACTACCAACTAAAGTAAATATCTGGGAGCTCAGTGTCAGACTAATGAAAACATTACTCCCCTAGCTGTTGACAATTTTTGTTTCAGCACAATGAAATCCTATATGGATTTACAGTTACTGTTGCTTCAGCTGCCTCAGAGCAGAAACATTTGAAGTCATCTTTTTAATGTTGGAGTGAGTGAGTGGAGTGAGTGAGTGAGTGAGTGAGTGAGTGAGTGAGTGAAAGAGGTTAAGTAATTTAACCTTTAGGATGCTGGAAGATTTAGAACATATAGTTTTTTTTAGTAAAGATACCCTGTCAGTGTTAGTCTAAGGGTTAAAAGGGAACCATCAGCACTAAGAGACCCACATTCAAGTGTGGTGCTTGTCCCAAATTGCAATTTGTGTGCAAAACTTTTTTTTTATTTACTATTTACTGCAGTATATTAGCTAGTATCTGGCTGATCTTGCTGACTTCCAAGTAGATATTTGCTGTAACCAGAAATCCCCAAATCCCTTGCAGCTGATATCAGAGCTGGGCTGCAGCAGTTGGAGATGCAATAGCTTGCAGTGCATGTTAGAGCTGTCATAAGCTCTGATCAGTTGTCAGTCCTGCTATTCTCCTAGGGATAAGTACAGTCATCTCTAACTATTCTGTACATAGAAAAAGATAGGATTCCAGTGCACAACCCCCACCCCCAAAAACACATGGCACAAATTCAAAAATAAGCAATTAACTGGCTATTGGCTTTTCTTACTTTAAACTCCATGTAAAAAGGGGGTCCTTTTGGTTTTCAGATTGGAATTCCAATGTGGGCAAGCTATACCAATACTTCATGGTGGAACCTATTTGGTATAGTCCCTACACTAGCTGCTCATTTCTGAAATGCCTGCAGTGGCTACTCATAAATATAGAGTGCATTGCCTAATTGGCCAATTTCACAGGTGGTGGAAGGGAGTATGCTGAAAGGAGAGCCGCACATCCCCAAATTAGCATCCTCTAACCTCTGCATTGCTCAAAAAGTATAATTCACATACCTGCTAAAGGGTGCTACTGGTGTGTGGTATATAACAGACAAAGACAGGATTCCAGTGCACAACCCTCACCCCCCAAAAAAAACATGGCACAATTCAAAAATAAACAATCTAACTACCTATTGGCTTTTCTTACTTTAAACTCCATGTGAAAAGGGGATCCTCTTGGTTTTCAGATTGGAATTCCAAGGTGAGCAAGCTATACCACCACTTCACAGTGGGACCCATTCGGTATAGTCCCTACACTAGCTGCTCAGCTCTGAAATTCCTGCAGTGGCTTCTCATAAAAATATTCTGTACATAGCTCTGGGAGGACAGTGGGGTTGGCAAACAAGTGAGAGCTCAACTAAGTTCCATATGTATCACAACATTAATTTATGATTGGGAGATGATGGTCTTGATCTTTGGCAATTCTGCATAGTAGGAGACCTTTGAAGTCTCCTGCATGATGTCAGCCCAAATATAGCATTTCATTACTCTTACAGTTACTCAGAATGAGAGCCCTCATGTGTATGAGGTAGTGTGCATGCAGATGGTGACACATCTGAAGGAGGTAGTTGTAATGTTCATTTCACTTGCAATATGTATCTGGAGCAGCAGTATTAGAGAAATAATCAATAAGAAAGGGACACTTTATGTAGCTTGCCTTGACCTAAGAGTAGCATTTGATAACTTAATCAAACAAACATTATGGGATATATTACAGGAGTTGTAAATAGATGGTAAGTTGTTAGCATTGATTAAGCTAGTACACACCAACAATATTGGAACTGTTAGAGTATCTAAGGAAGGTGCTAACTCTGGTCCTATTAGTATGATAATTTATTTAGTTAATTTTTTATTTATTTACTTATTTATTTATTTATTTATATCTTTGATTACTGGGTAGGTGCACTGATCCAGTGGACCATTTTTCGGCAAGACTCAGGTCACCCAAGATGGCACAGTAATAGAATATAATACACTTTACAGAAAATTAAAGAAATACAATACATATATAATACAAATAAAAGGGTCAGGTGTCAAACACATTGTAGGAATGCTGTACAGTAAATTAGAGACATGCAGTACAATTGCAATGCAAACAGAGTGTCAGGTATAAACACACAGTGGAGCAGAGAACAGATGCATATAGGAGGGGCAGTTTACAATATGGTAATTCACTGAAAAATTTATAATCTGGTAGTGCACTGAAAATTACAGCATGAGAATACATTCAGATGGCAGTCACAACAATGTAAGCTCAAATACAGGGACAAGTTAGGGGGAAGTGCAGAGGTCAGCAGAGAGTAGGAGCAGAGGTAAGCATACTGTAGATGCACCCCCAGTCTGTGGGTGCATTTGGCATGGGGAGGAAAAGAGAGGGGAGATTTTGTCAACAGCAATGGTGATGATGTAACAAAAGGAGGTTGTCCTGGTAAGCAGGCACATTTGGCTTCAGACAACAACCAGACTTTGCAGTTGGGATTTGAAAGCGTGATAGTGTGAAGCGTGTCAGTCTAACAGAGGGTTGCAGAAATTCTGTACCACAGTGTAGGGGCAGTTGCAGACAGGGCTTTACCTCCCATAATGGTGGAGACTTTAGGGACCTTCAGGGGTGGAACAGATGACTCTTAGAGACACCTGGGCACAGCCCTGGCATTGAGGAGGGATAAGTATGGAGAAGTGTTACTGCCTCTGAGTGTTTTCAATGATACAGCCGAGAGCAGAGTTGTAGCAATTTTGCAATGGGAGCCACCCTAGTGACTGGTATAAGCCACAATGATGGGTATAGAGTATGAAGCCAGGAATGTAAAATGACAGATGCTATTGTAGACTGAGTTAAGTCTAGCATGCAGAGCAGAGGATACAATGGAGTATATGGGGAGCAGTAGTCAATGATGGGGAGCAAGTTACCTTGGACAATGGCTAAGCGGACCTCAGAGGTCGGGTACTGTTTTAATCGATAGGCAGTTCTGAGCTTCTGGTTTACTCTACATATGATGATGTTTATGTGCTCGGTGTAGGAGAGCATGAAGTCAAGGGTTACACCCAAATATTTAAAGTTAGGAACAATCTGCAGGGCGGGACCATCAGGTGAGAGCACAGAGAAGGAGGAGTTGGATTTCAAGACATTAGCCAGGTGTGGTTTAGACCCATGGAGCATTGCTTTAGTTTTCTTTTCATTCACGAGGATCATATTTGACAGAAACCAGTTTTAGGCAGAACCATAGTTTTGGTTAAGTTCAGAGGGTATGTTTGTTAGGGACTTGTCACTGTGGAAGAGAAACTTAGAAACATAGAAGTTGATGGCAGATAAGGACCACAAAGCCCATCCAGTCTGCCCATTCCTTTTTCTACCTGATAAATGTGCCATCGGCCTTTGGTCTGTCAATGGTCTACATAGAAACATAGAGACATAGAATTTGATGGCAGATAAGGACCGCTTGGCCCATCCAGTCTGCCCATTTCCCTACCTAATGGATAAGCTGCAGATCCTAGTTAACCAGCAGCCTACTTCTTCCTACCCCAACCCCCTAGAATTGCCTTATGACTGTCCCATGCATGCTTGAATTCCACCACTGTTTTTGACTCCACAACCTCCTCCAGAAGGCCGGTCCATGCATCCACAACCCTCTCTGTGAAAAAATACTTCCTTAAATTACCTCTGAGCCGCCCCCTCTATTTTCAAATTATGCCCCCTTGTTCTTGAACACCTCTTTTTTTGAAAGATGCTACCCTCTTGGACTTTTTTGTTCCCCTTGAGGTACTTGAAAGTTTTTATCATGTCCCCCCTCTCCCTCCTTTCCTTGAGGCTATACATATTAAGCTCCTTAAGTCTCTCTTCATATGTCTTCCAGTGCAGACCCTGCACCATTTTAGTTGCCCTCCTCCGGACAGCTTCCATCCTGTCTATGTCTTTGCGGAGATTGGGTCTCTAGAACAGCACACAGTACTCCAGATGGGGTCTCACCAGCTGTCTGTACAGATGGATAATAACTTCCTGTTTTCTACTGGTGATGCCTCCCATGCATCCCAGTATCCCCAGCCCTCCTTGCTGCCCTCTCACATTGCTTGCCCACCTTACGTCATCTGATATGACTACCTCCAGGTCCCTTTCCATTTTTGTTGTTGTTAGTATCTCACCCCCATTGTGTACTCTTCCCCTGGGTTTTTGTTTCCCAGGTGCATTACCTTGCACTTCTTAGCATTGAATCTAAGCTGCCATACATTTGACCATTCCTCTAACCTTGCAAGTCCCTTCTCATCCTTTCCACCCCACCTTGTGCATCAACTCTGTTGCAGATCTTTGTATCATCTGCAAAGAGACATACTTTTCCTTCCAGTCCCCCTGCAATGTCGCTTATCAAGACATTGAAGAGGACCGGTCCTAATACTGAACCCTGTGGTACCCCACTAGTAACCTCCCTTTCTTCAGAGTGGACTCCATTTACTAGTACTTTCTGTGTCCTATTCTCCAGCCAATCTTTACCCAGACTGTCATCTTGGGACCCACTCCCAGGCTGGCTAACTTGTATATTAATCTTTTGTGGGACTGTGTCAAATGCCTTGCTAAAGTCAAGGTAGGCCATGTCCACAGCCCCTCCCTGATCTACTTTGGTCACCCAGTCAAAGAAATCTATCAGATTCATCTGGCATGACCTTCCAGCTGTGAATCCATGCTGCCTTGGGTCCTATGCCCCTCTGGCCTCTAGATACTTGACAATTCTTTCCTTCAGAAGTGATTCCATCATTTTCCCTATCACTGAGATTAAACTAACAGGTCTGTAGTTTCCTGCTTCTGCCCTGCTCCCACTTTTGTGAAGGGGAATCTAGTCATACTCATCTGTATTGCTCCCTTATGCCTATTCCATGCCTGTTTGAAGCCCTGCACTGTATTCATATCCACCACTTCCTAAGGTAGGCCGTTCCATGCATCCACCACCCTTTCTGTGAAAAAGAACTTCCTCAAATTACCCCTTAATCGGCCTCCCTCTAATCTCATGCTGTGTCCTCTTGTCCTGCTGTTTTTTTTATATTGAACCATGTTAGACTCTTTCACCTTGTTGTTAATGCCCTAAAGGTGTTTAAACGTTCCGATCATGTCATCTCTCTCTCCCTCCTTTGCTCTAGGGTATATATGTTGAGCTCTGTTAATCTGTCCTCATATGTTTTCTGATGCAGTCCCTACATCATTTTGGTTGCCCTTCTCTGGACTGCCTCAATCTGGTTAATGTCCTTGTGAAGGTGTGGCCTCCAGTACTGCACACAATACTCCAGATGGGGCCTAACCAGTGTATTGTAAAGAAGGATTATTACCTCCCTCTTCTGACTTGTGATACCCCTACTAATACACCCCAGGATCCCCCCTATCCTTACCTACTGCTTTAGTGGTCTGCTTGGATGATTTCAGGTCATCGGTGATGATGATGCCCAAGTCTCTTTCTTTCCTTGTGACTGCCAGTAACTCCCCTCCCAGCCTATAGGTGGCTTCAGGGTTTCTCTTCCCTATGTGCATAATCTTGCACTTCTTTGCATTAAACCCCAGTTGCCGCTCTTTCAACCATTTTGCCAGTTTATCCAGATCTCTTCTCATTCTGCCCACCCCATCTAGAGCAGATCTTCATGTCATCTGCAAACAGGCAAACCTTACTGTTGCCGAGCTACAGTATAAACCATGAGACCCCTTTTTCCTTTCTCCTTTGCTCAAAAGACTGTTGCAACAGCACTTCTATCTCTTTCCTTGCTATCTCCTTCTTTATGTTCCCCGTAGACAGGTAGGCCACCTGCCTAACGTTCTGACTATCCCTTTCTGATGGTCTCTTCCTTATTGTACTGTAGATCTCTGCATACTCCTCACGATCGTGTGCACGATCACCTGCACGAACGTGCGCATGATCACCTACACGAATGTGTGCACTCCGCTCCTCGAATGTGCGAGTATGCCAAAAGCGAGTTGGAAAGTAAAGAAATACATTTTGCATTGCATTGCCCAGTATTGTGTGTCCCCTTTCAAATGAGATGATTGAAAAGGCTAACTACATGCTTCTTTATCCCTCTGAAGCTGTAAATAAAACTTTAAATAAACGCTGTGTATGGGCTGAGTTGCAATGCCCTAATGCCTCTTTCTGTCCCCCTAATTTAGTTTCTGGTACAGATAAAGAATGGTGAGCCTCACAAAGGGCTAGGGACCCTTAGAAATTGTTTATCAGTCCCATTCTCAGCCGTTGGTCGGTCAGAGCTGTAATAGAATGTTTCCATCTTTTTGTTTGTAGAATTTGTAAAGCACTGACATCTGATACATAGCGCTAGCATCTATCCCCCTGCAGGCTTGCGTTTCAACCTAGCCCTTTCAACCACTTTAAACATTCTCAAAATGTGCCTGTAATGCAGGAAAAGCAAAATACCTGTTTTTGCAGCGTTAATACGTGGTGCTGACTCTGGGTCTGACTGTAGAAATGCACTGCTGCTCTATAGAGCTGACCGGCCCTCCCTCTCCCATTATTATAGGCAGGCTTAAAGGGGAGGAGTCTGGCTATGATTGACAGGAAGTAATTATTCCTTAAATTGTAAGATAGCCACTCAAATAATGTACTCTGAGTACTCTGAAACTGAGCGTATAATGCTAATAGTGTGTGGTTTGAGAACATGGCAATAAAATTTGAAACATACAGAGTTTATATGAAAAGTGGTTAAATAGGAGAGGGGAAATCCTGTATCACATGGTAGTCCAGCACTATAAATGGCTGACAATTTTCTAAGGTCAGTTCAGTTCATTTTGCGCTCAGCAGGGCGCTGTGCCCTCCATTTTTCTGGTCCTTTCCAGCTCTAATTTGTCAAACATATGGTGCCTATGCAGTCTCGTTTTTTATGTTTATGTGGATGTCTGGATCCAGTTTATTTCTTTTCATTTATAAGAAGTACAGTAAGCTTAAAGTCGTTATTTTGTTTGGAATTCACTGAATAAAGGTGGTTTGATTTTCTACTGTCACCGTGTGTATCCCATGCTTTGTTACACTTACCATCCAGTCCATCTGCAATGTCACTAATGAAGATATTGAAGAAGACTGGCACCAGGACTGATCCCTGAGGTACCCTCTTGTAACTTGCATCTCTTCTGACTGTATACCGTTTACCACCACTCTCTGTTTTCTGCCAGTCAACCAGTTTGCCACCCAGATGACCAACTTCTGACCCACCCTGAGTCTACCCACCTTATAAATTAATCTTCTGTGTGGAACATTATCAAAAGCTTTGCTTAAGTCAAGATAAGTGACATCAACTGCTGCCACTTGGTCCACCACTCTGGTTACCCAATCAAAGAAATCTATTAGATTAGTTTAACAGGACCTTCCTTTTGTAAACCCATGCTGTCTTGGATCCTGAGCTGCTATGGATTCCAGGTGTTGCACTATCCTTTCCTTAAGGAGTGCCTCCATAATTTTGCCCACTACTGAGGTAAGACTGACTGGTCTGTAGTTGCCCACCTCCTCCCTGCTACCACTCTTGTGGAGCAAGATCACATGAGCCCTTCTCCAGTCTTCTGGGACCTCTTCTGTGTTCAGAGACTCACTAAATAGTTCTGATAATGGCTTTGCTAGTTCCAGCCTTAGCTCCTTTAGTATCCTGGGATGTATGCCATCAGGTCCCATTGCTTTGTCCACCCTGAGCTTAGCGAGCTCTTGTAGGATCCTTTCTTTTGTGAAGGGACTAGTGCACACCTCCCTCCCCCTTGTGTCCATGGTGGTGAGCTGTGGGCTCTGCTCTACCTTCTCTTCAGTAAATACTGAGCAGAAGTATTGATTTAGGATAGATGCTTTTACATGGTCCTCCTCCTCCTCCTCACATGTCCCCTTACCTCCTTTGATCTTATCAATACTCCCTCTGGATTGTCTCCTTTCACTAATGTATCTATAGAAAGTCTTGTCACCTTCTTTTACTGTTTGTGCTAGTGTTTCCTTGGTTTGGGCCCTTGCCTGCCTTACTGCCTTCCCTGCTTCCCTTAGAGAAGTTTGGTGTGCCTCCCTATCTTCATCCCGCTGTGTTCCCTTATATTTCCTAAAGGCCAACCTTTTGGCTCTGACCTATTCTGCTACTGTTTTTGAGAACCAAAGTGGTTTCCTTCATCTTTTGCACTTCCTTTACTGTCTAATACAAAGGGATGTTGCTTCAAGTATTGCATCCTTAATGCTTGCCTACTTTTCCTGTACCCCCTCACCTATATTTCTTTTTGTCAGGGCTAGCTTAACTCTGTTGGCCATCTTATCAAAGTCAGCTCCTCTGAAGTCCCATATTTCTGCCTTGGAATGGGATGATTTAGTTCTAGTGGTCAAATTGAACCATACCATGTGATGGTCACTGGCACCCAGGTGACCTTCTACCTGGAGATCTGTGATCCTTTCCCTGTTAGTCAGTACTAGATCTAGGATAATCCTGTCTCTTGTGGGTTGTTGTACCAGTTTTTTGAGCCCCCCCCCGCAGGGAATCCACCATGTGTCTAGTTTTGGCAGATGTTCCTGCTGGTATTAACCAATCTGTATCTGGCATGTAGAAGTTTCCCATTAACAGAACCTCCCCTGTAGCTATCATGTGTTGTATATCTTCTAACAGTACTGTGTCAGTGCCTTCCCTCTTATCTGGAGGCCTATAGACAACCCCAGTTCATATGGCTGTCCCATTTCATGTTTCCAGGATGACCAACACTTCTTCTGGCTCCTTATGTGTATTCTGAATTTCTGTTGCTTTGATATTTTCATTGACATACAGGGCCACTCCACCTCCCCCTCCTTTTTGCACCTCCGTCTCTTCTGAACAGTACATGGCCAGGTACTGAAGTCTCCCAAGTGTGGTTTCTGGTACACCATGTCTCACTAATTGCCAAGAGCACAAGGTCATCCATGTACAATAGTGCAGTGCAGTTAAGGCTGTCAGTAGGAAGGGAGTTAAAGGAGTTAAAAAGTGGTTCCTGTCAGCCACTGTTCTCTTCAATTTATACTGTATATGGAAATGTTGGTCAAAACTTTGAAAACAGTAGATATGTTTCCACCTAAAATCAAAGGTGGGCATATATAAATTTTAATGTATGCAGATGAGATCTTACTCTGCTCATTTATATGGCTTAAAAGGTCTCTAAATTCTACAATTTGTCATTTAAAGAAATTGGGCCTAGAATTAAATGCTGAGAAATCCAATGTCTAAATATTTGGTAAAAGGAAACTATTATCTCTATACCATCTTGGAAATTTGGTGATCTTGTTTTAGAAGAAGCAAACACATATTAATATATTGGAATTCACTTACATACTAAGCAAAAATGGAAAGAGTACCTTAGTAAGTTAAAAAAAAACAAGACACATAGGCATCTGAAGGGATACTGTGTTTTAGCCAAAAAATTTGCGGGATATTCATGTTTACCACTTAAACAATTTTTGACCCCAAAGTTTCCAGTATTTTATTACTTGGAGCATAAATATGGGCTTTTTCCAATGCAATATGGGAATTAGAACAAGTGAAGATTATCTTTTATAGACACATACAGTATTTAGCCTTCTGAAAGATACCCAACAGCAATTCTGAAATTAAAATTCAATCTAAAGTCAATTGCTGTTTATGCCCAAATAAGGACTATAAACTTTGTAAAAAGGTAATAAAATCAGATCATAATAATGTGTTCATGATCAAATGTGTTTGGAGGAGGCAGAATAGCACAGTTGTTTAAGGCTCTGAGCTGCAAACCTGGAGACCTGGGTTTGAATCCCACAGTCCCCACTTGCATACTGTGTGACACTGAGCAAGTCACTTAACTTCCTTGTACTCCCAGGTCACACTCGTAAACAAGCTTTCAGCTTAGTGTGTCTTTTCTGGTCAAGAAAAAACAAAAAAACTACAACAAGGTAGCTCCTTTAAATTAAAACAATCCATAAATGTTGTCTGGAAGGTTGGGACAGTCACCAACAGTACCCCTGGTTTAGAAAGATAAATTGTACATTAAAGCAAACTGGTTTGGTGAACACATGGGATGACTATACAGTAAATAACACTGATGCCTATGCCCTGTTAGGCATGCGATGCTTAACTGACAATTGTTTTCAACAAGAACATAGTAGGCTACTAGAGATGCATAATGTTGAGTTACCTAATAGATTAAAGGTCCCTAGGAAGGAAGAAATGTACTTTAAATTAATTGAAAGAGAGGCTATCGCAATGTCTTCTGCATGTTTAGTATAGGGATAATCCAAGGGTTGGGATATTCACGTGTATTAATAAAAGAGGTGCATCATATTAACAATTGCAAATGTGTTTATAATGTAAAACAATAAATATTCATTTAATAATCAATTGCCCTTTGCTAATTAATAGAAACTCCCTTTAATCAGTAGTCAAGCACTACCAAATTCCACTCCTTGATCCTGCCCTTTTTAATATATTAGTTATGTCTGATCCTTTTAATTGTTTTACTATGTTACATTGTACTCTGTTTTTACTAGATTTTCTACCAATCATTAATACTGTGTATGATTTTATTTTTGTATTTCGTGTACCCTCTCCCCTGGGTCACACCTGGCTTGGCTCAGTGGGCCTATCCCGGTTACCAATTTTCAAATAATTAAATAAATAAATTATATAAGACTGAAATGGTTCACCCCAAAATGGTGCAATACTGTATGTGTATATAATAACAAATTACAAATGAAAGGTCGAGATTCTAGAATGCATGTTACTGTGTGATATGAAGAGCCACATATATGGTACTGCATCATTTGCTTATAAGATGTTATGTATATGATAGGTTTTTATTGAAATTAAGTTCACCTCATAAGACCAAATGTTTTAGATTTTCTGAAATATCAGATTGTTCACTGTCTGCTTAAATCTTTGCCACTCATGGAGTTTTTCTGTAATAAATGTTTTTTTTCTGAATTGCCTATTGATGTACATTACGTACATTTTATGGTAATGCAAATTTGTATTGTCTTTCCTTTTCATATTTGATAAATATTTTTATGCATACTATCAATAAACTGAAACTGAAAACTGAAAAAAAATATCTCCTTGGTAGGAAACCTTTGATGTCTCATGCATGATGTCATCTCCAATACAACATCCCATTGCTCTTCATATTTTCTCATCATGCTCTCTGTCCAGTGTATGAGGCAGTGTGCATGCAGATGGTGACACATCCAAAAGAGGCAGTTGTTATGCTTTTTGCTTTTTTATTTTTGCAGCTAATCTTTTTATTACGTTCATATGGTCTTTGGTTCAACATTATGCACACTTCAGATACAGCATTGCAGTTTAGCAAGATAGTCAGTTTACTATTTATAAGGTACATAGTTGCAGTATTGTAAACATGAGGATAGAAAACAATTTGAGTACCAACATTCATATAAAAGATCATGTATTTCCCAGGTGAAGCTTCTGAAAAGAGGAAAGAGCTATATTATAGTCGGGTACAAAGTTAAGTTAAAGTAGCCAGTTATATGTAACTTACAGTGGTCTTAGTAAGTTTTTGCTAGTTGTGTTTCTAGCAGGAGTCATGCTGGTTGTAATAAATTAAAAGTATTGGTCCAAGATATACTGTATTTATAATTTTTATGGTGTTTAGAAAGTGATGGCACATTCTTGAGTAGTTGGCAAGAGGTTCTATGGAAGAAAGTAATTCCGATATTGCCGGTATTGTCATGGACCTCTATTGTCTGAGGAGCAGTTGTTTTGCCTCAGTGGTTACTACCATGAGCAATTGTCTGTCAAAAGTTCTAAGCTGGGTTCTGGCAACAGATATGCCAAACAATATCCATTCTGGAGAATATGGAATGGGAAAGCCTAGGATTCTGGTTTAGTACTGGATTACATGATGCCAATAAGGTTGAATGGACATACAATTCCACAGAATGTGGAGTATACCTTCTCCAGGGGAGTCACACCTCCAGCACTTGTCATGCATTAGGATGTCCATTTTTTTAAGTTGTGATGGGGTTCAATACTAGGGATGTTACATTTTGTTTTATATCAACAGGGTGTATTGGTCTACACATACTTTGTGAATCGGAGTCCAGCATTGGGACCAGGTCTGATCTGAAATATAAGTACAGTATGGAGTGATTGTTGCCATTTTATTTTAGGGGATATTGAAGGATCTGGAGAATCATCCTTTAGTTGTTTAAATATAGCTCCTGCTAAGCCCTTTGTTGTCTTTGTCCATGTATGGATAGAAACTCTTTAGTGTTGTTTATGAGGTTTAGCAGTACAGATGGAACGTGTACACTTTGCCCTTTACCACTGGGTGAACAGGCTTCTAATCTGGAGATATTTCCAGAATTCACCATTGTGGTTGAGCTTATCCTCACTATAGCAATTGGAATGAATCTATATATTTAAGGCCCAGAGTTAGGATAGCCCTAATACTGTGGATTTGCCCCCATTTCCAGTGTACCTAATGGAAAGGTTTATGTCCAATACAAAAAGCAGAGTTATTCAATAGAGGAGTGTTAGGCCCAAGTCCTTAGTAACATGTTGTTATAGTTCCAGCTTTTTTTCCAAGCAGTATGGGCAGAGAGAACTGTGAGCCGTGTTTGATATTGCTTTGGGAGAGGGTGATCTAAACACACTGTAGGATGCAAGCCATTCATAAGTGTTGTTTCTATGCTTATCCATGTAGGAGGATCAGGCCGGGGTGGATGAAATAGCTGACATAAGGGATGAAACAGCTGACATGTTTTGGCTGTGATGAAGGCAAAAGAGTAATGGAGGAAATGAGGAGGGCCCCATTCCCCTCTGGTTCAGTGAGATCTTAATTTTGCTCTACTATATCTAGGAGGAGTTCTATCCCAGAGGAAGGTGCATGTAATAAGATATAATTTTTGGAACCATTTAAGATGTATACAGACACAAAGATGAGCCAATACGTGGAATATTTTTTTGGGAGCCATAATTTTTATTACATTAAGTTTGCCTATTAGCAAGAGGTTCAAATGGTGCCATCTAAGCAGATTGTCTTAAAGGTTCTTTATCAGGGAATTTAGATTTTCAGAAACTAAGTGATTTAGGTTGGAGAGGATTTTAATCCCTGAATATTTAATCTCCTTAGGGGCCCATGCAAGACCAAACATCTTTACCAGATCTAAGTAGTGGTAGCATTCAAAGGAAGAATTTCAGATTTACTTAGATTTATACATAGCCCTAATAGTTTTGCAAAAGATTCTAACAGGGATAGTAGGTAAGTATGAGAACTGTGATGTCGCTGGTAAGTATCAAACAATCATCAGCATATAATTTTGTGTAATATTCAGTATGTCCAATTTTGATGCCTTTTATGCTCATATGGTTTTGGATAGCAGCTGCCAGTAGCTCTAGCATGCTGACAAAGAGTAAAGGAGAGAGGGGGCATCCTTGCCCCACTAGAATGAGAAAAGGACTGGGACAGAGTACTCTTAGTGAGGAATATAGTGGTTGGATTGTTGTATAATGTTTTTATCCATGTGCTAAAACCCAGGCCAAAGGTGAAATGATTCAGTACAGAATACAGGTACTCCCACTCCACCATATCAAATGCCTTCTCAAAGTCAAAAGTAATTGCATTGACTGGAGTAGAGAGGACTGCAGCTGTCTGCATTAAAGAGATGAGGGTCCAGAGTTGGTCTGAGCTTATTTTACCCTTAATAAATCCTATTTGGGATGGGTGTATAATAGAGGGAAGGATGTGTTCTAAATGGAGGGCAAGAATTTTGGCCTGTAACCTTTGCATCCCCATTAATGAAAGAAATTGGTCTGTAACTGGGTGAGACTAACAAGTCTTTTCCTTCCTTCAGTAACACCATGATGATGACTTCTCTAAGTGTACTATAGAGAGTACAAAGGAAATGGGATTCATCTTTCAGATGAGATGTTAAACTGAGGTCCCATCTGCCTGGATCGGTGGTAGTTCAGGTAGATGCTAAAGATCCCATGGCAGTTATAGAAAAGAGTAGGGGAATTTTTTATTGAGATCACAACAAACCAAATACAATTTCAGCAGTACATCATACAAAATCAGGAAGAGAAAAACAAAATCAAAACCAATATAAGTATTAATTAGTACTATATCCCTAAACACAACAAAAAAGACCCTGTAACCAGAACCCCCACCCCATAAATGAAAAAATAACAAAAGCCATGAACAAAAAAAGGGGAACCCCCCTCCTTCCTTAAAGCCAATCAAAATATTTTGAAGAAGCCTCCCATTCATTTAAGTGGAGCCGTAAAAATTCCTGATGTTTTAAGTGCTTGTAGTGCCGTAAATATGATAAAATAAAGTTCCCCTCCTGAGATCTCCATTTGTTGGAGTGCCAGTTTACAACGTCCTATCCATATCCAATATAAAAAATGTACCATAATCATACATAGCGTGCTATGCGGAACACATTTTTGCGATGCTGGAATAATGCCAAAAAATAATAATCTTTCATCTGGGGGAAATTCAACTTTCCCTAAATTCCTAAATTAACAATCAAAGTCCAAAAGTGCTTAATATAAGGACAGTCAAAATATAGATGAGTCATAGTCTCGACACATTGTGCACAAGAGTCTCTTGGACAATATTGGTCCTGAATCTGTTTATGCTTACGATTCCCTCTTACATTAACCTTGCCATGTATTGCCAACCATACTGTATCCCACAATTGTTCTGGTATCCGAACATCTAAAATTAATTTAGAAATGGAAAGTTGATCTCCTAATGAAAAATCTGCAAAGGGATAATCCAAAAAACAGCCCTGAATAACAGCTGCATACAAAATACACCTGGGAAATTGGAGGACTGAATCAAAAGTTACCTTCCATTGTTTTATTTTGTCAAAAACTCCAGCCCATTGACTATCCAATCGAGGTGATCTCTTGTTTTCATGTAAAAAAAATTCATATTCCACTCCATCGTTACACCTTGTAATTTCAGTAACCTCCAATGTACCCATAATTTCGAAGAGGGTTTCACTAAATAAAGCAAGTTATTATAAACAAAAATCGTAAAAAAGAACACCAATGGATTAAGCATATTGAGACCTCCTTCCTTGATAGATTTATAAAGCACATTACGCTTAACGGGATTTAAATGACTACCCCAAATACAGGAAAAACCACACCAATAACTTTGTTTCCAAAGACCTAGGTAAAGGAAAAATAGTGCCAATGAACAGAAATACTGGTATTAAAAAAGATTTAATTAAACAAATTCTCTTTTTTTTTTTACATTTTCCATACATTCCATCATGCTACCTTATCCATTTCTTTATTTAAAGCCCTCTTCCAATTATCTTCAGCCAAATTCTCCATACCAAAGTAAACCCCCAAAATCTTACTGGGTTGTTTAGCAATGGGTATACCCCTAATCTCTACGATTGGATCATCAAACCCTTGAATGGCCAAACAAATAGATTTCTGAGGGTTCAAATGAGCTCCAATTATGGACCCAATAATTTGAGCTAGATCATATGCTTTAAAAAGGGACAGATCATCTTGTGCTAGCAGAGAAATATCATCTGCATAGGCAATAACTTTAATGTTCTGTTCTAATTCAAAACCTAAACCTTTAATTTAAGGCAATCTGTGTACGATTCGAAGTAATGGATTAATATAGAAATCATATAATAAGGGGCTTAATCAATACCCTTGATGTACCCCTTTCAAAATTCTACAAGAATTACCAATATACCCATTCTCATATGGTCTTACAAAAGCCAAAGCATAACATAAATGAATCCATTGAATAAAGGTCTCAGGAATTCTGTAAGACTGTAAACATTGCCATAAAAAATAGTGTGAAACGTTATCAAAGGCTTTAGCCTGATCTAAACTAAACACAAAACCCCCTTTTAAGCCAGAGAGTGACGTATTTCTCCCACATTCCATAATTTCGTAATAAGCATACCGCATCTGTAAGGCTTTACCTGGTATCCCACAAAACTGGGACGGATGTATCAAAAAATCCATCACAGTCATTAATCTATTGCCTAATAATTTGGCAAATATTTTAAAATCAACATTCAATAAAGTAATTGGATGCCAATTTGCAATATCTGATACCTGCCCTGACTTAAACAAAAAATCAAAAGCCCCTCATACATCTGCATTGGTATATTTCCATCTCTTAACATAAAATTATAAACAGCCAAAGTTCTACTGGCTCATAATCCCACAATAATTTATATAGTTCTCCAGGTAAACCATCAGAACCTGGGGAGATATTAGATTTTAGAGACATTATCACTTTTTTCAGTTCTTCTGATGAAAAAGGGGCTATTAACTTAACAGATTGATTAACTGTTAGCTGTGGTAAATTGGCTGCCTGTAATATCATAGGCAAAGCATTAGGATCCAGCGATACCTCCCCATTCATTGTAGTAATAAAGAATTCCAAGTACTTCATTACAGCCACATTATCCTTAAGTAATTCTCCTTGCTCATTTACCAAATTCACAAATCCTCTTTTCTCCCTCCTATGCTGACAATCTATTAACAGATTTGTTTGATTCGCTTTCCCTTGTGTCCCAAAAGACTGTTCATTTTGTAGTGACACTAATCTATTATACTGGCATAAAGACATTTCTGTACGAATTAAACTTATTTCATGACTATAATCCAAACTACAAACAGATTGAGCAGATAATAAATAATACAATTGACTCCGAAACTCCAAATATTTAGCATTCAATGATGTAGCCTTTGTTCTGGTTTTAAGCTGAAAATATTGCATCAAACAGTATTTTACATCATCCCACCATTGACCAAGCTCACCTTCATATAGAAATACAGTGGAACATTTATCAGTAAGGATTAATCGTATGTCGTTTTTAACATCATTTTCCATCAATAGGGATGTATTCAGTCTCCAATAACCCAGCCCGGACACTTTGGGGGGGAATTGCAATATGAATTCCCAACAGCATGTGGTCAGAAGTTTCAATTGGTATCGTAAATGGAAAACAAATTCCAGCTGTTGACTTTACAAAAATATAATCTATCTGAGAGGATAAAGTACCTCTATAATAAGTAGCCTTGACCTTATAACCTCCCTGTAAATGCACATCTTGTAAACCGGCCTGTGAGACCATCTTAATCATAAAAGTTTTGTCACAGTATTGTTTACTACCAGAGTGTGTCTGTTGAGAATTTACATTGAGATCACCCCCCAAAAAAAGTTGTCTACTAGTATACAAAAAGGGCTGAATTTTAGGCATTAACTCTAGCCGTAAAGCTTGGTTTGAGGGCCATAAATATTAATTAAATAACAGGGAACGGACCCAATCTGAACATCTAACAATAGTGCTCGACCCGGCTCTATAGCTACTAACCGAATTACCCGAAGATCACTATGCTGAAAAACTATACCCACTCCACAACATAAATCAGGACCAATAGACCAGTATGCGGGTCCCCAAACCCAATCTTTTGTAGCCATATGTAAATCTGACAAGGTATGAAACCGAGTGTCTTGTAAAAAAAATGATATCATACTGTAAGTGTTGCAAAATAGAAAAGGTAGTAGCCCTTCTAACAGGAGATTTTAAACTATTGGCATGTAAACTAGCCAATTTAAGGTTTACGGGCTCAGGATGGATGTTTTTTCAAGTGAACACTAGACCTTGTCCTTCTAGGAGGAAATATAGGTGTGTCTGATGGTACCTCATTAGCTTGAGTATTCTCTTGCACTTCTTGTGAGGAAAGAGGTTCTGAAATCAAATTCATCAGTTGTTCATCCTCAACTCTATCACCCCAAGAGGAGAACACTGAAAAATGATTTGAAAGGGGTAATGGGGACACCGGCCCCTGATTCATACAAGTACCCAAATTTCCATCTGTAATTTCATTCACAATCAAATGAGATTCCTTCAAATCTAAAGATTAGCATGGGTTAGTGGGTTTAGCAGTGTCTTCAACAGAACATGGAACCAAAACAATTTTTGATTTAATTCCAACAAGCTCATTCTGATATTTAGAAGTCAGTACCATATTCCCAGGAATTGAGGGGGAAGTGGGAAGGGATTCTGGCAGGAGTTGAGAAACCTCAAAAACCCGCTGACCTGCCACCACTGCTGAGGTGGGGAAAGCAGTAACAGCAGTAGGCCGAGAAAATGGAGGAACAATCCTCGGTATCCCCCTCAGGCTTCCACCACTACCCTGGCCTCGACCTTGTCTCCTAGTAGCCATTGAAAAATCAGTACCAGCTTCTTCATTTCTAGCAAAAGAATGTCTAGCTCGAGAAAGCAAAACATAATGATCAGAGGCTTCCTCTGAGTTATGAGCAGCCCAGGGGCATTCCTGGAAAGCATGTTCATCATCCCCACAGAGACTGAACACAGGGGAGGCCGAACATTGTGACACTGTATGCCCCAATGTACCACATTGGAAACACCTCAGAGTGTCACAATCTGTATTTAAGTGTGATAAAGACCCACACCGATAGCAACTCTAAGGCTGCCCAGCATAGAAGAGAATTCCTCTATTCTGACTCAGAAAAAAAGAGCTTGTGAAATGTTGAATACCATGTTCAGATTGGTTCAACTGAACCCAAAAAGTCCATCCCCCAGTCCAAAAACCATTATCATCCATTATGGGACAGGGATGGTCAAAAATAGTACATCGTTTTTCCAGCCAGAATATGATATCCTTAATGTCCACCCTCTCATTTCTGAATAACAATGTAACTGTTTTTATGGTTGGTTTGGTAATGGGTATAGCCAGAAAATCCTTCCAGTCCTCTGTACCTTTAATCTCATAATATAACTTCCAAAACTTGTCAAGGGAAGCCATAGTGCAAAAGCTAATATCGTACATATGGTCACCTGGAGCATGGATAAACGCATACACCTCAGCGGGTGTAAAACCCATAGAATCCATTAATAATGATTTACCAACCCATAATCTATCAGGTGTAATTGGGGCCAAACCTTTGTATCGAAGGTGTACCAAAAATCTCCTTTTCACAGCTATAATTGGTTTCTGAAAAAGTCCTGCATAAGTTGTAGGACGTCTAATCCCCGCAATTGGTTCAACATGAGGTGCTCCTTTCAAGGTCTTACCTACGGACTCCTGCCCTATCCCCCATCACAGTGTTTCCCCAATGCAATCCCATCTTCACCTATAACAGATCCTGGAGCAGAAACATTGCCCAGAGATTCCTCACTCACTGTATTGACACCCGGATGTACACAAGGCTCGGCGTCTGGCGTAGCAACCAAAATCCCTTCCGACTGTAAATCTTGCTGCAACAGAAGGATTTCACCAACGCTATTTGCCTCTGCAACAGCATATTCCATTACAGGTATCGCAAAAGCATTATTATTAAGAGTTGGGGACCCGGGAATAGGGATAGCAGGGTCAGGCAGCCAAAGACCATTAGTAGACACACAACCTGCCTGATCAAGCACTTTCCCTGGTGTCCAATCTGAGGGAGGACCCTCGAAAACTATCTCCTGGGATGCAGTCCCCTCATTCAGAAGATTGGGAGCAGTAACAGAGTTTAAGGGAGGTATCGGTTCCAGTCCCCCCCCCCGGCAAGCATTTACTTACATCCTGTTGGGGGCTAGCAGACAATCTTTTCCATTTTTTCCATTCTTCGTCCAGTTGGGACTTGTCTTTTAAAAATTCCTTCTCCACCGCCGACAACATTAGCAGCAATTGTTCCATTTTTTTTAATAATTCTGCTCGTAGCAGCTCTTCATCTTCAGTGATTTCCTCCTCCGTCGTATGTGTCAAAATTGATAAATCCAAGCCCGAATTCTTATTATCCATAGGCCTAGGGGAGAGATCAACAGTCTCCCTCAGTTCAGGCTCTCTACATCCCACAGCAACTCCTTCTCCCTCCGTGTCCAACAGCAAACTGGGAGCCTCCATCCCTGCAGACAGACAGACAGTGCCACCTGCCTACAGAGTAGGGGAATTTCCCCCGGTGTCCTGGCCAAATTTCCCTCATTCACTAAAAAAAAAAAATACCACCAGCAGCTTAATCTGGTTCAAGATCAGTTGGCATTCATCTGTATCCCCTTCCCCTGGGCCGTGCCTGAAAATAGGCAGGATTTGTCTAGTGCACTTATCCAGTCAACAAAAACTAAATAAATAAAAAAATAAGCATTTGAAGCATTGGTTGTGCAATAACGTCATTTAGTAGGTAATAGAAGTCCACTGGGAAGCCATCACTACAAAAGGATTTATGCAATGCCATAGCTTTAATAGCTTGAGGCTTGAGAGACTTCTCTACTTGTAAATGGGGCTTCAAGACTTGCTTTTTGTATGCCTGTTAATTTGGGAACATTAAGGTTGGAAATGAAGGAATTGAATTTGTGAGGGACAAAGGAGTTATGGGATAGATAAAGGGTTTGATAAAAATATTTCATTATACTACAGTATTTATGACCAGCGGGGTCTTATGTATCAGTCCTTTGGAATCCTTCAATCTGGATATGTACCGATCTGCTTGCTGCTTTCACAAGAAGAGATTACCTGCCTTTTCTTCATTGACCCAATGCTTATGCTTTGATCTATGGATCTGTTATTTTGCTTTCCTATTGGCCAGTGTATTAAGTTGTATTCTTAGGGAACATAACTCTGCGACAAATTGTGTAGTTTTTCAAATTATGGGCTCTTTTTTTGTAATGTTCTTCTTTTAACTTAAGTTGAGTGTCCAGTTGTGTATATTCCTTATCATGTTGATGGTACCTGTGGGTCACAAAGTTAATAATTTTCCCTCACTTTGTGGCCTTAAATATTTCCCAGCTCATTGTGCAGAGTTAGTACCTGGGGGGTTGTTCAAAAAAAGTGTCTTGGCTTCCTGAATGACCCAATGATTGAAATCCATATATTTTAATAGCAGGGGGTCTAGGTGCCACATAGGGGATTTGTATATATGAGGGTCAATGGTCATAGTCATTACTACAGAGGCATGGTTAGATATGCAAAGGGGTTTAATAGTAACTGCCAAGACTGAGGAAGTAACCAATGTGGATGTTAACCATAAGCCCAGTCTGCTTGCCATTGTTCGGGCTGCTGAGAAATGCATGTAATCCTTGTCTGAAGGATGCATTAGATGCCAAATATCTGATAGCTGATGCAAGGGCATTAACTCCTGTATGGCGATCTCTAGTAAGTGGTTTGGTTTTACCATTTAATCTGTCCATCTAGAGGTGTAACATTAAGTTAAAATCTTCCCCTGATATGATATCTGGGTTATCAAATGCCAAGTTCAATAGTACTTGTGAGATTTTGTTAAAAAAATCAGGTTTGTCATCATTTGGAGTATACAAATTACCAAGAATTACTGGGCCTTTTGGAGTTGAAAATTTGGACATCACTTTTGTGTGCAATAGAGGTCCATTTCATGTGTTTATGTATAAGAACAGAGACTCTGGGCCCGATTCTAAGATGAGGTATGCTGGCATAAGTTGAGATACGCCAAACACCATGGCGTATCTCGTGACTTACGCCATGCGTTACACCAGTTGCAAATCTAAGTGGTGACTTGTGCCATGGGGGATGCAGACTGTGATAATCGGGGGTTATACCATCCACTACACCACAGCCCACAACACCTGGTACAACTATGGGTTAGGACAGCATCTCCACCCATTTCCAGTAGGGTGGCTGTTGTAACCCGCAGTTGCAATTCCAAGAGGTGCAGTGGCATAGGGAAGTTCTGACAGTTCAAAGCTGTCCTAAGTGGCATCTGATGACTGGCACCATTGAATGCCACCAGGCAGGGGTGCGGCAATGGTGCCAAACCATCCCCCAAGCCCCTTCAGGCACATCCCTGCCCCAACCCTCTGAACATCTGGGACCCCAAGGGGTCCATTTCTGGTGTGCCCCTCAGATGTCTGTACCATGTGTCCTGCCCCCATGCCCCCAGTGCTTGTCGAGGTGGTCCAGGGTGGGGGGCATTGGTGGGTGCCTATTGCTAGCCACAAGTTGTAACATGCAGCTGTGATAAGCCATGCATGTTGCGGTAGCCCACAGATGGTGTATTGTGCATATAGCAAGTGCCAGGACCCTGCTGCTTCTAGAATGTGGCGAAGGGTCCCTGGGGTAGGAAGGACTGGCGTAACTCGCAACTGCATGCAAGTTATGCCAGTCATCTTGGAATCACCCCCCCATATTTAGATTTCACTGACATGCTGTGGGATTCCCACCCCACCCATTCTCTTACTAGTTTTTGAGCCTCTATCTGGCTAAGTTAGGTCTCTAGAAGGAATACAATATGGATATTTAATTGCTTCAGGTGAGCAAGTAATTTTTTCCTCTTTATAGGAGAGTTCAACGGAAACAGATCTTTGTCACGGCACCAGTGAGGAATGGCTGCACATGTGATGTACTGCGTTCCTTAATGGCTGGGTGAAACAAATGCTAGCACATTGGGTGGTAGTCTGTCAGTAAAGAATCAGCAAATATGGCTATGAGTTAAAATTAAATTATCAAAGAAGACGCTGAATCACTTCAGGACAGAAGGCAATGAATCAGGGAAAGGCAATGTCTAAAAGTGTCAGAGGAGCAAAAGAAATTTCAGTGCAATACTTCACAGAAAAAGGAAGAAAAAAGGAAGTGAGAACAATGAGGGCTTCCAGACAGCAAATCCGACAACTATCCTCCAGCTTACTGGATCTGACTGACCTTCATATGGTAACAATGCCTTTGTCACCATTACCTGCTACACCCATATAGGCAAGTCAACAAGAAAAAAGGTAAGATTTTGGCATATTTTGAAGCTAAAGGGGACAGGATCGAAAACATACAAAGGGGTGCAATCCTGAAAACAGACTGCAACATAAAATATCAAAGAAAGGATAAAACAAAATGCAAAATGGATACAGAACAGGCTAAAGATAGATTAAGATCAGATGCTTCAGCAACAGAAGGGGTCAACATTGAAATCCCAATAAAATTCTTTAATATGGTTAACCCAGACAAGGAAGGGGAAACAAATTTGAAAAATCAAAATATAAGTGATATAGGCCCCTGTAATAAAAAAATGTCTGAACTTTTAACAACTACTGATGATCAACAAAACATAGATGACTTAACAAATACTTTGGAAGAAGTAGAGACCATACAGGAAGAGAATACAGGAAGAGAATACAGCTGGCAATAGTAAATAAATGGGGAAAGAACAGGAAAAGCAGAACATGGATGAAATAGTTATAGCAGCAGTGAAAGACTTAAAAAATGAAATGCTACTAGCATTAGCAGATACCAAAACACCATTGTACTCAGTGACAGGATCACTGGTTGAAATCAACAAAAAACTTTAAAGCCTAACATTACATACAAATAATTTAGAATTGTGTGTGTCAAACATAGAAGACAGAACATATCAGCTTCACAATAAACAACTACAATTTGAAACACAACTCCAAATATTGCAAGACAAAATTGCAGAACAGGAAGACAGAGCAAGATGTAGCAATGTTCATCTATGTAAAATCCTTGAAGTAACTGAGGGAACCAGGGATCTGGTACCATTTTTTGAGATATTCATTACAAAATCATTGACCAGAAAATACTCAGAGGAAAAAATTACACTAGCTAGGTCCCACTGAGCAGGCTCAAGATTCACAGAAAACTAACCATGAACAGTGCTAATAAAACCACGTAAATACCAAGATAAAGGAGCCATACTAAAAAAAGCTAGAACATCAAAAGGCTTAACTCATGAGACAGTAAACTTCAATGCATATCCAAACTTATCAACAGACACTACTAACAAAATAAAGATCTTCAATCCATTGAAATGGATGTTATACAATAAAGGAATTAGATTTTCAATACAATATCCTGTAAAGATTAGGTTTGTTGTAAATAACAGACTCCAGATGTTCTCAGACCCAAATGAAACAATGGGTGCATTTAAAAACTACTATAACACACATGACCAACCTAAAAAAATAGGTAAGGCAACTTCACTGGAAAATCTTTCACAAACCTAACTAAACTGCAAGCTAATGAAAAAATAAAACTGCAGCAGAATCAAGAAAGCAGTGCCGATAAATGGTAACAGGAATAAAAATTTAGAAGTAACATGAATGGATGGATGAATAAAGGTGTATATAGAGGGGGAAGGGAGAAAATATATATATATATATATATATATATATATATATGTATAAATATTTATACACATGATGAATATATAAAGAAACTTACTATTTGATCGAAGGACATCCTGCTGCTCCTTCCATTCCAACTAAGATTCACAGCAATGGAAGGGTGGTGGAAAGTAAACATCAAATCCTCAAAGAACTGAACTCCCACTTTGTCACTGCAGGACTAGCCTTTGACTCTTCATCGTATACAAGCAGTCACACCCATCAAACTAGCTCTGTTATTACCCCCCTAACTACAACTTGTCCCTTTCAGCTCCTCCCATTTAACTATAAAGAAGTTGAAAACTCGCTCATCAACCTCGACACCAAGAAAAGTGCGACGATGGTCTCAAACCTCTTTTCTTAAAATTGGGCTACTTACATCTTATTGCCCCTATTCTGCATATACTCAATCTCTCTCTAGTAACACTGCCACAGTTCCCTCTAGCTGGAAATCTGCCCATATTCTTCACCAATTTAAAGCAGGGGACCCATGGGACCTAAACAATTATAGGCCTATCTCAATCTGCCTGTTCTCTCTAAAGTCCTTGAGAAACTGATTCATGCTCAATTAAACCACCATATCAAAACATCCTCACTTCTTAATCCTGCTCAATCTGGCTTTTGTACCAATCACAGCACTATCTCTGCATTGGCAAAAGTCACCAACGACTGGGTATCTGATATGGGCTCTAAGAAAATCACTGCTGCAGTGTTTCTTGACCTCAGTAAAGCGTTTGATACCGTTGATCATAAACTACTAGTTACTAGCCTCACTAAACTAGGTGCCACTCCTTCCACTACCCAGTGGTTCACCAGCTATCTTTCAGGAAGGACACAGAAAATCAAAGCAGATGGCCTTTTCTCAACCTCTCAGCCAATTACCAGGGGAGTCGTGCAAGGCTCCATCCTTGGCCCTATCCTTTTCTCCCTGTATATAAATGATCTGGACTGACATATAACCAACTCCAAACTACACTTCTTCACAGATGACACAGTACTGTATGCCTCTGGCAGATCAGTGCTGGAGTTAAGGGATGTGCTTCAAGCTGACTTTGGTCAACTTGAACATAATCTTATTAACACTGAACTCCTTCTCAATGCCAATAAAACCAAAGCAATGCTCTTCACTCTTAATACCACCACTTCTGCCTACCCTTGACTTACCCAAAGACTTCATCATCACATCCTTAGGTGAACCATTGGAAGTCACCTCCAAATTTAAGTATCTTGGCCTTTGGGTAGACAATAAGCTCTCCTTTAATGACCATATTGATGACCTTTCCAGAAGACTAAAAATCAGGTTAGGCTTTTTCTTCAGAAATAGGGCCTCTTTCTGATCAAGACTAGAACAAGGCTGATCCAAGCCACATTCCTTCCTCCTCTTGACTATGGGGACCTAATTTACACGTCAGCTGCAACAACCTTAAGCCTAAATAAATTGGATGTCCTTTACCAGCATGCTCTTTGGTTCATTACAAACTCTCTGTACCAAACCCACCATTGTGACCTGTATGCCGCCATAGGTTAGATGTCACTTACCTCTAAATGCCTGATGCATGCTGATGTCTGGAAGCTGAAAATACTTCTGAACAAGCTCCCATGCTATATTACATCTCTTATTCACATCTCCCGCAGTGTGTACTCACTTAGGACATCTGATTATATTGCCTTTGATATGCCTAGGACTCGGACTACCTTTGGCAAATGGATGATATCATATGTTCTCCCATCCATTTAGAACCAGCTTCAAGCCACTCTGAAACTGTCTAGTACTGTCTGTGTTAACTTTTATAAAACTCTAACTGCAACTAAATTTAGAGATAGTTGTAACTGCTATTAAGTCATTTCCGTTATGTATGTCTCTCTGTGCCCTCCCTAAGTACTGGTATCTGCCATGATCCTATTGAGCCATATCTTACCTCCCCTACTCCATTCTATCCCTTTTCTATTCACCTGGCTGCTTTTTTACTCTCTCCTCTTGAATCTAACCCTTGACTATTAATGCTACACAAGAAAATGTAGTTTAGATCTACGAAGTTATGCCCTAAGTCGAGCAGGTTGTACCATATGAAACTAAATTGCATTTTACATTTTTCTATCTACTGTGATGCTCTTTTTTGTATCCTATGTATTGATTTCCTTGTCTGTATACATGTACCAGGACCTCCTTGTGAATGAGCTTGCTCAATGGAGTTTCCCTGCAATGAACTTGAACTTGAACTTGATAGTCAAATCACATAAGAAATATGATTTCATTCACAGGCACATAGAAACATAGAAATTGTCAGCAGATAAGGACTGCTAGGCCCATCGAGTCTGCCGGCAAACCCTAGACTTGATTATGGCCTCTGACCCTAACTGGTCAGTGGCTTCCTTCCCTCTCCCCTACCTCCAAGGCTCTGTTATGCATGTACCAGGCATGCTTAAATCCCTCCATAGTGCTTGCTCCCAGCACCTCCTGTGGCAGTCTACTCCATGTGTCTACCACCCTCTCCATGAAGAAAAACTTTCTCACATTCCTTCTTAGCCTGCCACCTTACAATTTCATATGATGCCCCCTTGTTCTTGTACTCCTCCTATATTTGGAAGATGTCTCCCCCTGTACCTTGTTAATTCCCTTAAGGCACTTGAATGTTTCAATCATGTCTCCCCTTTCCCTCCTTTCCTCCAGTGAGTACATATTGAGGTCCTTTCATCTCTCCTGATAAATCTTTTGGTGTAAGTCCCCTCACCCTTCTCTGGATTGCCTTCACTCTGTCAATGGCCTTACAAAGGTGTGGCCTATGGAATTGCACACAGTACTGTAGATGAGGCCTGACTAATGTTTTATACAAAGGCATCACTACCTCTCATCTTCTGCTAGTGATACCTATGCCCACCCTGCATGCCGCTGGCCCTCCCTGCAGCCTTCATACTCTGTTTAGACATCTTCAGGTCATCTAATATAATTCCCCATAAGTCTCTTTCTTCTTTTGTGATTGTCAGCAGCTCCTGCCCCCCATCCTGTAGCTCTCTCCAGTGTTCCTTTGTCCCAGATGCATAATTTTGTACTTCTTTGAATTTTTCTTCCCCCCCCCGTCATTCTTATTTTTTGCCTTTGGCACTGAATGATTATTGGTATGGCCTTCTTTGAGGTAGTATGACCATGTAATTGACCTTCATGGGAAACTGTCAATACCCTTAGACATAAACATGTCTGTAATCTAAAAAAAAATTATGATTGTTCATTTTCTATAAAGACTTTTGATGCAGCTAGTTGTTTGATTAACATCCTTTTTTTCTTTTAAAAAAGTGAAAAACTGACTTCCTTCATATTGGTGTTACCACACCAAAACATGTTTGTTTACATTTCTTGTGCAGCTCCCACTGCATCTTTTCTGAACTCAGGAACACTGCTAACACAATCTAGCCAATCATTATGCAGTGGGAGTAGAGAAGACTATTGTATCATTAGTGGCTGCACTGTTTGAGATGTTTCTAATGTTCAGGAAGTGTGCACTTAGAGTAGTTCAGTGAGCTGAAGCAAAACAAAGCTTGGCATAGCAATACATTACCATGCATTTTGGTTCTCATAATCAAGGAGGCAGATAAAACAACCATCAACATCAATGAATTTTAAAGAAAGTTAGCAATCATAAAATGTGGGTTTTTACTTAAAAATAATATGATGAAAAAAGGTTGACAATGTCCCTTTAAGCAACATATGTTACATTAATTATAATCAATTGTTATTTAAACTACTCTATATACATTTAAAGGTTGGAAATGATGAATAATACAAATAAATATAGAATGTTAAAAGGAGAGATCTTCAGATCCCATTGTCTTACGGCATACAGTGATGGCAACACAGTTATCCCTGATTCTTGGAGTGGAAGGGGTACATTTTAATCTGTCTCCAGGGTATTTCTAGGGATCAAGAGGTTAGAATTAGAAATAGGGTAATATAGAATAAATTAATAATGAGACCACGACAATGGATACTAAAGAACACAAAGAATGTAATCCAAAGGTTTCCAGGAAATAATAAAATAAGAGAAAATGTATATAGAAATAGGAAAAGGCAGGCCAATCATTATATTTATTACACACTATAATGAGTAACAACATAACAATAACAACATGGAGTGTTAAAGGGATAGAGAACAGAACAAAGCTAAATAAAATAATAAAATATCTGGAAGGAAAAAAACTGCAACATTACTATGCTACAAGAAGCTCATTTAACTGATAGAGATACAGATTGGTTTAATAACAGGTGGGGACCTGGACTTGCATCCCAATACACTAGAAATTCAAAAGGAGTATCGATGGCCATGAATAAAAAAAAATCAATAAACCCCATTATAAAAGAAAATGTGATAGACCCAAATGGTAGATATATTATCACGCAAATAAAAATACATAATAAGAAGATCACATTAGCAACTATATACACACTGAACTAAAATTACCTGAATTTGTTTAATGAATTTTTTCTTACATTAACATTATTTGAACCTCCATATATATAATCGGGGAGTGGGGCTTTAACGTAGCTTTAGAATCCAAAACTCATAACACTAGTAGAGAAATAATAAATTAATTTAAAGGGTATCTTGGATTAATAGATCCATGGAGACTAATAAATTAGGATAAATGAATTTACTCTTTTTTTTCCCTCATTAAATCAATCTTATACAAGGACAGATTATTTTTCTGTATCAGAAACTTTAGCTTATGCCATAATGAATGTACATTACCCCGTAGTATTGATTTTGGATCATTCAGCATGTAATCTAATATTAAAATTAATGGATAATAATCCAACACAATGAAAATGGAGGTTGAACCAGTCAGTTCTATTTAACACTAAAATAGCAGCTAATATTATCAACAATTATACACTTCTCAACTAGACCATAACACATCAGAACTGGACAATTTTTAGAAAATAGTCTAAATTAAAACTATAAATAAAGATATGAAAAAACAATTGGATAAACCAATCACTAAAAATGAAACAAAAGAAGCAATAATCATATTTTCTAGTGGAAAAGCTGCTGGACCAGATGGAACAGGGATTGAAGTACAGAAAAAATATCAAACACGTATTATACAAATATTAGAAAATGTATTTAATTAATTTACAATATTTCAAAAAATACCAGATTAATTTAAACAAGCATCAATACAAGTCTTCTTAAAAAAGAATAAGGACCCTCTGAACTGCACTTCATATAGGCCCATATCGCTTTTAAATTCTGATTTCAGAATTTTTTTATGAAAATATTAGCTAGGAGACAAGATAAAATATTACCCATTATAACAGATGAAGATCAAAATGGGTTTGATAAGGGAAGAATGATAAATGACAATATAAGACACACTTTATTTATTTATTTTTTTATTTATTGAGTTCTTGGATAACACCTGTGAGTGGATGCTCTTTTGTCAATTGACCAGAAAATAGCAGAGAACAACACTTTAAACATTTACAGAGATGGTAAAGTAAGTTACAGAAAGGTTCACACAAGTAAACACTGCTGAGGCATTGTACAATGTATCCCTGCATCTGTGAGTTTGAACATCCTGGAGAAGATAGACACAGAGAAAGTAACAGACAAATGTGACATAGTGGAGGAATGAAGAGAAGAAGGAGGAAGAAAGGGTTGTGCCATGAGATGTGGGGGGATAGGCAGGGGTGGGGTGGGGATCAGTTAAGTGCTGAGGTTGGGAGGTGCCCCCGGGGTCAAGAGATGTTTCTAAGTGCAGCAGGTGATTACCATGGGGGGGGTAAGTGGATGCAGTAACAGATGTCCTTGGTAATGAGGTGCTGATGAAGACTTAGCTTGTATGCACCAAAAGTTAGATGAATCAGTCACAGTTGTCCACAGCAATGTGGTGCTGATGAAGCTTACACTTTGAAGGCACCAATAGTTGGTACTCCAAAGATTACAGGTGGTAGAGCATTGATCCAGTGGGGTGCACAGTAGGAGAATGCATGTTGTGGCAATGCAGTGTGGCATCTTGGTTCACTAAAGATTTGACTTTTGGAGCTTCTGGACAGCCTAGCACTCATGTCATGCGAGCAGGTACTGAACTCCTGGTGGCAGGAGATTTAGTGATGCTTTTTTGGCAAATAGTCAGGTTTGCTATTTAATTCTGTTCTTCAGTTGGAAGGAACCTGCCCGAGCATAGAGTTTAGAGGCTTGTGTGAGTCTTGCAGCACCTGTGAGGAGGTGGCAGGCCTCATTTAGTGCTAAAGAGATGCGGTGGAACATACCTCTCAACCTTTTATCACCCAAATGTGTGACAAGATGTGTGACAAGAGGACAACATATGTGACACATTATCAAACATGATATTGCAAGCTCAGAATATTGTGGAAATAAGTGCACTAATGATAATAATGTTTACTGATAACCTAGCATCTTACATTATTATATATTTCTGCTTAAAAGTCTTAGTAGTCAGTGTGGAATGTCACTTTCTCAATGTAGGACAGAGGATTTCTGAGATATAAAATGAGTAACGTACTTCTTACTGTGTGACAGTTGAGAGGTATGCGGTGGAGGACAGTATCCAATGCAGGCCAGTATATTGCCAGTCCATAATCGATGAGGGAGACAACCGAACTATTGGTGGGCAGGTTCAGGGTTTTATTTGTTAGGCTGTGTTTGTGCTGGTAGAATATCCTGTTTCTGGAATTGATGGGCTTTGCGATATTGTCTATGTGCTGCATGTAGGACAGGGTGGAGTCCATTGTGATACCCAGGTACTTAAAGTGCTGTACAGGATCCAGTGTTTCACCACTGTCATTCTTGATAGAGAGTGGAAAGGCCTTATGCTTACTAAGGGAGCTGGAGTAGATAGTGATCTTTGTTTTTTATATCTGAGTACTAGTCTGTGTTCTTTAAACCAAGCTTCAGCAGAGAAGAAACTGAGTTGAAAGTCCACTTGTAGGTGCTCAGGTTGAGGATTGCTGGGAAAAACGACCAGGTCATCAGCATACAGGAGCATACGACTGGGGCAGGAGCCTGTAAGTTTGTTTAGGAAATGCTGAAAGTTAGGGCCCCAGTGTTGACCCTTGTGGGACTCCTGAGTGGACCACCCTGCTATCGAAGATGATGTTCCCAATCTTGACCCACTGTGATCATTTGCAGTGATTGCTATTGAACCATTGAAGTGCAACTGGAGAAAGTCTGGTGTCGGTTAGCTGCTCAAGGAGGAGCTTATGATGCACCATATCAAATGCTTTTGATTGGTCAATAAATGCAGCCCCAACAGCTGGCCTTGGTAGATGAAGCCTATAAATTCCAGTAAAGCCATGATGGTGTCGTGCCCTGCCCAGAACCCATGCTGCTCCGGGCAAAGAAGTTGGAGCAGGCTCGGGTACTCCAGGTACTCCACAAGCTGATCTACCACAATCCACACTTTACATATAATATAATCAAAACTACCTTCTGATGCAGCACTATTTAAAATAGATGTGGAAAAAGCTGTTGGCCATGTTGAATGGTCATGTACAGTATATTTTCTATATTAAGAGAAATAGGGTTTGGAGCATAGTTCAACAGATGGATTAAACTTTTGTATGACACACAACAAACAAATATACAAACAATCTTAAATATCTCAAAACAATTATATTACAAAGGGGAACAAGTCATGGATGTCCTCTATCCCCTTTATTTTTTGTTCCAGTAATAGAATAGTTCGCATCAGTGATAAGAGAAAATCCAAATATTCATGGCATTAAAAAATACTACTATCAATAAATTAAACTTATATGCAGATGATGCCTTACTATATATCACAAAATCAGAAACTTCAATATGGTAATTTATTAAATTAACAGAAATATATGGTAAAGCCTCAGGCTATAAAATCAATTGGCCGAAATCACCTTTATTAAAACTGTCTACAAATAATTTAATCAATATGCCTCCACAATATAATTGTCAAGAAACCACAACACAGATACACTATTTGGGAGTGAACATCACAGCAGCCTTTTAGGATTTATTCAAAGCAAATTTTAACAATTTATTAAAAGAAGTACAAATAGAATTAAAAAGATGGGAGACATAACCATTGATGTTAGTCTGCTGAATAAATATAACAATGAAAATCCTACCTAATTTTCTCTTTCTATTTCAAAACATATCTATTACAATACCCAAACTTCTTTTAATTTACTTAAAACAACAATTATGAAATTTATATGGAACCAAAAAAAACCTAGGATAGCATATTCAATTGTATGACTTGGTAGAAGACTTGGTTTGCTGGCCAAGGCACCTAGCTTCACCTGAGCTCTTTCCTTCTAAGACTGCTTGAAAGGCAGAGTAGAGAAACTTACCAGAGCAAGGGAGAAGGAGTAAGACTTAGTTTGGCTAAGCAGATTTACTGTGTGGTGGTGTTTTTATTTTTTACTCACAGGGATTGCTACTGTTTGTTGTTAACATTTCATTGCTTTATTTTTTCTCTGATTCAAATTGTTGTTGCTGGTATACCTTCTTCTGCATTATTACAAGGTGTGCCTACAGGTGTGTGCTAACAGATTACTGCTGTAATCTTCTGATTCAAATTGACTTTTGCAAGGTATATCTTCTGTTACTGCTTTATTTTTCTCTGGAGCAAAGTGTTTCTTACAGGGTATATCTTCTCTGAAATTATTACAGGTGGTGCTTTACAGGTTTTACAGTTTTATCTAACATTAGGATAAGCTTTCAGGGTTACTGCATTTGTTGTTGACTGATTGTTTCTGCTCTTACCTCCTTGTTCTTTCGTCTGTGGTTCTTCTTTTTAGGCAGGAAAGGGCCCAGCCACCCCCCATCCCCAACCACCCCACCTACACTCCTTTATAGGGTACCACAGTTGTGACATTTCCTGTGACAGAGCAGGAAGGGCGGATCAGTGGGGCCTCCACAAGGTGATCTCATTTACAAGGCACTAGTAATTTAACTTGTTATAACAAGTTAAACAAAGCACAATTAAACCATTACTTGCATTTTTTTTTCTTCTAATTACTCTGACTAGGTTACAAACCCAGCAACTTATTTGTAATGGATTTCATTAACTGCAGGTACTGTGGAACAATTTTCAGAAGGACAGTCTTACAGGATTTAGGACACTGTCCTACATGCTGGGCCTTTGAGATCTTAGGTCTCAGCTCCGGGCAGCATGGGCAGAGATTGCACCTCAAATTTCATATTGAAGAGGAAATACATTATAAGAACCACCCGCCATTTCCCCAGCATCCAACAGAAAACCTCGACCGCAGAGGGTAGTTGGTCCAGGAGGTTGGCAGGTGGTTAGGAGGAGCAAATCAGATGCCCCATCACTCTGCTCTCCAACACATTACCTCCAAAACCATATAAACACTACAAACAGGTATCTGCCTCTATCTCTGAAATCAAATAAAGAGGCAGAAGACACTGCAGAGCAGGACACTGCGCACAGGAGCTGGCACAACAATACTCACCCAAATCAGGAACCAAAACTAAACAAGCACAAAGGAAATCCAAAACTTCTGATCATAGGAGACTCCATGATTCGGGAGTTGATACCCATCTCCAGCCAGGGGTGATGGTCAGATGTCTCCAGGTACATCAGCATGGAGAGACACTGACCGCATTGCTAAAATTGTTCACAAAGCAGGAGAAAACATTGATGTCCTAGTACACATAGGGACTGATGATCTCGCCAGCCGGTCAGTTGTGGAGACCAAGGAACACCTGACTAGGCTGGGTGACAAACTATCATCTATTTCGTCCGGCATCTCCTTCTCGAGATCCTGCCAGTCTGGGAGAAGGAGCAGATGGACGGAAGGTCAGAAGGGAGATAGGGAGCTAAACACGTGGCTCAAGGACTGGTGCCAGAAAAAGGACACAGATTTGTAGGAACTGGCAACAGTTCTGGGAGCGAAAGTTCTTTAAATTTGATGGACTGCATCTGACTAAGGAGGAGTCAGTGCATTGGGGCAGAAGTTTGACGTCTTTGCAGAATATTTAAACTAGCAAATGGGAGAGGGTTGCAGCACCCCATCGTCGAATGGAAAGAACACCCTCCCCTCAGCTAGTGGTCAAACAGGAATTAGCGTGTTTGCCGTTCATTTGCATCACCAGGTAAGAAAAAGGTTTGTCTCCCCATACGATGCACAGGGTAATGCCAAACTTCACCCAACAACTAACACACCAAAATCTGGCCAATGGAAAATCATGTACACAATGCTCACAGCCTGGAAATAAGATCCCAGACCTGCAGGCAATAATGTCAGAGGCTAAACTGGACATAGTAGCAATTAGTGAGACGTGGTTTACCAGTAACCACACTTGGGAGACTTCAGTACCTGGCTATGTATTGTTCAGAAGAGACCGAGGTGCAAAAGGGGAGGAGTGGCTCTGTATGTTAATGAAAATATCAAAGCTACAGAAATTCAGAATACACATAATGAGCCAGAAGAACTGTGGGTCACCCTGGAAACAGGAAATGGGACAGCCATAAGAACTGGGGTTGTCTACAGGCCCCAGACCAGAGGGAGGACATAGACACATTACTGTTAGAAGATATACAAAACATGACAGCTAAAGGGAGGTTCTGATAATGGGAGACTTCAACATGCCAGATACAGATTGGTCAATACCAGCAGGAACATCGGCCAGAACTAGACACATAGTGGATTCCTGCAGGGGAGGCCTCAAACAACTGGTACAGCAACCCACAAGAGACAGGGCTATCCTAGATCTAGTACTGACTAACAAAGAAGGGATCACAGATCTCCAGGTAGAAGGTCACCTGGGGCCAGTGACCATCACATGGTATGGTTCAATTTGGCTACTACATCTAAATCATCCCATTCCAAGGCAAAAATATGGGACTTCAGAGGAGCTGACTTTGATAAGATGGCCAACAGAGTTAAGATAGCCCTGGCAAAAAGAAACACAGGTGAGGGGGTACAGGCAAAGTGGGCAAGCATTAAGGATACAATACTTGAAGCAACATCCCATTGTGTTAGACAGAAAAGGAAGTGTAAAAGAAGAAGGAAACCACTTTGGTTCTCAAATACAGTAGCAGAAAAGGTCAGAGCCAAAAGGCTGGCCTTCAGAAAATATAAGGGAACACAGCGGGATGAAGATAGGGAGGCATACCAAACTGCCCTAAGGGAAGCAGGTAAGGCAGTAAGGCAGGCAAAGTCCCAAACTGAGGAAACACTAGCACGGACAGTAAAAGAAGGTGACAAGACTTTCTATAGATACATTAGTGAAAGGAGAAAGTCCAGAGGGGGTATTGCTAAGCTTAATGGAGAAAAGGGAGCATGTGGAGAGGAGGACCCTGTAAAGGCATCTATCCTAAATAGATACTTTTGCTCAGTATTTACTGAAGAGAAGGTAGGCAGGGCCCACAGCTCAGCATCATGGACACAGCGGGGAGGAGGTGAGCACTACTCCCTTCACAAAAGAAAGGGTCCTACAAGAGCTTGCTAAGCTCCAGGGTGGATAAGGCAATGGGACCTGATGGCATACATCCCAGGGTACTTAAGGAGCTAAAGGAGGAACTAGCAGAGCCTTTAGCAGAATTGTTTTAGTGAGTCTCTGAGCACAGGAGAGGTCCCAGAAGACTGGAGAAGGGCTCATGTGATCCCACTCCACAAGAGTGGTAGCAGGGAGGAGGCGGGGAACTACAGACCGGTCAGTCTTACCTCAGTAGTGGGCAAGATTATGGAGGCACTCCTTAAGGAAAGGATAGTGCAACACCTGGAATCCATAGGGGCACAGGATCCAAGACAGCATGGGTTTACAAAAGGAAGGTCCTGTCAAACTAATCTCATAGATTTCTTTGACTGGGTAACCAGAGTGGTGGACCAAGGGGAGCAGTTGATGTAGCCTACCTTGACTTCAGCAAAGCTTTTGACACTGTTCCACTATAGAAGATTGATAAATAAGCTAGGTAGGCTCGGGGTGGGTCAGAAGTTGGTCAACTGGGTGGCAAACTGGTTGACTGGCAGAAAACAGAGAGTGGTGGTAAATGGTATACAGTCAGAAGAGATGCAAGTCACAAGTGGGTACCTCAGGGATCAGTCCTGGGGCAGTCCTATTCAACATCTTCATTAGTGACCTCGCAGATGGACTAGAGGGTAAGGTTTGTCTGTTTGCAGATGACACCAAGATCTGCAACAGAGTAGATGATCCAGATGGGGTGGGCAGAATGAGAAGAGATCTGGATAAACTAGCAGAATGATCAGAAGAGTGGCAACTGGGATTTAATGCAAAGAAGTGCAAAATCATGCACATAGGGAAGAGAAACCCTGAAGCCACTTATAGGCTGGGAGGAGTTGCTAGCAGTCACAAAGGAAGAAAGAGACTTGGGCATCATCATCACTGATGACCTAAAATCATCAAGCAGACCTCTAAAGCAGTAGGTAAGGCTAGGGGGGTGTTGGGATGTATTAGTAGGGGTATCACAAGTCGTAAGAGGGAGGTAATAATCCCTCTGTACAAGACATTGGTTAGGCCCCATCTGGAGTACTGCGTGCAGTATTGGAGGCCACACCTTCACAAGGACATTAACCAAATTGAGGCAGTCCAGAGAAGGGCAACCAAAATGGTGCAGGGACTGCATCAGAAGACATATGAGGACAGATTAACGGAGCTCAATATGTATACCCTTGAGCAAAGGAGGAGAGAGGTGATATGATCGAGACATTTAAACACCTTAAGGGCATAAACAAGGTGAAAGAGTCTAACATGTTTAAATATAAGAAAATAGCAGGACAAGAGGACACAGCATGAGATTAGAGGGAGGCCGATTAAGGGGAATGTGAGGAAATTCTTTTCACAGAAAGGGTGGTAGATGCATGGAATGGCTTACCACAAGAAGTGGTGGCTATGAATACAGTGCAGGGCTTCAAACAGGCATGGGATAGGCATAAGGGAGCAATACAAATGACTATGAATAGATAGGTCACTGACAGAGCAAAGGCCGATGGCACATTTATAAGGTAGAAAAAGAAATGGGCAGACTGGATGGGCCTTGCGGTCCTTATCTGCCGTCAACTTCTATGTTTCTATGTTCTATGTTTCAACTTTTATACTATCAAAATCAAAAGGCAGACGAGCCTTACTGGACTGTTATATGTATTACCATTCAGCACCATTAACACAGATATGGTACTGGATTAGAGGTGTGCAAAGTTCTTAAAATTTGCTATGTATAAAATTTTGCAGATTTTGACCATTCTGCAAATTTTCCACCTGCAAAGTCCCACTTCATAGTGTTTTGGGCAGATGCATGAAATTTCAAAGTCAAAAATTTAGATTATTGTTACGGTTAGTGGAACAGGTGTCCAAGATCCACACTGCCTGAACTTCGTTGTCAAAGTTCAGCATAATAGTCGACATTTGCAATGAACCATAGGATATTAGGTCATGTGTTGCTGAACAGCCAATGAGAAGCTAGTTTTCTCATTCTGTGAGTGTAGTATGCTTGAGAGAGACTTAGAGAGCAGAGCTTGTGCTTCAGCTTAGAGTCAAATCTAAAAACATTATGCAAAAGAGCATTTTGTTTGTCAAATTGCTTCAGAACTGTTACTGTGAGTGCTCTTTGCAAACACAGTGAATTTTTGTGTTGATTTTCTCTGTCCTGTATTGTTTATTTGCAGTATTTAGTTTTCTGTTAGAAGTTGTGGTGTGGTGGCTTGTGTGGGCTGGGGGAGGGTAGGAGCAGTTTAGAAGGCACAGTTTTCTTCTGAACAAAATCATTTGGCAAGTGCCCTGTCTTTTCTTAAGAAAAAAGTCACTCTCCTCCTGACTGTGATTTAACCCAAGTGACTTTTGTGTGACTGCCTGCACAACTGTATTTAGGACAAAAAATCACTGTTCTCCAGACAGCGATTTAACCCGAGTGTTTGTTGTGTGATTGCATACACACCTGTAATAAGAGAAAAAAATCACTTTTCTCCAGGCAGCCACTTAACCCGAGTAATTGTTATGTTGCTGCGTACACACCTGAATTTAGGAAAAAAAAATCACTGTTCTACAGACAGCGATTGAACTTGAACAATTGTTGTGTACCTGTGTACACATCTGCATTTAGGAAAAAAAACACTATTCTCCAGACAGCGATTTAACCCAAGTGATTGTTGTGTCCCTGCTTACACAACTGTATTTAGGAAAAAAAATCACTGTTCTCCTTATAGCGATTTAAGCTGAGTGATTGTTGTGTCCCTGTGTACACACCTGTATTTAAGGGAAAAAAAATCACTATTCTCCAGACAACGATTGAACCCGAGTGATTGTTGTGTCCCTGCGTACACACCTATATGTAGGATAAAAAAAAATCACTGCTCTCCAAACAGTGATTTAACCCTAGTGATTGTTGTGTCCCTGTCTACACACCTGAATTTAGGGGAAAAAAATCATCATTTTCCAGACAGTGATTTAAGCTGAGTGATTGTTGTTTCCCTGCATACACACCTGTATTTATGAAAAAAATCACCAATCTTGAAACAGTGATTTAATCTGTGTGATTGTTGTGTGACTGTGTGCACACCTGCATTTAGTAAAAAAATCATTGTTCTTCAGACAACGATTTAAGCCAAGTGATTGCTGTGTCCTGGCATACACACCTGTATTTGGGAAAAAAATCACTATTGTCCAGACAGCAATTTAAGCTGAGTGATTGATGTGTTCATGTGTACACACCTGTATTTAGGAAAAAAAATCACTGTTCTCCAAACAGCGATTTAAGTTAAGTGATTCTTGTGTCCCTGCATATGCACCTGTATTTAGGAAAAAAAATCACTGTTCTACAGACAGCGATTTAAGCCTAGTGATTGTTGTGTCCCTGCATATGCACCTGTATTTAGGAAAAAAAATCACTGTTCTCCAGACAGCGATTTAAGCCGGGTAATTGTTGTGTCCTTGCGTACACACATGCATTTAGGATAAAAATCACTGTTTTCCAGACAGCAATTTAAGCCAAATAATTATTGTGTACCTATGTACACACCTGTATTTAGGAATAAAAAGCACTGTTCTGCAGACAGCAATTTAAACAGAGTGATTGTTGTGTCCCTGCATACACACACCTTTATTCTGTAAAAAATCACTGTTCTCCAGGCAGCGATTTAAGCCAACTGATTGTTGTGTCCCTGCTTACACACCTGTGATTAGGGGAAAAAAATCATTGTTCTCCAGACAGCGATTTAAGCTGAGTGATTGTTGTGTCCCTGCGTGTGCTGAAGAATGACTGGGAAGAAAAGGGCAACTAAAGGGTGAGGCCGTGGAGTGGCCACAAAGAAATTTCTAGTTTGTGGTTCCTAATACTAATCCCAATTGTGGAGCAGGAACCAATAACATGTCTGTGAGAGCACAGGGACAGAATTCAGATGACTCTGTGGCAGGAAGTAGCAGTAGTAGCAAAGTATATGGCCCTGGTTTTGGCTTTCCTACCATTAAGTTTTTCTCTGCAAAGTCTATGGCAGACATGTTGATGGATGTCTCAGTGTCAAGTAGCACAGTGAGAGGAAGCAGCAGCACCACCAACAAGCAAACAACTGTGGGCTTGGAGGCTGTTGGTGCTGAAGTGCAGTTTGAAAGTGGTGCTGTTGGTGATGGCAGGTCGGAAGCAGAGCCAGATAATGTGAATCCATGTCCAGTTAGTGAGGGTGAGGTGGTGGTACATGTGAAGCAACATGAGGACAACAGTTATAGAGAGGAGGTGCATGTTGCAGAGCCTGAGGCACTTGCTACTGAGGCAGACAGACTTGCTGAGGCTCATGAGACTGCCAGCTTTTTTCCCAGAGTATGATGTGGATGATGATGATGATGTGTCAGATGACACGGATCCCTCATGGCAGCCAAAAAAGAAAAGGGCAAAACATGGTGTTACAGAGCGTGTCTTTCCTGTTACCTTAACTGCTAAAACCACCAGAGAGATGCTCACCCCAACCACTGTTTCTCCCATATTTTCTACTTTGCTCCAGTCACACCACAACATAACAAAGAGCAAATTTTCTCCTTTGCTATCACAATCACAGTCATCTTGGCACCAAGCAAATACAAGGCCCCATAAATCCCTATTGTGGGATTTTTATGTACTGGACCCATCTGATAAGACAGTAGCAATTTGCCAACTGTGTCAAACCCGAGTAAGTCAGGGAAAGAAGGGTAGTTATTTTGGTACAGGTGGGCAACACACGCACCTTAAAAATAGGCACCCAAGTTGGTGGTGTCCACACAAGAAGGCAACCAGCATCAGTGGTTCTGGTGCATCCCAATCAGAGGGCAATGTAAACAAAATATACACAGCAGCACTACAGGGACATGGAGGTGCAGGTGAGGAGGAGGACATCATTGTTGAACTGAATGAGGAGGATTCTGGCAGTGAACAAAGTAGTGGTCCTAGCATCCAGAGTACCACCCCAACCCAAAATGTGATTGTTACCCCACTAGTTATGAAAAATCAAAAAGCCACTGAGGTATGTTGTGCATCGCCACAGGCCACGAGCACCATTGGCAGTGTCCAGGAAAGGTGCATCCCCTTACTGGCACAATGATGAGGCAAGCTGTTTGGCACACCACCAGGTGCATCACTGACAGCAGCAGTATCAAGAAAAGTTTAGCTGATGCTACCTTCCATTTTGGATAGGAAAACAAAATTCCCACCTAATCATGGTACAGCATGGGAGTTGAATGCAGCATGTGCAAAAATGATTGCTCTGGATTGGTTGCCATACTCATTTGTAGAGAATGTGGGATTTAGGTGGTTCATGGCCTGTGCCTTTTCGAAATGGCAAATGCAGTACATACTTTTTCAACGTGCCATCCCTGAACTGTACAGTACTGTATGTGACATGGTGCATCATGCCCTGCAGCATTTCTCAGCACAGTATGTCCATTTGAGCAGGGACATGTGGACCAGTGGGAAAATATCTGGTAGCTCTTACCTGTGCATTACAGCACACTGGGCACAGGTACCTGGGGAAGCAGCTGATTGCAGGAGAGGTGAGAATTGCACTAGGACAAAGGGTGGTGGTAGCAACATGTCTGGTGTAACGCAGCTTGCATCACTGACCATGAATAGTATCCCCAGGTCACACACTGAAGAAAAGATGCTGGAAGTTGTACTAACCAATATTGATCGGTGTCTCCCACCCATGCACCGAAAGCTGGATTCATCGCCAGTGATAATGGCTCAAATGTGCAGAAATGCATCACTGATGGGTGATTTGTCAAGGTGCCATGCATGGCACATTGCCTTAACCTTGTGGTGCAGGCTTTCCTTAACCATCAGGATATAAAAGAAGATTTTGCTCTTGCCCAACACATCTGTGCCTACTTTGCACATTCAGCAAAAGCACATGACCATCTCCATGATCTGCAGGTAAAGAACAAGCTGCCTCAGCACCTTTTAAAGTTTGACTTTGTCACCCAGTAGAACTCCACTTGTACATGGTGGAGCACCTATACTAGCAGTACAAGGTTAGATCTGAGTATCTGTTAATTCATGCTAGTCGTCACAACAGTGGGGCATCCATGTGTCTCACAACAGAGCAATGGTGCCTAATGGAAGCGCTCATCTCAATTCTGAAACTCTTTGAGCATGCAACACAGACAGTGAGTGGGGACACTGTCTGCATCGCTGAGTCCATTCCTATGCTACAGGTGCTGAGGCAGACACTGCTAAATGTGCAGCAACAGCTGGAAGCAGGTGGTGATAGAGCAATGTGCTCATTACCCTTACAGAAATATAGGTGTGCTGTGTAGATGCAGAATGCATGCCACATGCTTAATTGTGCAATGCCTGCATGCAGCTCACATATACAAAGTGATCCTAAGCAAACCAGGTCTAAAATGCAAATTAGATTCTCATGCTGCAAGCTTGACATGTGCGGAGCAAGTAAGCTGGTGTGAACATCTTCTAAAAATCCCATCAGGCTCGTGTGTTGCATGCTTGACATGAGTGCAGCAGTTAAGCTGGTGTGAACATCATTTAAAAATCACATCAGGTTAACATGCTGCACTCTTGCCATGTGTGAAACAGCAAAGTTGGTACAAATCTCATCTAAAAAAACACATCAGCTTCTATTTCTTATGCTACTGCTAGCAATTAGAGTCATTAAAATACATTTTTATTTGGATTCCCTTAAAATTAGGTAAACTCATTAATTCTGATCCTTTCGCAAGTTGTTTAGTGGCTTTTGATTTTTGTCATTAAATCGCCATTAATCTGTTAAGTATCTTTGTTTATTACATTAAATGCCTAGGATACAGCCAGTCAACATCATCATTCCAGATGTACAAAGAGGGGCCTCTGTGTTGTGAAGCATATCCTTTTTGTTTTGGACCATGATGCAAATCTCTTATGCATATTTAGTGCTGCAAATGTTTTTTCTCCATGACTGTTTCATCTCATTTACTTTCCCTTTGTCATTATGTATTGAGCATATATACTATGGCCATGCACAGCACTCTGTGCTGAGTAGAGTCTTGGAAGCATGCACCATGCTTCACATTTTGTCACTGAAATGAGAGACATGGACACTTAAAATGAGGGACAATAAGGGGCACTAACCCACATGATGGTCAGGACATATCATGAAACATGGAGATACAGTACCTCAGAGCTCAATGGAAACCATTGCATTAGCACCTGAGAATACATTTCTACCCATTAAGCAGCAGTGCCATTTAGATAGGGCAGAGGAAGTTGTCTCACCCCCTCCCCATATTTGTGCATAGGTTGTTCTTATAATGTGGCAATTATGGCATTAAATTTGGATTTAATCTTTTGCACAATAAGTGCCCACCTGACCAATGTGTGCTCATGTTGCAGGTACTTACCAGACTCAACTGTGTCTGTATTATGTTGTCCACTCTCTCCACTTATTAGTGGTGGCACAATCACATGTGATGTGGATGAGCTCTAGCCCAGAAAGAGTGCATGAGTCTTGCAAGTGCAACACTGTCTTTCCTGCCACAGAGTAGACAGACTGCACACAACAGCTTGGAGGAGTTGGTGAGCAGTGAACTCTCAATAGCAGTGTTGTGGCTGCATATTTTTGTTGCTCTACTCTAAGTGAGTCTCCATCTCCCCTGGTGGCTGAAGGGGCAGAGGTTGAACAAGAAGCTAACTCAAGACTAGGCTACCTACGTATCCTACTAGGCTTGCCTTGCAAAAAAAAAAAAAAAAAACAGCACAGACCCCCATGGCAGCAAGCTAGGCTTAGCAGCAGTAGTGACAGTGGTGTGAGTGGCCTTCCTAAGCCTTGATCAGTGCAGTGCAGCAGCAGCCACAGCAGCAATCAAGCATGAGGCAAGCAACCCAGGTTGGGTGGGTTTGTTTGGAGAGGTGACTTGGTCACAGATCACACTGGCGACCTATGGTGGTTGGTTCTAGCATATACACTATGGCCATGCTCAGCACTCTTTGTGCTGAGTAGAGTCTTGAAAGCGTGCACCATACCTCTCATTTTGTCACTGAAATGAGGGATATGGACATTCAAAATGAGAGACAATGAGGGACACTAACCCTCACAATGATCAGGACACATCCTGAAACATGGAGATACAGTACCTCAGAACACAGTGGAAACAATTGTATTCTCTTGTACCAAAATTAGCACCTGAGAATGAATTTCTTCCATAAAGCAGGGGTGCCATTTATGTAGGGCAGAGGGGGCAGTCCCCAACCCCCACATTTGTGCCTAGGTTGTTCTTATGATATGGCAATAATGGCATTAAATTTGGATTTAATCTTTTGTGCAATAAGTGCCCCCCTGGCCTGTGTGTGCTCATGCTGCAGGTGCACTCCTGATTCAATTATGTCTATATTGTGTGGTCCACTATCACCATATATTAGCAGCAGTGCTATCACACATGATGTGGAAGAGCTCCAGCCAAGCAAGGGCACATGAGTCATAAGAATTCAACACGGTCTTTCCCACCACAGAGTAGACAGGCTGCACACTACTGCTTGGAGAAGTCAGTGAGCACTGAACTCTCAAGAACAGTGTTGTGGTGGCATAATTTTATTGGTCTACTCTTAGTCTTCATCTCCCCAGGTGGCTGAATGGGCAGAGGGTGAGCTGGAAGCTAACTCATAACTAGACCACCTACTTACTCTACTAGGCTCACCTTGCAAAAAAGAAAAACTTCACAGACACTGACAGCAGCAAGCTAGGCCTAGCATCAGTGGTGACAGCAGTGTGGGTGGCCTTCATAGGCCTTGATCAGTGCAGTGCAGAAGGAGCCAAGCAAGAAGCAAGCAACACAGGTTGGGCATGTTCGGTTAGTGAGGTGACTTCATCACAGACCACGTTGGGGACCTGAGATGGTCAGTTCAAGCATCCAGCTTTTGGCAGAAGGGTGGAGGAGGAGTGAACTGAAAACTGGGCTGATGGCACACTGGGCAAGGCTGCAGGTTCTGGCCACATGGCCAGGTAAATAAAAGTAAATCATTTGTTTTACAGGGGGATTGGGGAAGGAGGAAGGACTGAAATATTGATGAAATATTGATGTGCTTTTCAATTTTCTGTGCCTTTGGGCAGCTTCACAAACCACATGGGATGGATATTGAATGGAATGGAGTCAGGGAGAGAAATCAAGACAAGGAATTTTTAGGGGGGTTCAGAACTTCAGCCAGGAAAACAATTGATTAGTAACTGGGTGAGTTTAATCCCAAATCTAATGCACTGCTTCCTGGTACAGACAGATGAATCTTATACATTTGGATTTTTCCTGATTTACATATCACCTGAGATGGTCAGTTCAAGCATCCAGCTTTTGGCAGAAGGGTGGAGGAGGAGTGAACTGAAAACTGGGCTGATGGCACACTGGGCAAGGCTGCAGGTTCTGGCCACATGGCCAGGTAAATAAAAGTAAATCATTTGTTTTACAGGGGGATTGGGGAAGGAGGAAGGACTGAAATATTGATGAAATATTGATGTGCTTTTCAATTTTCTGTGCCTTTGGGCAGCTTCACAAACCACATGGGATGGATATTGAATGGAATGGAGTCAGGGAGAGAAATCAAGACAAGGAATTTTTAGGGGGGCGGGGGTTCAGAACTTCAGCCAGGAAAACAATTGATTAGTAACTGGGTGAGTTTAATCCCAAATCTAATGCACTGCTTCCTGGTACAGACAGATGAATCTTATACATTTGGATTTTTCCTGATTTACATATCACTTTTCAGTCACAACAAATAGGTTTTATCTTCAAGGTTTTACCTTTTAGAGACATTCTAAACATTGTACAGCTTGCCACCTAGAGGTTAACTTGCACCTTGCCTCCACTGATTGTTGGCTCCCCCCTGCTGAAATCTGAATGGCCTCCCTGCCATAAAGTTGAAATTTAGAGGACATCCTCTATGTGAGCAGCATGTTTTCCATGAGGGATGGATGAGGAGCAGAGCAGTTTTCAGGGGTAAAATGAGGGCTATCCGTTGCATTCAGGGACAGTTGAGCAGTATGGTTTGCAGTATGGTATGCATAGACTACTGGAGCCCCACTGTAGTCAGGCTTATGATCCCCCCCGGTGAAGCTGACCTCCACATCCCCACACTCGGGCTCATTATGATATAGGGCAAGGGAGACTGTAAGGGGTGTTTTTTATTACTATTTTATACATTATTGATGGAGAGTTGGAGACTAGTGAAGGCCACCGCTCGAATAACAAGGGCGTTGTTACTAGAACAGTGGTCTTCATTATTCTCCGACTCATCATCATAATGTCTAAAATAGTAATACAAAATAACTCCATTCATTTCAAGGGGGTACGTCCCAGCACTCTGACCACTGGACATCATCTTTTAAAGACTTCTGACTCCCAGCTCCCTAGTACTCCAGTAACAGACTCTCGACTTATATCTATACTTGGTGGGTTGTCTTAAGCAGCATGGCTGCACCCCGCTACAGTGTGTGTGTGTGTGTGTGTGTGTGTATGTGTGTGTGCATGGGGGGGACTGGCCATGTCATTGGGTGTTGGGCTATTGCTACTTTTGTGTTTGCCCCTTTAAGTCTGTTTGCATGCAGGCATTCAAAACTATGGACAAAACAGTAGGAGTGCCGAACAGACAGAAGTAATTAAGTAGTTTTGTGGCTAAGTGTATGTATTGGGAGTGGGAAGAACTACATGTTTCCATTTGTATGTGTGCTACAGTTCAGCTGTGCAGCTGAGATGATGGGGACAAGAAAACTAAAAAGTATAACAATGGTTAAAAACATCCTGCATGCATACAGATCTACTGTATGCAGATTTTTACTGATGTACAAGCGAGCCATAGGTGTGCAAGATATATAGCTTAAAGGGTGCCTAAACAAGCAGTTTTTTTTTAAACTGCAAACTCCAAAATCTGGCTTCATAGTGAGGTAAAGTAGAGGCTGCTGTTTACATTTATGCTAAAACTACATATATGTAAATAACATAAATGCAGTTTCATAGCTTTCGAAAAATATAAACATCAGCCTTTCACTTTCAAAAACCAGTCTTGCTTTCTTTTCTCCCTAAGATGTTTGCCAAGTGTGCTAAGTGATGAGTCATGATGACATTATTGGAGCCGGAGGCAGACCCACATAGCTCCCTCTAGTGCTAACTAGTTCTTCTTCACCCCTTTGTTTTGAATTGTTTCACCAGAATGCTAAACACCATATGTTAACATGTGGATAATTTTGATCAGTACACATGCTAGGCTACGTTTTATTAATGTTTTTTACATTAACTTGCTGAAAATATTTTGTAATTCAGCTGACATTCTCTTTGGCAAACCACAGTATGGTACAACACTTCTAATACCTGATGATCTAATGGTTATGTGATACCCTGAAATTTGTAGTGAAGTACTGGTCTGGTCCAATTTCTGTGCTCATGCTTTCTTGGTAATCCACAAATAAGCTTCTCTTGTAGTCCTTTTCATTGTGAACCTCCTGCACCTAGCCTGCCTTCTGTTGAGCACCCCACTATCTATACTCTGTCCTTAGTACTGCCTGGGATGCATATTAGCTTTGCTGTTTCATGAAGAGAATTATCACACCTCAGATTGTAATCTTGTACCTCAGAGAGTTGTGGACACCTACATCGGTATGCTTCTTCAGCTGGCACTGTCAAAAATGCCTCCCAAATCACTCTCCAGTCCATTTTCTCAATGTTTGACTTCTGCTTCCACAGTAAACATTGAGTGGATCACTACCTTTCTGCACAGTGAAGGCAGTATGTACAGTACCCCTGTTGTGTTTTTTTTTCCCCGCCTCATTAACCAACAACTAGGTCTTCCTGGATGGCCAAGCAATAAGCATCAGGACACACCAGAAAAAACTGTTGTTCATGCCCTCATAAAGGCTGCACTTATTATGGATAACAATATTATTAGCAGGAGAGGCATACTAATGCCTTGAGAGAATCCACTTGACTTTCAGTGTCAGTCTACTCCTTTACCTGTGATCTACAGAATCCCACAGGACAGTTCCTGAAGTTCTTCTCCAGTACTTTTCTGTGCCCTACTCCACAATGTGAGTTGGTTGGCTGCCACCCTTTCAAATCTTGAATGAGCTATACACAGTTACCTCAATATTGTCCTAACAAATATCAACATCCCCCCATCCAAGGGTAATTTCTCTACACTGAATTCAAGTAACAGTTTAGGTGCAGCCCTACCACTCTGAGTATTTGTCATCACTGGCTGCTCTCATCCACAGTCAGGTAGTGATTACTCTGCTGGCAGCCCCACATCTCAGACCTCACAATGATCTGCTCAACCTCCCCCTTCCTGTCTTCCCCTACCCTGAATATAGCTGTACCCCACTGGAATGGCCTCTTCAGTCCCTCTCTGGAAGTTATTCTTCTCACCTGCTCCCCACAACAAAAAGCGGTGAGCTCACCACCCTTTCACATCGTGAATGCAATTAGTACAGTCTCCCAAGTTATTTTTACATATTAATAATAAACTTGATCTTCTGGTAAGCCAGGCTGAAAGCAGTAGGGTACAAGAGGAAAAATAGGCTTTCCTACCCATATAAGATCTAAGCCACCTATGATTAGGTACTATTAAATGACATGCATAATGTTGCGCACACCCATCATTTAATAGTGCCTAATCAAAGGTAGCCTAGATCTTTTAGTGATAGAAAAATCCAGCTTTCCCCTTGTTCCCTGCTGCTATCAACCTGACTTATTGGAAAGATTTGTTTATTTTTGATATGTCAAAAAACCTGGGGACTGTACTACCTGCATTCATGATGCAGAAGGGTGGTGAGCACACCAGTTTTTGGTGTGGGGACAAGGAGTGAAGAATGAATACTAGAGGGGGACTGAAAAGGCCACTCTTACAATGTAATACTATATTCAGGGAAGGGGAAGACAGAAGGGGAGAAATATGAGCAGATCACTGTCAGATATAAGATGTGGGGCCGCAACACCATGATCACTACCTGACCCCATTGTCCAGGCCAGCATTCCTCTTCCCATAAAACCAGTTCATGCAATTGTCCAATGCTGTGTGTGGGTATTAATGCATGAAATGTCTGCCACTGCATGTTCAGTCACTTTACTACCATAATTTATTTATTTATTTATTTAAATTTTGGTAACCGGGTAGGCCTACAGAGACTTTGACAGTACTTTTTCAGGGGTGACCCAGGATTAGTTGCATGTACCTAGAAAGGAAAGGAAAATGAATTATTTTGATTGTACTACAGTATATGGTACATTGATCATGTATACATGTTGCAGAGATAGACATTACTACAGTTGACATAGGTGAGTTTACGTATGAACAACCTTGTTAGTTACACACATTCATGAGTAGATAGTAGATGTAAGTGCAGTTCAGTACATTATGTCCTTCCTTACTGTTCCTCCGTCTCTTTTTGTCTGTATTTACATGAGACATCCTCCTTTAGCAGAGGTGCCTTTATGGGTTGCAGCACCTGCAATGAGACCCACTGCTTAGGTATAGTTTTAACCCTTTCTTGTACCCCTCAGGAGAGGTGCACTCCTGGAGCTCTCTCTGGAGATTGCCCCAGAGTTTGGGGAGGGTTATTCTACATGACTGTTTTCCCATAGTTGATCTGGCTCTTGGGGGTTCTAGCAGCTTGCGTTCAGTTGACCTGAGCTCCCTCCTGTTTGCTTTTGGGGCTAGTAGATTTCTCAGGCTCAGTGGGGCATTAGGTTGCTACAGTTTGAAGGCTAAGCACAGGGAGGGATAGAAGAGTCTCACGTCAAGGGGTGGCCAGTTTAACACTTGTAGTACATCGCAGTGGTGGTCCATTCTTTGTGCCCCAGCAATGAAATGGCTGATTCTGTGGTACAGCGTACTCAGACACACATGTTCCATTGCCCTCAGTCCTTGAAGCATTGTTGCACCGTAGAACAGGATGAGAATGATAGTCCCGTTGCTGACTGCAATCCAGGTTTCTTTAGTCAGGTAGGAGCTTAGTGTCTACAGGAGCCCAAGTTTTTGATTTACTACTGTTGTTAGGTGGTCTAAGTGTTTCCTGAAAGAGATTTCCTGGTCAATGAACATTCCCAAATACTTGATATTGTCCACCACTTCGGTTCCTGTTCCAGTCTAACACTGATTGTAAAGCACTTTGGGATACAATGTGTATGAAAAGCACTATACAAATGCTGATTCATGTTATTATTATTTCTCATGGAAAAAGAAGACAAGACAAGCATATTTTTAATTTCTGAGAGATTAACTCTGGCATTGGACTACACATGAACTTTGCTACAAATATGTGGTGGATCTAGGGGGTGGTGATGGTGGTGGCTGCACCTTCTCCCCATTATAACTTACTTGATTGCTTCTACTGCATTTCACTTTTTTGAAGAAGTCAGATTTATTTGATTGTACAAATGTCTACATTCAAATCTATGGTTTACATTTGTAGGTGCTGTCACAAATGTACTAAAAAAGAATAAATGTAGACAATATAAAGGTTTAATAAAAATGTAAAAAAATGCATATTAAGTATGCACACCACCCCAGTATCCCCCACTGTAACAACCCAGAACTGCCATAACTACTAGACTACCAGGTTATTTAAGATTTGCACTGCACTGTGGTTTGCCAAAGAGAAAGTCGGTTGGATTAAAAAACAATTTCAGCATGTTTAAGTAAACAAAATGAACAGAACTATAGCCTAACATGTGTATAGATCAGAATAATGTACATGCTTTTGACCATTTTGGTGAAGCAATTCTATACAAATGGAAAAAAGAACGAGTTTGCACTATAGAGAGCCACATAGCTCTCTGACTCTGGCTCTAATAATGTCATCGCTTAACACATTTGGCGACTATTTTAGGAAGCCTGTAAGATAGTTTTTTTTTTAAATTGGAAGGCTGATTTTACATTTTTCAAATGCTTTGGAATGCATTTAGGTAAATTATATAAATGTAGTATCAGCATTAATGAATTCAGCAGCCTTTCCTTCAGTCCCCTATGAAGTCAAATTTTTGAATAGTTTGTTGTCAAAATGTTGTTTAGGTACCTTTTAATTGTTAAAGGCACTGAACTGCAAACCAAGAGACTTGAAGACCTAAAGACCTGGGTTTGAATCTCATCAACCCCCATTTGTATATGGTGTGATCCTGAGCAAGTCAATTAACTTTTATGTGTGCAGTTATCAGTGACCACTTGCTTTTTGCATGCATGCCCCATGCATGCAATCTGTTCCAACTGAACATAAAAGCATGCGTTCCACACAAGTTTGCTGCACACATGCCACATGCATGCAGTCAGTTCCAATTTAACATTTAAATCATGCTTGCAACATGTATATCACATGTGTAGTTTTATGTGCACAGCATGAAAGCATTTCATATACTTACTTCTGGATGGGGATGCCCACAAACATCAGGTACTTTGAGTCATTTAATTCATGCATGTCTATTTCTTATCAATTGTTGGAGCAAAATAATAAATAGGGAAAAAAGTAATTAGAAAAACATCTACCCTAACACCATTGTTACTAATGTCTGATATAATCCCAATTTAGGATTACCTTGATCAATACCAATAAAGATTCATTATGATAGCAACAATAATAGCAAAACACATTTTTAGCCAATTGGTAAATCTGATGATAGATGTATTGAAACTCGAGCAGATCTTTTATATAAGAACAAAGAGAAGGAAACCTTTGAAAAAATTTGGAAACCTTTTCACATTATCATATAGGCATGTCACTTTTAAAAAAAATAGTCTAAAAAGAAAGAATTAAATAAATAGAGTAGAATATATACACCTGGACCCCTGGTTATAATGATAAATAAGATCAGAAATCTGAATACGTTTTGGATGAGTCTCTGGTCTCAATATTTATCTGAACTTAAAAAAGAAAAACATAGGAGAGTTCAGCCTCCTAACGTTCCAGGCTGTGAGATTTATTGGTGTAATGGTCACCATAATAACTGGATATAAAGATAACACTATAAGATGGGTCTTAGAGGTCCTATTATTAACTGGAGCAAAGAGGGATGTATATTCCACTTGCATCATGCACATTTACTTTTATACCTTGGACAAACTCTGTCTGAGACATTGTATTGTTATCTATTTGAAAGACCATGTATATTGAAACCTTTAACCATATAGCACTAATCTTTTTACTCACTAATTAAAAAGGCCTAGTAACAGGTAACTGAAACCAGAGTGTGTGAACACACACTGTAGCATCAAACATAGTCAAAGATAAATGAATAAACAGTAATGGTAATGAAACAAACATATTAAATTTTACTAACTAGATGAATAATACAATTTGGAATTCATGTTCCAAGAACTTTTGATATTCTGGAGTGAAAGTTCTGCAATGGGCCAAGATTGAGTTTATATGCTGTCTTCCAGGGGCCTTGGAACTTGCCTGGGGAGAGATAAGAAAACAGTCAAATGTTTCACTAGGTACCTTATAGTATAAGGTTGCTGAATCTCTTGGACTGTTTGCCTACATCGGAACCCCTGAGGGAGAAGGTAATACACTTATCCAACAAGGTTTATTTGGTCATTTTGTGTGCACAATCAAAGGATTTTTAAAAAGCCCTATTGATAATTGTGAAACCTAATCTTAGAGAGTTTTTTTGTTTGGTAGTATGTTCACTGCTATCAAGAGAGGGTGCTTCCATCTGATAATCTAGTTGAAAATCCAGTACATTGTGCTTGAGTACTGTAACAGGAGCTGAACTCTTTCTGTAGGTACAACAAAAATAATTTTAGAGGATTCATTTCACTAGGTTTTGTGATGGATAAATAAGGAATCTCACAAAAGTGCTAGAAAAATTCAGCGCTACTGCTGGATGTTCATGGGGGGTATCAGGAAAGGTGGCTCAGGACAGTGTGTGACTCCTTGTGTGTTCCCTCTTCAGGGCAAAGTTAAAATCCCTCCTACAGGAGGATGGGTTTGTCATGGGGGAGTGAATTACAGGACCAACATATTTGCCTTGATTCAGTGTGTGGCTTTGGGAGTACTCAATACATAGAGAGAAGCTTATGTCCTGCATGTGAAACAAGGACTATGTGTGAGTATCCACACAGAAGGGGGGGAGGAGGGAAGAAATATGATGAGAAGGATCAAAATAATGTCTGGAATTCATGACACCTTCCACCCTTACATAACTCCAAGGTAGAGAGGTAGCTATACTACCAGGGAAAAAAAGAAACAAATTCTGAATATATGTGCTCATAAAACCATTAAAGAGGAACTAGCCACCAACCAATATGGCAAGCTGCATTAAAAGAAAGCAAGAAAATATAGGCTAAACTTCAAAACAGCTGCAAACTGCTGCAATGATTTCTGCATGGCACATTGTTGCTGTATATGTAGGCAGATTCAGTGCATCAGTGCTGAAGGCAGATTCTTTCCCATGCCTGTGCAATGTACTCTGATGTGCTCAGACTTTGTCCTTCATGGTAGTTTATGATAGGGAGTCAGTTGTTGGGCCATCAGTTGAAAGCAAAGGCTGAGGTGATGATGGGTGAATGGTGTGCACCATGGGTTCTTCAGTGCAGTCAGCCCTCGCATTGCAGAGTGGAGCCCAGCCTATAGGATTCAACTCTGGGGATCCATTCAGTTGTAAGAGTTGATGTGAATCCTTCAGTAGCTCAAAAGATATCAGAGTTAGCTCTCTGAAAGGTGCAAATCTGTTGCTGGTTTTGATTGCAGTGTCATATGGTGATTCGCTGCTGGCATCAGAAGGTAGATACATGCACTGTCTGCTCCTCGAGCATTGCCTTGAAGGGAGAATTTTTTGTGACAGTGTTGGTTTGTTTCTTTTTCTGTCAGCCCTGATGTACCTGCTGCAAGGTGTTACAGTTCTAGATTTCATTATTGGGTACTTCTACTGGTAAGGTAAAATCATTCTTATTAGTTTCCATAAGCTGCACAGAAGTGCAGAATGATTCTGATGGTGGCTGTTCTGGGACACCGGATTCATTGTCAATTTGAGTTAAGTAATGTTCAGCTTCCCCAGGAGTACTGAAAATTAGAAAAAAAACATTTACTTGAATGTGGAGCAAGATGGGGTAGCTAAGGGAGGTGGGGATGTTAAGTTTAAAGAATGTTTGCCTTTTTGCTGCATATGCTCTGCACCTTCTTGACAAATCGGGGAGAAGTCTTAGCAAAGCTGAACAATGCTGCCCTCCCATTTCAAAAGTCCACACTCCCTGGCCATTTTCAAAAAGTATTCTTTAATTGTGTTCCTGAGCAATGTACAAAGACTAGATCAAGATGATAGCCTGTGTTGTGGGAGACTGAATGTCGGTGACTGGTCATAAGGGCGACTGCACAATGGCGCCAACAATGTGGGCAACCTTGGATTTTACCTCTTTCCCTGAGTAGTGTCCCCCCAGACTAGGAATCCTAATTAGGGGGGTGGGGGGGCAAAGTCCCCCATGAGGGGGTGTATGGGGGCAAAGCCCCCCACATTAAATAACATTCTGTTTTTCAATCGCCCTTGTGGTTGTGTGCTCTTATGACCAGTAGCTGATATTCAGTCACCTTTTCACATAGAACCAATCAAGATCTGTCCTCCCGTTTAGGTTTTGGAGCCAGTGAGCAGTGTGCTCTGTCTGTAGCAGGAGGTGGACAGTCATTTAATTTCAGGATGGTGGGCAGTGTCACAGCTAGAAATGCCACCATGTCATGGCCCTCAGCACCCTCCAGTATGCTAACTATGCAGACAATGTTTCTCCTAGCCTGGTTTTCTAAATAGTCAACCTTGGAAACAGGTATAGAATTTTTTTTTTTTTAACCAGGAGAGACACACTAAGCTGAAAGCTTGTTTACAGATGTGACCAGGGAGCACACAGAAGTTAAGTGACTGCTTAGGGTCACACAATATGCAAGTGGGAGCTGTGGGATTCAAACCCAGATCTCCAGGTTTGCAGCTCAGAGCCTTAAACCACTGCACTATACTGCCTCCTTTTCTGATGGTGGTCTCTCACTGTGCCATGACAATTGTAGATTGTGTCATCCTGAAGTTTTTTTTTTGCTCTGTGACAGTCACCCTTGTTGCAAGAGTCATCAGGTCCTGGTTAGTTTGAGTCATGGTTACCTTCAGCTCCACAATGTCTTTCAAAATGAAATTTAACATGGTAGTTATAGTTGTCATATCATTTGTGGATACTGCAACTGTAGACACTGCTTGTGCCATTGACAGTATAATAAACTTGAGAGGTAAATAGCTGTTCACCATGCCGCTGGAGTATTTGCAGTTCACCAAGAAATGGAAGTCCAAAATTTTATCCTTTTTACTGGTAGTGTGTCTGAGAAGTATTACCCAAATACCACTGGTTTAACATCAGAAGGCAGTTAATGAGGTATATGATTCGGCAGCTCTGGAAGTACTTTATTCAATGATGTCATATTTAGCTTGGTAAGTCTTGAGGTTTATGCCGGATGCATGAGATTTTTCCCTCAGTAATACTGCTTTGCAAGTGTGCTGCTACTGTGGTAGCAAGCTAACTCCGCCCCTGGACATTGCTATGTTAATTTCTCTAGCAATGTCTATCTGGAGCAGTAGTGCAAACCAAGCTTCCTGAGCCCTATTGCCATTGAAGTATACCCAAATGAAGCACAACCATGATTCCTTTCCCACTTTTTACACCTCAGCCTCCTGCAGGATTTATATTGAAGAAGACCACCTCCCAGAGGAACAGCAATGAAGGAAGTGATTTACTGAATGTCTCAGTTATTGATGGGAAGCACAGTGAGTAAAGCATTATGTGATTCATCCAATGATGGACAGAATGCTGGATAACACTAATGATCTAAAGGTGTGCACATTTCTGACAGACAGTGGCAGTAACATGTAGAAGACAATGAATGCTGGAGATTTCAGTCATGCACCTTGTTTTACACATGTACCAAATCTGGTGATGAGTCATGTGTTTGACAAACATGCAGAGTTAAAAAAAACACAAAATATTATATATCGCATCAGTAAATACTTCTATCATTCCTCAGACATGCTGAGATCCTCTGTCATCACTAGAGGATGTCAATGTTCCTCAGCATTGCTTGATTAAAGACATTTCCTCATGGTGGGACTCCATCTTATATACTGTAGATAGACTTGTCAAACAGAAAGCTTTGTTCCAGGTAATGGAATTTGAGGATACGGCCTGCGTGAGATATATGCCATGGGTGTAGTGACATGTTCTGCAAAAATTCATTCCACTTTTGTGACCATATTAACAGGCCACCAAACATTTCAGTGCAGAGTTGCAACCCTAGGGATGGTTTTTCCTGGGTGAGTTTACTTAAATGCCACACATGCCATCTTTTATTTTCTTCTACAACAACCCAGTGAAACAAGGATGGTGGTAGTGGTGGTAGCTGTGTCGACAATGGTGACAATGCTGATGAGAACTGCAATGATGGTGGCTGAGGAAGTGGTGACACCACTAGTTCATCTGAGTCATCACAGCAGCAGGATGGAAGTCTCATGAAAGAGCTGGCACAGATGTTAGTTATACATATTGTGGTCAAGTGCGACAGCATTTGATTAGAAATGCAATTTGGCATGGCAACACTACCAGATCACTGATATCAAGCTGCGTTCATTCACTTGGACACATACAGTATCAAACATAAACTATTGCAATCACTTACTATATGCAGTAGCAGCAAAGACAACTTTAAGATACTGGTAAGAATGTGCATTTACAATCATCTGGTCATACTGTTTCTCATCGCCCACTGTGTTCACATGATGAAAGTACCTTGCATGATCATAGTTACAGCTAAAACGTGGTTAGTGATATTCCTGAGATAACCAAGGACATTTGGGAACATTTGGATACTGAATACAGGAACCACTTGGAAATGTTGAAGGAAGTTTAAACCTATTGCAAGATTCCATGATGCAAGCCTATCTTGCAGAACCACTGTCTTGCAAAAATACTTATCCAATTCAATGCTGGCAAGACAGGGAAGTGAACTGGTCTGCACTGGTTAAACTAATGTTGTATTTTATTGAATGCCCTTCAAGAACACTAATATCTGAAAGATGCTTCAGTACAAATGTGGATATTGCCTCATCACATTTACAAGGCTAGAGCCATGAAATATTGAGTCTCTAGCCTTTCTTAAACCACAGATCATCTTTAACTATATATTCAACAATGTACATGTCCTACAAGTGAAAACAGTAGTCACCATGGCAACACCATGACAAAAAATATTATTCTAGCTTCAAACACTCACCCCCTGTCTGTTCAGCCATGGTGTCCAGCTTCTATTAAATGTAGGCAATGCATCCATGCACCAATATAAACTTGTTGGTAGGATGCTGCTGTAGAGACCATCTGGATCCACTGAGCAAATGAGGGGATGCTGGATGAAAACCAGTTCAACAAAATTAAACATTTGGCTTCCAATGTTGCAACATAAAACAGAGGTTTTTACTTCAGCGCATCTATGGGCATCATATTTGAGTTCCCCAGTAGCCAAAATCTATGTGATCAAGCTAATGAACGGGGCAAATCATGTTCCAATTAATGATACTCTGCCACCATTTCAAGAGCAGTATACACCTCATAGAATATGAGAAAGGGTCCCATTTTCCTGTTTACATCACAAGTATTCATTGGAGTTATCCAGACCCATCTGGGGCATGCACTCACTTATGAAAATGTTTGCTTAGTTTGTTGCATGCAGCTACATTGCAGTTACAGTGCAGTTACAGTGTAGTTACACTGTAGATAACTGACAAAGTGTAACCAGTAATTTTTAAAATGTATTTACTTTAGTTTTAGAAGTAATTTCAATATGCTGGGGGACCTTTGTGAAGATGCTTTTCAGGGGCTGGATAGAAAATTAGTTTACAAATACTGAAATAATAAAAAAGAACATTAACCCACCTACAGATTAACTATCAGCAGTATAAAAAAATAAAATGAGAAGAACATGAAAAAAAATTATACTGATAAGCAGTTCTTTTTCAGATACAGAAGTGTATGGGAGCATGCCAGTTAACATCAGCAAAAGGGAAAAGAAGGGTGGAGGAAAAGAACATGAGTGCTTTGTAAAAGATTTAACTTAAAATGTCTGTGAGCCTATTTCAATTTTTGAAATGCAGAATCTAACTAATCTAAGTCCAATGAAGATTTGAATTGTCATGGTGTACAATCATGGCAATCAAATGTTTTTGTGCTGTACTTATCTAGGTGATACTTTATACTGAATAAATATGTTCATTTATTTTACTTTTTCTTCCCACCTACTACACTTGCTTCTTAACTTAAGGTCTCAAACTAATCTCCTAGTGAGACTCTTCTTCTTGTTTTTGCTCTCTTCAAAAGTTTGACCCCTCTATGTGGCTGTGACAGGTTTGAACAGGGCCCTGTCCCATTTGTTATGCAGACAAGAGTTAAACGCAAGGATTTGTTCTATCCTCTTCTTTTCTGTCTCTTATCTTTCTGGTTGTGCAACCAAATTTTCTTGTGAGACCTGGGAACTGATCACTCTGACAGTTTCACAACTCTCTGCCTCAAGTTATCTCTCTGCCTTCCCTTGCTGTTCTGTCTTTTCTTCCCCCTTGCATATCTGCAGGTATAAAAATATGTGTGAATCTTTATATGGAAATGTCACTGATACTGGGGTCCCTGTTTTAAAACTATATATAGTAATACTGTTGAAATGATTGCAAAGCTATTTGGAACTCAAGGGGTTAACCTGAGATGCAGTTTGCAAACTATCCGCAGAGCTGTGAAAAAGAGGTCAGTTGTGGGTCACTATGTTCTGTTTGTTGCACCTCCAAGGAAACTGACAGGACATTCTGTAAACTTACAAGAACAATCTGTGAGAAGCAGGGTCTCTTAATGAGTTCCAAGACAAAGACTTATAAAAAGAGCAGCAATGCTTTGGCTAGAGACATGTAGAGTGAGAGACTGAGATTAGACATTGAGAAGAAACACTCAGAAGAAGGACTTTGTTTTCTCAGTTTGTACTGCCTTTGTTAATAGTTATACTGAATACTTTTTATTTCTTATTTTGCTATTATAAAGAAAAATAAAATGCTATTTGCAAATTTTGAAACTGCTCCTGGATTTCTTATGCTTCCTGACCTGTGCCTCAATGATAGTGGCAGGCATATCTTTAGTCTGAACATCATGTCTATGGATTGCTTATTTGTCATAATAAAATGCTATTTCAACATTAACCTCAGCTGTGATTCCTGAGTGCAAGCTTGCTGTTTGTCTTGTGATTGTGGGTTGACTACTTGTTTCTACACCACAGTGATTTCTGTGTTGTGCTGCTTTTCTCTGTACTTTTCAAAGATTCAAACCTGGGACTCTAAGTCCCAAAGGCAGCTGCTCTAACAATTCAGCTAAATAGAAAATCCCCTTAAGGTGGGAAGTTTGCCTGAGTGAGCATTTTTCTTCATGCATTGCAATACAGGCACAAACTAATTAGCAGAGGTCTCTTTGCTGCTACTATTCTGTAACACTTTTGGGCACTGTGCATTGCACCTCTTAAGTCAGTTTTCTCTATGTAGGTCACAGCCCAATTGCTGTCGTATTAGACCATCCAACTGCTCCTGGCTCACACTGTGGCTGGCCAAAGCTGGTTGGTGGACTTCTGCAACATAAAAGTCATTCCACAGCTGGACAGAAGAGATGCCTCTACTTCTTATTCTCTATGATCAATACAGTTTCCTGAATTGTACCTAAACTCCATGAAGATTTCAGCAGCTTGGCCTTCTCCATCTCAAGCCCAGCAGGATGGGATGATCTGCCAGACTACCTACATGAAACCGTGATAGAACAGATCAGTGATCCCTGTAGATACCTGCCCACCTAATTCTCTTCTTAGCCACCTCCTTATGTATATCTATTGATAATACATGGTAACCTAATTTGCTGGTGATTTCAAGTCATTTATTTTACCATACTCTTAGGAATGGCTTCTTAGACCAAAATTTATCACTCAATTTAATAATGTCTTTTAGAACAACATTTTCCCACAAAATCTGTCAATAAGAAATCTCATTACACCACATGTGAACACAGCTGTTGTTTTAAACTGCACAGAACATTTTTTAACCTTAGTAGTTTTTTGTCAAAATTTGCTCCAGGCTTGGAAATAGTGGGCCTGATTCTTAAAGCCCCCCACGCCCCAGATGATGCAAAGGGCTTGTGCCACAAGCAATGGCTCAAGATGCAGCTTGCACCAAAAGATGAACCAGGAGCAAATCACAAATGAATCCTGTGGCAAACGCAGGCTGTATGCACCAAATGGGGTTAGCAATGTACATGTGGAACAAAATGGGCTACAGCATGGTGCTAGTGGGGCTTGCAGCAGATGCAGGCTGCCATTTCCCTTAATTTGGGATTCTCAAGACCTTCCCAGAGGACAAATTCCTAAGTACCATTAGACCATCCATGACTGGTCTAAGCGAACTTAGAAGTGTGTCCTCTGGGAGAGTTTAAATATTTGTGCCAGTGTGCCATGGTCCCCTCTGGCCATCTCTCATCCCCCTTGTATTAAAATCAACACATCCCTGGTACTCTAACAGACCCCCCCCGCCTTAATCCCATCTGTATTAAAATGAACACATCCCTGGTGATCTAGCAGAGCTCCCACAGTCCTGATCCCCTTGTAGTAAAATTAACACATCCCTGGTGGTCTAATGGATACCCTCTCCCTATGCTCAACCCGTCCTGGTGGTCTAGTGGACCCACACCTCAACAGGAAGTGCCCCACCTCCCCAATCCCCCATTCCATCCCAGTACAGCCCTCTGCTCTCCACCACAGCCGACCACCGACTGAGCTGTCAAAGAGCACATACTGTATTCAGTACATGCTCCCTGACTAACAACTCACTGAGCTGTCAGTCAATGAGCATGTACTGTATAAAGTGCGAACCCATTTGCAATTCAGTTAGCAGCCAACAGTGGTAGAGAGTTGAGGGCTGTGCCGGTTGCCAGATCAGGGATGGGAGTGTGGTCTTGGGGCATTGCCTTCTGGGGTGGGGTAGGGGTCCATTAGACAACCAGAGAAAGATATTTCAGTGCTTGGGAAGATTGTGGATAGGGCAAGGGGTCCACTAGACCACCAGGGGCATGTTAATTTTAATACAAAGGGGATCGGGGATCAGGAGGGATACCCATTAGACCACAAGAGACACATTAATTTTAATACAAAGGGGATCAAGACTGGGGGGACTGCTAGCTACCAGGGGCATGCTACAGTAGTGCACAGCCACACCATAGCTTGTGGCAAACAGTCCAAAGGTGCCGTCTGTTTGGCGCATGGCCACAGGTGTTGCAAGTTGCAGGACTTTACCACCAGGACTCTACCCAATAGAAAACTGTGTGCAGGGTCCCTAGCACACTGGAAATTGGTGCAAGCTGCACCTGATGCAGCTTGTGCAGAGTTCTGAGAATTGAGCTCAGTATATTCATTTACTCCCTGTTATAAAATGAGGTAACCCTCATATTATGCAAAATAAATAACCCCCACATTTTAAGAGCAAGCTGATTCTTAATCACCTTGCGGGGTCTGTTGCATTTGTAGCCATAAATAAAAACATAACTTAAAAAGTATACACTGTACATACAAACATACATGCATACATAAAAACACACATACATACATAAATACATACATACAAATGTACATTCACACATACATACATACACACATATATACATACATACACACATACATACACACACATACATACATATGTACATACACACATACATACATACACACACATACATACATACACACATGCATACACACATACATACATACACACATACATACAAACACATACATACATACATACACATACATACATACATAAATAAATAAATATAGCCTGAGTTTCCTGCATATAATTCTTTCACCAGTGCCACCATTTCAGGCTACATTCTTTACCTTCTAAGAAAACATTATTTTATACAGTTTACCAAGGATAACTTAATTGAGATATTAGATCTTGTTTGCAGTGGGGCACTGCTCCCTCCCCCCAAGTTTTAAAGCTGTCAGGGACTGAAGGATGGTGGGCGCATGTGAATTGTTCAGTGTCACAATGTGACTAAGTGACTGTTGGGATTTGAGCCTTACAAAGCCAATGCTCTGAGCAGTACTTGGTGCCTGTCTGGCAACTGTCACAAAATGTGCAGTCTTTTGAAAATCCTGAACTACATGCTGTGTTTCTGATGACTCATCCCTTCTGAACTGTAATGCAAGACCGTAATGCTACAGTCTTACTTGTATGCTCTAGGGGGTAGCAGAATTCCAGTGTGCAGGGGAAGGATCTCTGATGTATGCCTACACTATCTTCTCTGGGTCAGAAGGGGAAAGATCTTCCTTTCTATTAGACATAAGAAAATGATTTCAACTAAAAACTTGAGTAGCTGTGGTGTCCTCTAGCTCGCGCATAGGACATGACACAAACCATTTGCTTTGAGCTATCTCATTGAAAACCAGATCATTTATATTTACTGAAGAGTACTTAAATTATCTGAATAATGGCAATGCCATTAATATTTGAATGGTCAGTGGTCATGTATATGTGAAAAAGCAGAATGGTATGAGAGTTGCAATAGAAATAGTAACATCAGTGCCCTCTAGTTGTAAGAAGCTGTGAGTAAAGGAAGGTCAGCAATCACGGTTTAGTTTCCCAGCTAATGGGAATTCCTCTTTATATGAATGGTTAGAGGTGTCTACTCAGTGTCTGAAGATTGTTAACCAATGAAGGGGTGAGATATACTGTAATAAAGTGCTGCTTTACTAAGTGCTTAGCAGTGTTTGACACTGAGTGATGATGGCATTATTCACTATCATATTCAAATATTTAATAACAAAAAGAACATAGGAGGTTATTCAGGATGTGTTTTACAGAAAGGCCTTTTTCAAGGCTCCAGGTAGTCTGCAGAGCTTTTGAGAGTGGCCATTAACATTAATGCATCCTCCAGACTGAAATATATCATCATGTTCAGAAGGTACAATAGCTAAAATGTCATAAATTCCTGAGCAGATCCTCACAAATCGGTTCTGTTTTGTACAATACAATAATATGGCATGGATAATTGGAGTCATTAGATTGGATGTAATAAGTCACATAACCAGTGCCCGTCACATGGTATGGTTCAATTTGGCCACTCGAACGAAATCATCACATTCTAAGGCAAAAATATGGGACTTCAGAGGAGCTGACATTGATAAGATGGCCAACAGAGTTAAGCTAGCCCTGGCAAAAAGAAATATAGGTGAGGGGGTACAGGCAACATGGGCAAGCATTAAAGATGCAATACTTGAAGCAACATCCCATTGTGTTAATGAGAAAAGGAAGTGCAAAAGATGAAGAAAACCACTTTGGTTCTCAAACATAGTAGCAGAAAAGGTCAGAGCCAAAAGGCTGGCCTTCAAGAAATATAAGGGAATGCAGCAGAATGAAGATAGGGAGGCATACAAAACTTCCCTAAGGGAAGCAGTGAAGGCAGTAAGGCTGGCAAAGGCCCAAACTGAGGAAATGCTAGCACAAACAGTAAAAGAAGGTGACAAGACTTTCTATAGGTACATTAGTGAAAGGAGAAAGTCCAGAAGGGGTATTGCTAAGATCAAAGGGGATAAGGGGGCATGTGAGGAGGAGGACTGTGTAAAAGCATCTATCCTAAATAGATACTTCTGCTCAGTATTTACTGAAGAGAAGGTAGGGCAGATCCACAGCTCAGCACCATGGACAGAGGGGGAGGAAGGTGATCACTAGTCCCTTCACAAAAGAAAAGCTCCTACAAAAGTTTGATAAGCTCGGGGTGGACAAGGCAATGGAACCTGATGGCATACATCCCAGGGTACTAAAGGAACTAAGGGTGGAATTAGCAGAGCCATTATCAGAACTGTTTAGAGAGTCTCTGAGCACAGGAGAGATCCCAGAAGACTGGAGAAGGGCTCATGTGATCCCACTCCACAAGAATGGTAGCAGGGAGGAGGCAGGGAACTACAGCCCAGTCAGTCTTACCTCAGTAGTGGGCAAGATTATGGAGACAATCCTTAAGGAAAGGATAGTACAACACTTGGAATCCATAGGAGCACAGGATCCAAGACAGCATGGGTTTACAAAAGGAAGGTCCTGTCAGACTAATCTCATAGATTTGTTTGACTGGGTAACCAGATTGGTGGACCAAGGGCAAGCAGTTGATGTCGCCTACCTTGACTTCAGCAAAGCTTTCAATACTGTTCCACATAGAAGACTGACTAATAAGCTGGGTAGGCTTGGGGTGAGTCAGATGTTGGTCAGCTAGGTGGTAAACTGGTTGATATGCAGAAAACAGAGAGTGGTGCTAAACAATATACAGTCAGAAGAGATGCAAGTCACAAGTGGGTTACCTTAGGAATCAGTCCTGGGGCCCGTCCTCTTCAATATCTTCATCAGTGACATTGCAGATGGACTGGAGTATAATGTTTGTCTGTTTGCAGATGACACCAAGATCTGCAACAGAGTAGATGATCCAGATGGGGTGGGCAGAATGAGAAGAGATCTTGTTAAACTAGCACAATGGTTGGAAGAGTGGCAACTGGGGTTTAACACAAGGAAGTGCAAGATCATGCACATAGGGAAGAAAAACCCTGAAGCCACCTATACTCTGAGAGGGGAGTTGCTGGCAGTCACAAGAGAAGAAAAAGACTTGGGTGTCATCATCACCATTGACCTGAAACCATCCAAACAGACCACTAAAGCAGTAGGTAAGGCTAGGGAGATGTTTGGGTACATTACTAATGGCATTACAAGTCGGAAGAGGGAAGTAATAATCCCTCTTTACAAGACACTAGTTAGGCCCCATCTGGAGTACTGTGTGCAGTACTGGAAGCCACACCTTCACAAGGACATTAGCCAAATTGAGGCAGTCCAGAGAAGGGCAACCAAAATGGTGCAGGGACTGCATCAGAAGACATTTGAGGACAGATTAACTGAGCTCAATATGTATACCCTACAACAAAAGAGGGAGAGAGGTGATATGATTGAAACATTCAAACATCTTAAGGGCACTAACAAGGCAAAAGAGTCTAACATGTTTCAATATAAGAAAAATAGCACGACAAGAGGACACAGCATGAGATTAGAGGGAGGCCAATTAAGGGGTAATGTGAGGAAGTTCTTTTTCACAGAAAGGGTGGTGGATGCATGGAACAGTCTACCTCAGGAAGTGGTGGCTATGAATACAGTGCATGGCTTCAAACAGGCATGGGATAGGCATAAGGGAGCAATACAGATGAGTATAAATAGGCCATTGACCGAGCAAAGGCCAATGGCACATTGATAAGGTAGAAAAAATAATGGGCAGACTGGATGGGCCTTGCGGTCCTTATCTGCCATCAACGTCTATGTTTCTATGACTATGTAATTATCCACCAGTATTATACAGTTAATACTTTAAAATTAATTTGTTTGCTTTAAACAGCATTTTATATGTGCACTAAGACACTTCAGTGATGGGTAGTTATGGGCTATAAGCCCACTCTTGCATGTTGTTAAAGGTACATAGCTGCACCTTGTATATGAGCATTAGAAAAGCACAAGAAGTTAAGATAGGATAAGGCTTGAAGGCCCATCGTCTATAACTCAGCAGTTATTTGTCCCCATAAATGTATCTAGTTTTGTCTTGAATGCACCTAGACTAGGGTTTATGACCCCTGTGTTAGGCAGTTTGTCTAGATATTGATTAGCCTCTATGTGAAATAATGCCTCTTATGTTCTGTTTTAAATATACAACCTTCAAGTTGAAAGGCGTGTCACCTTGCTATTTTTTAATCTATATTAGGATGTAAATGCAGGTTTCTAAGGAACGACTAATCCTTAAAAGTCTTGCACTCTAAAATTGTATCTCCCACTTCTTCTCTCTAAGGAGAATAAATCCAATTATAATTACTGGTGACCCCCTTTAACACACAGACTAGAGCCATGTTTCAAATGCTGTAATAACTGGTTGAACCAGTTATTACACTGTTTACTGGAACTCATGTGTAGCACTCCACCTCATTGACTCATACTCCCCTGTGTAGGCGGGATGAACACCTCAACAGCCATGGTGGCTCCATTTCTCGCTTTGCTAGAGCTCACATTGTTTCTTTCACTTTCAGTCACATTTTTTATTTAACTATAACTGCAGTAATCTGGTTGATCCTGCCTCAATATATCTGATTGATCTTGGAGTTTGTCACATTACGGAGACAGCGATCACAATCGGGAATCATTGTGCTTTCTTAACTACACAGCCTTCTACTTTGTAATTTTTTTTTCAGTTTTTTTTAAAAAGGAAACAATATCCATATAAAAAGAATTCTGCTTATCACACAGAGTATATATTTAAATTAAGAAAATAAATAGTGTCCTTACTAGAGAGAGGGAGGAGAGACAGAGACAGAGAGAGAGTGTGTGTATGTGTGTGTGCATCTGTGAGCACATGGAGCAGGTAGACTAAGCAAGCAACTGACTCTTTGCACCAGCAATTATAAAAAATAAAGGTTATGCAACTGATGAGTTTTTGCAATTTTTTTACACACCCTCAGGGTGTGATGCCCTCATAAACATCGAGAGTGAGATTTATGGGTCATCACACCACTCGGGTGTGTAAAAATTTGCATAACACACAGTTGCATAATCATTATTCTCTATTTAACAGCCTATTCTTATAATTCATACCTTTGAACTCACTAAAAATCCTAGTGGCCTGCCTTTGGACATAACAACACAGAACTTGAAGACAGGAGACCAATGGTCCATCAAGTCTGCTCTTACTATACTACTTCATCCCATTGACATACTGCCCTGGTGGGCTGTATTCCTCTACCCCACTACCCCACCCCACAAACCCTCACTCCCCCCCCCCTTAGGTTTTATGAGTCCCCATTCCCAGTCCTAACCATGTTTAAACCTGTTTAGGGTAGCTACCCACACCACTTCCATCAGAAATCTGTTTCACAGCGCCACCACTTATTAGTAAAGTAGAATTTCCTCAAATTTCTCCTGAATTTGCCCCCAACCAACCTCCAGTCATGACCCCTAATTACTGCATGCCTTTTCCTACAAATAGGTCCTCACTACTTAACTCGGTTAAGCCCCTGAGAAAAACATGTATTTAAATCTTGTCAGAAAAACATAATTAGCAGCTCAACCCTTGCTCATTCTCAAACTTAACATGCTTTTCTCATTAGGGGTGCAACTGGTTATGGCACAAAATGAGTTAAAACACCTTCCCCCACCCCAATGGCATATCATTCAAATATTATAATTTACTTGCTGCCTCAAATGGATACCAACCTATGGTATCTCAAAGGGAAGTGGGAACCTCAAAGTATTCAACTCAGAGCTCTGATGTGAATCATCAGCACAACCACCAAACATCTTAGTGGACCAACCACCAAATGAGTCCATGTTTTAAAATGCAGCTGACAGAGTTTTCTCCTATTAAATAATGTGCACCGCCTAATCAACTTTAAAAAAGTACAGTCCCTAGCTTATGTGCTGGTGATTGGTAGTGAGTCAGCTAATGAAGAAAGCCATTCATTTCCTGAACATTAAACAAACCCAGAATTAGCAGTTCAACCCTTACTCATTCAAACTTATTTCATTAAGGTTGCAAGGGTACAACTAGTTGTGGAACAAATAACTTAAAGCAGAGAACCCAGTGAACCCCCCAATGGAAAATCATTAAGTAAGTAAACAATATTTCTAAAGTGCCCATCCCTCGAGGCTCTAGGCACTGAACAGTGGTGTACAACAATGTAAAAATAAACAGGTAATAAAATATTACAATTTTAAATTAATAAGACTAAAAACAATTAGAAAAATACAGACAATACTTTGCCAGTTAGATTAGTATAAGGAAAAGCCTCCTTGAATAGGTGAGCCTTCACCCCTATTAAAGGTTTCGAATGAGGGGGCATCTCTCAGAGACCTAGGGAGCGAGTTCAACAGGGTCGGGCCTGCTACTAAAAAATCCCACTCATCAGTCTGGGTCTAACACCAGTCCAACACCAGTCTATCACCTGTCCACAGCTCAGATAGCACTTTCTGGGTAAAATGGAGAAATCAAAAAACAATTAACAGAGACCTAGCTAACAAATAACAAAACAGTCTCCAACTGCTTACTCACTTAATGTCCCTAACTACACTACCTCTCACCTAACTACTGAGGTGCCTAAAGTGCATAAGTCACTAAGATTATTAATAATTTACAACTAAGCAGGTTAAAACTTGGACAAATTTAATCCAAGCAGCTGGATTCTCCTTCTGAAAAGTAAAAAATTAATATAGAAATAGAGGTGTAGAGGGGTAAAAGATTCTGAGGCTCAGATGAGCTCTCCCACACAGCTGCCCAGTCCTAAGTGGCTACTCCCTTATTTTATGCCAAATGTGAGTGGGGGATCTCATATTGTTCAGTTCAATGCTCTGATGTGAATCATCAGCACAGCCACCAAATGTTACAGTGGACCACCCATCAGCTGGGTCCCCATTCTAAAATATAACTGCTGGATTTGACTCCTTTTAAGAAAGGTACACTGCCTAATTGGCTTACTTTAAATAAGGTGCAATCCCAAGCCAATGGGCTATTGATTTGTGGGGAGCCAGCTAATGGAGATAGCCATGCCTCTCCTAAACTTTAAATTTGCCCAGAATTAGCAGCTCAACCCTTGCTTGCTCACAAACTTTAAATCACTTTTCTCATTAGTGGTGTAAACTGGCATGGCACAAATCAGTTAAAACTGAGAACCCAGTGCACACCCTCCCATATCCCTGTGGCAAATCATTCAAACATTACAATTTGCTTTTTGTCTCAAATGGCAACTGGGTTTCACCTGGCCTTCAATGAATACATGTTTATCACCTCCAGACATTGCTCATAGGATTTGTCATGCTGTTCCTGGATCACCTTGATCACCCTACTGACTCTAGGCTCATGATGTCCTTCCTCAGAGAGGGCTCCAGAACTGGACACACCAGATGAGGCATATCCTCGAATCTGTATTGTAGATGCATCACCTCTTTACCCCTATGGTCAAAACCTCTCCCTAAACAACTCAGTATCCTTGATTCCTTAAACTATGCTTTATTTGCTTGAAGGATTCACTGATTATGACTCCCAAATAACTCTTCTCTGTTGAAGTTGTCAATCTAACTTCTCCCATGCAGAATTCTGTGCATGAATTCCATCTACCTAGGTGCATTACTTTGCACTTCTTCAAGCTGAACTTCAGTTGCCAGATCTTAGGCCATTTCTCTAGTTTTTCTAGGTCCTTCTGGAGCTCCTGTACCTCTTCCTTGTGATCCACCCTGTTGCATAGCTTTACAGTATGTCATCAGCAAAAGGAAAAATAAATGAAACACCTTTTCCTGGATACCATCCCAAATGTCACTTATGGACATATTAAATAGGACAGGTCCCAGGACCAGTCCCTGCAGCACTCTGCTCAAGACCTCTCTGTCACCTTATTTTGCCCCATTAAGCATTACTCTCTGTTGCCACTGTCCTTAGCTAATTTTCTACCCACCTGACTAAACCTGGATCCAGTCCCAAGTCCTACAATTTCTTCAGCAGCCTTCTGCATGGCACCAAATTAATGGTCTTGCTGAAGCTGAAGTAGAGCAGATCTACTGTCAGTCCCATGTCTATCACCTTAGGGGTACAATAGAAAAACAGTATCAGGTCTGTCTGGAAAGACCTACCTAACACAAACCCATGTTGCTTTTCATACTATAGTCCACTGTTCTCTAGGTAGGTCACTGAACTCTCCTTCATTATGGTGTCCATCAGCTTAGCTATGATGGAGGCAAGGCTGACCAGCCTGTAGTTGCCTGGATCCTCCCTGTCCCCCCTTGTGGAGTGGTACTACTTTGGTAAAACTCCAGTCTGCTGGAACAACTCCAGACTGCAGTTGTTGAATAGATGGGTAAAGGTACTGGCAATATTGCAGCCAGTTTGGCATGGCACTGCTAAGTGCAGGCCATCTCAGCCTGGCATCCTCTCTATCCTACCTTTTTATAAGCTTTCTTTTAAAAGGTATACCATTAGAACAACGAGCCCCCCCACAGCGAATCCATTACCTCAACAACAACCCAGTCAACATCCATAGTGTTGAATGGATTGTTTCAGCAATAAGTTGATATAGCAACTTCACTGAAAGCCACTCTCCCTCCAACTTTCTGAAGAATACCATTTGTTTGATGAGGGCAAGTATATGTACTATTATATGAGAGGTATCTGCTCTAACCCAATCTGAATTCAGAAATGCTCTCAATTATTCTCCCACAAAGTACCTACAAAGAGCCCCAGAGTTGGTTATTCACTTAAACCCCACCCACAGAGTCAGTTATTCATTTAAACCCTGCCTACAGTCGGTTAATCAGCCTTCACATCCTGACTTGATCTCACTGTTTATGCCCCCTCCACAATCTGTGCAATCATGTTGAACTGCTGGAAGACACAAAGTCTAAAAATTACGATCAATTTTTTTTTTTAATGCAGGTGGTCTGAGTCATCCTGCAGGTGCTGTGCCTTCACTGAAAAGGTACGTTGATCTGAATGACTTTCATACATTTGAGTCACGCTGGCAACCACAGTCTGAGGTCACTCAGCAGTTTATTTGTGGTATGTAGGCTTCCAGTGTGTTGGTATGGGCTGCCTCTCTGTATCCTGCCAGCCTCCTGTGACACTTTGATTGGCAGCAAGTGTTTAGTAAAAACTGTAGTGCAGCATAAGTGTTTCCCAAAGGATTTGGAAGTAATGACTGTCAGGAGGCTGACAGGGCAGCAAGTAAGGTAGCACTTACTACTGTAAACTTCAGTTGCAATAAGTCTAAGTTTATTTCATTTCTTGCTTCATCGGGGATGTTAGCGCATGGGCTCCACTATGCAATTCTGCCGACCTCTCAGCTCCACAGTCTTTCACTCTAAAACAAAAAGTCAGCACTCAGCAAGTGTTAAAGTATAATACTGGGTGTCACTGTTGGGTGGCAGAGCATGCAGCAAGTAAGCCAGGACAGACGGTCAGTGCTGCACCAGTCTACACCATTGCTGCAGATTTGGGTGCTCTGCACACACACTGAAGCAATTGATTTAACTGACTGCTGCCATGCTGACTTCAATGAAAACTCACTCCAGCTCGTACAATAGTAATAAAATTAAGTGAGTTGGAGTATACACGCAATAACCGGCTTCTGTGGATGATTAAATGCCAAGGCTTCGCCTCAGCGTTTCAACATCCACAGAAGCTGGTTATTGCGAGTATACTCCAACTCACCTATTGATATCACTTAAATAAATAAAATGCCCAAAGAAGTATACTTCCTAACAGTTTCTAAATATAAGTTATTAATCTTAAACACTGAGAACTTTTTATTGACATTCTCCTTACTAACAATCATACTTTTACTGTTTTCATTATTGTTAATTCTAGATTCTTTGAGAGATCTGGCAAGTTATCTAATTGTCCATGGAGGCTATGCTGTGTTAAGGAAATTAGAATAATGTCACCTACATAAGCAAGGAGTGGGCAACGTTGCTGACTAATTATGTTTGCTTGCATGCATGTGCAAGAAACATAGTGCCATCATCGGAGTTTTCGGAGGTGTGTCACCCCCTCTTCCAATTCAGTCAATGTGTTGGCAGGCGTGGCCCCTGTCCGCCAATGCATGCTGGAGCTGTCTATGACAAGCTCCAAGATGCAGTGGTATACAGTTGAAAGGGGGAGCTACGCTTCAGTGAGCAGCGATAAGATATCGCCTGCTCATGCGCAGCTCCCCCTACACACACACACACACACACACACACACACACACGCACGCACAGAAACGCACGCACGCATACTGCAAACTGCCCCCGCACACACGTGGCAGCGGCCAGGGTGCCCAATCCCCGTCGGCTTGTGCCGCGCCTCCCCAAAGTTCCACATGCCACGCTGGGTGCCTACCCCAGTGTGGCAACTCATAGAATAGCTGACAGGGGTGCCCAATCTCCATCGGCTCCACTGTCCTCACCCCAGTATTGGGTGCCATGCTGGGAGCCCACCCCAGCATGGCAACTGATCATATGGCCATGGGGTGCCCAACCCTCTGTCAGCCCACAGCCCCCAGCTATTCTTATGCCACGCTGGGAGCCTATTCCAGCGTGGTAAACGTCTCGCCGCCACTGAAACCAAAAAAACTGTAATTAAAACGGTCCCACGGCTCTTCTCCCTGGCCCCCCTCCCACAACCCGCACCCACCCACTGCACAATCCACCTCCCCACACCCCCCTCACCCCATACTTACCTCCGGAGCTTGGCATGACACTCTTTGGTGGACCGGGAACACGTCTGCACTCTTCAAAGTCGACCGCGATCTGAGGAAATGCCGGTAAGCTGTATAATGGGATAGATCGGGGTTTTTCAACTTTATTGCATATCTCAGACATTTTTTGGAATTTTTGCACCAAATTTTCAACATGGGGTTTTTGGGACCCCTCCTCATGAATTCTTGCACTGTCATGACGTTACTCGGGCCCGAAGGGTGATTTCGCAGCCACTGTACAAAATCATCTTTCCGGAATGATTAATGAAACGGCACTGCCAGTGTTCATAAGGTGGGCTCTCAAGAAACCTATTTTGAAAATTTAGTGGAAAAATTCAAAAAAATGACTGTTTTTCGAGCGTGCGTTGTGCAGTTCCTATGCACACTCGTAAGTTTGCGAATTTTCAATATTTTCACTCCAGATTTTCAACATTGCCATTTTACCATACCTTCTTATGAGTGGTACAGCTGTCATTTTTCACATCTCACCCAAAATGTGTTTCTGCCCATGTAGCACACAATGGCGCAGTCGGTGTGCGGAATCAATGTACGGGACAAATTAAGAATATCACAGTGACACTGTTCATGAGCAGAGGTCTTAAAATGGCTATGTTGAAAATTTGGTGAAAAAATTCCTAAAAATGACTGTTTTACGAAGCGTGCGTTGCGCAGTTCCTACGCACGCTCATAAGTTTGCGAACTTTCAATATTTTCACTCCAGATTTTCAGAATTGCCATTTTACCACACCTCCTTCTGAGCAGTACAGCTGTCATTTTTCACATCTTGCCCAAAATGTGTTTCCGCCCATGTAGCACACAATGGCGCAGTCGATGTGTGAAATCAATGTATGGGACATATTAAGAAAATCACAGTGACACTGTTCATGAGCCGAGGTCTTAAAATGGCTATGTTGAAAATTTGGTGACAAAAGTCCATAAAATGACTGTGCTACGAGTGAGCATTGTGCAGTTTCCACGCACCCTCGTAAGTTCATAACTTTGTAATATTTTCAGTCCAGATTTTCACCAGTGACATTTTTCCACTCTTCCTTATGAACAGTACAGCTGTCATTTTTCATAACATGGCCGAAGTGTGTTTTCACACTTTCAGCACAGAGATGCATGGTCGCTGTGGAAAATCATTGTTCGGGACAGATAAAGAAAATCACAGTGACACTGTTCATGATCGGAGGCACCGAAATGCCTGAGTTGACAATCTGCTGTAAAAAATCCCCAACCTAATTATATTATGGGTGTGTGTTGCACAGTTTCTATGTACGCTCGTGACTTCACCAGTTTTTTTAATATTTTTACTGCAGATTTGCAACATTGCCATTTTTTACACCTCCCCATGAACAGTACAGCTGTCATTTTTTACATCCTGTCCGGAATGTTTTTGCACCTGTGGTGCTAAATGCAGTAGTCGCTGTGCATAAGCAGCTTTTGGCTAACAAACTGATATTGCCACTGTTCATGAGGTGGGGTCACAAAAAAAACATGTTGAAAATTTGGAGTGAAAATACCAACGAATGCCTGAGGTATTTGGGTTTCCAACCATAACACCCAACCCTGTAGAGAATGACAGGCATCAGGGGTGTGACTTGGGATTCTTGCCTGTAATGCTCATACCATTCCGCACCCTGCAGACAGTGAGAGGCATTGAGGTATGCCTTGGACTCTTCAGCCCCAAAGTTCACCCCATTCTCCTATATCGCACCCATCTCACCGTATTTCCTAACAGAATGGGGTGCGCATAAGGGCCAAAGACCCCAAGGAACACAGTGACACTTGTCAGTGTCTGCAGGGTGGGGTGTGGTGAAATGGCGTGGCCGTTATGCCTGATGACCCACAGGCACACTCCAATGCCTGTCACACTCTGCAGGGTGGTGGTGGTGTTGGCTTCAGTTCAATACTTCACTGCCATTCCTAATACGCAGCTCTGTAACTTCTACACTACCACTGCCAATGCCAGCAAGCAAACATTCCGCCTTGACAAATGCTCGTTTTTAAGTAGCTGTATTAATGATTATAGAGTATTAAGTAAATATTTGATATAAACATTAAAAAGTATGGGAGCCGGTATGTAGCCTTATTTTACCCCTATATTTATACGTATTTTTTCCTGTGAGATTTCCTTGGTTGTCATACCATACTTTGCACTGATTATCTCACTATATCTTATTAATAATATTTATTAGTGAATAATCAACCCTCATATCTCTTAACTTAATCCCCAGTATATTTCTCTTAAGAGAATCAAATGCATTTCTAAGGTCTATAAAGGCTATGTAAACTAACTGTGACCTGATCAAGACATATTTTTCTAATGAATGTTGCAGGACAAAGCATTGTGAAATGGTAAATCCACCTTTTCTAAAACCTGCTTGTAGGTCAGAAATTAAGTTGTAATGATCCAAATGATTTTGAAGTTTAATGCTTATGCTTCTGGTAAATAGTTTGGCTACTGAACCTAAATGGATAATATGCCTGTACATCTCTGGATTTAATGATTGCCCTTTCTTAAAAAGTGGAAATACCATGGCTTCTCCCAAGGAGTCTGGAACCTTGTTATGACTTATAACATTATTAAAAAGCTTTAGTAAAAATTTCACCCCAAAATGTACATCTATCTTGAATTAGTCCATAGGAACCTCATTTGGGCTTGGACCTTTATTCCATTTAGCTAAGGAGATTGCTCATTTAACATCCTCGTCTGTAATAACTATCTCATTCTATTGTATCAGAGTTCATTCCATCAAAACTATGTTTTTATTAAAAAATAGTGACATGTAATATTTATGCCTAGTCTCTGGATGGATAAAGTCATCTATTTTGTCTTACCAGCTATTGATTCCTTAAACCAGTAGTCTCCAGAAGGCATTGCTATCTGTAATTGAAACCACTTCCATCATTTTACACTGAGGGCCCAGATATTCAAAAGGGTTGTGCATGGTGCAACAGTGTTGCACCATGCACAACCCACTGATGCGCTCTGGCATGATATTCAGAAGGGAAAAGTGTGCGGCAAAAATTCCGATGCACCAGAGCGCATCAGTAATGTATGCAGGCACAGGTGGTGGGGGGGGTGTGCCCATGCATAACCTGCACAGCCCAATATTCAGCCAGGGATGTGCAGAGCCATGCATGTGCAAACCCTACCTGCACCAGCGCAAATTTAAGCAAAAAAAAAAAAGGAACAACTGATGGCCACCGACAGGTGAGCAGCCACATTGCAGGGCACAACACGGCAGCTGCCACACGTGGGTGGCCACCTGAGTTCTGGTTGTACCTGACAGCACCCCCCCCCATGTCCAATCACAGGCACTTGTAAAAAAAACCTTAAATTCCAACATCCCTGGTGGTCCAGTGGACTGCGATCAGGCGGGCATCTGTCCAATAATAGAACACAGTCTGATATCCCTGGTGGTCCAGTGGACCGCTATCTGCTCGATCGCGGGCATCTGTCCAAAAATAGAAAACAGTCCTATAGCCCTGGCGGTCCAGTGGACATTATTTGCCCGATCGTGGGCATTTATAAAATCTAGACAAATCCAATATCCTTGGTGGTCTAGTGGACCGCTGTTTGCCAGATCGCGGGCATCATTACAAAAAAAAACACTTCCAATATCCCTGGTGTTCTAGTGGTACCCCCCACTCACCCAGTGAGCCCCACCACCCTCTCCCCCCAGTCAGTCGGCAGCCGGCAGCACCCCACCCGCCTGCCACCCCACCGCCTGCTGACTAACACCTCAGTAGGGCTGCATGCCCATTGGTTCACAGTGTGAGCCAATGGGCATGTAACCCTATTATACACATTCCAGATATGTGAATGATTCATCACATATATGGAATGTGTAATATATTATAGACTACTGCGCTCATTGGCTCACGGTGTGAACCAATGGGCGTGCAGCTCAGTGTCAGTCGTGGTGGCGGTGGCAGGCGGGTGGGGTGCTGCCGCCCACTGGCTGACAGGGGAGCGGGGTGGTGGGGCTCAGTGGGCGGGTGGGGGTACCACTAGACCACCAGGGATATTGAAGTATTTTTATAATGATGCCTGAGATCAGGAAACAAGGGTCCACTGGACCACCAGGGATATTGGACTTCTAGATTTTACAAATGCCTGCAATCGGGCAGATAGCGGTCCACTGGACCACCAGGGTTATAGGACCTATTTTCTTTTTACAAATGCCCTCAATCGGGCAGATAGCGGTCCACTGGACCACCAGGCATATTGGACTTCTCTAGATTTTACAAATGCCCGTGATCGGGCAGATAGAGGTCCACTGGACCACCAGGGATATAGGACTGTTTTCTATTTTTGGACAGATGCCCACGAACGGGCTGCAGGGGGCATCTGTCCCCAATGGCTGCTGCCTGGCAGGGTGCCAGGTGCAAGTCATCAGGGATCAGTGCACCTGCATGCAAATGGGGCCATAATGACACGCAAATGGCCCCATGTGTGCCTTGCATACATTATGGCCCCATTTGCATGTCAAGTTTTGAATATCACAGTTGCTGTGCATGGCACAATGGAATTTGCGCTAGTGCATCTCCATGCTTCACTCTGGCCACTTGCAGTGCCACTCTGCCATGCACACTGGGGGTGGCCAGGGTGCGATATTCAAAGCTGCTGAGCTATAGCACAGCTCCTTTGAATATTGCTTAGTTCACACCCCTGCACAGCCAAGTTGAGCTGTGCCCAAGCTTGCACCACAGCCTGGTGCAGTTTGAATATGTGGGCCCAACTGTACATTTTATATGAATTTTTGTAAAGGCCAAAAAGTTATTGTATTCTCTATGGGCTTTGTTCAACCATCATATAGAAAATCTTCCATGGTCTTTTTTTAACTAGCCTCACCTTATTAGTTACATTTTCAGTAGCTCATTGTCAAACCAACCCTTTATACAATTCTTAGATTGAAACTATGTATAGCAATAGGGTATACATAATTCCATTGAAGCATTAAAATGCACAAAAATGTTCTCATTATTTACTTCATTTTCATTCAAAATTAGTTCCCTTCAAGCTTGACATATCTCTGCTAAGGTTTCCTTCATTCTTTGATTTTCAAAGTTACCCCACACTATTCTCTGCTTATTAAATACCTCCAGCTGTCCTTACATTTTTTGATTCAAGTCTACAGTACCAGTTTCTGCTTTCCTTATTAGTTGCAATGGCAAATGATCACTTTCTGCTCATCCAGTTACAGAGAGTGATATACAGTATATTTATATAGATCATACAGACATATGATGGCATAGTCAATACCAGATGCAACATTTCCTGACAGATGTGTATTAGGTCCCTGCAGGTCACCCTACAGCCTACCATTTGAAATACAGAGATCTAAAGAATTACAAAATTGTAAAAGTTCATTGTCAATGTTCTTAATAAATGTAGCCTCAGATATTCTTTTTTTATATACAGTTAGTTACATCAGTCTCATCCTCTTAATACATTTTCAGTGCCAGTTTTGGCATTAAAATCCCCTAGAAAATACATTCTGTGGATTCCTTAGATTTAAGATTTTGCATATTTTCCTTTCAGATAGTAAAGATACCACACCTATGATTTTTGGGGTGTCCATGATGAGGGCGCTTGGGGAAAGGGCACTGACAATAATGGTGACCATCTCTCCAGCGCATTGCAGCAATGGTGTACAGGGGATAAGGTGGCTGGATGGGGGTTGGGTGACTACAGTGACATCCTGTCACTATACATACATGCATGAGGGTGAGTGGGCATGCTCAGTGAGGGATGTGGGGGGTGGTGCCATGATTGGTTGCCATACTGACCCAATGGCATGGTGGGTGGGTTGCCAGTGTCGGTCGGCAGGCTACTAGGTTTGGGTCTGGTCACTGATGCATTTTTGTTGCGCCCCACCCAAACTTTTTTCATTAATGTTTTCACCCCCCCCAACATCCTCCAACCTAGAATTGAGAATCCTTTAGTGGGGGGGTGCAGGGTGCGAAGCACCCTGCGAAGGGGTGTTGTGGGTACAGACACCACAAAAAACATTAAAAACTAAGTCCCCGACACCCTTTTGCTGTGCACTGGAGTGTCAGAGTGCTGAAATAAATTTTTGGCACTCTTGACTTCTGCATAATGGCGGCCACCATTAGGCTTTCACTGTTATGGCATGGATCCAATTTTTGTACCTGGAGGAGGATTATGAATGTTACATAGTAGATAATCCTCATCTTTTAGTTTCAATAAATGACTAATGCTATTATTGTCTCAACAGATAGTACTTGGGCAAAGCATTTTAGGGATTATTTTAAAGCTACTAATAACCTAATAATGGTCTTCCATCCCCTCTTTTCTATCTGGAGAGCAATGAATTGTAAACCTCTCCAAGCTGAAGGTAGCTCCCTCTGTTAATCAAGTTTCTTGAAGGAAAGTAATGTCTGCTTCTAACAACAAGTCCTGCCATTCCTGACCAACTGTCTTATTTAGTACTCTGCAATGTTTCAACTACAAATCTTAACAGAATAAGATTTATTCAAAGATAATGTTGTTAATTCCTATATGGGTGGTAAAGTTGCTTCCTCATTCTGCAGGACATCAAAATGATTAGATAATTCAACAGTAGCCATTATTTATGTTCTTATCTTTTTGCATTTGTTTTTTCTCTTGTGCTCCATTTTAATTTACAGTCACACATTCTGTCAAGTCTACTATGTTTATGCCAAGAGGTCTTTTATTGTAGCTTCCTCGTAATTCAGTACACCTTTCCTCTCCCGAAATTGCATTTTTTATTGATGGTGTTCTTGTCACTAATGTTTGAGTTTGGTCTAGATGTTTTCCACCTGTTGTGGTATTGTCTAAATGGCTATCTAGCTGTTCATCTTGGGGGAGCATCCTCTGTCCCTTCCCAGATCATTCATTCTTATATTAATTATATTTTAACACCAGTTTCTCCTCTAGCTCTGCTGTACTCCTTGGATATCTTTTGTATTCCACATTCCAATAGTAAGCAAAATTAATTACCCATGATGTGAAAAACTCCTACTGTAATATCAATTTTGTTTGTCAAATGTATCTTTCTATACTCTTTCAGATATGTACAGTAACAGCTTCTTGTACTGAAAAATCTCATGAATTGGACATTTCTGCTTCCTGAGTGGCTAATTAATTTCTTAGATCACACTTTGATTTCCCAGAAATGCACTGTTTGGAACATGTTCAGGCAGTATGATCAGGAATTTAGTCAATCACATTCTGAATTCATAAGCCACTTCAATCATTCTTGATGCCATCACAAAAATGGTTAACTTCCTTACTTGATGAACACCTTCAACAAGGCCCTAAAAATAAAACTCCATTAAATGTTAATAAATAAATAAATAACTAACTATTTTTTCCACTCATAATACCTTCCTTACATACATATACAAATAAAAAAAAAGAATTAGCTGGTGCCAGCAAGGCAGGTCCTGTTTTTTTGATGTTGTTATGGTTGTTAATTTTTCTGACTGTGTTATTTCTTTTAGCATTGTACATACATATTTTAGTATAGCCATTAGTATGTCACATTTACAGATGTATTTAGTTATTGAATGCTCACAACCAACCTCACCTTTACAGTTTTTCATTATACAGCACCCACAAGGGAGGTCTTTGACTCAGTGACACTGCTTTTTACTAACTCTCCCTAGTCACCTCCAATCTTTATTTCTTCAGATTTATATAAAATTAGTAGCATTCTGAAAAGACATTAAACGTGCAGTGACTCCCCTTGTATCATTTGAAAGAAAGCAATGGGAAAAAATGCTACCTTATAAAAATACTGACACTTTATACCGCATGAGGGGGTGCTACAGCATGAGGTGGTGCTATACTCCTGAGATGTTGTCTTTTGGTTCAGACATTAAACTTGGGTCCTGTCTGCCAGTTCTAATGGTTGTTCAGGTGGACAATAAAGCTTCCATGACACTTCACAAAAATAGTAGGTGAATTTGCCCTATGTCCATGACAAGTATCCAAAACACCAGATTCTGGGTGGGTTTCCTTCTTTCTATATTAAAAAGTAATTAATTTCATGGCTGGGAAAGCAATGTCATGAACGTCAAGCAATCCAAATCCAGCCACCCTGTCCACTACATTAGTCTTTGATTCAGTTATTTGTAGTTCAGTAACAATGATCCCATAACCAGTACCAGATGTTTTACCCTATCAGTGCCTTCATCGGGGAAGGATCTGCATTAAAGTCAAACATAAAAATCTATTTTGTAAACATTATTTACCTAAAATTTCATGATATGGCTAGATACCACTTCTGAAGGTGACACTTTTAAATGTCATATGTACTATCCCCATCCCAGGTTGCATCTGGAAATGAGTCTTGGCTCAATGTGCCTTTCCCAGTTACCAAACTTTAAATAAATAAAATAATTTATGCTTGATTAAGTGTCATATTGTTAATTTGTCTGTAAAGTAATATCAAATCTGAACTTTCATGTAATATTTGATTACAGCATATGCTATGTATACTTTTCTATAACACAACTAAATACTGTACATGTCCAAACACATTTTTTAGGTATCCATGCTAATGTTAGGTGGGAGTTCCCCATCTCTGTAAAGCAGACCTTAATATATGTATTCGTGTATCATTTTGTGCTAGCAATTTTAATCATGCTCTTAAAATCTTTAATAGCTTTATGAATTTCAGTTTTGTACAAAAACATGATTTCCCTACCTATGCTAATTTAGAGTTTTCAGTCCATAGTTCTTAAGCCACAGCTGAATTCTGTATAAGAATCAACATATTTCTGTCAGAAAACCACAAAATAAAAGAAATTTATACTGATACTATATGTGACTTATGGAAAGTATTTTAGTTCCAAAAATGCATATTTCTAATTGCATGAGATAATCCTTATCTGGTCATTTCAGTGCTTATTTGTGAAGTATACCGAAATCATGACTCCCAATCAAACTTTGGGACCCACATTCAATAATATTAATAATAATAATCATTACAATGTTGTATTGGTCACCAATATACAAAGGGTTGGGTACTCTAAAGAGATAGAGAACTCACCAAAACATAATTAATGTTATCTGCATTCTAGGCAGTGCTAGTTTGAGTGATGCTGCAGCAACTGCCATATTTATATTGCTGGGCAGGGGGCTGAGCATTGCTTCAGCCATTTAGGGTGTGGAGGACATAGCAATAGTAGTGTTTGGAGGACATACCAATATTTAACCTTAGCAGTAGAGACCTCAGTGTAATTGAGATGGCCATTCAAAGTAAGGGTCAATCCTTCTCACCTTCTAAGCTTCCAAACAAATTTGAGCTGATGGTAGACTTGCACAGTTTTTTTAGATCAATAAGATTGAAAGAGTAATTTTTGAGGGAACCAGCCCAGGACCCTGTGATGAGACAAATTAGAGAAGTAGTTAATTACAAATCCAGCTACAGTCCTCCAAAAGGTGGAAACCATAATGTTGAGGCATTTATTGCATCAGTACTGCATGATGTGGAGAGACTCTTTAAACATTCAGAGACCCTCCACTTACTCATAATCTAGCCCTATCAGAAACAAGAGCAATAAAGATGTGTAGAATGGCAAATGTATTATAATCTAACACACTGACAAAGGTGGGGACATTGTAATCATGGATGTGACACAATATACTAGGATGTATAAAGATTTGTTAGATGTTGAAGAGAATTATGAAAAATTGAGAAGTGACCCCCATACCCAAATACAACAGTGTATTCAGCAGATATTGCAGGAAGCAGTTGAATTAGGACATATACATGGGTGGAAGAAAGAAGTATTAGAAACTAGATTTCCCAAATTCTTGAATTTTATGGATTACCTAAGATTCATAAGGATGTGAGTAACCCTTCTGTGAGGCCTATAGTTCCTGGCAATAAATCTGTGCTTGAAAATATCTCTAGTTTTATTCACTATTATGCACAGTCAGCAGTTTTAAACATGCAAAGCTACATAAAAGACACTACTGATGTTCTGTCCTTAAAACAACAATTTAATGAGACTACAGAATGTGGAAATTTTATTTTATATAGCATAGATCTGAAGGATCTGTTTACCTTGATCCCTCATGCTAAGGGACTTCACAGCTTAGAGATAAGGATTCAAAAAGTGAACAGAGATGATATGCCACCCATATGTACAGTTTTGGAGTTGGCTAGGCTTGTTTCATATGAGAATTGTTTCTACTTTGAGGAACAGTCCTACAGACAGAGAAAAGGTATAGCCATGGGAAGTACCATGGCCCCAGCTTATGTTAATTTATACATGGAGCATTTTGAAACTCAGTTTATTCTAACCCCCATCTACAATACATTTTTCTCTAAGAGATTGGTTTATAAGTGGTACATTGATGATGTGCTTACCATTTGGATCAGCTCTATGCTGGAATTACACCTATTCCATGCCTACATTAACTCTTTCACTGATAATATGAGGTTTGTTCTGGTGGTGAATGAGAATGAGGTACCCTTTCTTAACATAATGATCTATAAGAGAAATGGGAAGTTAAAAACAAGAATAAAGAGAAAAGTACAGACTGAAATACAATGTTGCATGCTGAATTGGGCGTGGAGGTTTGGGGGATGCCCTGTGTGTTACAAGTTGGCAGGCCTCAGGTGGGAGGTCAAGGGGATAAGGAAGCAGTCGGAGGGAGGGAGGGGTGGGATGGAGAGGGAAGGGGGAAGGAACCATATGATGATAGGTGAGGACAAAATGGCATACCCCAGTGTATAGGGGTGGGAGTGAGAGGACTAGGACCACATGGCCACTTTGGGGGGGGAACACATGAAAATATCGATGTATGGTCTTCACTTCAAAAGGAGGGGGTGACCCAGAGAGAGCCAAGGAAGGGGAAGGGGAGGGGGACAGGAATGGGCAAGCTTGGGGTAGGCATCACACTTACAAATCGCTTCACCCTGTTGTACCTGGATAATGAGATGGAAGAGGCTGGCGGGCAGGAGGGTGCAGGATGATGGGGAGGGATTCATCAGGTGTCGGAAGGAGGCAGGAGATGGGGGGCCTGATCCAAAGGAGGGTAGGGCATGGAGAACGTGAGACCAGGGCACCAGATGGGAAGAGAGGGGGGCAGGAGCCTGGGTCTGAGGAAGGTAAGGCAGAGGGGGATGCACAGGACAGAGTCAGGGTGGATAAGGCCAGGATCCAGGACAGGGCATAGCTGAGGAAGGGAAAAGCAGACAAGGAGGGGGGTGAGATGGGGAGCACTCTGGGTAGGCCAGCTCCGAGACTGGACTTTCCAGAAGGGGGGGTGTAGAGAGAACTAGGGCAAAAGGGTCCATTACTGCAGAACCAGTGGGGTGGGGAGTGAGGGGAGAAGGAAAGCAGGAACAGGAGGCCTGGATGGAGACGTCAATGACAACAGACCAACCGGAAAAGAGTTAAGGGGGGCAACTAGTGATACTCAGGCTGTGAGGGGTGTGAGGAGCAAGCTGGGACAGGGAGACAGAAGAGGGAGCCTGGAAGGGGACAATCAAACTAGTGATGCCAAGGCTGTGGGAGGAGCGAGGAGCAAGCAGGGGGCCATAGTCAGGAGAAAGAGTCTGGAAGCCACATACAGACCTGTGACCCCCAAGTTGCAGGGGGTGAGAGGAGAAAACTGGGGGACTTAGGTAGAAGAGGGAGCCTGGAAGGGCACGCACAAAATAGAGACATCCAGGCTGTAGGGGGTGCAAGGAGCAAGCTGGGGGATGAAGACAGAAGGAGGAGTATGGAAGGGCACAAACTGGCTAGTAACTTGGGGGGAGAGGTGAAGGTGATCCTACTGGGTGACTCCATGATTAGAGGTATCCAGTGGGAGGGGTTTGGGGAGGGAAAAGGCAGCCTAGTCAAGGTTAAATGTATTCCAGGCCTATCAGTACATAAGGCCAAATTTCAGCTATACTCAATGGCAAGAGAATGCAAAGCATCCCCAGACTTTCTAGTTTGCCTGGGAACAAATGATTTAGAAGGGAACAGTGAACTGGAGATACAGGCAAGATTCAGGGAATTAGCCAGGGTTTGCCACTCTATAGGTTGCTCATTCTCCTTTTCTGAGAAACTGCCAGTACCAAGGGCAAGTGGGGAAAATAAGAAAAAAACTTAGGGAGGTGAACCAGTGGCTCAGGGAGTGGTGCAAGTCAGAAGGGTATGGATTGATGGGGGACTGGGGTGATACATGGGAAGAGAAGGGGCTATATGCCAGGAATAGGCTGCATTTCAATATGGAGGGAAGGGAGATCCTTAAACTAAAACTTTTTGGATTCATTGGTGAAAGGTGGGGTTTAAACTTGTAAAGGGGGGAGGGATAGAAAGACTGAAAGCCCCAGCGAGGAAGCTTGGGGGTTCAGGACTTGATCATGCAAAGCAGGCTGTGGGTAGTGTTAAAAGACTAGGTGGAACTGAGGGGGGAAGTGAGACGGGGGGATTGCACTGGGCTGAGAAGCCTGGAGAGGGGGGAGGGGGTCGTGTGGAGGATGGTCCTGATCAATGACAGGAGCATGGGCAATAAAATGCCAGAGCTCCGGGCAATGCTAGTTGAGGATGCAGCAGACCTGGCGGCAATTACTGAGACATGGGCCACCCAGAGGCATGATTGGGACCTAAATTTAGAGGAATACACAATGTTTAGGAAGGATAGGGGGGTGCGAAGCGGGAGGGTGTGGCATTGATAGTCAAAAATTACATAGCACTTGGTGGAATCGAGGAGGCAGAAGGAGATGTGAAGGCAATTTGGGTAACTCTACAAACGAGGGGTGGTAAAAGATTAAAAATAGGAGTGGTGTACAGACCCCCCGCAATGGAAGCAGAACAGGAGGATGATCTGGGTGAGAACATCAGGGGTCACTGTGGCCTCGGAAAGGGCAGGGTGGTGATCATGGGTGACCTGAACATGCAGGTGGCAGACTGGGGCATTATGACATCCTCAGTGGCCAGGGAGCAGAGGTTGATGGATGTCTTCCAGGATGCCTTCCTAGTCCAGCATGTGGGGGAGCCTACTAGGCAGGATCGCATCCTGGACATTGTCCTAGCAGATAGTGACCAGATAAGGGGCCTGGAGGTGAGCAGCCCATTTTCAGGCAGTGACCATGCCACAGACTGGTTTCTTATGTTCTTAGGTGAGAGGAAATTTGCACTAACGCAGAAGTAATAGATTTCAGGGAGGCGGACTTTGAGGGCATGGGGAGGATTCTTAAAGGGTGCTTGGATGAGATAAGGCCAGACATGGATGCTGGTAGCTTGTGGGAGACCATTAAGAAGGGAGTGCAGGAGGCTTTGAGGGCTTGTGCAAAGGTAAGGCACAAGCAATGTAGGGCCACTAAGCCATGTTGGTGGACCTGGGAGGTGCAGGAAGTGGTGAGGGAGAAAAAGGCTACCAATGCATGCTTAAAGCGCTCAAGGGGGCTAGGGAGAGGGGAGAGTATGATTTCCTGGCTAAGAGGGTCACCAGGGTGGTAAGGAGGGGCCAAGGTGAAGAAGGAGCTTAAGCTGGCCAGGGATATGCACAGGGAGGAAAGGGATTCTATAGATACATAGGTGAGAAAAGAAAAGTGAAGGCACAGATCAGCAGGATTAGAACTGGGGTGGGGGATGGGCACAGGAAGCTGGGGAACAAGCAGAGGTGCTAAATGAGTACTTTGCCTTTGTCATTACCAGGGGAGGTGGGGGATCTTTACAACCTGATGGTAGGGTAGAGGACCCCACTGAAACAGGAGGTCAGTTGGAGACTGAAGGACTGGATGAGACTAGGGCAGGGGACCGGTCGTATCTAGAAGGGGAGAAAAGGATGCATGAGGAGAGGGGATGGGAGGGTGAAATCACAGCAGATAGGGTGAGAGAGTCCCTCCAGTTGCTAAAGACTGAGAAGGTGCCAGGGCCAGATGGGCTGCATCCAAGGGTGCTGAAGGAACAGGCGAATGTGCTGGCAGCTCCACTGGCCTCACTGTTCAACATCTCCCTGATGACAGGGTGGGTGCCTCAACATTGGAAGGTGGCTCATGTGGTGCCTATCCACAAGGGGGGTCCAGAGAGGAGATGGGGAATTATAGGCCCATTAGCCTAACTTCTGTGGTAAGCAAGGTTATGGAGGGCATTATCAAGGAGAGGCTGGGGAGGCAGCTGGAAAGGTTGGGACACCTGGATGACAGGCAGTATGGTTTTGTTCCAGGGAAGTCATGCCAGTCTAACCTGGTGGAGTTTTATGACTGGGTGACGGGTGTCCTGGACCGACATAGGCTGGTGGACATTCTCTATCTTGATTTCAGTAAGGCGTTTGATTCTGCACCCCACAATGGCCTACTAACAAAGCTGGGGGGTGGGGTGGGGGGGTAGTTACTCAGGTGGGTGGAAAACTGGCTTACGGGGTGAATACAGTGAGTGGTGGTTGGAGGGATAGTCTCCTCCCCCAGGAGGGTCATCACTGGGATCCCCCAGGGTTTAGTCCTGGGGCCACTCCTGTTCAATTCCTATGTCTCGGACATAGGGTGGGGTGTTAGGAGTAGGTTGAGTCTCTTTGCAGATGACTCAAAGTGAGAGCACTGGCAGGCAAGCAGGAGGAGAGAGAGAGGACTTGCAGGGGGATCTGGATACCCTGGGAGGCAAGGAAGTGGGGGTTGAAGTTCAATGCAGGGAAATGTAGGGTTCTGCATCTGGGGGACAGAAACCCAGGACATGAATACACCCTAGGGGGGACCACACTGCAAGTCACATTGGGTGAGAGGGACTATGGGATAGTGGTGGACAGCAAAATGAATAACACAGAGAATTGTCAAAGAGCTGCAGCAAAAGCAAACAGGATACTGGGCTACATAACCAGGGGGATTACATCCTCCCTCTGTATAGTGCTCTGGTTAGACCGCATCTCGAGTACTGTGCGTAGTTCTGGAGACCCCATCTTAAGAGAGACAGTCCAGCTGGAGAGGGTCCAGAGGAGGGCTACCAGGATAATTCAGGACATGGAGTGTAGGACCTATGAGAAGAGACTGGATGAACTCAATCTGTGTGCATTGGAGGAGAGGAGAGGAGGGACAGAGGGGACATGATAGAGACTTTCAAGTATGTAAAGGGAATAAATAAGGGCAGAGCCAGGCAAGTGTTCAGGCTTAAGAAGGGGGGAACTACCAGGGGGGCACGAGTGGAAGCTGGAAGGGGGGAAGTACAGGGGGGAGGCAGGAGACCCTTCTTCACAGAAAGGGTAGTGGAACCATGGAATGCACTGCCCAGAAGTCTGGTGGAAGAGACCACGGTGGAAGGATTCAAGAAGGGAAGGGACAGGTACAGGGGGAAGCTGAGGTCAGGGAGGGCCACCTCTGGGACTGGGGTGGGTGGAGGAGCAAGTTCCCAGTAGGGGGCTAGCTTCCGAGCAGACACGATAGACCATGAGGCCTATTCTGCTGGCTTTAACTATGATACTATGATAGCTATCATTCAAAACATTTAAAGAAAATATTCCATATTCTCAAATGTTGGGAGTCAAAAGGAACTGGAGTAAAGAAAACAAAAGAACAGTTTCAATCCATGGCTGATAGGTTTCTATCAAGAGGGATATAATCAAAATACCATCCAGAATGCACTTATGAGGCCAAAAGAAGAACAATACATTTAAAAAGATGTTACCTCTGAGGGGAAGGTGCTTTCTCTGGCCTACTCTATTTTTGCTGAGCTGATTAGGAAATTAATCACCAACCATTGAGAAATTTTAAAACCTACAGGTATTCCTGAACTATGTGTGCTCCCTACTGTAGCTTTAAAAAGAGTCAGCACCCTTAGAGATATAGTGGTACACTTGTAACAAAAGAAAATGGAAGGAACAGGGACACAATTATTGTTGGGATCACTAAAACCAGGTATGCATCCCTGTGGAAGATGTGTACCTTGCAGCAACACTTTATCAAAAATAAATCAGAAATTCAGCACCCTAATTGGAATAGTAAATTCCCCATTAAAATGTTTTTGAATTGTGATTCTGTTCATATTGTTTACATTCTGACGGGTCCTTGTTCTAAATATTATGTAGGCAAAACCATCAGGCTTTTAAAGCTGAGGATCAGTTCAGATGGATAGATCTTCCTCCTCAACTTGTATTTGTTGTGGGTGCTCTGAAGGAACATTAAAACATATACTGTGGAACTGTCCTCTGGTTGCCCCATTTTGGCAAACTATCTGACACTCATTAGACCCACTTTTAAGCTTAGATTCTCATTTTATCCCACAGGTCTGCCTAGTGGGTCATTTCTTGGAGGATGTAATTGACTGTCATAAGAGTTTCATATCCTTAATTGCCAGTGTGGACAAATTAATTATAGTCAGGTACTGGCTGGATGACTCTGTTCCCTCCTTTAGACAATGGCACTCGGAAATACTCCAAGCTCTTGAATTGGAAAGACATATTGTTCACTGGCAATTTTGTCAGGATGGTTTCATGAGGCGATGGGGTCCCTTACTGGTCCTTCTTCCTATTTCACAGTCCACCTAGTTTTCTCTTCTCCACCTTTTCTCTTCTTTCTGGTGATTATCTTATCATGCTTTGGTTGTGGGAGCGGGGTGGGAGGATTTGTTGGGTGTGTTTGGGGGGTATTGGTTGTTAGGTAATAGTGATAGTGATGTTCTCTGCCTGCTTTTGTTAAATGTTTACATTGTTATTGTTTTTTATACATTGTGATTGGTGCTTATGGTTCATTCTGTACGATGATTATTGTGTTTTCTATATAAGTTCTATAAAGTATATTAAATTGCAAAAAAAAAGCTGAGAATCAGTGAACTTAAGCTCTCTATAAGAACCATGAGTGAAGGGTCTCCAGTAACACAACATTTTAACAATGAGTGGCATAATGCAGCATCATTACGATTTTGGGCTATGAAGAGAGTAGAACCACCTGCCCAGTGTGGAGATTGAAAACTGCCCTACAGAGATGAAAAATGCACTGGATATACATGTTGGATACCTTAGACAGTAGATTAGGGATGAATAAGGAGGAGAACTGGACTGTCTGCTGGTAATACCATTAATCTGCCCCCCCCCACTGGTCTGGAAACTCCCAACCCCCCTTTTTCTTTTTGTCTTTTCCAACTTGCTATTTTGTATTCATATATGCTTTAGGAGTACATTAATGGGTATGTTTTTATTTTATTGCTACGCTGTCCTTATGCTTAGGTTTTAGAAATATATTAGGTCGCATATGAATATATATATATTAGGTTGCATTTGGTATATGGGAACACTTCAGCTGTAGACCTAGCGCTAATCATCTTCTGCTTTGGAAATATGTGATATTTTGAATAATTTTCTGGCCTGTTTACTAGTTTAATATAATTGAAAATGATTACTATCTTTCCACTACTGCATAAATATCTGTCTGACACTGATGTTAAACTATGGGTTCTTGCTTTGACTGATGTACAAAGATGGAAAATAGCTTATGGACTTTTCAATTGAAGCTAACAAATATTTGAACTATTTGACCATGTTGTGGCATTGTGCCATGCTCACATTATGCTGCATCCCCTCTCTTTTACTGTAGTACTTGCTGCTAGATTCAGGGGGCTGAAAGCATGCATTGGAGATTCTGAAGACTCATAGTCCATCCTTGTGAATCTCCTGATCCAAATGCATAACAACATTGCATAGCAACGGTGAACTTTGGCAGTCAGGTCAGTCTTCCAGATGTTGTGACATCTTGTGATGTCCGATGGTGCCGGGTAAGGATTGGTTGAAGCATCTCGCAACCCCCTACCCAGCAATATAAATATGGCAGTTCCTGAAATGTTCAGCGTCACACATACTGAGTGCTGCCTGGAATGCAGATAACTTTCATTATGTTTCAGAGAGTTCTCTATCTCTTTAGAGTACCCAACCCTTTGTGTATCAGGCACCGAAGAGATGTACAACATTACTAATATTTTTTACTTTTAATATGTATTTTATCCCCCTGGTCTCTCCAGCAGTCCCCATCTGATTGCCCCCCCAGCTCTGTTACATGGCTCCCCAGGACTTACCTTCACTGCTGTCACCTGCCACAGGAACATGGCTGTGCTTGGCTATCAATGCAGAACCTGCGGGGGGGGTCCAACTTCATCCCTCTGGCTGAGGGTGTTTTCCACCTGGTTTCTCCCTGCATTCTCCTCCTGTTACTGTGGCATGACACATCAGTGTGCATACGTAAGAGCATACACACACTGCAGAGTCCCACAGCACCCTCCCTTCATTGGTGTCCATGACACATTCTGCCCACAAGCCTCCACCTGGAGCAGTCATTCAGCAGGTCTCAGGCCTCCACCTGGGGGCAGTCATTCAGTGGGACTGCCAAGTCATCCTCCCTGGGAGAGAAGAACTGTCCTCCAGATGCTTAGTCATCTGTCTCCCTCCCTGTTGACCCCTGGCAACCCACTCACACATGGGTCGCCGACATGGCAGGAGGTAAGGCACCAATGCTTCAGCTCTCCATGCTCCTGGGCCAGCTCATTACTATTATGTTTTTAATGTAGGTTCTGATGTTTGAGTGAGAGTTCTGACTTCAGTATACTTCACAACTGAGCACTGAAATAACCAGATAAGGATTATCTTACGCAATTTGAGGTATTAACATTTGGAACTAAAATAAGTTCCATAAGTCAAATATAATATTAGTATAAATGTCTTTTATTTTGTGGTTTACATACAGAAATATGTTAATTCTTACACAGAATATAGCAGAGGTTTAAGAACGATGGATTGAAAACTCTAAATTAACAAAAGTAGAGAAATCACGTTTTTATACAAATCAAGTGAAATTTGTAAAGCTATTGTAGATTTTGTGATCATGATTAAAAAATTGCTAGCACAAAATTATACACAAATATGTATATTAAGGTGTGCTTTACAGAAATGAAGAACTTCCACCAAACAAACATTAGCATTGATATATAGAAAACATGTTTGGGAATGTATTTTACTAGTGTTATGGAAAACTATACATAACATAACTGTATGTTGTAATCAAATAATACATGAAAATTTAGATTTGACATTATTTATAAAGACAAATTAATAATAAGAAATTGGATAAAGAGGGTTGACCAAATAAAGGGCAGACCCCATTGTCCTAAGGCCCGGACATGTGGTGTGTGGAAGTCTGGAGGCTGGGAAGGGGAGGTGGGGGGAGGGGAGGATTGAAGGAAGCGTGAGATCACAGAAGGGGAGGACCCAATGAGGTCACAAATAGGGTGGGCAAAGGGGCAGGATAGGAACGGTGAGGCGGTAACCCAGGATTGGCCAAGAAAGCTAAAGAGGAAGGGCCTAATTGGGCAGTCATAAGGGACTGCACAGCCAGGGGAGCTCACAAATTTGCTCCACGAGATTTTTCCTCTGGAAACACATCAGTTTGGCTCATTTGTTAGTAGGCAAATAAAAAAAAATAGAGAAATGAGTAAAGCGCTTTAGTTAAAGTGATTTACCAAGTTTTGATATATGAACGCATATACTGTATGGTGACCCAATATAGAACTGATTCGCAATGTATTTTGATAGATGCATAGCCTATTTTAGCAAATTAAATCAGGTTTTCACCCTCACAAACCAGGAAGTGTCATTTTGTGTATTGGAGCCTGTACTTGGTGACCTTTGACACTCATTACCTTTGCAATGTCACCACAGGGAGATCTGTGCTGTGCAATTAAAATTAATTCTTGGTCACAGCAATTCTGTCTTGATAACAGAGCTCTTGGCTACAGCATGCAGCATGACAATAGCAATGTCAAACAGTTCATTTTCAGGGTCCGATGATGAAAGCATTATGTTGTCCTGCACTAACAGTGATCTTTCGGACACTGACATAGTGCCACAATTTGACAACCACTGCATAGTAGATCCCCATAGGGATGACCCTATGACAGCAGCGAGAATGATGTGGGCAGTAGCTCAGGCAGTCAAAGCAGTAGTCCCGATCCTTTCCAGTACAGTAGTGAGAGCAGACTTAGCAACACGGACTGTTAATATTTTATTTTGCTACTTAGTGCTACAGTTTGGTTCCTGTCATTGCTGTCATTTTACTGAGCAAAATTGAGGTATGGTGTGTGCTCTGTTATTCCCAGCATCGATGTGCCCACACAAATGCTAGTGACAGTACTCTGGGTTTTTATATTACTTTTTTTTGGGGGGGGGTAATTGCTTTCCTTATGCTAACGAGTTGTTGACCACTCCAGCTTGACACTGAGAGCACGGCTCGATCTGGTGGCATTGCTCGAGCAACATAAATGTCTCACAATTTGTCCAATTCCAATTTGTCCAAATTTCTCACCTGGTACTAGTTAGTAGTGACCTCCCGCCAATTGATTTATCAGTCACTCACTCTGATGGCGCACAGGGTGGAAATTACAAGCAGGCACCTTGTACCCCAACCACTCCAAATCCCCCAGCTGCTCACATACACTTAGAAAAATGCTGCAGCATAGAACTTTTATTATCTGTAAATTATTTATACTGTTTGGGTCTGTCTTTGCCCTAGTGCCAACTGGTCTATGCTATAGCTTTCTTCTCTGTGTATGTGTGTGTTTGGGGGTGGGCGTCCTGCTTGTACTTTCCCCTTTAGAGGTATCAGTGATTGATTAACGTGTTGAAGTCACCGGTTCCCCTGTTTACGGCATGTTATAAATTTTAAACTACAAATTATTGCACCAGCTTTGTGTTACCTCTAAGCGCTCAGGAACTATATAGACTGCAGCTGTCATTAGTGTCTGCATAAGCATCTGTAATACCATCCTGGCATTGGCTTATTGCTGCTTCATGTGTGCCTCCAGGTGCATTATGAATTGAGCAAAAAATACACAGTACAGTCGGTGATCATCCGCCACCCCCCAAGGTTAAAAATGGCACTGCCAATATTCTTCTCATGGAGAAAGAGACTGCATTTATGTTTAGATAGCCTAAGTACCATTTGATTGGTCCACTACAAAAAGGGACATATCCTTCGGTAGGTACTCAAGTGTTAGACTGTATTTGAACTACCCTTCGTCACTTATGTCACCATACTTCATTACCACTTTGGTCTGTCTCAAGCTGTTTGTGTTTTCCCATTTTTTCCATTACAGTGGATCTCTGATGCACATGCGTAAAGTGTACAGCAAATACAACAGATACTGCACTATACTGTCTTGCATGCTTTACCAATGTCATGGTGCATTGTGTAGACTCCCTGCATTCATTGCTGTGTAGCCCATATTTTGGTTCAGACATTATTCCCTAAGTATGCTGAACTGACTAGCACACTTTGCAATACAACACCATAGAAGCCGTACTTTGGTACCACAGTGCCGGGAGAGGATGGCAACTGCAGTCTCTTCTTTTGCTGATGCTCCGGAGCACATACAATGATGCTATAATCCTAATTATAAATAAAGACTGCATGTTAAAATGTTAAAAAACTAAGCGTTTTTAATTTTGAGATACACTGTAAACTATGTACAGTATAACTATGTACAGTATATAACTGATTTTATAGCATTCATTTATAAACTTAGCAAGGAGCTGGCAAGCTGGAGAAACAATTCAGTGCACCATGTCTCTTTATTCATGCACATCTAAGCATACAGTACTTTGGTGATCAGTGTTATGGTGCTTACATGAGAACACCAAATGAGCCCAAGAAAACACAGGAGCACAAGAAAAAATATAAACTGTCTATAATGATGGTGACAATCAGAAATGCAATAGCAAAGGCAGTTTACTGAAGCAATCACACTGGAAGCAGCACTTGCCAAAAATACACAGTTTATTGCACTGTTCTCCTGGGATTGGACTGTGCAGCTCAGTGCTTATACTCTTGCTCCACATTTTTTTTAAGGGTTCTGAAAGAACTCTTAAAACTGAAGGTGGACAAAGCAATGGGGCCTGATGGGATTCATCCCAGAATTCTAAAAGAACTAAGGGTAGAACTAGTGACACCACTGACTACCCTCTTTAACAAATCATGGGAGGATGGGGTGGTACCTGAGGACTGGAGGAGGGCAGATGTGATTCCCCTTCACAAAAGTGGGAGCAAGGCAGAAGCAGGGAACTATAGACCTGTTAGTTTAACCTCAGTGATAGGGAAAATGATGGAATCACTTCTAAAGGAAAGAATTGTCGCGTATCTGGAGGCCAGAAGGGCCCTGGACCCTAGGCAGCATGGATTCACAGCGGGAAGTCATGCCAGACGAATCTGATAGATTTCTTTGACTGGGTGACCAAAGTAGTAGATCAGGGAGGGGCTGTGGACATGGCCTACCTAGACTTTAGCAAGGCATTTGACACAGTCCCACACAAAAGATTAATATATAAGTTAGCCAGCCTGGGAGTGGGTCCCAAGATGACAGCCTGGGTAAAGAATTGGCTGGAGAATAGGACACAGAGAGTAATAGTAAATGGAGTCCACTCAGAAGAAAGGAGGGTTACTAGCGGGGTACCGCAGGGTTCAGTATTAGGACCAGTCCTCTTCAATGTCTTTATAAGCGACATTGCAGAAGGACTGGAAGGAAAAGTATGTCTCTTTGCAGATGACACTAAGATCTGCAACAGAGTTGATGCACAGGGTGGGGTGGAAAGGATGAGAAGGGACTTGGCAAGGTTAGAGGAATGGTCAAATGTATGGCAGCTTAGATTCAATGCTAAGAAGTACAAGGTAATGCACCTGGGAAACAAAAACCCAGGGGAAGAGTACACAATGGGGGGTGAGATACTAACAACAACAAAAATGGAAAGGGACCTGGGGGTAGTCATATCAGATGACCTAAAGGTGGGCAAGCAATGTGAGAAGGCAGCAAGGAGGGCTGGGGGATACTGGGATGCATAGGGAGGCATCACCAGTAGAAAACAGGAAGTTATTATCCCTCTGTACAGACAGCTGGTGAGACCCCATCTGAGTACTGTGTGCAGTTCTGGAGACCCAATCTCGCAAAGACATAGACAGGATGGAAGCTGTCCAGAGGAGGGCAACTAAAATGGTGCAGGGTCTGTACGGAGGACATATGAAGAGAGACTAAGGAGTTAATATGTATAGCCTCGAGGAAAGGAGGGAGGGGGACATGATAGAAACTTTCAAGTACCTCAAGGAATCAACAAAGTCCAAGAGGGTAGCATCTTTCAAAAAAGTGTGCAAGAGCAGGGCACAATTTGAAGATAGAGGGGGCGGCTCAGAGGTAATTTAAGGAGTATTTTTTCAGAGAGGGTTGTGGATGCATGGAATGGCCTTCCGGAGGAGGTTGTGGAGTCAAAATCAGTGGTGGAATTCAAGCATGCATGGGATAGTCATAAGGCGGGTGGGGGTAGGAAGAAGTAGGCTGCTGGTTAACTAGGATCTGCAGCTTATCCAGTAGGTAGGGAAATGGGCAGACTGGGTGGGCCAAGCGGTCCTTATCTGCCGTCACATTCTATGTTTCTATGTTTCTATTAAAATTCTGAACTGCTGAAAAAGTCATCCATTTAACACAGACCTATATGTACCAATACTGAAAAGCTTACTTCAATTTATAGATCTGCCCAGTTCAAAAGTTGTCCTTTTGTGTCCCAATACGCTACAGATTAAAGCTCCACTCAGTTAAAAAATGTATTTTTTTATACAGACTTGTTGCTATAATGATGTACTTGCAGCACTTATTAAAACTGTAACACTGTACTCAAGCACTGTAGATTGTGATGTTCCTAGAACCAATGGACCTAGGACACAGAGCTGAGTCAGATAAGCAAAACTGAAAATCAGGAGAAATCCCCACTTCTGCAATCCCAAAAGCAAGTGTAACAGCTGCCAATATAACTAACAGTTTCAGTCATCAGTGCTGTCATATTTGCCAGTTCAGTTTTGGATCTGCACTCACTGAGGCTGGGTCCAGGAAAGATGAATGAACAAGCAGTGAGAAAGGTGCAATGGGAACACCTTCCCTGTGCTGATGTCACTCATGCATGTGGATGCACTGCTCATGTGCAAACTTCAAACAAAGAAAAAACATGTAGAGACAACTGTGGCACAAAAATGTAAAAAAACTAAGCATCTGAATATATTTAATAGTTAACTTCAGGGCAGCTGAGCATCGCATCACTCAATGAAGGGAAGGTGATCTGCAAACATGACATCGGGGGAAGTTGGTAAATCACTTTAAGTGGTAATTTAATGTAAAAAAAAAACAAAGAAGTAGTTTTGAGGTGAAAACACAGGGGGACTGAACAGGTGAGTACTCCAGAAACTGAAGAAAAGAGGTAAGGAAGCTCTGTTTTACTCAAGTTAGTGGCGACAAGAGGAGCCCTAAGAGAAGGGGTACACACTTGCTGAGAGTGTTTTTTTCTTTTTGCTCACCTACCTTATAATCTAGAGGAATGACAGTGGATGTTTTGTTTCTTCTGCTTGGTTTTATTCACCTGTTTTGTTTTTTTTTATATTGGGGTGATTCCCTGCAGATTTGGGGTTTTTGTCCTGTTGATTTCGGTGGCTGGGCTCTCAGTCTGTTTGGGGCCTTTTTGCCCAAATATAGAAATGCTAGAAGCAGGTCGCCATCCAAAGGCAACAAGAGTTTGTCTGTAGCACCATGTTTTCGAATCTGTTTGGTTTTGAAGCATTTTTGAGGAGCGCTGCATGCAGTGACAGTAGTGTATGATTTGTCACTGGCCCACGGGCTGTCTGCACTAGTAATTTATGGCTCAGGGGTGGGAGGGACTGCACCCTTGCGACAAATCTCTTAGAGGTGCTCCAGAGCAGACAAGAGTGGGTAGATACAGACCCACAGGGCCAGGATAGTGGACAAGGTTATTTGGACAAAAAGCAGCAGTTTTAGCGGCCAGGGGTTGGACTGGGGAGAGTGAAAGAGATGAGCGGCCTACCACATGGCGTGGCATGTGATGTTATCACCACATGGTCTCCAGAACCTGATTGGCCTCAGAAGCAAGGAGCAGTGAAACAGGACTGAGGAGGACTGACCCATTTAATGCTGTGTTTGGTGTCATTTAAAAAAATTAAAGGTTGGGTCCACCTCTCCTTGGGAAATTGAGTGGGTGAAGCGTGAGTGGAGGGGGAACAGAAGCGGCAGCCAGACATCAGGAATATCGGCCCTTGGGGTGGCATTCATTCTGTGAAGCAGCTAGTGCTGCAATTCATGAGAATGATTTTTGAACCTGGAGGGTTGGTTTTCAGCTCTTGGGGTGGTGTTTAGGTTTGAGCAGCAGGTAGTGCTGCAATTCGAGTGGATGGCTTTGTGCCTGGGTGTTTTTGGGACCTGTGGGCCAGCCCAGCTCTCCAGGTGGTTAGGGGAAAGCTGGGGCAGTTTCCTTTCATTGTTTAGACCAGACCAAAGGTTTTGTTTGGACAGTGGGGCAATGGAGGCCCCGCGTGGTTCAGGGCTGTCCTGGTGATGGCTGCAACATCAGGGGAGCGCAGATGACATTATCACCTAGGGATGTGGGTGGAAAGGGACTCCAGGTGAGGCATTTATGCATGCCAGGCACCCCTGTCTAGCAGTGCTTGAGGGTCTTCAGGAATAATTTAGGGGCTGTTGGTGCCCTGGGGGGTGTTTCTGTCCAAGGTGGTGGACCTCACCCCCACCCAGGTCTTTTTATTTGGGGACCAACAAAAGAATGATAAAAGGTGGCACAATGGTGAAAGGTGGTCAAGGAAATGCAATTGGACAGGCAAGCCTGTCCCTCCAGTTAGGGAAAGGTGGCATAGAGCCCAAAGGGTAACGTGTGAACTGCAGCTTCCCCAAAAAAGGGGGGGCACGCAGGCCAGAAGGCCCCTTTAGCTGTGGCAGAAATCCCCCCACAGCAGGAGCACCACCACACAATTGCACTTTGTCATTGCCTGTTGGAGCAGAGTTTTAAGCTGAGTGGATAGCCAGGTGGGAACCGGTATGGAGATATTAACCAGGTGACCAGAGATGTGGGGTGATGCCCATCATTCCCCATTTGTATATGGTGATACTGGGCCAGTCAATGCAGGGCATTAATGTATGTTTGATTTTTCACTAGATAAACTGAACCAGAAGGATGGCCCCAAGGAAACAGAAGCCGACCAAGCAGGCATGCTATTGAGCAGTGATGGACCTGGTGGAGAAGGCCAACTGATTACTGGAGGTGGCAGAGCCAGACAGTGGGGAAACAGGCAAAAAGCAGAAGGGAAAACAGGGGAAGGCACATGAGTGGAACAATAGAGTACCAAAACCTCCAGGTGGCCCGGAGCCCACTACAGGGATTCCTGAGCTAATACTGACAGCTCCTCTACTCCCACCCCCTTGTAACCCCAAACTGAAGCCAATGCCAGTGACAGAGCCATGCCGGTGCTGCTGCCAGAGCCTCCTATGCCTGTTCTTCCTCCATTTTCCCCAGATCCGGTACTGCCATCACCAATCTCAATACCCGCACACAGCCTGCCAGGAGTGCCCAGGCCAGGACCAAGCACCCCACAGCCAACCACAGCAGGTATTCAGGTGGTGACACTTGAGAGTAGTGTCAAACAGTATGTGTAGCAGATTTTGAAAGCCATGGGGGATAATGGCCTTGGGCAGTTAGAGAAGGCCTTGGGAGAAATAAAAGGGACAGGGGGAGAGGGAGGGAGCATGGGGGGGGGTCAGGAGGCCTGATGATGGGTAGAGAAGTGGGGGTGCCTGGTGTACGGCTAGGGGACCATTTTCCTACAGCCATGAAGGAGAAGATATGGAAGAGAGAATATGTCTACATGTTCGCCCTGGCGAACGTTGACAACATGGATCAATATGAAGAGAAAGACAGTTTCAAAAAGAAAGACATGGTGGTGGCAGTAGTGATGTTAGGAAAGGGGAAGGGAGATAAGTTGTGCAAAGGGAAAACATGGGACAATTGGTCCACGGGTTTCACCTACTTCATGGCAATAGTTGTTGAGAAGTGGCCAGAACTTGCCACCCCACTCCTGGCTTGCTTGCTCATAATCAAGAATGCATATAAAAAAGGGGGCCATAGCTGGCTGAAGTATGATAAGAAATTCAGGAAAAGGATGGCACATTTTGGGGATGTGAAATGGGATGCCAGGCAACTAGATCTCTGGCTAGAAATTTATACAGGGCCAACCTAAATGGAGGCTGAAGGGGATAAAAAAGTGGGGGGGTGACATCAAAGGTTTGTTGGGGATTCAACAGGGCATTTTGTTCCTGGGCTAACTGCAGCTTCTGATACGTGTGTTCCAAGTGCGGGGAGCACCATCCAGTGTCGAAATGTAAATACAACTGGGAAAAAGGGTCCAGCAGCCAGAACAACTTATACCAGCAGCCCTTTCGGATGAATCAAGGTACCTTTAGGGGGCAGCAATGGGGAGAGAAAATCAGGGGTGAGGGTGGGAGGCACACCTACCACATGTGACATCAGTACAATTGAGAGGCCATCAGGCAGTGGTTTCCAGGTGGCCAGCGCATCCATCAAGGTTGAGGCCATTGAAAGGTGCTTGAGGGAATACCCAGACCGGGATGTGGCAAAAACATTGCATGCAGGTTTTCGGGCAGGTTTCAGTTTACAATTTAGGGGCATTAGGAAGAGGACAAGGGCAAAGAACCTCAAGTCTAAACAGGGGAAGGAAGAACTGCTAGCACAAAAAATTCAGAAAGAAATAATAGCAAGGAGGATGGAGGGGCCATTTGCCACCCCCCATTGCCCAACTTGAGAATTTCACCCTTGGGGTTAGTACCCAAGAAACAGCCAGGATAGTACAGGGTGATACATCACCTGTCCTAACTGGATAGGGATTCCATTAACAATTACATTGGGGAGGAAGACAGCAAGGTAACATACTCCACCCTGGAGGAGGCGGGCCAGCTAATCAGGTCTAAGCAGAGCACTTGGTTAGCCAAGATGGACATAGAAGCAGCATTCCGATTACTGCCGGTTAGGCAGGTGGATTGGGATCTGCTGGGATTCCAGGTGGGGGGCATGTATTATTTTGACAAAGCCATGCCCATGGGGTGCTCAATAGCATGCGCAACATTTGAAATGTTCAGCACATGGCTGCAATGGGAGTTTCAAACCAGGTATGGTCATCAGACGGTGGTACACTACCTTGATGATTTCTTCTTCATTGGGGAAGGGCACAGTGAGATGAAAAGAATGTTAAGGGATTTCAAGGGTTTGGGTCATGAACTGGGGGTTCCATTAGCAGAAGATAAGACAGGAGGGCTTATCTGCACAATAGAATTCATAGGGCTAGAGCTGAATACAGTCCAGGAGGTATTCAGGCTACCAGAGAAGAAGGTTAAGAAATTACAGGAACTACTGGGGAAAGTCAGAGGGAGAAGAAGGGTGCAGCTCCAATGAGCACAGCAGCTGGTGGGACATTTGAACTTTGCTTGCAGAGCTATCACCCCTGGACACACTTTCACACAGCGTCTAGCTTGGGCAACCCAAGGGGCAACACAGCCACACCATTAGATAGACATCAATAAGGGGACAAGTGAGGATTTGGGGGTATGGGAGCATTTCTTCATGATGTAAAATGGGCAAACTTTCTGGCAGGAGGAGTGGTTGTATAAAACTGACCTGCAGCTGAACACGGATGTGGCAGGCAGGATAGGCATGAGGGGTTACCTTCGAGGAAAATGGTTTGCTGAACCATGGCCTGAGGAATGGGTATGAGCAGAGGTGATGAGGGATATCACCTTTCTGGAAATTTTCCCCATATGGGTAGCCATGCTAATCTTGGGCTGGGAGCTCCAGAATAGGCAAGTCACATTTTGGAGTGATAACAGGGCAGTGGTGGAAGTCCTGAACCTGAAAAGGATGAAGCCAGACAGAGTCATGAGGGTGTTGAGCAAGATGGTATGGCTAGCGTTGGCATTGAACATGTCATTTAGATCCAAACACATTGATTGCATGGACAATGTGATAGCTGATTCCCTCTCCCAATTGCAGATGAACAAATTTCAGACCATTGTACCCAGAGCAGAACACTGGCAGACCACTGTCCCGGCGTATGTATGTACGATTGGATTGGGGGATCTGAAATATTGTTCCAAAACTCCTGAGCCCCCAGGTCCCTTAGAGCATATGAAACCTCTTGGAGGGCATTTCAAAACTTCCAAGAGTAGTACGGTGGCCAGGTAAGTGGGGCAGTGATGAGAGAGCAGGTGGCCAGATTCATAGTGGCATGGTGGAACCAGAACATGGTGCAGGCAACCATGGGGGTTCATCTAGTAGCAATAGGGCAGATATGCACACTGAGAGGGTGGGAGGACCCTACCAAGTGCAACCTAGTCCACAGAATGATGTAAGGCTGGTTGCGGGGAACAGATAAGAAGAAAGACAGTAGGAAGCTGATATCTGAGGCGCTGATGACAAGGGTGACGGAGGCATTACAACACATCTGCAGCTCAAGTAAGGCAACCATATTGTTCAAGGTCTTGTACGCTACAATGTATAGTGGGGGCTTTTAGGCTTAGTGAAGTGATAGGCCATGGCAGAAAACTGGATGGGGGGGCTACGTTGGGAAGACATAGAATAGGCCGGGGACATGATAGTGGTACTGTTAAGGAGGTCAAAGACAGGTCAGCAGGGTCTGGGCACCAAGGTGTGGTTAAGGAAATACCATAATGTAGCCATCTGCCCAGTGGGGGCTCTGCACGTGTACTTGGCAAACCCCAAATGTAGGGAGTCCCTTGATATTTCTACATGGGGATGGCAAGCCATTGTCCAGGTACCAGATGACAGCCATACAGCACAACAGCCTAAGATTTCTGGGGGAACCGGTGGAGGGATATTCCTCCCACTCATTCAGGATTGGGGTGGCCTCTGTCATGGCAGCAAAAGGCAACAAGTCAGAAGGAGATTAAGCAGAAGGGCAGGTGGCCTTCTGATTGTTATAAAAAATACATCTGTAACATCCCATGATAACAATGTCTTTTTCTTTTACCCTCAGCAGGTAAAACTAGAGGTGGGAAGAGGGGTAAATGATGGGGTGGGGGAAGGGAGGGGGAAAGTGTAAGATACTAAACAGTTTTTTCTTATGGTTATGCAGGGATGACAAGGAAACTAGAAGTATGGATCTGTGGTCAATCCTTCATATACTGGCCAGAGAAATGGGTGGCTAGGAGACAAGGGGGAAAGCAGCTGTACCTGAAATAGTGACACAGTCCAATTGGTATGGAGAGGCCTACAGGGAATGAAGTGGACCCAGCTGCTACCAAAATTGAGGGAGATTAGGAAGGACCATAGATGACCGGACTTGATTATGTTGCATTTAGGAAGAAACACCCTGAGGAGTAGACCCTGGCTTGACTTTTTTTAGCAAATGGAACAGGATCTTCAAAAGATAAAGAATGGTGGCCAGAGGTTACTCTGGCCTAGTCTGGTATCACACCATGAAGGGTGTGGTGGCAGACGGAGAATCACAAAGGGCTGGACAGAGCCAGGAAGTGCATGACTGCATGGTGAGTAGGCCATTTGAGACTATGGGAGGACTGGGCATACACCACGGAATACTCGAATGGGTAGATAAATACTACCAGGGAGATGGGATACACTTTTTGGGCCTTGGCCTAGCCCTGTTTAATGTAGAAAATTGCTGGTGCCATCGAAGCATGGCTGGCACAGAAACAATAAAAAACAAAAAGAGAGCATATGATACGATGGGGTAGAGGGAAGGAAGGAGAAAGTTGGGGAAGCAGGGGGGAGGTCCACCATCCATCGCAAGCCGGAGGAGGACTAGTGGAAAAAAGGGGGAATGAGATCAGGAAATAAGGGGGGGATAGAAAAGAAAACACTAAAATGGTGACACAGGATCGATAAGCAAGAAGCAGGGATATGGTGTGTACGCTCATACCCCTTTCCAACAAAAGAGGAGGAGACCAGGCCCCCCCACCATGATATACATCTGAGTGGCAGAAGAGAGAAAGAAGAAATTAGTAGAAGTGATTAATTGCAAAGAATGTGTCTGTATATAATGTACAAAATATTAAGTGGAAGACATTGTAAATCTGAAAAGTTATGGAAATGTATTATGATTTTGTAAACAATGATGTCTTGGAAATATTAGTAAATTAATTTGCCAAACTGAGTAACCACACACAACTTGTCTATGTCTTTATTGGCGGGGCTCTGGGGACAAAAGGATTGCCCAAATAAAGGGGCAGACCCCACTGTCCCAAGGTCCGGACACGTGGCATGTGGAAGCCAAGAGGCTGGGGAGGGAAGGGGAGGTGGGGGAGGGAAGGGAAAAGGGGAGGATTTAAGGAAACATGAGATCACAGAAGGGGAGGACCCAGTGAGGTCACAAATAGGGTGGGCAATGTGGCAGGATGGGAACAGTGAGGTGGCAACCCAGGATTGGCCAAGGAAGCTAAAGGGACTTAATTAGGCAGTCATAAGGGACTGCACAGCCAGGGGAGCTCACAAATTTTCTCCATGAGATTTTCCCACCCAGCCTGAGAGAAGAAGAAGGAGGGCACTGTGGTAGGTGGAGCACAGTGCGCCACTGTGGCAGGTGGAGCACAGTGGCAGGAAGGATTGGACTGCCATAGGTGGACGGTAGGGAAAAAAGGGGGGATGAGGACAGGAAATAAGTGGGGGGATAAAAAGGAAAACACTAAAAAGGTGACACAGGACCGATAAGCAAGAAGCAGGGGTACGGTGTGTAAGCTCATACCCCTTTCCAACAGAAGAGGAAGAGGCCGGGCCTCCCCCATGATGTACATCTGGGGAGCAGAAGAAAAAGAAGAAATTAGTAGAAGTGATGAATTGAAAAGAATGTGCCAGTATTTAATGTACAAAATATTAAGTGGAAGAGACTGTAAATCTGAAAAGTTATGGAAACGCACTATGATTTTGTAAACAATGATATCTTGGAAATATTAGTAAATTAATTTGCCAAACTGAGCAACCATACACAACTTGTCTATGTCTGTATTGGCGGGGCTCTGGGGACAAAGGATAATGGGACAGTACATGTGACCTTTAAACATGTGGCCTTTAGAAGTGATATCTATCCATATCATGAAATCTTTTATGTAAACAATGTTATTATTTAATATATATATTGTTTTCATTTTAATGTATCTCCTTCTCTGATGAAGCCCCTGATAGGGCAAAACATCAGGTACTGGTTATGGGATCACTGTTACTGAATTACAAATAAATGAAAGGAAGACTAATATAGTGGACTGTGTTGCTGGATTTGGATCGTTTGGCATTCAGGCTAGATTTCCCCCATTTACTAAAAATGCAACCAACAGCTTTATCTGTTTCAGTTTTCAGGCTGAAAATAGGCAGGATTGCTTAGTGCTCCTTTCCCAATTGACTAAAACTAAAAAAAAAAAAAAATATGTCTCTAATCTGGAATCATTTTAGACTGCCTCTCTAATCCAAACTATAAACTTGTTCAAGGTTTTCACATTGTTCTATATTATTTGCCTTCATTTGACTAGCAAAATAAATAAGACCTTACCCTTTGTACATTTGAAAGAGTTTTCAAATTCTCTTTGACCGATCATTAGACCTAAGACATGTGTATGCAGAAGAAAAATGTGCATATGCTCACTGTTCTCACCATGTGTATTGCACCCAATGGTTTCTTTTCTGTGATTGCAGTTTACTCTTATTACCCCACTGTCATCTTTGTTTGTATGTAGAATATGGAATATGCAATGGCCTGACTCAAAATATTCATTTTATCTTAAAGTTTTAGGGGGCAGGATTATAAATGACAAGTAGTAGATCCACAGATATTATCCCCAGTTCGCAGAGGGAGACGAGTGACTTGTCACTCAGTGTGCTATCTTGGTGAAACATTCCAGTAAATAAAAAATTAGTTATGAAAGTCCAGCCCCCTCACACGTAATGCTAAACAGCATATTTTGAGTCAGACCATTGAGCATTTGACTTACTGTCTGCAATATCAGTTTTCACTTGATACTATATTTGAAAAGACAGATGAAAGAAGACTATTGCCAATCAAGTCTGTCCCCTACTTCTTAATGGCAGTGACTCTCTAGTAACCCCTTGGATATGTAATAATCAAATCTTTCCTTAGAAATGACAAATGTTTTTGAATCAGCTAATTTATCAGGGAGGTTGTTCCAGATCCCCACTACTTTTTTAGTGTGAAAAAATATTTCCTGCTAGTTTTTTAAAATTGTTGGATTGCTAATTGTAATTTATGGCCCCTTAGATTGTGCATTTGAGTTTTGAAAGAAAAAACATAGCTAACTCCCACATATTACAGTAATTGTATTGTGTATAGTTGCTGCAGGCCCCCCTCATTTTTCTTTTCTCCAGGCTAAATTAGCCCGGATTCTGTTGGCAATCATTATATGGCATGTCTTTGAGTTCAGGGATAATTTTGATTAGCCTGTTTTGAATCTTTTCAAGGATGTCAATATCCTCGTTGTGACCTGGGTTCCAGAATGAGCAACAGAAGCCCAAATAGAGTATAATGTGTGTTTTGAATAGGGACATTATCACCTGCTCTGTTTTGTTAAAAATAGAATAACGGATAGGTAATTGGGTATTACTGTATTTTGCTGTGGGTTGTCAGCTATTAACTGAAGGAATCTCGCACTAGTAGCTGACCGCCACAGCTTGTTACACTGTCAAGCTTGGCTTAACTGTCTTCCCCCTCTCGCATGCAGATACACACGCATGGCATGGCAAACATTCCCTTTTTGTTTTACTCTTACGTTTAGTTTTTGGGGGTGGGGGAGCACAGGATCAGCAAAATACATTTTTGGTTGTAGATACACCAAACAAAAAGGAAAAAAATGGTAAGTATCATCACTGTGGACTCCACATACTCTCATCTCACTAAGTAAAAATCTGCTGCCATGTTTTTCAAACTGTTTCAGCTGGAAAAGCAGCCAATCAGAAGACACGCTTGAAAGAGGTGGGGAGATAGACTTGCTCTTGCGCTGTTCATCTTTGATGATAGTACTATCATTCAGGTCCTGAACGATAGTATTGCAACTCCTGAATGATAGTATTATCACAGTGGTATTATCGCTCCAGGAATGATGGTATTACCAGGATTTTTTATATGCTTTATGATGGTATTAATTTGACAATCCATGTATTAACACATGATTTTTAATGCAATTTTATATTCTGTTAGCCTTGTCTGCTGTATGTTAGCTGTACAATCTGTGTTTGAGATCATTGTGTTCTATAATGCACACATCTCTTTCACTTTCAGTATCTCTGAGTTTATCCTCATTTAGAAAAAGGATTTCCCAGGGATAAGTGTATCACCACACACATAGGGCCGGATATTCAAACTGCGCTATTTTGTGGCGCAAGCCCTTGCGCTACACAAAATAGTTGCACAGGTGTGTGGCCGGAGCGATATTCAAAGGAGTTGCGCTATTGAGCAACTCCTTTGAATATCACCACCCGGCACAGCCACTCTGCATGGTGCAGTGGAACTTGTGCCACCTCAAGTGGTCAGAGTGGAGCATTCAACTTGCGGTGGCGCAAGTACCATTGCGCCATGCGCAAATTTCCGATATTCAAAAGGTGACATGCAAATGGGGCCATAATTCATGCAAGGCGCAGGGGGGGCCATTTGCATCTGTTTATGGCCCCATTTGCATGCCATTAGCATGCAGGTGCTTGGTCGAGGACTGTGCCTGGAGCCCTGCCAGGCAGCAGCCATCGGGGACCGATGCCCCCCTGCAGCCTGATCGCAGGCAAATGTGTAAGAAAGCCCCCTTCCCCCGACTGGCCCGATTGCAGGCATACGTTTACATCACCCCCTCACCAGCCCGATCGCGAGCAGCAAAGTGCCCCCCGCAAACATATCCCTGGTGGTCCAGTGGACTGATAAGCCCGATCACGGGCTGAAGAGTTTTAACCCCCTGAACATATCCCTGGTGGTCCAGTGGACTGATTAGCCCATTCGCGGGCTGCATAATGTGGCGAAACCCCCGCCCAAGACCATATCCCTGGTGATCTAGTGTCCCCACCCCACCCACCCACGACCCCACCACCGCTCCCCGCCGCTGGCGGCGGCAGCATCCACCGCCTGCCACCCGCTGCCGCCAGACTGACTGCCGGTGGGGCTGGATGCCCATTGGTGCAGGCAAGAGCCAATGGGCATGCAGCTATACCATACAAGGCAGTCAAATATGTGATAAAGTCATTCATTCATATATCTGGACTGCCTTATGCGATATAGGGCTGCATGCCCGTGGCTCTCGCCGCAATGGGCATACCACCACGGTGATCAGTCAGCGAGCGGCGGTGCGAGCAAGTAGGTGGGATGCTGCCGTACCAGCTGCGGAGGTGAGTGGAGGGCGCTAAGTGGTAAATGTACACTGATCACCAGATATTTCTTTGGGGCGGAGGGATTCACCACATTATGCAGCCCGCGATCTGTTATCGGTCCACTGGACCACCAGATACGCTCGGGGTTTAAACTCTTCAGCCCGCGATCGGGCTTATCGGCCCACTGGACCACCAGGGATACGTTCAGGGGGGTTTAAAACTCTTTAGCCCATGATCGGGCTTATCGGTCCACTGGACCACCAGGGATACATTTGGGAGGGAACACTTTGCTGCCTGTGATCGGACTGGTTGGGGTGATTTAAGCTTATGCCCAAGCGATCGCTGGCCGGGGAGGGGGACTTTCTGCTTTGCCCTCGACCGGGCCAGTCAGGGGTGGGGGATGTTTTATACTTTTGCCCGCGATCGGGCCGCGGGGGGCACAGGGAGTAGGTTGAGGGCCAGCCACAGGTGGCAGCTGCTGTGTTGCACCCTGAAATGCGGCAGCTCACCTGTGGGTGGCCTCGACTTGCTCCTTTTTTGCTTCCAAAGTTGTGCAGGCGCAGGTTGGGGTTGGGCCAGACAACTCTGCACAGCCCGGCTGAATATTGGGCTGTGCAGTTTATGCATGGTTCCTCCCCCTCCAGTTCAGCATGCATTCATTTGCATTGCGCTGTTGCTCAGCATGTTTTCAGTGGCGCAACTGCCTCCAGCTGAATATCACAGAATGGTGCAATTTCGGACTTGCACAGGCGCAACCCTATTGCGCATGGCGCAACCCTTTTGAATATCTGGGCCATAGTGTATTTTCATTAAACAACATTCTACTTTTTCGTGTCCATAAATCCACTTCCTTAATATGATTAAATTTACTAGTAATAACTTTTAAATTGACTGAAGATTTAACTGTTTCTCTTTTAATTTCAATTTCTTACATCATGCTGCACTATGCAGTTGCGACATCATCAGCATTCTGAACGCTGCTCTCTGATTAAGTCAGTATTTAATTTTTATGATACTAACCGTCAGTATTTATATATTTGAAAATTGGTGACCTGGAAAGGCACAGTGAGCTGATGCTTTTTTCCAGCTGTGACCCAAGGGGAGGGAGAAATAAGATAACATACAAAGCAATAAGTGAACACAGTGGTGCAATGTAGTGTGCAGACAGTGAGCAAGAAAAGAGGTGATGAGACACATAAACAGTGAAACAATAGAAAGTGCAGACAAAAATCACATTACAGCACCAGCTTGGTGGTGCTGAGGGTTGAGGCACTGGATGCCACACTTTGCGCCATGCCGGCAACCCGGGTTCGGTGACCGACTTGGGTTGCCAGGGGTCGGCAGGGAAGGGAGAGGATAAAGCATCTGGAGGACAGCTGTACTGCCCCTGGGGAGGGATCAGGGGTTGCTTGATGTCCTGGCAGCCCTCAGTGTAAATCAGGGGTACTGCAGATACAACAACCAGCATAAGGGGTGGAACACGGCAGATGCCAGCAGGGCAGCCACGTGCAGGCATCATTGCATGCCATGCTCCAAGGGGGAAAAATACTAAGATAATACCTGTCCTCAGGGATAGGCGATGACGACTCTGCCCCATTGAGCCACACTCCAGCAATGGCTACAATCCTCTCCAGGCCAGCTTCACAGCCGGCACATTGACTTTCAAGATAGAGCACCATGGGTGGATAGAGTGGCCCCACCTTGCGGGGTGCAGAGCTGGGGGATCTTCCAGGCTTGTGAAGGGGAAAGCAGAGAGCTTCAGGTGGGAGGTAGAGCTCAAAGTGTGTGGTGGTTGCCAGAGAGTTTCCCAAAGGTACAGAGCAAAAAAAGAATGTACAGAAAAAAACAAAAACATCACTTTACAATTAATGTAAATACACACTGATTTATGAATAACAACAGGTGACAATAATCAAAATACAAGATCCATCAAGAACATTGGACATGAGTGGAAAAAGGGTAGAGTACAGAAGTTAGCTGGGGACAGGACATGGGATGGGACAGAGAGAAGTTTGAGCTGGAGTTTGAAGGAGAGGTAGGAAGGAAAAAGGCAGAGAGCAGAGGGAGATTGTTCCAGATGGAGAGGAGACGATAGATGAAAGCAAATTGCATTGCAGCACAGTGAGAGTGAGGAAGGAAGAAGGTGTGTGACTCTCTAGAGCAAATAGTATGAGGCAGAATGAGTAGGAGAGAGGAGGTAGGGGATGTAAAGAGGAAAAGACTCAAACCAGTATTTAGAAGTGAAAGAAGCACAGTGTGATACATGACATGAAGGAAGAGGAGGAATTAAGAGAGGCATAGAAGGACCAGTGATGAGTATGAGAGGGGGGCATTAGAGGGGACATTAGCAGCAAAGTGGTAAAATGCATTGCAGTGGATGCCCAGTCTGGGAGGCATGGATGGGAGGGGGGGTGCCTAGACTGCATCCTCATTGTTAAACACTAGAAGCGCCATTTTGGTGACCAGCCCCCAGCAGACATGGAGAAAGAGAAAGTCCTTCTTGCATTCTAAGGCACCATGTTTGGAGCACAGCTTGGAGTGGATGATGTCAATATGGGTGGAGAAGACAAGTTTTCTATCCTACCATACAACAAGGTATTTGAAGCAGGAAACCGCTTCATGAGGATAGCCATCCAGGGTGGTGAAGACAGGGCTGTGGAGAGGCTGTCCAGTTTTTGGCTAGTTCCAAAGGTCATGGGCATAGCTTTCTTAGTGTTGACCTGGAGTTGGTAGGCTTGGAACCAACATAGGACATTTTTGAAGTCACACTTGAACAAGTTTTCCAAAGCACAAACCAAGGCACCTGAGGTGAAGATAACAGTGTCGTCCACATACATGCATAAATGCAAGTTGATGCAGATAGATGGGAGGTTGTTTAAAAAAATGGAAAAGAGGATCGGACCCAGAATTGAGACTTGGGGGACCCTGCACTGGATGAGGAGGGTGGGACAGGGCATCACCAACCTGTTAAGACTAAAGATAGATGGAAAGATAGGACCTGAACCAGTCAACATCAGGAGCAGAGAGAACAACTGATCTCAGCTTCTCCATGAGGAGGGGGCGGCTACTTAATCAAAGACTTTAGCCAAAGCCAAAGAAGGTAGTTGCTGTGATATGTACCTGATTCATCCCAGTCAGAACTAAATCAGAGCCATGCAGCAGAGAGGAGACTGTGGAATATTTTTGCGGACAACACTTAAAGCAATATATTTCTAATATCTTGCTTTCAGTGTTTTTATCAGCATAGATATTTTATCTTATTTTTATTAGTAGTCTTGTGGCTTGATTTTCAAAGGAGCACATGAACCAGGGAATATGCCTCCATGAGCAACATGGTGGAGCAGGGCAAAATGCAATTCCCAGCATTTATTGTGCATAAGCAGGATCTTCTGTTTTTTTGAACAGATGCTTCAAATGGTGATATTAGACATAGCATCTGCACAACAAATTTGCAAAAGCTGCTATAGTATGAAAAAATAGAAAAGGTTGCAAAAAGGTAGTCTTTGTATAAATTACATCCATGTAGAAAACAATTGCAGTTGCTTAAGGGCACCCTTTGTTGTGCAACTGCTGTACATGCACAATTTTTCCAGTTTTGAAAATATGGCCCCAGATTCAGTTTTTGTATTTTGAAGTGAACAAAATTGACTTTTAACCTAAATATAATGTTGCCTCCCCACACACAACCCTGCCATAATGTTGTTTGATATTTTCCACTCCCGGGCCTGCTTTCTAAAAAATCTATTTTCAAATATGACTTACTGGACTGGAGGGAGAAAAAAAAACATTTGTAGACACTTCCAGAATTCCTCAGGGTGTCATTCTGGTCATTGTTGAGGAGCCTGGGGGGAGAGAGGTTGGGTTCCCAGAGGCTGCGGGGGCTCGGGGAGTAGCGGGGAGCAGTAAAGGAATACAGCGCTGAACAGGAGCAGTTGCTGCAGTGTGTGTGAAAGACATAGGACACAGGGAAGTGCCTTCTCTTTTATTTATTTTGTTATTTTTCTTATTCTGTGCAGTTGCTTTTGTGGAAGACATAGTTATTTTAGAGTGCTGTGGCATCTCCTATGTCTTATCTGGCAGGGGCAGGACTTGCAGAGGTACAAGGGGGAATGCTGGAGGCTTGATAGGAGGACTTGGGTAGAGATTGGAGATCTCAGTGTGGGACGAGGCTTGGGTAGGGATTGGAGGTCTCGGTGTATGGGACGGCATCACGGCTCATACCCTCTTGTGGGAGCAGGGATTGGGCCCTAATCCCACCCACCCCCATCCCTTGACTGGAGCCCTGTTCAACTCCTCCCAACCCTGGATGAAGACCTGGACTACTTCCAGAACTCCTTCATCACAGCAGCCAACCTGTTTGCCCCTCCTAGGAAACTCCATGCCAAAGGCAGCTGCCATAAATGGATCACCCCCGAGCTAAAAGCTCTGATGGTGAGTTGTGACAAAGCATGGAAGGACTACAAAACTTCTGCCCTGCATGCTGACCTAATGTACTATAAAACCCTACGGAACAAGTGCAAATGCACTACCAAGCTGACAAAAAGGGACCATGTCAAACACCTCCAGCAAACTAATCTTGCTGACTTTAAGTCTTTTTGGTCCCACATCAATGACCTGATCAAAGGCAATGGCAAGTCTGGCTTAGGACCTACAGAGGTCAATGGCAAGATGCTTAACAACTGTCCAGACATTGCATCTGCCTTCAATGGGCACTTCACAAACCTGGAGAGCTATAATACCATCCTCCCACCCCCTTCCCATGAGCACCTGGGCCAGGAAGCTTCTTTCCCCCACTGGCCACTCTTTCAACTGAGAGTTGTCAAGGCAAAGGAGGTGCTCCCTCTCCTCAAGGCCATTAAAGCCAAGGGCCCTGGAGGACCCAATGGCATTGACCCAAGGCTGTTAAAGGCTGTGGCTCCTGCCATCACATTAACTGTTACCTGGCTAATCATCAGATCCCTATTCAATGGAGCCATACCCCAAACCTGGAAGCAGGCCTACATGATCCCGATCCACAAGGGAGGTCCCAGGGAATCCATAGGCAACTACAGACCAATCTCACTTCTCTGTGCCCTGGCCAAGATACAGGAAAGGTTAGTGTACAGCCAACTCTGTGACTACCTTGAGACCAACCATTTGCTAGCCCCCACTCAACACAGCTTTAGGCAGAATCATGGAACCAATACTGCCCTCATCAAATTCTCCATTGATGTACTAGGTGCTATGGACAAAGGTCTCCCCACTGGGTCAGTGTTTATCAATCTGCCTAAGGCCTTTGACCTAGTGGACCACAAGATCCTCCTAAAAAGCTGGCCACAATTGGCCTGGACCAGCACTCTCTTACCTGGTTCGACAGCTACCTCCTTGGCTGCTCCCAACGTGTCAGGTGGAAAAATGTGTTATCTGATCCTCTCTCCCTAAGGGAGGGGGTACCCCAAGGATCCATACTGGGGCCCCTACTCTTCTCACTATTCGTTAATGACCTGTGCAACCACTGTGGGGACAGCTCTGTCATCCAATATGCAGACAATGCTGTAATATACAGATCTCTGCACAACCCCACTGACCTGGGGCCCCAGCTCCAGGCAGACTTTGCTGGGTTGGAAGCCTGGCTCACTGAGAACAGGCTGGTCTTAAACACCAACAAGGCAAGGCTATGGTTTTGGACAAAGAAGCCTAGGCCTAGACAGGAGTTTCTTACTCCACTGGTCTCCACATCTGGTGGCCGCTTAGAGGTGGTGAGCTCCCTAAAATACCTGGGATTTACTCTGGAACAGAGCTTTAAACTGATATCTCACATAGATCAGATAACAAAAACAGTGCACTGCAAACAGCCTGTTGTACTGTCTGAATGACCAGCTCATTCCTGAGGCCAGGATAATCACTACTAACAGCATTCTTCTCCCAACTTTAACTTTTGCTTCTCCTATTCTGCAGGGAATGGCAAAACAAGAGCTAAACAGACTTCATGTTCTATACAACAAGGTAGCCCAATTTGCCTCTTGGTCTCATAACTGGTGACACCACTGTGAAGCTCTTGCTTCCCTACATTGGCCTTCCCTGGATGGTTGCTTCCAGTACCCCTTGCTATGCAACTCTTACAAGCTCCCATGCGGCCATCCCCCTGACTGCCGGTCTCCTGGTATCCAAGCACTCAGAGAGGCTTCTCCGTACCTCTGGGTGAAACCTCCTGGTTATACCTAGGGTGCAGACCATGGCTGACAGAAAATCCTTTGCAATGGCTGCCCCTCTCCTCTGGAACAAGCTCCATCCCCACCTACAGGATGACCCCTTTCTAGGAATATTCAGTAAAGAGATCCATGCTCACTTACTAGATGCCAGTGTTTGCTCTTGCCACTGAGTGCAAATCCGTTATACTCTTGTTCCAGAGCAATTATTTTTTGCAGTTCTTAACCTACCAGCCTGTTTTGTACCCTTACTTTCCCTGATCTTCTCCAAACGCCGCAAATTACCTCTTTATTCCCCTGCACTAGCCTTAATTAATCCTACTACGCCCCCCTATTCATGAAGGCTCTGCACACAGGGTACACTGCAGCCTACTCCCCTATATAGTTACTCCCATCCAGTGTATAGTAACAAATTCCTCTGGTGACCTGGCTTGACTGTAACCTGAATGGGTTGGCCCCCTTTGGTCTCATGTCAACCCCAATGTATGATGTATTGTGTCTCTGCTGTAATTTTTATCCATGTTCTTTGTACACTGCTGTATTTGTCTTCTTTTCGTAACCAATTCTGGGTTGCCCCTGAAAAGGGACCTCCAGGCCTCAGTGTGCTTACCAGGTCAGCAAAACTGAATAAATAAAATAAATAAATAAATATATAGTGGGTGGGCTACCCTACAATTGGTGGAAGGGACTGCCAGTTGCAAACCATTTGTAGGCCAGCAGTTAAGCCACAGAGTGGGGCAATAGGCAGTTTTATAAAAGGGTACACTCATCCTGTGGCCTTCAGCAGAAGCATACTCTGGGAAGTGTTGTTTGGTGGGGTTTCTGGGGAATTCACTGTGGGGGACACTTAACTGAGGTGAACACCACAGGAACAAGTAATGCTCTAACAGGTGGTCAGGAGCATTTGGGCCATAGTGTGTGGGACAGGGAAGAGGGTGGTCAACAAAGGAGGGAAAATCAGGGAAGGCATATGAGGCACCTGAGAACACATGACTGAGCCAGCTAGCAGTGAGGATGCAGTCGGGATATAGTCTCCAAGGGGCCATGCTGGGTGTGGGTTCAGAGCCTGCATAGGGAGAGTCAAACATGTTTAGCATGGATGGGAGTCCAAAGTGGGGGAAGGGTAACAGGGAGCGGGGTAGGACCAGTCCATGGGTAGGGAGGATGAGAATGGGAAGTCAACCTGGGTGAGGGCAGGGGAGGATTGAATGCTGCCAAGGATGTGGAGCAGCCATATTCATGGGAGTGACATGGAGGTCAGGGGGCTGTATGTTGGGCTGGCAGATAGGTCAGCTAAATTAGGAGATTGGGTGGTTGAAGAGGGAGCTGGAGGCATGGGGGGGCAGGTTAGTGAGGAATGAAGGCAGGATGGGAACCCGATGAGTCATCCAAGACAGCCAGAAGCAGGCCAGAAAAAGGAAAACCTAGAGGATCAGGTGGTGGGCCACACAATTATATGCAGTCACAGGAAGGAACTGAAAATTGGTGGTGGGCCAGGAATAGGAATAAGGCTGCAACTGTGCCAGTGCAGGGTTATAAGCCTCAGGGAGGGGTGGCTGAGGTCAATCAGGTAAATGAGATTACCAGCACAAACCGACTCCAAGTTTTAGCTAGTCTATAGGAGCTGGAAGGAGTGGGTAGTGTAGTTACAGAGTTGGCTAAAGGGGTGAGTCCTGCAGGAGAAAAAGGATGCAGCGCAGAATAGACAGGCACTAGTGGTAGACCAAGTAACCACAGGGACAACGGACAACAGGAAGGGATCGCTGCAGCAATGCATGTGGGGATAGCTGAGCAAGGAGGTGTGAGGCAGGGGGAAACAGCAGGTGGCCTGGGTGGGATTGGAACAAGGGTAAGGAGGGGTACTCAAGTAGGGAGGAAACACAACTCAAGAAAGGCACACGGGAACAGTAGTGAAGGGGGAAGCAGGGTGGAGGGTGGCATAAAAAGTGGGGGGGAGGGGAGCACAAGGAGACTGGTTTTGAAGTGGACACTGATACACCACCCATAGTTGGTGGGGGTGGTGAGGATAGGGTACAGAATGGGGGAGGCAAAGGGGGGCATACCTGGGGAGAATGGGTGGAGAGACCAGGTTGGAGAGCAGGATTATATCAAGCAACAAGAGGGAGACCGTGTTAGGAGGAAGAGAGTCATAATTCTGGGGGATTCAATACTTAAGGGTGTAAGATGGGGGAAGGGGTGCCAGAAAAAGCAACATCTGGGTGGAGTGCATACCGGGCATGACAGCAGGAAAGGTAAATTAGCATACTGGTAAATGTGTAAGGAAGGTGTGGGGTAAGCCACACATCATTGTACAGCTAGGAACAAATGATATGGAAGGAAGAAGGATAGAGGAGGTTCAGGATAGTTTCATGGAAATGGGGGATCTATGCAGGAAGGAGGGAAGGGCAGTAGTATTCTCAGAAGTCCTACCAATGCCTCAAGCAAGTACAGTCAGGAAGTGCAGAATCATGAACTTCAACAAGTGACTAAGGGACTGGTGTGAGTCCATGGGGTATGTATCTGTGGGAGAGTGGGGTAGCACATGGGAAAACACACATCTGTACGCAGGGGATAGGCTACATCTCAGCTAAGGAAGGATCACAGGTGTTAATGCAGAGACTGGGGAATTTTTCAGCAAAAGATTTAATTTAAACTAGCTGGGGGGGGGCTATGCAGGTGGATTGAGCAAGGAGAGGAGGTCCAGTAGATCTCCCCCCAACAGCAAGGATTAATTCATACTTGACTAGGATTGGGGGTGGAGGGAAGGGTGGGGAGGCAGCAGGGAAATATACAGGGTGGAAGGTGGTATCAATAAATGCTAGGAGCCTGGGGAAACAAGATGGCAGACTTGTGGCTGTTGATGGCAGAGGGGAGGTAGACATAGCTGCCATTACTGAGACATGGGCAACCCTAAACCAGGACTGGGACTTGGCCATCTCATGATTTAAATTATTCAGGAGGGACAGAGAAAAAGGGAAGGGGGGAGTAACCATTTATGTTAGAGAAGGGATAGGATGTATTAGGAAGGAGGGGACAGACCAGAAGTCATTTGACTGCAACTTCACACCTCAAAGGAGGCAAAGGTCTGACTGGGGGTTGTATATAGGCCCCCAACCCAGAAAGAGGACACGGATAGAAAACTGGGGGAGCAGCTAAGGAGACTCAGTGGCAAAGGGAGCACCGTTGTGGTGGGGGAATTTAACCTACCAGGGGTGGATTGGAGCATCCCAGCTACCACATGCACCAGGGAGCAGATCCTCTTGGAAGCAATCCAGCATGGCTTCCTGAACCAAAGGGTGACAGTGCCAACAAGAGAGGAGAACATTCTTGACCTGGTGCTGGAGGATGGGGAAAATGTCAGGGATGTTTGGGTGGAGGAACCACTGGCGGGTAGTGATCACAGCAAAATGTGATTCTTATCAATTTGGGTAGGAAACAACCTCTACAAAAACTAAGACCCTGGACTTCAGAGGAGCAGACTTTGGCAGGATGGGTCACATACTGAGAAAACACAGCTAACATCCACCCAGACATGGACGTAGAACAGAAATGGGCAATAATCAAGCTAGGACTAACTGAATCCACTAAAGCTTGTGTTAAGAGCCACGGTAAGAAATCCAGGACCAAAAATCCATGCTGGATGACTAGGGAGGTAGTGGAGAAGGTAAGAGATAAGAGAAATGCATTCTGAACCTACAAGAGAACAAAAATGGCAGAGGACAGAGAGGATTATGTGAGGAAATCCAGGGGAAGTGAGCAGAACAGTAAGGACTGCTAAAGTGGCTAGGGAAAGGAGATTAACACAGGAGATGAAAGAAGGAGAAAAGGATTTCTTCTGATATATCAGGGAAAAAAGGAAGAGCCAGGATCAAATTGTTAGATCAGGAAAGGTAGTGGGTGGTTAGATAAGGGGACTGAGATGGCAGAAGTACACAACGAGTACTTCTGTTCAGTTTTTGCAACAGAGAGAGATGGACCTGTACCTGAAGGGAAGAGGGGAGCGGAAGGGGGATGAGGCGACCACAGATGGGGAAATCATGGTGGAAAGGGTGTTAGAGGGACTTAGGTCCCTGAAGGTGGACAAGGCACATGGGCCAGATAGAGTACCTCTCAGGGTGCTGAGGGAGCTGGCAGAGGTCCTGGCATGGCCATTGGCAAACCTGTTCAACACCTCTCTAAATTTGGTGTGTGTACCCAAGGGATTGGAGGGAGGCACACCTGGTACCTCTCCACAAGAGTGGGCCCAAGGATGAGCCAGGGAACTACAGACCAGTGAGCCTTGCACCAATTGTAGAAAAACAGATGGAGTCTATCCTCAGAGAAAGGCTGGTGCAATTTACTGAAGATAATGATCTATAGGACTACAGGCAGCACAGGTTTGTCTCTGGCAGATCCTGCCAAACAAACTTAGTTAACTTTTATGATTGGGTCATGTGGGCAACAGATGGGTGCCATGCAGTGGATGTAATCTACCTGGATTTCAGCAAGGCCTTCGGTTCAGTGTCACACGATAGGTTGACCTGCAAGTTGGAGAGTCTGGAAGCAGTGAGGAAACTAGTCAGATGGGTTGAAAACTGGCTGTGTAATACACAGCAGAAGGTAGTGGTGGGGAGTGAGGCATCTGAACCCAGAACAGTGACAACTGGTGCCCCACAGGGCTTGGTATTAGGACCAGCCCTATTTAACATTTTCATTACAGACATAGCAGTAGGGATCAAAAATAAGATCAGTCTCTTTGGAGACATCAAGATCAGTGCTGAGGTGGATGGGGGCGAAGGAGATCAAAGTGCTTCAAGGGGAATGGCAAAACTGGAAGAATGGTTGCACACTTGGCAGCTTTGGATCAATGCCAAAAAGTGCAAAGTGAGCATTTGGAAGCCAGGAACTGAAGTTACAGTTACTGGTTGGGGGGTGTCCAATTATCCACATCCAAAGAGGAAAAGGACCTGGGAGTGCTTGTGACCAGGGAGATGAACCATTCGACACAGTGCAGGAAGGTAGCAGCAAAGGTAAACGGGATGCTAGGGTGCATTGCTAGAGAGATTACATCCAGAAGTAGTGAGGTCATATTGTCCCTGTATAGGTCGCTGGTAAGGCCTCACTTGGAGTATTGCGTGCAGTTCTGGTGCCCATACTTAAAAAAGGGCCTCAAACTGCTTGAGAAGGTGCAATGCAGAGCAACAAAGATGATCATGGGGTTGAGGGATAGACTAAGACAGCTCAATATGTATACCCTGGAGGATAGAAGAGAGAGACAGAGGGGATATGATTGAGATCTTCAGATACTCCACGAACGTTTTTTCTGTCAGTCGCAGCTCAGCATAATGACGGTGGTTAGTTTAGTGCAATGCTGGCTTTTTTGGTCTCGCTGTCTCTGAGTGTTGGGTTACTGGGTTCTATCATCTACCTACTTTGGATGGATTTTGCTGTCTGTGGGCTCAGATTTGGGACTGTGAAAGCCGTGTATAGTTTCCTTTTCATGCCAGTTTGGCTCCAACTTGCTATCAGGGGACGTTGACTCGGCCTGCTATCTGTGGCATGCGGGCTTGGTTATAAATGGGGGAGGTTGCGTATTACTGCACCACTGTACTGAATCTGTGGTTTCTACTGAGGGACTGTGTATTGAGTGGTAGGACAGTAGACTGGTGGACCTTTGAAGACTTTTAAGGAAACCTTCGGGTAAAGATCTACCACTGGAATTCTACCTGTTGCTGTGGAGGTCATTCACCGATTATCCATTTCATTTTGATTTTAGAAAGTGAGAAGGATCAGATTGATATTTGACTGCTGATACCAGGAGACCTGCTAGAGTATTGGTGGGTCCTGGCCTAGGTCTTTCCCCCTGGGGCAGCCGGAGTTATCAACGAGAGGGTTGATGGCTTCCTGGGATAGCCTGAGGTCCGTGAAGGTGGCCTGATGAGGTCGGACGTACCGCTGAGACCTAAGTGGGGGGGTCTGTTTGGGCTTGTGGGGTGCCTACTCTCTGGTTGGGGGGGCTCCTGGGTGGGCTTTCACAGGAGGAATCCGTACCCGTGGGGATCCAATTTTCTCATGATTAGGAGAACAAGTCAAGGGTGAAGATCATTTGGATTATACCTCAAGAGAGATGAAGTCTGGGATTTGACTTGCCTCAGGTATTTAATGGATTAAATCAACTTTTCATATTTCTCACTTGGTTGGGGAATCTGTGAGAGGGTTTCCTTTTATTGGTTATTGTGGCCTCTGATATGGAAGCAGTGAGAGTGCTTCATTATTTGGTGTTTGAACTGGGTAGGGGGATAGTGAGAGCTCCTCCCTGCCCATTACAATTGACTGAGAGGTCATAGTGATCTCTTTTGGCCAATTGGGAGACTTGAACATTGATTGGACATGATATTTATATAGGTTAATTTAATGCTGTGCTGCTATTGAGAAATTAACAGAATATTTTACTGAATTTAGTTAATGTGTGTGTTGTTTTAGTTTTACTTAAGTTTGGGGTTAAAGATGTGCTGGCCTACGGCTCTCCCAGTCGGGCACTACTCCCATTCAGAGCTTCAGGACCTCTGGCCCTTCTATTGCCCTCTCCTTCCTGCAGCAGTTTATAGTCACTGCAGGGCTTTGGGTATAGTCAACAGGAGGCGGAGGTGGTTTGGGGCCCTTGAACCTCCGAGGAGGGGTGAGCTGGGAGGCTGTATCAGGGTTGTACAGACCAGGAGACACCCTGGGGCATAATGGTCTCTAGAACATGGTTCTCCATGTCTAGTTTCCATACCTAAGGGCTCCAGTATTTCTGGCTAGTTAGCTCGGTTGACCCCGAAACCCTGTCCATCTCAAGTGGTGTTATGCAATGCCAGGTCTATTGGGAACAAGACAGTGGATATTGCCAATATTGTTGGGACAGCAGACCTGGCTTGCATCATCGTGGCCTCGCTGAACGATAATGCAGGCCACATTTTGGAGGCAGCTGTTCCAGCCAGGATCTCAGTGACACATCGCTCAAGATCAGACTGCAGGGGTGGGGATGTAGCCATTTGTTCTAGATCAGAATTGGGCCTTACTGGTGTGCCAGTTGAGTAGACTAGATCATTTGAGTTTACCATGGTAGCAGGTGTGGGCTGCAGGATTGTTCTCATCTACCATCCCCTTGGGGGTGAGAAATTATTCTGCAGGAAGTAGCAGACATCATCGTCAACATGGTGATGAAGCACCTAGGTCGATGGTCCTAGGTGACTTTAACGCCTGGGTCAATGGTGAACTCTCACCGTTTGGGCAAAATGTCCTCCAACTTATGAATACTTTGGGGTTCACACAGGTTGTTGCCTCTGCTACCCATAAATATGGTCACTCTCTTGATCTGGTTTTCCTCCTGGGGATGGAGACCTTTGACTTGGTGGTGGAACCAGTAGTATGGTTGGATCATCACACTGTTAAGGTTCAATCTCCAGGCTCCCCCTAATAGGCCTGGCCCTGTGGAGATGGTCAGATACCTCCCTTTGAGGGATGTGACCCCGGATGGTCTATTGGTATTGTTGGACCTATCAGGATTCTTAGGGGTAGGCAAGGATCCAGAGAGTCTAATTCAAGCCTATAATTAGGCTGTTACTGAAGCTCTGGATTCTATCACCCTGGTCTGTGTTCATCCCCTTTCTCTCTGTCCCTGGTCTCCTTGTTTGATGGGACTATAAGGGAGTGGAGACAAGTTGGACGAAGGTTAGAGAGTTGCTGGTGGAAATTGGCCTTCGAAGGTGACCAACTTAGATTGATGGATCATTATCAAATCTATCAATCAGCAATCACTCGTAGAAAGGCAGAGTTTCTGTCTGGGGAGATTTCTGCCATTCAGAACTGACTGGCTCAGCTCTTCCGAACTGTGGACAGGCTGCGCAACCCATCCTGTCTGCAGGTCCGAAGTGTGTCTTCACAAGTTAAGTATGAGGAGTTTGCTCGATTCTTTGCGGATAAAATGGCCAACATCAGGGCTGAGATCAGTCCAGTGCTCTCTATGGGGGTTGACAGTGGTCAGTGCTTGGTCCCTTCACCTCAGTTCTCTTGGACATCTTTTGGCTGACTGGAAATTGTTGCTGTCATGTGGATTGTCCAGTATTTGCAGCTAACAAGCTGTAGGTTGAATCTGGGTCCAACACGCATGTTATTGGGGGGTATGGAATGTATGGCCCAGTTGTTGCAAAGATTGTGTGGTGCTCCTTAGAGTTGGGTGAGTTTCCTAGCTTCCTGAAGGAGGCAATGGTGACACACCTCCTTAAGAAAGCTGCTCTGGACCCAAACTGCTTTGCTAACTACAGGCCTATCTCTAACCTTCCATTTGCTGGGAAGGTGATTGATAAAGTGGTTGCGCTGCAACTGGAGAACCATCTTACCATCCATTACATCTACAATCCCCTCCAGTCTGGTTTCCAGAAGAGACATACAGTAATCCTGAGATCACTCTGGTTCGGGTGCTCAATGACCTTCAGATGGCAAGAAACCAGAAGCACTGCTCCATCTTGGTGCTTCTTGATCTCTCTTCAGCATTTGACACTGTGGACCATGGGGTGCTGCTCCTCAGTTGGTTTAAATTTTTCCTGTCCAGCAGATCTTGGAGGGACGTGTCATTTTTTTTTCTCTAGCTCATTGTCTCTGCCATGTGGGGTCCTTCAGGACTCAGTGCTGTCCCCTGTGTTGTTCACAGTGTACATGCTGCCCCTTGGAGACGTTGTAAGATGATATGGGATGAGGTTTCACTGCTACACAGATGATACCCAGCTCTAGCTGTCTTTTACACCTGACAAAGATAGTGCTGTCTCGGTCTTTAACAGCTGTCTAGCAGAAATCCATGACTGGATGAAATCCAGTTGGCTGAAATTGAATTATGAGAAGACGGAGGTGTTGGTGGTGGATCCAGGTCACCGGATAGAGAGGTCAGTAGCAGGGTTTCCCTCAGGCTTGGGAGTGCCCAGCTGCCTTCCTCTGAACAGGTGCGTGACCTGGGGGAGGTTGTTGATGATGGGCTGACACTGCATTCACAGGTGTTGGCAGCTGTCAAGTCATCCTTTTACCATCTTAATAACATTGTAAGGATCAAGCACCTTGTTCTGTCTGGTGACCTGCCTACATTGATCCATGCCTTTGTGACCTTGCGCTTAGACTACTGCAACTCGCTATACCTAGGGCTGCCGGAGGTTGATATCCATTGCTTGCAGCTGGTGCAGAATGCTGCGGCATGGTTGTTAATGGGGGCTCCTCATTCAAGTCACATCACTCTAGTGCTGCATGAACTGCACTTGATGCTTGTATAGTGGTGGATCAACTTCAGGGTCAGACTTCTGGCCTATAACGCCCTACATGGACTGAGTCCAAGCTGTCTGCAAGAGCTCCTGACTCCCTATAGCCCTGGCCACCCTCTCCACTCAACTGACGAGGGATTGTTAGAAGTTCCCAGGGTTCATCTGAAAATGTCTGGGGCCCGAGTTTTTATGCACGTGGCTCCCACCCTGTGGAACTCTCTACCTCATCAGATTTGAGAGTGCAGGACCATGGAGAACTTGAAGGCAGCCCTGAAAACCCATTTATTTAAGCAAGCTTTTAATGATTGTTTATCTGATTTATTTGCATTTGTTTTATCAGTCTTTTAATTGTTTATTCTGCCATTTATATGTATTTTAATTATGTAAAGTGCCTTGGTTTTAGAATTGTGCTATAAAAATTAAGTATTATTTTATTTACCTGAAGAGGATGAACAGAGTGGGTACCAGAGGTGTGTTCACTCTTGAGAGTGGAAGGGGGAACCAGAGGCACTCTCTGAAATTGGAGGGGGGCAGATTCAGGAGGGAAATGAGGAGACACTATTTCACCAAAAGGATGGTGGCAGGGTGGAATGCACTGCTAGAGGATGTTGTAACACTGCAGACAGTGGGGAGCTTCAAGAGGGGTGGGACTGATGCAAAAGGAAAGTACAAACCAAAAGGGGGCGGGGAGTGGGGAGGAAGGAAACTGAGGGTGGGGGGGCAGCTGTAGTCTAATGGACTGACATGCTACACACTCGGTCAGGCTTGATAGATCATAAGGCCCGTATCTGTTGACAGTTTGGTATGTTCATATTTCCCTAGGGAGAAGACAAGAAAAACAGGAATGGGAAAGGAAGTCTTGGATAAATATGTTGCGTATTTTGGGTAACATGGAGTTGCAATGAAGAATTTCTGTTCTGTTTGTCACTGTAAAATTATGCAGCTCCTGCAGATTTAAATGCTATTATAAGGCAACTCTATTTCCAGGAACCTGATTGCCTGACAGAGTTCTAGCAGGGTTAGATTAACCAACATTACCCTAACATGTAGGGCTGTCCCACACCATATGATTTTTCTCATCTTTATGAATGAAGTCCCTGCTGATGTCCATAAACACTCATTTTTAAAATGTGAAAAATAGCTGTCCTGGGCCCCTATATTCAAAGGGGATGTGGGTGCATCCCAGCAGAATGGGAGATGTGCCACGCAACCCCAACATTGTGCTGCAGCACAATTTTAAACATGGCGCGATGCACCTCCAGCATGTGAATGTGCCCAGTCACAAGTCAAACCATGCTGAGCAGGTTGAAGGGGCATTCCCATGAATATGCCATGTATTGGCATATTCAGAGGGAACGCATACCTCAAAGACCAGAAATATGCAGCCCAAAGATGGGCCACAAAAAGTTGATGTAAATCAGCCAGCCACCCATAGGTGGGCCGTGGAAGTGCACACAGCTGAACCACAGCCAGTCAGCCCCAGCAGCAAGTGACAACCCCCACCCCAGCCCTGATTGTCTGTACCAACTGTACAGCACTCCCCATACCCTGGTAGGCTAGCGGACCCCATTCCCCAGCCCCTATTCATATGTGAAAAGCATTCCCTGGTCCCTGGTAGTCTAACGGGACCACTCATCCCCAGCCCCTATCCATATGTGAATAACAATCCCCTGATCCCTGGTAGTCCAGTGGAACCCACCATACCAGACCAATCACAGACAATAGAAAACAAATTGCAGGAACCCCCTCCCATGGCTGATCCTCAGTTGAATTAGGATAATACCTCGATCCCTATACCACACTGAGGAGGTACCCCCAACCCATACCAGATCCCCAATCGAAAGAGAAGTGTCCACTGCACGATGATCCATAGTGAAATGGCCCCATATCCCATCTGTATTGGCCCCCCCACCCCTCTCGTCCACAAACCAACCGGAGCTGGCAAATGGCTCAGCCATCCACATACCAACTGAGCTGTCACTGAATGCATACTGTACAGCGTAAGCGCTCATCAGCAGAACCAATGAGTTCATACTCTGTACAGTATGTTTTCGGTGACAGCTCAGTCTACATCTGGCCGTGGTGGTGTCTGGAGGGCTAAGCCAATTTCCAGTTCTGGTTGGGTTGGGGGGGCAGAGTCATGGGTCAGGTACAGTTGGGTTGGGGGCCACTTCAGTATGAATCATCATGCAGTGGACATTTCTCTTTTGATCAAGGATTGGGTATGGGTGGGGCATACCTCCTCAGTGTGCTTCTGGGAACGAGGCATTATCCTAATTTGATTGGGGAGCGGCCATGGTCGGGGGGTCCCTGCAATTTGTTTTCTATTGTCAGTGATCAGGCCGGGGTGGGGGGTTCTGCTGGACTACCAGGGATTGGAGGATTGTTATTAAAGGAATAATGCCTGACAGGGTGGGTGTTATGCTGGGATAACATCCCACCTCGGGTGGTTGGACCCGAGGACACCAGCCGAGGGTGTCCAACACCTGAGAAGGGATGTTATCACAGCATAACATCCACCCTGGAGGGCATTATTCCTATTATACAATGGCTTGTTGTTTTTACAGTATATAAAAAAAATAATTTTAAAGATGTTTATGTTAGTGTGTAAAAATATTTTTGTTTCTTAAGAGAAGATGAATCATTGGCTAAAAATCTGCAAAAATTCAGTATGGATGTTATGCCAGGATAACATCCCTGCTGTGATGGCCAACTGACAAATCAGAAGCCAGGATTCTTTCTTGCCATTGTATAATCACATATAGATCAGGGCTTGAAGGGGGGACCACCAGGCTACCAGGGATTGGGGAATGATTGTAGCATACAGATCAGGGCTGGGGCAAGAGGGTTACATTAGACTTCCCAGGGTGGTTCAGTGCAGGATGCTGCATCACTCAGTGTGTGTGGGGCTGGGAGGAGGCTGGAAGGTCACATTCCTGCATGGTGCAGCTATGCTAATGGGCTCATAATGAGCATGAATGTTGCCCATTTGCACCACGAATGCCCGATGAGCTCATTATCATTTCCTGGCTGAATATCACCCTTGTGGTCATGGTACATCCAGGTATGTGCCATGCATGTCCCAATGGTGTTAGTCAGCATCAACCCTCGATGCACTGCTCTGGACCTGACAGACAACCTCTCTGGGCAGCGCATCCAGGGTCAGATATTCAAACAGTATGCACAGTCAGACCCGCTCGGACATATTGTTTGAATATACCCTCAGAGCTGGCCAATGCATCTATTCTGCATGCAGCAACTTTGCTCTCTCGCAATCGTCCAGCTCTGAATATGTCCTCCCAGGTTTCCAGTCCCCTCAGTTGGACTGCACAGCTTGAAGAATTTCAATAGTCTGACAGCTGACAGTAATGCTGATTGTTAAACACCTAAAATAAAAAAAGTCTGTATATTTTAAATGTGGAATCACCTACATGTCACAGTGCTATTGCAGGATTCCATTTCCTAGATCCAAAAACCTTCACTTGTTACTTGTGAAAAATGAATGTCCCGTTCCCTGATCCCCTCACTCAAACTGCATAGCATAAATTATTATTCATTGATCATGCTGGAATTGAGCAACAACAAGCAACAGGCACGTAACTGCAGTTAAAAATGTGACACAGTGACAGGCTTCATTCACACACTTCAGATCATTGCCCAGATTTCTTTGCAAATAAGTTTGTTAATGCACCAGTTAGGGTAACTTACTGCCACAAAAGTAGGAAAATGTGACATTAGAGGTGTCTTGGTGATAAGTGGTGGGGTCCTCCTTGGAAATGTCAACCCTAATGCTCCCCCCTCCTCCAAGACCACAGCCTCCTGTCCCAAGCACAAGGAACAGGTCCAAGCCAGTGCCTCATAGCAATACACTCTTCTAAGGTAAAGAAGTATGTCTCTCCACATATTGCCAACACAATTTCTTGTAGCTTTCTTCACACATGACCCTGCAGGCTCTGTGTAAAGAAAGGACATCATTTGTGATGTTGTTTGCTCAGGGAATGGGGTGAGCATTAGGGTTCACAACTCCAAGGAAGACCCCACCACTTTTTTTTTATTTTGACTGCAAATTTTCAAGATATTCATTTTATGATTCACCTTACAAACTGACATGTGCCATTTATAATATACTGACTGAAATGTCAGTTTATACAAGATGTGCAAAAACACATCCCATCCAGGATTTAAAAAAAAAATGACACGTCACGGTTATGAGGTGTGGTGGAGAAAAATGGCTACATTGAATGTTTGGAGTCAAATATTTAAAATTAGTGAAGTTATCAGAGAACATTGGAATACTGCAACTTTCACTCATAACCTTGGCATTTTATTATATTTGTACAACAAATTTTCAGCATAGCCTTCTAATTACTTCACGTAATGAACCTGATAGGCGAAAACTTTCAAATTCCAGCTGAAACATCATTCCGCACCACCAAAACATCCATCTGTGCCACAGGTGCAAAAACACATTTTGCCAGGATTTGAAAATGACATCTGTCACATTTGTGAGTTGGTGTGAAAAATGGTTATGCTGAAAATTTGGAGTCAAAATACTTAAAATTGGATTGGTCCATTAGCATAGAGGGCTGAGGCACTCACAGCCTTACCTACTGCCACACTGGTGATCCAGGTTCTGGAATGGATCTGAGTCATTGGGGAAGGGAGTATCAAGCATCCCAAGGATAGCTCTCATCCCTCGGGAGACAGGAGTGTGACCCACTGCTTGTCTGCCATCTGTAAGTGTTTAGGTGGTAGCACAGACTGGATGCACAAGGAAGCAAATCATTGGCATTTGAAGACATCACTGCAGAGGCAGAGCTCATCCATCATACTATTGTGTGTGAACAACTGTGGGGAAACATAATGGAGGAAAAACCCTTCTGGCCACGGGATAACATCTGGAACTTCAAAGGCACTGTACCAATGTCCAGGCACCACATCATTAGTCCTGCAAGTGGAGGACACCAGGTGCAAAGGTAAGTCCTGGAGAAGTTGGGTGATGAGCTGGGGGGACCAGACAGAAGAGAGCAGGCCAGAGGCATCAGGGGATAAAATACTGATGAAAAAATGTAATTACAAAAGTTATGAGAGAGCATAGGAAAATGTCAACGTATGTGCATAACTTTGTCATTTTAACATATATTGACCACAGATTTTTAACATAGTCTTTCTATGACCCCACTTAGAGAACAAACACTACACAAAAGATGATTTCACCAAGTGACCACACAGTTGCCTTTCAGGTCTGAGTTGCATAATTCCACTACCATAAGTCATGAGGTGGGGACCCAAAAATGCCATGTTGAAAATTTGTTAAAATATGAAAAACTGACAAAGTTATGCATCAAAGTTCAAAACTCCATTGAAATACATTAAACTGCACTTACCTTAATTTTTCATATTGCAGTCGTCAGTTCTAGCTGTAAGATGTGTCTTTGATCAGATAGTGGATCTTTGACCTGGGATATGTTCATGTGAGTGAGGGTGTGTGTGATGTGGCTTCATGTCAAAACAGCACCAGCAAAACATCACAGATAAAGAACAGCAAGGGGAAAACAGTGAAAAGAAAACCATGACCAGCAGAACAGTGCAGCCCAAAAATCAAAACCACCAACCCAATTCACTAAGGGTCTCCAGCTGTGCAAGGGAGAGATGAAACTTGGAGGGGGGGCAAATGGGGAAGCAGATTCAGTGGGGACATATGCTGGGGAAGAAGGCATGGAGTGACCACTCAAAAATCACCACATTCATTTGATGTACCTGCAGTGACTCTCTCTGAGGGCCTTTTCCTCTGCACTCTCCCTTTCGGGAGGCTTTGCTTTGCCCCCACACCTCCAATACTATTTATAATCAGCACCGAGGGGAACACAACTCGGGGGGGGGAACAAAGTCATGAGGGGGGACAATAAACTGGTGACAAATATTAAACATATAAAAAGAACAGGAGACCACAGGTATCAAACACAGGCCTTCCAGAGGTAGCAAGCACACACAGGCAATGCCTTTGATCACTATTCTATGCTGCCAGCATGGCATCCACCACCCATCCACCAGCTTACAACACCAATGTAAGATACCGCCTACATCGCTGAAATCAGCAAACGCTAAAAAGGTCTTGTTGCTATTATGACATGCACTGTTATTGACTTGCTATCTTGATGTGATGCCAAGTGATGTCTGGGGAGAGGGTGTGGAGTGCAGGGTGGTGGGTGGTGAGTGGGGGGTTGGGGTGGGGGTCAGATTGATGAGGGACTGTTTTCTTTTTTGCAGGTGTAAAAAAATCATTGGGGGATGTATTTCTGTTTGGCAGAAAAAAATTAAGTATGCTTTTCTTCTTTACAGGAGAAGCCTCACATTCTGATAGCTTGGATTAGGGACCCCAGTGTCAGGTGATTGTTCAGTGCCACCAGGGGTGGGCACCATGGTGCCACCATTTAGAAAATGGAACCGGGGCTGGGCAACCTGGATGGTGGGTGAAGACAAGTAGTACCTAGTATAGGCACCCCATTCCTCTTATAAATAAAAATAATAAAAGAATGGGAAGGTGGGTGGGCAACATGGAAATTGGAGAAAGAAGCAGTACCTAGGATGGGCTTAACAAATGAGTAGGTGGGTGGGTGGGTGAATCGATAGATAGATAGATAGATAGATAGATAGATAGATAGATAGACAGACAAACAGATAGGGGAGAGAGAGTGAAATAGAGAGAGAGAGAGACATACTGGAGAGGTGGCACAGGGATACAATTATTAAGCAGTTCACTGCTCTCATTGTATCCTGCTGGATGAGTTATATCTGTAGCTGCAATACTTTAGAAAGTGTGGCTGTTCTCATACAGAGAACCTGGCTCAAGGACTGATCTCACTTAGCGTGACACTCTTCATTTTGGGGTACACAGAAAATGTATTTGTGGCAAGTTTAAAAAAAAACAGCAGAATCTATCTAAATCTATCTAAATGGATCCCTTTTAGATAGGTTATGATATCTGTTTTTATAAAGATAATATTGTTTACAGTTTTATATTTTTGACTTAGGCCTAGGCTAAGCTGCTGTTTTTATTATTATTACTCCGTGTTGTTATTTTGTTTGTTCCCCCCTATTTTTTATCTTGTTTACGTGGTAGCTGTTATCTTTTAAGTCCACTTATATGAAGTCCTTCATTTAGAATTCTTGAATTTGTATTTCTGAATTGTTTAACATTTGTTGGAATTGCTCTGCAATTGTTGATTGTGTACTTGATATTCTTAATAAAATTTAAGTATAAAAAAAGATAATGTTGTTATACATGCTCAGTATTTGTGAGTTTAAAATGAGAAATAACATGGCAGCCGACACAATCAGTATTTTTTCAGCATGACAGGAAAATCATGGAAATAAGCAGTAGCGATCTTTTTTGTTGCTACGGTTCACAAAACAATCCAAAGGTACACCCTTGGGATGGCACCCTTCAACCCTGAAAATTTCAGAAAAAAAATATTACACCATCTAGGCTGTAGATGAGAGCAAATAATACACAATTTTAAGTATAGGGAAACCACATTTGTTTTTTTTTTCCTGCTTTTTGGTGCTCCGTGTCTCAAAAATTTAACAAGATGCCATCATGAAACATTTTCCCATCTTGTGACTCTGGAAGCCTGACCACACATGCCACATTTTGGGTTGTTTTATTAAACAATGCTAATGTTATTAAGGTCCAAACATTGGGGTTTAACATTAAACAGCCTACTCAGCCCTAACTATAGGGGCACTACTATTCTTCTATAATACTAATTTGTCTATGCTATGATTATTTTTATAAATAACAATTGACTGCAACCAAATATCATCTAGCTGACATGGGAACAACTCCCCATCCCAATCTTTTTACAACATGAAATAGGAGGGAGTGCAGAATTGAGCGAGCACTGTTCATCATCAAATGTGCTCCTCATCTACACTCTAACAGGCTGCATCTTGGCTTAGCAAATGTAAGTAGAAACACTTTTCCACATTCACAATAATTGCAGCATGCATGCCTAAGCAGCAGCTCTTCCTTCACTATGCAACAGCCACAAACCCTTAGCACTAAGTTCATTTTTTTAAAAAAAGTAAATGGGCACTTCAGGTAACTACAGATGAATCATTTTTTTATATAAATCCAAAAATGTGATACCTTTCAGTTTTCCTTCAGGCACTTTCCTTTCCGACATCTTAAAATGCTCTGAAACCCATCGGACCACACAGAGATGTTTGTTTTTTTATTTTATACGGTAGCAAAAAAAAAGATTCTCAGCAATTATATAAAACAAAACATGGGGTGGTGTGTTTAACATGATTCTACACACACCCCTCAGTGTTTAATGCTTGTATAAATCCTTCGAGCTTTGCTCTTGGGGTTTATGTACCATCTAACACCTCGGGGTGTGTGTGAAATCGAGTTAAACACACAGCGCCATGCATTATTATATATTTTTTATTAATTCCAGATTATAATAATAACAATAAGGTACAGCCAGGGGTTGATTAACAGTCAATCACCCTCTTTTAGTAATATAGCACTTGGCTGCACCTCGTGCCACATTAGACCAAAAGGGGGTGATTAATAGACCAATAATCTAACCCCTGGTCATACCTTATTGTTGAAACCTCCTGGTAAGGCATTCCAAGAAATATACACATTATGAATACTGTATACTCTTCAGTCAAGAGAGGAGAAAAGGGAGTAAATCTTTAGCTGGTGTTCACGGGATTGCTTTCATATGCATTTCAAAACTGAAGCTACTGTAAACCTAATTGACTTTAACATCACCTGACTGCTGAACTGTTCCAGGGAAAAATAAGTTTCACCTTTTTTTTTTTTTAGTCCTTGAATGACTCTCTAAAACACTGGACAAACAGGCAGAGCAAGAGAGAGGGGAGAGTATTCATAAGATGCCTGAAACTGTGATTTGAGAAAATAACCCTAGAAGGAAAGAAGCATTAAAGATTCCTAGAGCTTCATTAAGTTCATCTAATCACAAGGATAAATTATCTTGATAGAGATAACTGGGGGTGGGTGCTTACATAGGAAGTGCTGGCTCGCATCCTTACTTTTATTTACTGTAGCCTTGGATTACAGTACCTTTGAACCACTGGTTCTTTTACAGCGGTCCTGCATCAGAATACATTAAACACTAGGTAAGTAATAAAACAGGATACATTACATATCAATCAGTGAGAAACAATAAATTAGCCTGTATTACAGCAAAAAGACACAAGAGTAACATACAAATACCAGATTCCAAAAAATGCTGGCAGAAAATTGACAAATACAATATCATAGTTCCAACATGACTAAAAAATAATTGAAACAAGTTGGAGGCCAGGGCGGACAGGAGGAGAGAAGAGGGGAGGAAGCAGTTGGAGATGACTTTGTCAGCCAAAGAAGATATGGAGTAGGGTAAGCGGGATTGGGCTGGGGTAGGGAAAGGATAGTGTGGGTGGTAGATAGTCACTAATTAAATATTAAGGGAAAGGGTGGTGGGGGAAGGAGGAGAGAGGGGAGCAGGCTGGGGTGGTGGAAAAGGGACAACAAGAGGGGTGGAAGGGGGAGAGGGCAAAGGGGTGGAGATGAAGTTACTAGCAGGCATAGTCACAGCTACTGTGGGCAGAAAGGTACTTAAAAAGCTTAAGCTTGAAAGGACCCATTTTAGGATCATTCAAAATTTCTTGGGGAAGTGTGTTGAGCCAGGTAGGGGCCCTATAGTGGAAGGTGTGCTAATCTTGAACAGTTTTGCAAAATGGGAAATGAAAGATTTGCTTGGCCACACTACGGGTGGAGCTTACTTAGGGGAAGGCTTGAAGAAGTAAGGCCCAGACTGGTATTTTTTTTTTGGCAAGCAGGCAGGTTTGGTAGGTAATCCTGCTGTTTAGGTGGAGCCAGTTTGTCTGCTCATAAAGGTCACATACGTACATTTGTTTTGCCCTTGCTGATTTGTTAACTCAGCTTTAGCCTTTATGTTCCATTTTTTTTAATAACTTTTTTTGAAAATCCTGTTTCTTACATGCTAAGGCATTGTAGACCCTAGCTAGCAATTTAATCTCCCCCTTTCTGATTTCCCTTTGATGTTGTTTTACTGTATTAGGAAGATTTAAACTTGATAACCTATACAGATTCTTTATTTTATTAAATTTCTTCTGGAGTCTATGATAATAGAGAATATTCCATGTTTTATTTTGTAATAATTCAAGAATTTCCTGGTAAGATGGAAATCATTCCCCTTAATCAAATCTTTCCATTTGAATATGTTGTTCTTATGAAAAATGGATAAATTAAATGCACTCTCCTCTCCCCAAATTCTTTTCCCAACACCTATATCAACATAGGTCAATGGAATTTGAAAATTGTTAGGGTTTTTGATATATTTAGCTATGTGACCAAACCAGTGGGGTAAAAATGTAATGCTTTTTTTGAATATTCTGGATCTAACCAAAAATCCCTTAATTTCTTTGTATAATTTTCTCCCAAAAAAAAATCTGTTCTTGTACCAAAATATGGTTTTCTTTTGAAAAAAACAGCCACTGATATGCGATTGCCACAATGTGAGCATGCATATAAAGCATTGGGTCAGGACAACCTAGGCCTCCATGCTCCCTTGATAGAATTAAGATATTCCAAGGAATTTGTGGCTTCCCCCTCTCCAAAGAAACATGATGAATAAAGTTTTTAGCTCTTTAAACCATTTTTTATGATGGCGTTCCCCACACATTTTGGATGATTTAAATTAAGTGTGGCATGGTCATCATTTTAAGGGTCTCGATTATGCCCCATAGTGAGTGTAACACATTTTCCAATGTTCTAAAATAGTTATCTTTACTTTTCTTTTGCTTTATTATAGATTACTTTAATAATAGCATTTTGGTTAGGGGCTATATATAATCCCAAATATTTTATGTCATTTTGTGTTTTAAACTCCCTAGATATCTTTTCTGGGAAAGAGTGATATTTATTTGATATTTTCATTAATATGGATTTACTTTTGTTGATATTATAACCTGAAATTTAGAATACGCTTTTATTAACTCTAAAAATTTAGGTAGAGAAGTTTTGATGTGTTTTATTACCAAAAGCATGTCATCAGCAAACACACTTAATTTTAATTGTTCAGATAACAGATCGATACAGTGTATGTCTTGATTGAGTCTCATTAAATTTAATAGGGGGTTCTAGTGTTATTATAAACAATGTAGGTGATAGAAGGCAGCCCTGTCTTATACCATTAAGCATTATGAAGGGGTTAGTAAGCATGCTGTTTATTTGAATTTGTATTTTTCTTTTTTATAAAGCATTGTAATCAGAGTTATTAGTTATTTTGGGATGTCAAATTCCTGTAAAGCAATTAACATAAATCTCCTATTGTTTAAATCAAAAGCTTTGGATGTGGCCAAGCCTAATGCATAATAAATTTCTTGGCTATATTTTTTATTATTAATTATCAGATTTATTATGGCTTGAAGCTTGATATTCGCCTGTGATAAGGTTCTTCCTGGAATAAACCCATGTTGGTTTGGATGAATATATTCTTGTATATGATTTTGAATCCTTTTGTTAATTATTTTTCTATCAGTTTATAATCATAGTTAAGAATGGATATAGGTCTATAACTATTTGGTTGGTTCACCGGATTATCCGGTTTTAAGATTAGTATAAATTTTGCCATCTGCATTGATTCTGAGAGAACATGTATTACTGGGTCAATAATTTCTGAAATAATGAGTTCCATCCAGGGTGATATTTCATTTGCAAAAGCTTGATAAAACTCATTTGATAAGTCATCCAACCCTGGTGCTTTGTTCCTGAGTAATGACATTATCATTTCTCTAATTTCTGTTTGTAATATTGGATTGAATTTGAATAAAACCTTGTGTAGTTGGGCTGTTTTAAGAAATCCTTTTATTTTATTTGGAACACATTTATTATTATAAATATTATTGTAGTAAGTAGTGAAACCAGCTATCTGTTTATCTGAGTTCACAATATTATTTTGGGAATTCATTGTACTTGTCATTAAGTTTTTTTGTTGTTTCTGATGAAGTAGTGTAGATACAACCTTCCCTGACTTATCTGCATGGTAGCATTTTTTTATGGCTTTAGTCATTTTTGTGTTGCTTGCACGCATGTGCTAGAAATGTAGTGGCATCATCTGAGTTTTCGGAGGTGTGGCACCCCATCTTCCAATTCAGTCAGCCAGTTTGCAGGCATGGCTGCAGTTCTCCAATGACTGCTGCAGCTGTCTATGACAACAGTCCAAAATGCAGTGGCATACAGTTGAACGGGAGAGCTCTGCTTCAGTGAGCAGAGCTCTCCCCTCCAACTCACATGCAAGCATGCATATTGCATGCTGAAGCACTCCCTCTCCCCACACACACACTGTATTGCCAACGGGGTGCCCAATCCCCCGTCGGCTCCACGGCCCCCCACAAAAGCTTTCCAGGTGCCACTCTGGGAGCTCACCCCAGCATGGCAAAAAATGTGGCTATTATTTATATTAGGGGACACATAGTGCCCCGGTTTTGGAATTCAGTGGATTACGGTACTTGGTCCTCCAAACAGCGGCAGTTAGCCATGCCCCCATTCAAACATCAGTTCTCCCAACCCCCAAACACACCTCTTGCAATCAGCTAATTCGGATATCTCCATGCCCATTAAATGTATTTATTTATTTTTTTATGGTTTGAATGTGTTATTTAACTGACTTAATTGCAAAAGCAGTCATTAAATAAATATGTAAAACCAAAATATGCAGTTTAACAGAGTGTGATATTTTTCAGCGCTGCACTCATTCTGATGTTAACTCTGTCGAAATCACATGGTTATAAATATTGCAATGCAGATTTAAATACCCACAACATGAGACTCAGACACCTTTAAAAATGCAGCTTAATTATTAAATAACTACAGTAGTGACTGCCTTATGTTTGTTCTGTGGGGGCACTCTGCCCCCCACACACCCCAGGTCCAGGAATATATTGTTTTGAGTGTGGCAAATGATGCTGTCACTAGAAAAATAATTTAATAATTTCATATTTCATTTTAGATGGCTTTAGTAGTTTACGATAGCCTTATGTTTGTTCTCTGGGGGTGCTCCGCCCCCAACACCCCCGGGTCCAGGAATATATTATTTTGAGTGTAACAGGGTGCCCAATCCCCCATTGGCTCCACAGCTGCACACCCCCCAAAACTTTTCCAGGTGCCATGCTGGGAGCCCACCCCAGCGTGGCAAATCTTGTTATAGCAGACGGGGGAGCCCAATCCCCCATCAGCTCCAGCCCCCCAAACAGCCTTTCCAGCTGCCACACTGGGAGCCCACCCCAGCATGGCAAATGTTCTGCATCATCTTCATTACAAAAAAAAACCCTGTAAATAAAAAAAGGTCCCTCGCAGTCTCCCTGCCCCACCGCACCCACCCACTGCGCACCTGCCTCCCCACCCCTCACCCCATACTTACTTCTGGAGCTTGTTGCAATGATCATTGGTGGACTGGGAACACGTCTGCACTCTTCAAAGCCGACCGCAAACTAAGGAAATGCCGGTAAGCTGTATAATGGAATAAATAGGGTTTTTCCAACTTTGTTGCATATCTCAGACATTTTTGGGAATTTTGAGCCCAGATTTTCAACATGGGGTTTTTGGGACCCCACCTCATGAATTCTTGAACTGTCATGGCATTAATCAGGCCCGAAGGGTGATTTCATGGTCACTCTGCGCGAAATCACCTTTTGGGACTGAGTAATGAAATGACAGTGCCAGTGTTCATAAGGTGGGCACTCAAAAAGCCTATGTTGAAAATTTGGTGAACAAATTCCTAAAAATGACTGTTTTACAAGCGTGCATTGCACAGTTCCTACGCATGCTTGTAGGTTCGCGAATTTTCAATATTTTCATTCCAGATTTTCAACATTGCCATTTTACCACATCTCTTTATGAGCAGTACATCTGTCATTTTTCACATCCTGCCCAAAACGTGTTTCCGCCCATGTAGTGCACAATGGCGCAGTCGGTGTGCAAAATCAATGTATGGGACATATTAAGAAAATCACAGTGGCACTGTTCATGAGCAGAGGTCTTAAAATGGCTATGTTGAAAATTTGGTGAAAAACTTCTAAAATGACTGTTTCTGCAGGCGTCGTTAACGCCAGTCCTTTTACGTGAGATTAGCAAATTTTCAATATTTGACTCCAGTGACTTCCAAATACCTAAACAGCACATACAAGCAAGCAACATTCGGCATTGACAAATGCTTGTTAACTGTTCCTGATATACAGTAGCAACTCCTGTTTTTTTTTTCCTTTTATAAAGTTCCCATTAATCTTTATATTTATTTTAATCTTCTAAAATCTATTTGCCAAATTATTTTAGAGGGATATCTATTTGAGATTCATTTGTCTTTTTTGTTTTATTAATTTGAATTTTGTATGATGTTGTCACACCCCTAAGTGCAGCTTTAAACACATTCCATAATTTAATGACAGGAACTTGTCCACTATAGTTGAAAAAACAAAATTCCCTTATGGTGTTTGTTATTAGCTCACAAAATTTTTGGTATTTTAGTAAGTCATTGTTGATTCTCCATTGCTTGCTAAATTCTCTATTTTTATCATGTATCAAAATATCTATATAAACCAAGGCATGATCTGAAAGATGAATTGAATCTATCCCTGGAGTTGTTACATTAATTAATACATTCTTAGAGGTTAATATATAATCTATTCTTGTAAAAGTTTTGTTTTCTAAATCATGATGTGTAAAACTTGTTTCCATAGGGTTTGGAACTCTCCAGGGATTTTCTAGGTGGTCTGATAAAATTCACTAATTTGTTTGAGGTCGCTACATTAGCTCAAGTTGGATGACACTGTCCTACAGCATGAGGTCCTATACCTCACAAATTGATCTCATAATTCCCCTCTATTCACTAAATTACTGTCAGCCTGTTTCAGTTTCTCCTGCAACTATGTGGCTGTTCTACAATGCTCTTCTTTACTATCTCCTGTCTGATTGCCTCCTGCTGTTTCTTTCTGGGACAGCCACGCACACTAACATAATAATACATTTCCAAATCTGTACTGTACTGTTACCACCAGCTCTGACTCAAATGACTCCTAATTCCTGTAATATAATGTTAATGTAATGTATTGTATCCTAACATGTGCTGTACTGTACTGACAACTTCAACAAATGTTACTCTGTACCTAAATGTATGAATTGGAACCTTTGTAAATGAGTCTATGACTCAAAGGCCTTTCTGAATATCTCAATAAATAAAATGAATAAAACTAGACTTATCCAGATAGGGATTAATCATGTTGTTTAAATCCCCTGCTATAACTATATTGTCTGCATGCAGCTTTTAAAGCCCTTCTGAAATTTTGGATAAGAAGTATGAGTAATTTGTAAAAGGTGCATATGCTGAGTTACAGATAAATTCAATTTAAATTATTTTCATCTTAACCATAATTATTCTACACTCTGTGGCCTGGATATTCAAAGGGGTTGTGCATGGCACAACACAGTTACACCGGCACAACCCCACATTGCACCCCGGCAGGATATTGGAAAAGCTGCCCAGCTCAGCACAAATCCCAATGCACTGGGGTGCAATGTAATCATATGTGGTGCAGATGCAGGGGGCATGCCCATACATACGGGGCACATCTCGATATTCAGCCCAGGATGTACGGCACATATGCTGGTACAACCCTGCATTGTGCTGCATAGGGGGGCTCAAAGTTGAGCCCATGAAATGTTGGAACAACTCCAGGTCACCCACAGGCAGGCTGCTGTATTGCATAGTGCAGCACAGCAGCCACCAGCCGTGGGTGGCCACCCACCCACCCAGAACACCGGTGAGAAGCACCCACATAACCCTGGTGGTCTAGTGGGACCCCCTCCCTCCCATTACCATGATCATGGTAGATGTAAAATAATATGGTCCCTAGTAGCCCAATGGCACCCCCATCCCGTAGCCACAATCGTGGTAAATATTAAGTAAAACATTCCCTGGTAGTCTAGTGGACCTCCTCCCTCCCGAGTCCCTGAAGAATACAAATTAATACATTCCCTGGTGGTCTAGTGGACCCCTTCCCTCCCACTGCCCCAATGGATGTACATTAAAACAGTCCCTGGTATTCTAGTGGACCCCCCTCCCCCTGAATCCCCAAGCACTGGTGTATCACCAAAACATAATTCCTTGGTGATCCAGTGGCACCCCCACCCCTCCCATCCACACAGAACCTCTTGTCCCCTGCCCCCCCATCATTGGTGGGCAGCTGCAACCATTCACTCAGATATTTGGGACTGTTTAGTACAGTATGCTCTGGAAGCCCATACTGCACTTGTCATTCGGTGGGCGGCCAGGTGGTATGCAAGTGGGTTGCAGCTGCCAGCCAATGACAGGGGGGAGCATGGTGGGAAAGAGGTCCTGTGTGGGTGGGAGGGGTGGTGGGTGTCACTGGATAACCAGGGAAATATGTTTCAGTGATATACCAGTGCTCAGTGATTCGGGTGGGATGGGGTCCACTAGACTACCAGAGCATGTCATATTATGCATTCCTAGGGGACTTAGGAGGAAGGGGGTACCACTAGACTACCAGGGAGATGTGTGTGCTATGGTGCTGTATTGCAATTGTGGCTACGGGGCAGGGGGTGCCCTGGAACCCCCACTGTGCACATGTCATTCTGTGCAGGATGCCAGGTGTAAGTCACCGGGTTGCATTGCGCAAGGCATTCAAATGGGTTCATAATGACATACAAATGGCATCGTTTGGGATTTTCATATATTATGGCCTCATTTGCATACCCTCTGCTGAATATCACAGGTGCTGCACCTACAGCAACTGCACTTGCACTGGTGCATCCCCATGATCCCTATCTTTGGCTTGCTCTGGCGAAGTACCACTGTGCCGTGTGCAGTCTGTGCCATATTCAACAGTGCTGTCCCATGATGCATCACCATTGAATATCACCTGGTCCTGGCCCCGGATCATCCCAGTTGCACTGTGCCCAGGCTTGCGCCACTGCCTGGTGCAGTCTGAATATCTGGGCCTGTGTCTTTAAATTGGTCTAGAATCTTAACATCTAGTCTTTTTTTATTAAGATTGTCACTCCCCTACTTTTTTTTGTGCCAGTACTATAAAAATATGGTCAGTCCATCTAGTTTGAATTTTGTTTTATTTCTTTTTCCTCTAGATGAGTTTCTTGGAGGCATAATATGTGTGCTTTTGTTTTTTAATTGCATTTAATTTTTGCGTTCTTTTTATTGGGATATTAAGCCAATTTACATTAAAAATATATCATTTTTATTTTATTACTCACAACCATTGCATAATTTGTACTTCCCCATATCCAGGATAGCATAAAACCTAGAAGAAAATGGAATCAGTAGGACCCCTTTTGTTAAAGAGCAACTGTTGAAATCTTTAATAACATAATAAACATAAAAAATATTTCTACCTATGTGGTGAAGTTTATTCTTTAAATGTCTTCCTTTACATGATTCTGAGACTAATAATTTCTTAAATTTATCCCCCACTCCGAACATACACACATTCAACACATTCCTGTCCTATGAGTTTGATATGCTTACAAATAGAATTACTTTGTAAAGCAACCCTTATCACTTGGAAGCTGTTGCAGAAATGCACCTCCCCCCAAGCTAAGAACATTCCAATACTGGCTCATATTTTAATCAAAAACTTTTGGAATTTTCATTTTCAGATCATTATCAGCATCTTCTACTGACTCATATATAAATCTTTTTTTCGTCAATTATTACTCTAAGTTTGGCTAGAAAAGTAACTGTGGCTCTAAAGCCCTGAGACCAAAGTTTGTTCCTTAGAGAGTCATATTTTTTTGTTTGGTGTACAATCTCTGGTGGAAAGACATTGTAAATAAAGACAGAGGCCCCAAAAATGTTTATTCTTTTCTTTTTATATAAAGCTTCCATCACACTGTCCTTATCATGAGAGCTTAGGAATTTCATTACTATGGGTCTCAGAGGTTCTGAATCTCCTGATTTAGTTCTTTAGGTTCTATGAATCCTGTCTACTTCAAAACTAATTGTTGCAAGATCTGTGTCTAGATACAGTAAACTGCTGTGACCTGTTTAAAAGTTTCTGCTAAACTTTTGTGGGAGTCCCATTACTCAGGGATGCACAAAATTCTTATATTTTTTTCTGCAGGCTCTTAGCTCAAAATCTGTGAGTTTAGTTTTGAACTCTGTGGTTGCTACTTCTATTTCTTTTACTTTTTTAATCACAGGTGCAGTCTCTTCTTGCAAATTGTTCAGGGTGTCTTTTATTGTTGAAAGTTCAATTTTAAATCCATGTTTCCTTTTATTAAGTTATGTGTCAAAGTGAAATATGTATCCAATTTTTCTTGAATACTTGCCATTTGTTTCCATTTTGTTTGAAATAGAAGTTATTTGGGAGAAATGTTTCCTGGCCCACAGTGGAGGTTCCTCCTTATCTGACTCTTCTGAATTTTATGATATGTATTCATTTACAGAGCTGGACTCATAATCTTGGAAACACAGATTTTTTTTTTATTTTCCTGAATTTTCTGCTTCTTTTTGCTGTCTCTGGGATGTATTCTCTATTTTTCCACTTAATTTGAGCATCTGTACTGTATTGTTTAGTTCAGGACATTGAACTGGGTTTTCTTTGTTTTTAGCAGTTTCTGAAACATATTCCCCTGTATTATTATTGTCCAAGGTCTTGCATAATTCCTGTGTACTGTCTGAGCACTGTTGGTTTTTGTTACTATTAGTTGTATCAATCTGTACAAACAGCTCTTTTTCAACCAATATCTTAATTATTTCAATGGCCCTTTTTATCATTCCCAGCAGTTGAACATAAGTTTTTCAAAGATGAGTTTAAGTTGCTTATGTTGCTTACCCCCACCTTGGCTGTTGCTATGCTTTTGTAATTGGTGTGCATAGTTCCAGTCTCACTCAACTCCTGTATCTGCTTTTCTGCTTGCATCTTTTTCAACTTGCAGTGTATTGGGTATCTTTGCTCCTTTCTGCATACTACTGGAAATAGTCAGCTGGAGCATTCCAGCACCTTGGATCAGAACAGGATCTTCTTGTTGGCCCCCTTTCATTGATTCTTCAGTCTGTGCCACTCCAGGTACTGCCATTAGTTTGTTGCTTTTTTAGAGCAGGGAAATAATGCAAAAATTGGAGGTGGTGGATTTGATTTCAATTTGGACTGGATTTCTTCATTTGGAGACAGGTTCCTCCTGTTGGAAGGATTCCCTACTGTTTTTCGAGTTGCCATAGAGGGAGATTTTTGTAGTTTTTGGTCTGGCCCCTTTCTGTTTGCCAGAGCCTGTGCTCATCTTCCCAGAAACTGTTGCAGCTTTTCACAGTTTTTTGCAAGCATTCTTTTGGCTTGGGATCTGAAAAATGGTAACATGTCTGACTAGATACTGAATAAAGGTTTAACCACATACAGCGTAAAATGTGTGGATGGGGGGGGTCACGGCACTACAGCCTTAGCTTGCATGGATGCTCAGCATTGCTGCCATGCTGCTTCTTCCTCCCTTCATTAGTGGAGTTCCTCTCTCCCCACCTGTGTATCTTACATCTCCAGTACTTGAAATAGATGGCTTGCCTGTCTCTGACCCCTTCTCTGTTGCCAAGATTTTCAATAAATTCTTCACCACTTGTGTGCTCCTTGACCATCCCACTCCTACCTCACCTGGCCCCCTCCCTACTCACTCAGCTGCTGGATTCTGTTTTCCCCCTGCTTCTCCCCAGGAGGTTTATCAGTCTCTTTATCCTGCTAGAACCAGCCCTGTCAGACTCCACCCAAACTCTCTTGCAGAACATCACTCCTGCAATAGCCACTCCTCTCACACACCTCCTAAACTAATCCCTCTTAACCTGCACCATCCCCCCAGGCCTGAAAAGTAGCAAAGGTGCTGCCTCTTCATAAAGGCATTCTCTGCCCCTTCCAGTCCAGATTCTGAAAACACCATTCAGCCATCTCCATCCTTTTGGATATGGATGAGGGTTACACAACTGTTGCCATCTTTGTCAATCAATCAATCAATCAAAATCATTATTTATCCAGGCGAACATCATTGAGCAGAGCTCTTTTATAGGATGAACCTGGTTAGAACAGGGTTGGGTAACATCCATCATAAAAACATATAAATACATGTAAATAAGTATATAAACACAAACACAATGGTGCAGTAATAGGAGAGTCAAATGATAAAAGGAAGACAAGGCAAGTCAAAACAGAGGAGGATTCAAATACAAGGGGGCAGGCCCACCATTGAACCATGCAACTGTATATAAACCATGTTCTCTGTATATAAGTACCAGTTAATTCATTTACCAGGGGCAGTAACTAGTACTAGCCATGAAAATGACTTGGAGAACCACCAACCAATGGCAGATGGGAGACCTGTCAAAAGCCTTCAACTACATTTCCCAGCCAATCTTGCTACATTAGCTTCATTCAGTCAGGCTGGCAGCTCCTGCAGAGTGCTGGTTCAGCTCCTACCTACACAGAAGGCAGCAGTCTGTGCTGGTAGAATACTCCCTATCCTCCCTTCTCCCTATACTCACTAGCGTTCCTCAAGGCTCCGCTCTTGGCTGTATTCTTTTATCTGTTTTTATAAATGACCTCCCCTCTGTCTGTTCTACCTCATGCATTCATGTGTATGCAGACCCTACTGTGATCTTCCCCTGAGGACCCTCCAGCATTGATGTACAAGCCTCTTTCCAGCTCAACTTCAATAATGTCCAGAACTGGTTTCAGGCCAACCATCTAAAGTTAAACAGAAAGAAAACAGTGACAATGACCTTTGGATCCAGGCAAGAGCTGGCTAGATTCTGTCCCCCCACCCATGTTTACAACTCCAGATGGCTCTCTCCTCGAAGTGGTTTCCACCTTCAAATACTTATGTGTCTGGCTGGACAGTCATCTTGATTTCTGCTTACACATAGATGCCATCGGTTCCAAACTCTACCTTAAAATTGGGATTCTCTCCCATCATAAAGATAGCCTCCCTCTCACTACTTGTTGGGAGCTTATTGTGAAAATAATTCTCCCAGTTATCCATTACACTGATGTGGTTTAGGTCAGTGCCCCACCAACAACACTTTCAAGACCTGACACTCTCGCAAACTCCTTCTTTCCACTTTGCTACCACCTCCCCTTACTAATCACTTCCTTCTTTACTCCTCTTGCTCCCTTATACCTCTTCCCCACAGGAGATTGGTCCACTGCCTATCCCTCATTAGCATAACTGAATTGGGTCTCTCCCTTCTTATTTCTCCTCCCGTCTCTCAACAGCAAACATCTCAGCCTACTTTCTGCACTCCAGGGACTCCTGCTCCTTCTCCCTTCCCCAACCCAATCAATGGCAGGTCAGTCAGCTTTCTCTTATCACTTTCCTTTTCTCAGTGTGCCTTTCCCGGATACCAAATTTTAAATAAATAAATATGACATAGTTACAGAACAATTGAGAAGTGCACTGTAGGCAGATGTCATTCATGGGGGTATCAATAGGCCCTTATGATGGCCACCACCATTTGGTTCTTACATATCTACTTGTACAGTAAAAGTGACACATTCATGAGTCAGCATAGTACTACATCAAACATGTCAATCACAGGAAGATGGTTTCTTTTGTGTACTTATCATCTTCAAACTGAGTTATGAACATATATATAGTAAGCTATATGGCTCTAACATATTATATTTGAAGGATTTTGAAAAACCAACATTTGCCTAAAGCTACACAGTTAAACACAGCCAGCTACCTAGTGTAAGAGTTTGGGCACATATATTGCCTTAATTAGACATTAGTGGGACATACTATTTGGGGAAGCTGTTTGTGTGGTTTAGTGTGAATCTGTTCAGCAAAACTCTGAGTTGATGAGTGGGGTCCATATGTTGTAGTAGTGCTCCTGGGTAGATTCAGCAAAGCTGGAGAACCTCTCATATGTGGCCAGCTGTCTGACTGGCAAGCAACAGTCCTGAACTGAGGGAATTTGGGTGGTTCACCATCTGCATAATAAAAGCCTTTTTGCCTCCATCTCAAGTGGCATGATCCATTGAGCTATTGTGGAGGATTTAGGTACCTCTTTAGGGAAGCAGCCTAAAAAGAGCATTTCTGCTTTGATAAGGAAATCCTCCTGTGTTATTTTAGTGCCGATGCTTTGTATCTCAAACCAAAAGTTTTGTATGACCAGGCATGTCCCGAGTATGTAAAATAACAAAGTCCTTGGTCCCAGCAAGTGTCAGCAGGAGTCACCAGTTAGGAGACATCTGATTTGAGAGCTTGAGGCGTATGTTACCATCTAAGTAGGGCTTTATTTTGGATGATCCAACTTCTTCAACCTCTGCAGGCCTTGTGTAGCCAGTGCCAGCAGTTTATCCTATTGCAGGTCTGATATGGCAATGCCTTACTCCTCCTGCCAGGGTGGCTAGCATTCTGTGTGGGGTCTCCTTGTGCATCCCTAATGGCCTGATATATAGTGCCTGCCATGTGTTTTTTAAGGGATGTCTAGATGGCCAAAGGGTGTGAGGCAGAGCTGTGAAAAAAAAAAACTTCCAACAGCAGAATTTGGCAAAAGTCAGACTTTCCTTTCCACGATAGTTCAAAAATCATTTTTTCAACTTTCACAGAAATTTCAATAAATAAACATATGAACTATGGATTAGTGTATGGATTTTTAAAATAATACTGTTGTAAAGCATACAAAAAATATCCAGTAATACCATCGCTTCCAGAGCAATAATACCACCATTCACAAGTAATAATACTATCATCCAGGTGCCTTAATAGTATTGCTCGGGACCTGAACGATAGTATTATCAATAAAACTCAACAGAACAACTGCAAGTCTGCCACCCAACATCTTTCAAAGTAAGCCTTCTGATTGGCCACATTTTTCTTTCTGGGTGGGCAGAACAACTTTTAAAGCATGGTGGAGGTTTCTTGCTTTGCAAGAGTGAATTGCATCCACTGCATGTTTTCAATTTCTTTCTTCTAATTTTCCCAAAAATGAACTTATCTGGTTGATCCTCCATTCACAAACAAACAAAAAGGTAGGACTGTCTACCAAAGTAAAACAATACACTTTAGTTATATAGCCTGCTTAATGGGGGGGCACGGGACTGAGAACCGAGACTGTGCAATGGCAGTCAGCCAGGAACAAGAGACTCCTTCTCTGCAGCAGCTGACCACCCGTTACAAAACTACAAGAAATAAAAAAATAAATCAGATCCATATATTTAAAAGAACTAATGGATAGATTACTGTCCATTACTGGTGAGTAATACCATCTTGAGGTTCTGGACCCAGGCACCTCTCGAGCGTCACTCTCAATGTTCCTATGTGTCCAGAACCTCTTTATATTATGCATGCAGTAATTCCCCACAGGGTGGGTGGTATTGGGCAATACAGGACTGCCCAGGGGCGTAATGAGGCCTGACACCACAGGCAGAGGGCCTTATAGCCCCTGGAAGGTTCAGTATTGCCCATACCCCCCCACCATTGAGGGTATTATTGCACTTAGAACATGGGCAACATGCAGTATTTGTGTATGGGATTTAATTAAAAAGAAATAAAAAAAAAAATAATAGGGAAGAAATGAAACTGAAGTGTGCTGTTCTATTACCATTATCTTGTACTCCCCACCTTCCCCTCCATGATTTTCTTAGCAAGGCATTGCATTTTTTGGCAGTTTCCCCTAATACTTGTATTTGAAAAGTAAAAAGAAACATTCATTTTTATTCTGTCGTTCCTGGTAGAGACGTATTTTGTTTGTTTATTTTGGACGTTGCAACCTTGCGTGGTGAAGTCATGTGCAAGCAGTAAGTACTGAGTGGAAAGTATGAGGTGGCAAGGCAAGATGTTTAAATGCTTTTTTTTGTTATGTTCAAAGCTTGGCATTAGTTTTACATTTAAAATATGCTGAAACTGACTGTGACTGCAAGCGGAGTTGAGTTTTCATTGGTCATGGGGGAACGGAGAGCTAAAGAGGGAGTAGTGCTTTTTAGAGGTAAGTTACCAGCTTGTTGGAGGAGGCAGGGGTGAGTAGTATGCCTAACAGAGTTTTATTTAATATGGAGTGATTGCTATGCTGGAGAGCTGTTTTTATATTAAAGAAGACTTGGTTTTCTGGCCAAGGCACCTAGCTTCACCTGCGCTCTTTCCTTCTAAGATTGCTTGAAAGGACAGAGCAGAGAACATTACCAAAGCAAGGGAAAAGGATTAAGACTTCTTTTGACTACGCAGATTTACTGTGTGTTGCTGTTTTTATTTTTGTACTCACAGGGATTGCTACTGTTTTTTTACTAACATTTCATTGCTTTATTTTTCTCTGCTTCAGATTGTTGTTGCTGGTATACCTTCTTCTGCATTATTACACGGTGTGCCTACAGGTGTGTGATAACAGATTACTGCTGTAATCTGATTCAGATTGTCTTTTGCAAGGTATATCTTCTGTTACTGCCTTATTTTTCTCTGTAACAAAGTGTTTCTTACAGGGTATATCGTCTCTGAAATTATTACAGGTGGTGCTTTACAGGTTTTACAGTTGTATATAACATTAGGATAAGCTTTCAGAGTTACTGCATTTGTTGTTGACTGATTGTTTCTGCTCTTACCTCCTTGTTCATTCATCCATGGTTCTTCTTTTTCCACAGGGGAAGGGCCCAGCCACCCACCCCCATCCCCAACTACCCCATACTACACTCATTTTATAGGGTACCACAGCTGTGACATTTCCTGTGGCAAAGCAGGAAGGGGCAGATCAGTGGGGAATCCACAAGGTGAGCTCATTTACAGAGGAACTAGTAATTTAACTTGTTATAACAAGTTATATGAAAATAAAACACAAAATGAAACCACTACTTGCATTTTCTTCCTTCTAATTACTGTGACCAGGTTATAAACCCAGCAACTTATCTGGAATGGATATCATTACCTGCAGGTACTGTGGAACACTTTTCAGAGGGACAGTCTTACAGGATTTAGGACACTGTTCTACATGCAGGTCCATTGGAGATCTTAGGGCTCAGTTCCAGGCAGCATGGGCAGAGATTGTGCACCTCAAATTTCATATTTAAGAGGAAATACATTATAAGAACCACCAGCCATTTGCACAACATCCAACAGAAGAACCTCGACCGCAGAGGGTAGTTGGTACAGGAGGTTGGCAGGTGGTTAGGAGGGGCAAATTGGGTGCCCCATCACTCTGTGATCTCCAACATATTACCTCCAAAAACCATATAAACACTACAAACAGATATCTGCCTCTGTCTCTGAAATCAAACAAAGGGGCAGAGGACACTGCAGAGCAGGACACTGCAACACAGGAGCTAGCACAACAAAACTCACCTAAATCAGGAACCAAAACAAAAAAAGCAAAAAAGGAAATACAAAAAACTTCTGATCATAGGAGACTCCATGATTTGGGGAGTTGATACACATATCCAGCCAGGGGTAATGGTCAGATGTCTCCCAGGTACATCAGCGTGAAGAGACACTGACAGCATTGCTAAAATTGTTCACAAAGCAGGAGAAAACATTGATGTCCTGGTACACATAGGGACTAATGATCTCATCATCTGGTCAGTTGTGGAGACCAAGGAACACCTGACCAGGCTGGGTGACAAACTATCATCCATTTCATCTGGCATCTCCTTCTCTGAGATCCTGCCAGTCTGGGAGAGGGGGGCAGATGGATGGAAGGTTAGAGAAGGGGAGATAGGGGAGCTAAACATGTGGCTCAAGGGCTGGTGCCAGGAAAAAGGACACAGATTTGTAGGGAACTGGCAACAGTTCTGGGAGCGAAAGTTCTTTAAATCTGAAGGACTGTTTCTGACTAAGGAGGGAGTACGATCATTGGGGCAGAAGTTTGACATCTCTGCAGAATATTTAAACTAGCAAATGGGGAGAGGGGTGCAGCACCCCATACGTCGAATGGGAAGAACACCCCTTCCCCCTCAGCTAGTGGTCAAACACGGATTCAGCATGTTTGCAGTTCATTTGCATCACCAGGTAAGAAAAAAGGTCTGTCTCCCCATACAACGCACAGGGGAAATGCCAAACCTCGCCCAACAACTAACACACCGAAATCTGACCAATGGAAAATCATGTACACAAATGCTCACAGCCTGTGAAATAAGATCCCAGACCTGCAGGCAATAATGTCAGAGGCTAAACTGGACATAGTAGCAATTACTGAGACATAGTTTACCAGTAACCACACTTAGGAGACTTCAGCACCTAGCTATGTACTGTTCAGAAGAGACCGAGGTGCAACAAGTGTGGGGGGGGGGTTGGAGTGGCCCTGTATGTCAATGAAAATATCAAAGTTATAGAAACTCAGAATACACATAAGGAGCCAGAAGACCTGTGGGTCACCCTGGAAACAGGAAATGGGAATGCCATAAGAACTGGGGTTGTCTATAGGCCCCAAGACCAGGGGAAAGACATAGACACATTACTGTTAGAAGATATACAAAACATGGCAGCTAAAGGGGAGGTTATTATAATGGGAGACTTCAACATGCCAAATACAAGATTGGTCAATACCACCAGGAACATCTGCCAGAACTAGATACATGGTGGATTCCCTGCAGGGGGAGGACCTCAAGTAACTGGTACAATAATCCAGAAGAGACAGGGCTATCCTAGATCTAGTACTGACTAACAGGAAAGGGATCACAGATCTCCAGGTAGAAAGTCACCTGGGGGCCAGTGACCATCACATGGTATGGTTCAATTTGGCCACTACATCGAAATTATCCCATTCCAAGGCAAAAATATGGGACTTCAGAGGAGCTGACTTTGATAAGATGGCCAACAGAGTTAAGCTAGCCCTGGCAAAAAGAAACACAGGTGAGGGGGTACAGGCAAAGTGGGCAAGCATTAAGGATGCAATACTTGAAGCAACATCCCATTGTGTTAGACAGAAAAGGAAGTGCAAAAGAAGAAGGAAACCACTTTGGTTCTCAAATACAGTAGCAGAAATGGTCAGAGCCAAAAGGCTGGCCTTCAGGAAATATAATTGAACACAGCGGGATGAAGCTAGTGAAGCAGGGAAAGCAGTAAGGCAGGCAAAGTCCCAAACTGAGGAAACACTGGCACGAACAGTAAGAGAAGGTAACAAGACTTTCTATAGATACATTAGTGAAAGGAGAAAGTCCAGAGGAAGTATTGGTAAGCTCAAATGAGAAAAGGGGCATGTGAGGAGGAGGACCATGTAAAAGCATCTATCCTAAATGGATACTTTTGCTCAGTATTTAGTGAAGAGAAGGTAGGGCAGGGTCCACAGCTCAGCACCATGGACACAGTGGGGAGGGAGGTGAGCACTACATCCTTCACAAAAGAAAGGGTCCTAAAAGAGCTCGCTAAGCTCAGGGTGGACAAGGCAATGGGACCTGAATGCATAAATCCCAGGTTACTTAAGGAACTAAGGGTGGAACTAGCACAGCTATTAGCAGAACTGTTTAGTGAGTCTCTGCACACAGGAAAGGTTCCAGAAGACTGGAGAAGGGCTCATGTGATCCCACTCCACAAGAGTGGTAGCAGAGAGGAGGCGGGGAACTACAGACCAGTCAGTCTTACCTCAGTAGTGGGCAAGATTATGGAGGCACTCCTTAAGGAAAGGATAGTGCAACACCTGTAATCCATAGGGGCACAGGATCCAAGACAGCATGGGTTTACAAAAGGAAGATCCTGTCAAACTAATCTCATAGATTTTTTTTGACTGGGTAACCAGAGTGGTGGAAAAAGGGGGAGCAGTTGATGTCACCTACCTTGACTTCAGCAAAGCTTTCGACACTGTTCCACGTAGAAGATTGATAAATAAGCTGGGTAGTCTCGGGATGGGTCAGAAGTTGGTCAACTGGGTGGCAAATTGTCTGATGAACAGAAAACAGAGAGTGGTGATAAATGGTATACAGTCAGAAGAGATGCAAGTCACAAGTGGGGTACCTCAGGGATCAGTTGTGGGGCCAGTCCTCTTCAATATCTTCATTAGTGACATTGCAGATGGACTAGATGGTAAGGCTTGTCTGTTTGCAGATGACACCAAGATCTGCAACAGAGTAGATGATCCAGATGGGGTGGGCAGAATGAGAAGAGATCTGGATAAACTAGCAAAATGGTCAGAAGAGTGGCAACTGGGATTTAATGCAAAGAAGTGTAAGATCATGCACATAAGGAAGAGAAACCCTGAAGCCAACTATGCGCTGGGAGGGGAGTTGCTGGCACTCACAAAGGAAGAAAGAGACTTGGGCATCATCATCATCATCACCGATAACCTGAAATCATCCAAGCAGACCTCTAAAGCAGTAGGTTAGGCTAGGGGGATGTTAGGGTGTATTAGTAGGGGTATCACAAGTCATAAGAGGGAGGTAATAATCCCTCTTTACAAGACATTAGTTAGGCCCCATCTGGAGTACTGTGTGCAATACTGGAAGCCACACCTTCACAAGGACATTAGCCAAATTGAGGCAGTCCAGAGAAGGGCAACCAAAATGGTGCAGGGACTGCATCAGAAGACATATGAGGACAGATTAATGGAGCTCAATATGTATACCCTTGAGCAAAGGAGGGAGAGAGGTGATATGATCGAGACAGTCAAACTCTTAAGGGTATTAACAAGGTGAAAGAGTCTAACATGTTTAAATATAAGAAAAATAGCAGGACAAGAGGATACAGCATGACATTAGAGGGAGGCTGATTAAGGGGGAATGTGAGGAAATTCTTTTTCACAGAAAGGGTGGTGGATGCTTGGAATGGCCTACCTCAGGATGCAGTGGCTATAAATACAGTGCGTGGTTTTATACAGGCATGGGATAGGCATAAGGGAGCAATATAGATGAGTATGAATAGATAGGCCACTGGCAGTGTAAAGGCCGATGGCACATTTGTAAGGTTGAAAAAGAAATAGGCAGATTGGATGGGCCTTGCGGTCCTTATCTGTCATCAACCTCTATGTTTCTATGTTTGTATGAAGTGAGGGACTGCTCACTATTGAAGAGAGTGTCCCGCTGTATGGAGGAGGCATGAGAGCAGCGTCGGGAGAGTGTTTGTCTTTCCGTTGAGGGTGGTTTGCAAAAACACTCATTTCTGTTTTAGTGTGATGCCAGAATAAAAATACACTGTTAATGATTACTTTATTTTTTTTTTACAGATGCTCCTTCACATTTGTTGGGCATTCTGTTAGAGGATCATGGCAGCACAGTATCTCTCGCTTAGCAAGAAAAACAAATGGCGGGGATTTAAATGTTACTTGATTTTGACCAATTATACAGCAGAGTGAGCACCAGAATATTTCACAGGGTTGGCATGGCTGGGATTTATAACTTACAGGGGGTCTCACTGTAAGTTAATGTACCCCATGACAGTCAGTCAGATTAATTTATTTCTAAAGTCCATTTTCTAATCACTGGTAATGCACAGTAACCTATCCATTATTCTATTTAAACTATGCAACAAAATTCCGCAGAACTGATCACTGTCGGAGATCAATTTGGTGGAATTTCTTTTTACAGTTTAATACATTAATCATATCAGCATGGACTGTCTTCACTGCAAACTGGTGTAATGGAGACTTACTTGAGTTAACAGTGAGGACAAAGGAACAGACATGACTCAGTAAATAAGGGGCCAGTGATGAGAGGTTGGGGCCACTAGACACAAGGGACATTTTAAGGGGCTGGTAACCAGAAGGTAAGGGGTGCCATGGTAAATTGTTAGGAGGCTGTCAATTGGAGGGTGGAGGGGTGCCACTTGACACTAGGAAAATATAAAATTGTTAAGAGGCCAATGAGCAGAGGGTGAGGAGGGTGCCACTAGACACCAGGAAAATGATAAATTGTTAAGGGGGCTAGGGACTGGAGAGTGGGTGGGTGCCACTGGACACCAGGTAACGTTTTTCTCCGTACCAGGACATCACAGAACCAAACTACGGATTAATTACATGAATTGTGGATTTAGGTATTAGTTCCACAGTTCATGTGTATTATTCTGCAGTTCAGCAGGAAAATTCCACATAACTGGGTGAAAATTGGCCAAACACATTCAGAAGATTTCCAATTTCTCCACAGGAGGAAGTTTTGAAAATTCTGCAAAAGTTAGCAAACTTTCGCAAAAGTTTAACTAAAGCAGAATTCACAACTTCTCTCAGCTCTATTGTGGGGGATGCTCAGTAGGGGGTGTCCAGGTTAAATGCTGCCTCTTGTGTATAGCATCCTGGAGCTGGGGATATCTCCAGAAGATTCTCTGGGATAGGGGGAGGAAATGTTCCTTGAGGTTTGTGAAGGAGTCTATGTGTGTGGTACCTGGCAAAGCCAAGTTCTTGACACTGTATATGCCCTGTTATTTCCAGCTGGGCCAGTGAATGGGGGAGACACCAATGGAGATCTCTAGGTTGCCACACATGGGTGCCCAGTTCCTTTCATCTGGAGACTCTTTTATCCATAGAAATAGTTTCTTCTAGTGGGTCTGGGATACCATTATAGTTGACAGGTATCTTGGTCTGCTCTCTTTTCATATAAGAGAAAGAATGGAGAAAGCCCACCCACCACGGTGGTTTCCAGTTGTAGCCAGATTTGCCCCACCTCCCAGCTGCTCTGAAACCAATGTGCTGTTTGGGCAGAGATGAGTGCAACTTGGTAGTATGGAACCAGGGGAGGCCCCAACCTCCTTTATTTCAATGGACCTGAGTTTTAGTTTACTGTATCTAGGTGGTCTTCCTTCCCAGAGGAAGGATGTCAGGCCTTTATCTATGTTATGGAACCACATCTGAGGGATCCTAGTTGGAAGATTTGCTCAATATAGAGGAATTTTGAAGCTGTGACTAATTTAGGTGTTTATGGCTTTTGAATGCAAGGAAATTAACAGATTGAATATGGTTCCTTGTAGAAATTCATAACAAACTAGCAATGAAACCAGGTATGTGAAGTGTGGCATTATCACTGGGTGAACTGTGATTAGAATGTGTGAGCGAGGGATTTTGAAGTTTGAGCACCAACTGTATATTTCAGAGATTTATGTGATTTAATACAACCCTTTACACAGCATTCTGATATGGATTTTATGTGTTGGGAAATGAATATGTATTTGTAAGCCTTGAAAGACATATAATGTGTTTTCAAACTTTTATATGAACTTATGTTTGTGAAAGCTGTTTACAATTCAGGTCCTTGAAGTATAAGCTTACATAGAATTTTGTTTTTAAGTGGCACATCGGGCAATTAATTGAATACTGATGTTTTTCATGAGATATATTGGGAAGTTGGGGCCAGATATTCAAAACTTTGCGCCGGGCAAAAAACATTTGCTCAGGTTTAGTGCGGGATTAGTGCGGGTCTGCTATATTCAAAAGGCCAAATAACATGGGCAAACTGCATTAGCGCTGGGCAAAATTATAATGTATGCAAGGGGCAAACTGACATGAATACAGGCGCAATACTATATTCAGCGACTAGCGCCAGGCTAAATGGTTTTGCATGACTTAGCGTGACACTTAGCATGGTGCACATTACTGCCCAGGAAAAGCTTGTCTTAACCCTGGGCAATCAGCATTGCGGGATACTATGGCTTTGCGCGGTGTTTGCGCAGGTTTAGCGTGGGTTTTGCGTGACCCTAACAAATAAATATGACACATAGATAAAGCCAAACATAGAGGAAGCATGCTGCTAACTGATGGCATCCCAATGATGCCATCATCTGCCACCAGTCCCAGCCATGCCAGGCAGTAATTGGTGACCCTGTCACCGGCTGACAGCATGGCAGTGTGCCCATACAGCACACACCTGCAGACCACACATCTGTGGACACCAACAGATACCAGCACACACATGCAGCACTGTGGGCATGGAGGATGTTGAGGGGAGCATGTATGGGTGGCAAGGCTGTGCTACAGACCAGGTGTGGCTGGGACACATCATGCAGTGCACATGGGACAGTATTGGGAATACCCCAACACCAGTGCATCTTTCAGATAATATATGCCCCCCCTGGCCACATACCGCACAGCTATACAACTGCCATAGCTCACAAAGCCAGAAATGTACATGTTGCTGTGAGCATCCCATGCCACAGGTGCAGCATCTGTGGGTCATACAACAGTGTAACAGTAATGTCCACTGTCAGTAAACAACTGCAGGTTGGGCCTCTCACTGTGTATAGTGCAGTCATCATCACTGCCCTACACACCATAGGCATTGCTGTGTCCACACACTACTGGCCCCCCTTGCTACTGTAGTTTCTGCTGTGCACTGTAGCATGACCTACAGTGTGACAGTTGCATGCAGCACCACCACCATCTGTGCCTATGCTGTGTTGTCCCAGTACAGCTGCAGGCAGCAGCGCATGTGGAAGTAGTGTTCAGAACTGTATAATATTCCCCAAGCTGTTTGCGCAGCACTAACACGTTTGCACACACATTGGCCACATAGTTCATCTCTACCTACCTTCACATCGCTAGGCACTGTGTTGCTGTTGTGGTTTGCACTTCCTGGTTGCCATATTCAGAGCTGTCTTATTCCAGGGCTAAGTTTGCCCTGCATTCCCAGCCCAGTTTGCCCAGCCTCATTCCCATGCTATATTCAGAAGCTGTTTACCCCTGGCTTTTTCTTTTGAATATGGCTTGTTTTGTGCTCTGGGCTAAGTTTGCCTGCTGGGCAGTGCTAATTAAGCCCCGGGGCAAAGTTTTGAATATCTGGCCTCTGATGTGATGTTTATTTACTTTTAAATGAAAGCTTCATAGTTCTTAGCCATTTCTATTATTCCAGACATGGGGTGTGAATACTACATAGAATGTATCAAGTGATTTGAAAAGAATAGTTTAAATCCTTCGAAGTTTGAGCTCTTCGATTCAGCTAACAGTTATAATTTGATTTAAATGGTTAAAAGCAGTGTTGTTAAGATATATATAAATACATATATATACATATATATATATACTGTATATATATATATATATATATATATATATATTATATGTATAAAATGTTCAACAGGTCAGTTTATTAAACTGATGAAGGGGTGAATCTGAACCATTTGTTGTGGTGTTCGTATGTGCACATATATTGATTCTGTACCTTGGAGATTTGCCTCATATTCAGAAGAATAAAATAAAAAATATATATTTATGGAGTTTGGTGAGTTGGCTCCTTTTCTACCATTTTTTTCTAGTTTGTTTGTTGCTGTCTGGTAGATAGGCACTTCCTCATAATCATTTTTCTTTTTCTACCGAGGTGGCTATGCTGGAACTTCTTCTTTTTCATCTATTTTTCCTGCCATGGATAGATTCGACCTCAGCAGCTCAAGCTTGGTAGCCTCCAGGAGTGTGTTAAAATTCACGGCTATCATTTTATTTTAATTCCTGTGGAGTTTAATTCCAAAGTATGTGATACCTTGTTCAGCCCAAATGAGACATAAGTCGGCAAGAAGCCCTGGCTTACACGCTGTATTGAGAGGTAAAACCTCCATCTTGCTCTGATTGATCTGCATGCCAGAGACCTGTGAGAAGGACTTCAACAAGGAGAGTTTATGTGGGACTGCCTGTTAGGAATCTGATAGCATAATTAAGAGATTGTCTGCATATGGAATTGTGGTGTACTCAGTGTTATGAGCCTGGACTCCTCTGATTTGTGGGTGTTCTCTTAGGGTGATAGTTGGCAGTTCTATGGCCAGTATAAATAGAAGTGGGAAAGAGAACATCCCTACCTCATTCCTTTCTGGAGAGGGAATGATGTGGATTGAAGACCACTGGTGAGGATTGAGGCCAACTTTGAAGAACAGAGGATCCTGATCGAAGTATGAAACTGGGGTTGAAATTCTATGGTCTTTAGAGTGGATAATAAGTATTGCCATTTGACTGAGTTCAAAGCTTTTTCAAAGTCCACCGCCATAGCTGCTGCCAGGGATTTGTCATATTTAGTGATATGGATAAGGGATAGTGCTGTGCAAAATTTCCTAAATCTGGTGGAATGAAATTTCCTGGACTTTTTGAAATTATGCTGTAATTTCATGGAATTTCACCTGAAACAAAATGGTTTCAAATGGAATGGCAGAAAATAAATGCGGAATGCTTTTCTGTGGAAAAAAATGCTCTGTGGTTTGTTATTCTGTGGATCACTTTAGAGTTGGTGATTAATTATGTTTCATTTGCACTTGGATATGTACTATTTAAGAGAGAATATTGTTAATGTGATTTATCTTTGATGAAGCTTGGTGTTTAGCATAGCAAAATGTAAGATGTTCTTGCCTAATAGCATTATGTTGTTCTATGCCAGTATTTTGCACTGATGCACTTTTGATAATAAATATTTTTCAATATATTTGGCCTGGACTGGGTGCTGATTCTTTCAAATAATATTCTGTGAATCTCAATATTTTCCTCGGAAAAGGTTGTGGAATGATTTACCATGGAAAAATGTTGTTCCACGGAATATTATTCCACAGATCACAGCAGGCAGAATTCCACAGAAGAACCAGCAGAATTACAGCAGAAATTCCGCCAGTGGAAAGATCATTTTGCACTAATTTGGCTGGTGGAATTCCACAATCTGCACAGCACTAATAAGGGACAGTAAGGTGTGTAGGTGGTCTGAGCCTAGCCTTCCTTTTTCAAACCCTATTTGAGCAGGTTGAATGAGCCCTGACTGTATCTTTTCAAATTAGTATGCCAAAATATTGGCCAAAATACTAACGTCAGCATTGATGAATGGTATGGGTTGATAGCTACCGGGAAGGGAGGGTCTTCACCTGTCTTCAGGAGCACTGTTATGATGGTTTCTCTCATGGATGGTGGGAGGATCTTCAGATTGAGTGACTCATAGGATACCCTTAGCAGATAGGGGAAGATCCTGTGCCAGTATGAGGTAGAAGTCTGCAGGGCATCCATCCTCCCAGGTGCTTTTTGTGGGTTACATGCCTTGCTGGCTTGCAGCACATCTTGCCAGTGGGGAAGGTCAACCTGCGCCATTTGAATGGATGGTAGGGTAGGAATCGGTAGTTCCCCCATGAAGTCCCTTATGGTAGTAGCTTGTGATAGGGAAAGTGATGCAGATAGAGTAGCATAAAACTGCTTGATCACATTATTAATGTGCTTGAGATCACACATGGAGACCCCTGCGGAGTCCAGAAGACTATGTATAGGCATGCTGGCCTGGGTGCACTCTAGGTAGTAGGCATGAAACTTGCTGTATGTCTGTCCTCCTTCCCAAAAGTTGTGATGCATTCACCGAACTGCCAGTTATGCTATCTGCATGAGAAGTGTATTTAGTTGGAGTCAAAGTCAGGTGACTTTGGCTAGCATGGATTTGGGTGGTGGGTGCCTGGCTGCTTTAAAAGCAGTTTCATCTGCCTTTAGCTCTTTCTCTAGGGCCTTTTGTTTTGCATCTCTGCTGGTCCTCCAGTGTGCAGTGAGATTGGCCTTAAAGGCATCCCTCAAGATAGTGGCTGACACATCCACATAGTTGTTATTCTGCTGTTATGTATTCACCTCTTTGGGGAGCATTTCATTAAACTGTGGGTCCTCTAGCAGTAGCGGGTCAACTTTCCACATTGGGGATCTTGGAGTTGGTGGACCCCAGAGCTGTTTAAGTTCCAGCAGATCTTGATGTGATATCGCAATGGAGTGGATGAGAGCCTCAGTGAGCTTGGGCAGCAGTGTGGAGCTCATCAGCCATGTCTATTCTGCTGGAGGATCCATGGGTTAGTGACTGGTAAGTATAATCCCTAATCCTTGGGTGTTGGGAGTGACAGGCATCCACTAGGTTGTATTCCTCCATAAGTGCCGTGAGTGCCAGAAGTGCTTGTTGTTGAGGTTTCATGGAGGTGCCAGATCTCTCCATCTGTGGCTCTAACATCACATTAAAGTCCCCTCAAAAATACTGGACACCCTCCTCATTAAAATCTGATATAACTTGTCTGAGATCATGGAAAAAGGTAAGGTCATCTCTTTTTGGGCCATATACATTCACTAATTTCATGGAGCCTGCCAAAGTACAGACCTGCAGTTGAACCTACGTCCCCAGTTTGTCAGACTGGAACCCCTCTATGGTCCACGGTAGGGATTTGTGAATCGAGATGGGCACTCCATGTTTAGATGAGGGCATGGTGCTATGGCATTCCTCACCCTCCCAGTCTTTCCTAACTTTGCTGGCTTATGCCTTTGTTTCTTTGACTTTGTTTCTTGAAGACAGACCCGGTGGGTTTTGAAGCACTTAAGGTATGATGCTTAAGGTCTTTCATTTGACTGGGGAATTTATTTCCCAGACATTTGAGTTTATCAAATTAGTTTCCATTGAAATAGAAGAGGTATAGCCATTCTGTCTGCTACTCCACTGAGTGTGCATATGGGTCACCTACATTAGCATGCAACCACATTAAATCCCCCAGTTTCCCCTCCCCTTGGGTATTTTTTTTCTCAATGGTCAATCTGTATTCTGTATTTGTCTTTTGTAACTTGTAATTGTAACTGGACATTTATGAAAATGGGCACTTGTGCTCACAGATCTTGCTGTATAAAATAAAAAAATTAAATGAAATGAAATCTATTATTCGGTTCACCAGTATGTCATAACGGCGATCATGGAATAGCAATTGCTGTTTGGGTAAGTGTACAGCACTGAAAATTAATTTCAGTGATGCACACTTACAGCGAACAGCAGGAGGATGCCTGAGATCTGTGGGATTCTTTTTAAAGCAGGGGTCTGCACCCCCTCACACCCCCTACTAAAGGATTCTCAACTGCAGTGGGGGAACATGGTGGGGGTGCAATACTTAAAATAATGACAAGCCACCTGTCGGCAAAAAAAAAAATGCACCGCACTGGACCCAAACCCTGTGCACTGCATCTCCCAACTAACCACCCTCCCCACCATGCTAGCAGACCAGCTCAGCAGCTGCCCAACACACCCCCTCCTACATACCTTCCCTCTCCTTCCTCTCCCCTGTACATGTGCACAAGCGTAAGTTCCAGTCACCCTACCTTGCCAAACCAAGTATCCAGTTGCTACCCTGCCAGGTAGCCCTGAACACAGGCACAGTAAAGGAGTCACCATTTTGTTAAGCACTCAGTTGTGGTTGCTGTGTTTACTGAATACCAGTTACTCATGTCTCAGAGATCTGTATCCATGTAACAAACAACATAAAGGGTAATGGCTGGGGTTTGGCTGATAACCACTCTGTAATCACCTTGAGTGGTTGCTATGGCAACATGGTAAACCTCGAGAGTGCAGCTCGAGAGGTTTACCTTTGCCCTAGCAACCACGAGAGGTGATTACATGTGTGGTTATCACCTGAAACACCAGCCATTGTCTTTTATAGTGTAAGGTGGGAAATGCATAAAAATTGATCAGCTAAAACATTTTGTGAAGGAAATTGTCCATTTCTTCACCCAGTTCAATGGCTGAGATTTAAAAGATGAGACCAAAATGATTTGGGTGGTCATGGGTGGTCACGCGGTTAGGAGATGCAAGGAATTATGCGATACGATGCAGTGTCCTGTTCTGGGCCCAAACATACGAAGAGATGTGGTGATTTTCAAGGCCTGATGATCAAAATTTAGGTGAGGTAATCTACAAGGGGAAGAAAAAACAAGATGATGTATCTGCGGTTGAAAAAGTCACCAGAGTCTGTATTTGTTGCTGACATTATGATCGCTAGTCTCGGTAAACTTAAATTGACTCAAATAGAATGTTAGTTTGAACTGTTTACCGAGACAAGAGATTGCATTCTGGAGATGAGAATGTTACCATGTTCATACATTCCTTTTTTGTTATGCCACTGTTTGGGTGTTCTGAAGTGTGGTTAACAGCACTGAAAATTCTTAACAGTGGCATAACAAAGCTGTGTGACTGCTGGTCACAGTGGTTAATAGATGCTTACCATACATTATAATAACATATACAACTACAACAAAAAAAACTGTACAATATCCCAATTCTCCTCCTTCCCTCCCCTTTGCCCATTACCCAAAGCCTTCTTCAAGATTGGGGTGTGCTAAGTACCTTCAGAGTGCTCAAGAGGGTTCATTTCACTTGGACCTCCATTATTTACCCTGTCCTATGTAGTTTGGCTGTCTAGGAGTGGGTATACAGCCTTTTTATGCTGGTCATTACTGTTGGCATCATCGTGTGGCACTAGCCCCCCCCCACTTTGAGCTAGTAGATTTATGGGAGACAGTCACTATAGCATTTAGGGACTGAGTCTGTGGAGTTTATGGTATAGCTGTTTCAGTTTGACCCCCCATGGAGTTCAGCTGCTAGGACATGTTTGTATTGTTGCTGGCTCACTATGCAGTTAACTCCATATACAGAATCTTTTGTGCACCCACCCACCAATACTGAACTCTGGAGTCAAGTGTGGACAGATCACCACCTGCATCCACTGCCTCTTCTCTCTGCTGATCAGTGGCTCACAATTATCAGACACAATGCTGGGAAATGAGAAGGAACATGAAATGTCATTGTTCTGCTAGCTTAGCAATATGTGTTTGTCTGAGAAGCAGACAGTATACACAAAAACCTCATTTACCATTTAGCCTGGAGCACAGAAAACCCCATTCCCACTCACAGACAGCATGGATATCCTGAAACTCTCAACATTATTTATACCATAGACATTTCATTTTGTGTAAGTGACAAGACAGATGAGAAAACATGTCCCATTCAGCAGGGTTTTTTCACAGAGACAAACCCACCCATGTATAGCAAGACCTATGGGAAATGAGGCCAGTTGCCATTAAAATATAATTCGACATGGAATGAGGCTTACAACTGGGGAACAAACCTAGAAGGAGCAGAGATGTGCTGGCCTCTCTGGGCCATCCTCAGCTGTTTGGATGGCCTACTGGAGGTGTTCAAGACCTAGATCCTGTTTTGCCCATTTGGGGAAGGAAAGTCCATCAGACTGGGTGACTGCATCATGCTTCATTGTCTCAGCAATCTTTCTCGTCCTATTCCACATGACCAAAGGCATGTCTTATGCCCAAGATGATGGTAGGCTGAGTCTTAAAGCAGAGATGTTCATCTCCAGCAGCCTTTGTTAATTAATGGAGCCTTGGTGCCATTGCCTCTTTAAAAAACTCAAGTGCTTAATTAATGAGGGGTCCTGATAGGAGCAATCCCTGGTTGCTGGGAAAAATATTTCACCCCAGTTTAAATGAACTATGGATACTGAGTTCCTGCAATTCAGCTGTATCAGTTCTTTCTGTCTGCTGGGAGAACTGCTGCACTTGGTTCTGTCATCTTCCCACAAATGTGCAGTGGAGTCCATGGCACTTGTAGAGCCGCACACCAGAAGTGGGGCTGCAGCTGCAGACTACACCCAGGATTTAGTTCAGTCTGCCATCGAGTCTATCACCAGTAGGTCCTGAGGAATCAAGGAGCAGGGGTGGATGGTAGTAGGCTCTTCTCAAAGCAAAGCTGCAAACCAATTACTTCCCATAGGGACCACAGGAGAATCTGACGGTTCTTTTGAGTCATTGTTCTGACTGTGGATCCAGGAATGCAGCCATAGGGATCAGTCTTTTTTGGGGGGAAATTTCATCTGGTTCTTTCTCTTTAGTTTGGATGGGAGCTGCTTGGATTCCTCCTCACTTGGTGGATATGGGTGATGGTATCCTCTGTGTTGGCGTTACTAGTATTCTGGGGCTGGGGTGATAGCCATTTGTTGTGGGTGAGAGCCTGTGAATTTGCTGGAACCAGTGGATTGAAATTTCCTGAGATCTAGTTTTGCCCAATTATTTTTAGGAATTCCTCAGCTGCCTCTGGGGTATCAAAGGACCTTGCAACTCCATGTGCCATCACTCTTAGTGTTGCTGGATACCTTAATGAGTACCAGAAGCCTAATTCTGTGCAGGCATTCCTTGCTGTTGTGAAGGCCTGGTGGTGGTCCCACAGTGCTGGAGAGTAGTCATCAAATATTTGTATGAGATGTTTCCTCCACCATAGCTTTTGGCATTCCCTGGCCAGGAGCATGATTAGTTCTTTATCTGGGAATCTATGAAACCTTGCCAGGATGGGTCTTGGTTGAGCACTCAGAGCTGGTTTGGGGGCTAGGAATCTGTGGCTCTGCCTATCTCCAACAGGCCTGACAATTTGTATCCCAGTACATCTGAAAGTGTCTGCTGAACAAAATGTCAAAACATTCCAGCCTTCACTGCCCTCCAGGAAGCCCAAGAAGTGCAGGTTGTTCTTGCGCCTCTAGTTTTCCTTGTCTTCCAGCTTGTTCCACAACAACCATATTGTGTGGTCTTGGTCCCTGATGTTTGCAAACAGTCAGCTAGTGGGGTCCTCATTATTGGCAATCCTTTGTTTTTTTTACATTTACTCTCTGCTATAGTTCTATGATAGACAAGGCAAACTGCACTACAGTAGGAACAGGGGATGCAGAATCTGGGGGCTGCTAACCTCCACGCTAACAGAAAACAAAAAATGAGTCTGCATTCTGAGGTGGAAACTTGAAAAGAAACTAAACTAAAGAGCTTCAAAATAAGCTTCTGCAAATTTTATTAATAAATCAGTTAAAATGTTTCTCCAAGTTGGCTAGTCACCTGGGAGGTACTATTCCAGTGCTTCACCAGTTAAGGCTTTTTCAGGGGGCAGGTTGTTCCTGCACCCCCCGTTTTCTGTGCCTTTTAGTTAGTCCCACATTTGCTATATCATATGGTCCTGGTCCCTGATACATGCTAGCAATTGGTTAGTGTGGTCTTCATTATCGTCAATCCTTTGTTTGGGAACATTTACTCTCTGCTATATTTCAATGATGTCTGCATTGATGCATTGTGCATCCAGTTCCAGTTTGGACATTTGTGCCATCATTGTTGAAACATAGTTTTGATCTTTTTTAACACCTAGTCATTTTGTGTCCTCTGTATGAGAGATACAGAGAACAGTTACTAGGTCAAATTCTGGGCTCACGGGGGTCACGTGATGGCAGCCTGAGCGTTGACAGCGCACTCCCGGAGCTCCGCCGCTCATTCTCTAGATTTTGCTGTTTACAACAACTGTTTGCCAATCGAAACCCCTTTAAATAGCGGAACGAGTGCTTTCACCGACTGGAAGCTGCTGCCCGATCTCTATTATGGAGGCTTACGTCAAAAAATCGCGGCCGAAACACCCGCCTCCCCAACCCTCGAGAAATGAAGGTCGCAGCGAAAGGAAGCAGCAGGTCGCCAGCCTCGTGATCTACCCATCGCAGATGCTCCACCTCTCTGAGCGCAGATTCCTGAAATAATGCAGCCTCTTCAAACGTCTATGGCATCCATTGCTGAGGACGTGCAGGAAATTAAAAAATCGGTTGATTCTCTGACGCGAAGGATGGGCGATGCAGAAGTTAAGATGACTTCTCTAGAAAGCAAGCAATCCGGGATTGACACAGAACTAGTGCTGGTGAGGTGGAGAATTAAAAAGTTAGAGGGAAAGCTCGAAGATCTAGAGGAGCGTAGTAGAAGAAACAACTTGGTAGTCATTGGGATACCTGAAAAAGAGGAGGGGAACACCCTGATTACTTTCCTTCAAAAGCTCTGCTATAAAGTCACAGGTTCTCCCCCCGGAGGGGGCGAGTACATAATAGAGAGAGCTCATAGAGCCTTGCGCCCTCCCCCTGCACAAGGACAGTCTCCCAGACCTCTAATTATGAGGTTTCTAAACTATTTGGATAAGCAGCATGTTTTAAGTAAGATCAGGGAGATGAAGGAGCTCTTATGGGAGGGCAAGCAGATACGGATCATCCAGGATCTGCCCCACTCGGTGAGAGTCAGAAGACAAGAATTACACCCGATTGTCACCAAACTTATTGCAGCATCTAAGCCATACAAAGTCAAGTATCCTGCTACATTAATGGTTTCCCATGAAGGAAGATGGCTATCCTTTGACTCCTATCTACAGGCACTACAGGAGTTGCAGCGTCTTTTCCCGGACCTTTTCAAGTGAGGTCACACCTCACTCGCTTTGCTCCGATTGGCTCAATATCTGGAAATTTCTGATATTTTTTCTTTTTGTCTAAATTTTGAACTACTTGAGTAATTACTCGCTGTTTACATGACGGGGATCTGTTGTGACATTTTCTTCTTCCCCTTTCACCTTTCCCCCTCCTGCCATGATAGCTCACCGTCCTATATCTGTGGTCTACATAACTACAGTCAGTTTTTATGGCGCCTTCGGAGCTGTCTCATCCTGAGTGAAAAGTCTTCTCGACTACAATCATCCACCTTGATTTAGAGCTACTGGCTACTTTTATGGTGCCGACTGCGAATATAGTATCAATATTGGGATGTGGACATATTGATCCTAGCTGGGCCTGGCTAAGCAGCCTATTGATTGTACTATTATCGTATTAAGATCCAGGAGGGCTGAACTTCCCTCTTTTTTCTTTTACTATCCAGATGACGAACAGCCGGGATTAGGGGCTTCGCTGAATCTACTGAACTCAACTGTATTTTCTTCTTCTTTTGGTGGGGGCTCCGGTTGGTGGTACTGTGGTTCTTGTTTTGGGTTGCCAGGATGTATATCATGTGGCATGTTTGTTATAAGTGCAGTTCTTGGGAACTGGGTTTTTCAATATGGGGGGGAGGGGGGATATTATGGAAGCTTATCTCATTGGACTGGGGTGGGTGGGGTTTCTTAGTTTTGTTGTACGTGTGGGACGCTGGGGGGGAATACTCAAGGTTATGAGATAATGGAAAGATATGCTTTCATCCGGCTTCAGAGAGTCTGTCATTTCTCTGTGGTTTTCTGCTTCGAAGTACCCCAAGTTATAACTAACATAGGTTCTTCCAACAACTCTCCTCATTATTATGACCTGTTCTTATAAATTTGTTAGCTGGAACATTAAAGGAGCCAAGGATAGGGTCAAGAGACAGGTGGTACTAAAACACCTTTTTCACTTGGGAGCACAAGTCATTTTCCTCCAGGAGACCCATCTAAAAAGAACTGATCTTCATTATTTTAGAAGCACATGGGTGGCCCAGGTTTTTGGGGCTGGATCCTCGACCAAGAGAGCAGGGGTTGCTATACTTGTCGCTAGAGGTGTTCCTTTTAAGTTGGTGCATGAGTGTTGGGACCCTGAAGGTCGCTATGTATTTGTACATGCCACCTTCGCATCACAGCCAGTTTTATTAGGTTCAGTTTATGGCCCTAATAGTGATTCCCCTTCCTTCTTTATGAATCTTTTACGCCAGGTGGAGTATGATGTCCACAAAATCACAATTGTTGGAGGAGATTGGAACTTGGTGCTCCAAAATGATTTGGACAGGTCATATAACGGGCGTCGGGGTTTATCTCCAGAGCAAAGGGCCTTGAAAGATTTTATTAATAAAGCAGCTTTAGTCGATATGTGGCGTATATTTAATCCTGAGAATCGACAGTATTCCTTCTATTCACCAGTACATAACTCCCATTCAAGAATTGATTATATTCTAGTCAGTTCATTAGCGGTACCCAACACGATTCAGGCAGATATTTCCACCAGAGTAATATCGGATCATGCCCCGGTTAGCATAACCTACAGGCCATCCCCAGAGATTAGGCGTTCACCACAATGGAGATTAAATTCTCAAATTCTAAAAGAGGAATCCTCTGTGGGGGTCCTAAGGGACTTTATTATGCACTTTATAGTGGATAACCAAGATTCCATAGACCAAAGAGACATGATCTGGGCCCTAAAGTGTTCCTTAAGGGGAGAGTTAATCAAGATCGCCTCCAGGAGGAAACTGGCTCAGAGAGATATGTTAACCTCTTTTTATCCTCGATTAAACAAATTGAGTTTAGCCTATCTCGAATTCACCCGACTCCAAGTGGGTTAGATTACATCAGTTGCAGGCTCAATATTCGGGACTTGTCTTTCAACAAGCGAAACTGGCTCTTTCTCGGGCGAGACTCCAATATTTGGATATAGGGGAGAAGGCTGGGAAACTCTTAGCCATGCGTGTAAGACAACTTGAGTCTGCTCAATATATTGTGAGTGTACACACTGGTCAGGGTGATCAAGTTTGCACGGATCCAGGAGAAATACCTAAGGCCTTTGGGGCATACTTTCAGAAATTATATGCGGAGGATTCTGAATTTAAGCCCTCGGCTTCAGAGATTACTTCATACCTGAGTACAATTATTTTTCCAAAATTAACAGAAACTGATGCTGAGGACTTAAGTGCACCAATTTCTATTTCTGAGATACACCAAGCCATTCAACAGTTGCCCCTGATAAGTCTCCTGGACCTGATGGGTTCCAGTAATTTTATAAGGTGTTTCTTCCAAATATATCTCCAATTTTATTAGACACATTTAGATATTGGTTTAATTTTGGTATCTCTGACCCAAGCTTCCTCAAGGCAACAATATCTTTGATATTAAAACCCAGAAAGAACCCTTCTAGCATGGACAGTTATCGACCAATATCTCTCCTAAACACAGATATTAAAATTCTGGCGAAAATCCTTGCTAATAGATTGTCTAAAGTTATGGATAGCCTGGTGTGCAGGAAACAAGTGGGCTTTATGAAAGGAGATTACCCCATGATCATCTTGGAAACTGTTACCTTATTGCAGAGGCCAAGAATCTAAAATCCCAGCAGTACTCCTCTCGCTTGATGCTGAAAAAGCTTTTGACCGGTGTCCTGGGATTCCTATTTTTGCCCTTCAGCTTTTGGTTTACCCAGAATTTCCTAAGATGGGTTAGAATATTATATTCTTTTCCTCTGTGAGAGTCAAATGCAACGGGTATTGTCACCGTCATCAAGTTAGAGCGAGGTACTAGCAGGTTGTCCTCTGTCCCTCTGTTATTTAATCTGTATTTAGAACCTTTCTTGCATAGATTAATGAAGAATCCACTCATTAAAGGCATACAAGTAGGGAGTCCAGCTATATATGCTCAGCCTATGCGGATGATGTTCTATTACATATTGAGAACCCAGGACTTCATACCACCCATACTGGAGGAAATAAATAGTTTCTCCAGACTATCCTTTATAAACTGAATTGTTCTAAAACAAAAATTTTCCCTTTAAACCATTATGTTAGAAAAGCGGATCTACAGGATTTGGGCCTGGCTTGGGAAACCAAATCCTTAACATATTTAGGCATTGCCATTAGTACGAGTCTCTCCTCTATGATTAAAGATAACTTAGGTACTTTAGTCCATAATATCTCGGAAGATTTAAATAAATGGCGCTTAATTCCCTTATCTTTGTGGGGTAGGTTGAACCTTTTAAAAATGATTATTCTTCCTAGGATATTATATCCTCTGGGAATGCTTGGGACCTACCTCTCAAAGAAATGGTTTACAAATCTACAGAGGATATTTAATTCCTTTTTATGGCAAGGGAAAGTAACCCGTCGATCCTACTTCAATTTAACAGTCCCAAAATCTAAGGGCGGTCTAGCTGCCCCCTCACTGTTCCTGTATTATCTGGCACAACATACCTGCAAACTGAGCTTGTGGAATAATGAGCACAGGCGTCTAGCTTATTCACCTTTGTGGCTCGATATAGAACATGACCTGGCGAAGAAGGTGAAAAGCTCTTTATATGCTCTGTTGTTTGTCCCATTGACTGTTGTTCCCAAACTCCTTAAAATAATCCTATGGGTGGTCCCTTAGAGCTTACCACCAACTGCAATGTTATTTAGGGGTTAGCTGGTGGCTCTCAGATACCCAACCTATTTTTGAAAAACTACAAATTAAAATAGGTGGTACTCCGATACCCACAGCATTCTGGCCGCAGATAAGTCATCTTTCTGTAGTCGATTTTTGGGACAGGGCAGCCCATTTTCATTTGATCTCCTAAAAAGACTTCATGGAATCGCAGATTCTTACTTTTTTAAGTGGCTACAGCTTAGTAAAGCCTTAGCCCAGGCATTCTCGTCGGTCTCTTTACCCAGTCATGAGTCGAAAAATATTGACTCTCTTTTGATGGCCGCTGTACAATCACATGCAGTTTCCAAAGTTTATAAGCTCCTCCAAGAATGGGACCATAGGCTTCCCTCAGGTATTTGTTATTACTTGGTAAAAGAACTGAATCTACGGGACTCCCCGGAAGTTTGAAAAACACTCTGGATGACTATGTATAGGTACATTAAACAAGATAGGCTAAGAATGGTTCACTTCAATGTCATGCATTACCTCTACTTGACTCCTACTCATCTATTCAGATGGGGAGCACTCAGCTCACCTCTTTGTTGGAATTGCAAGAAGGAAGAAGGTACTTTGTATCACTTGTTATGGTTGTGCCCGGTGATTCGGACTCTTTGGAGAGCCATTAGCAGACTCTTAGACCCTATCCTTGGCTCAGATATTATGGATGCTCGAGATTTGTCTATTACATGTTTTCCCAATGGCCACCTCCAGGGTTTGAGAGCACGTGTCTCTCATCTCAGCAGTTATGAAGTTGTTAATCTTAAGGCACTGGTCATCTGACAACTCTCAACCCTATTAGAGTGGCATAGGAATGTACCCTAACACTACAGCTCGAGAAACATATTGCTTATATGCGGGGTAAACATGAATATTATAAATCTCTTTGGGGTCCTTTAGAGTTCTTTTTGATGACTTGGAAGCCGAGAAATTAAATAGCCTTCGAATCGGATTGATTAATTCCTTATTTTCTATTAGTGTTATTGCTCGTAACCTTTGGGGTTGGGGGATGGGGGGAGGGTAGTCTGTTTTGTGTTTCTTCTCTCTTACTATCGCAACAGAAAGTGCGGTGAATGTAATATTGAATCTAAGGGTTTTGGCCCTGCGCTTTCAGTGTAACACTTCATTATTTGTTCATTCGATGTTGTTGTTTGGTTAAAACTAATAAAAACGTTAATTACAAAAAAAAAAATTCTGGGCTCACTAGAATATGAGCCAGGCCATCCAGTAATATATCTCCTGAAATCTAAAAGCAAAAATATATTAATCCCTGTGGCCTCCTTCCTTAGAATTATAGAGGAAAAGAAATTGCATTTGGAAAACAAAGGTCATTGATAGTATTAAAGATACTGGTAGTCATTAATCAAGAATACTGCCATATCATTATAACATCTTATTAAGTTCTATTTTCTCTGTGTTATTCTGTCTTATTTGTAACAGGAAACTGCTGTCAATATGGTTAAATGATGGACATGTATAGGCAGAAAAGTATTCAATGTATAATAATATGGGAAACGTGAGTCACGATACGATTGTATTTATATATTTATAAGGCATGTTTGTATTTATATTGTTTTAAGTTTTGTCTATGTAATGGCTTATTTTTAAACAGAACATTAAATATGAATTGAATTGATCTCTTTTAGATTGCTGTGGGCTGTATTCTCAGGTTTTTATGGCATTGTTGTTGCTTCCTGCGGTTTACCATGTCATGGAGAAGAACGAAACTGCACAGCAGCAGCTGCGGTTTGGCTGGATACTGGCACCTGAGTATGGCACCAATCAGAACAGCAGGGAAGCAACTGTCAGTGCAAATGTTCTTTGTTTGCACAGCAAGGGTTTAGGCAGTGATTTTTTCTGTATATTTGACAAGGTCTTAGATTGAGCAAAGAGTTAGACTGCCATCTTCCCTGGCTGCTTAGCCACGCCACTAAGAGAACATTTTTTTATATCAGATTTATTTTTGCCATATGAAGTGGTATATTTAAAATGATTTCCTGAATGATCAGTATCACCAGTATATTACATAGTAATCTAGAAACATCAGTGTTAGTAAACAGTAACTCTTTTTTTCCTTTTTTATAAGGCAGACAGCTATCAGCACAAGAGTCTACTATGGCAGGGAAAAAGAAATCCTCTCAAGGTGGGAAAAGCAAAATAAAGGTAAAAAACAAAATTATATAATTACATTGTATAAAAATACACAATTAGACTTAGTTGGCCCAGATAGAATTGTGGTAATTCAGGGTACTTTAATACCACGAAACACATCATCTCCACTAATTGAAGGCAGATCACTTCTGTTAATTAGAGAACATAATTTATTACTGGAGATCAGAGAGTTAGAGAAATCTAATGACCAAATATTGCCAGATAGCAAAATTAAAAATGATACACATTTTAAGAAACACAGATTCAGTAAACAGGACAACAAACAGCTTGGGCACAGAGACATCTACTGTACATAGCAATCAATCTAGATTAAAGCAGACAAAAGATAAACATTTTTTATTTGTACCTAAAGCCCAATCTTTCTGCCCAGTTAAAACCCTATTAAAGCCTTCTTTGGTGGCTAAAAAAAAAAACAACTTCTGGATTGATTTCAAAAATTTCATATCACCATATATTGAACAATTGATTCTAGCTCTCTCATCACAACAGCCTCTTGATATGTCACACTTATGACAGAAATCACAAAGTAGGCTAACTAAAGACTTGAAAAATGGTTCCAGAGAAGAGGAGGAGAACATTAACACAATCAAACACATAGCTAACTGTAACATAGAATTATAATTGTTACAAATTAATCTGTGTCAAATTAAGATGTAATTTTGTAAAACTAATGACTGTATCAATCACTTTGCTTCATTAGCAACATTTTTACTGGAAAATAGTTTGACAAGGAAAATGCTGCCAGGGACAGACAGGACATGTCAAATTTAGAAAACAGCAATAAGACAAGATAATAGTCTAATAAAACAACCACAGAAAAGATCACAGAGAAGGAAGATACCGAGACAAAAATGTTGGTGAATGAAATTAAGGTAGTCCAAGGAAAGCATAGATAAATAATACAACTCAAAGAAGAAACAAAATTAAACATCAGCCATGCAGAATGAAAAAAACACACAAAAAAAACAAAACAAATAAGGACATCAAGGAGGCAACATTTGCAGAAGTCAGGAATAAAAGAAGTAAAGGGAAAAAACAGACTGAAATGCAGAGAACAAAGTCAGTTAGTGCCCAACATCCTGATATTAGGAAATTGGAAACTCATGGCAAGGAAGGAAGGAAGGAAGGAAGGAAGGAAGGAAGGAGGGAGGAAGGAAGGAAGGAAGGAAGGAGGAGGGAGGGAGGAAGGAAGGAAGGAAGGAAGGAAGGAAGGAAGGAAGGAAGGAGGGATGGAGGGAGGGGCAGAATTATGGCAGAAACTTGGGTCCTAATATTGGGGGACTCCATAATTAAGGTATCTGATGGGGGGGAAAGGATGAAGGGAGGAGGTGCTCTATTAGGGTGAGTGCATGATGGGTATGGCAGTGCACAAAGCCAAGCACCTAGTGCACTCTATATTGAGGAAGCATGAAGGGTTCCCCCACATCATAGTGCACCTGGGCACTAATGATCTGAAGGATAACAGCGTGAAGGAGGTGCAAGCTAGGTATAGGGAGTTGGCCAGAATTTGTCAAGCTGAGGGGAAGACTGTCTCATTCTCAGAAATTCTGCAGTGCCAAGGGCAAGCATGGACATCAAGTTGAAACTAGGAAAATTAATGAATGGTTGAGAGATGGGTGCCCGGCTATGGGGTTTGGACTGGTGGATAACTATGGATCCATCTGGGAAAACAAAGATCTATTTGCCAGGTATAAACTCACCTGAGCAAGGAGGGTAAAGAGGTCCTGAAAAATAAACTGGGGGAATTTATAGGTAATAGGTGGGGTTTAAACTTGTAGGGGCTAGGGCTTTTGGGATGGGCAGAAAAGCATACCATAGGAGGCCATAGGCCGCTTCCCCCCAACAGGTATACTGGATGAGAAGACAGACTTGCACTGGGCCATAGATGCTGGAGAAGGAAGGGCAGAAAAGGGAAAGGGTACTGATTGCAGGCAATGATGACAGAGAAAGGGATGGATATGGTAGCAGTCACTGAGATATGGGCCACACAGGACCATTAATGGGATCTGAGCCTACCAGGATATGCTATGTTTAGGAAGGATAGAAAAACTGGCAAAGGATGGGGGGTGGCTTTGTTTATTAGGAATGGGATTAACTGTAGCAGGAAGAAGGATGTTGAAGGGAATATAGAGGTACTATGAGCCACTTTACATGACATCAGGGGTAGGAAGCTCAATTTAGGGTTGTATACAGGACACCTATGCAATCCAAGGACCTAGATGAGGAACTGGTGGACAATCATAAAAAACACTGTAATAGGGGTATCAGGAGGACAGTGGTGATGGGAGATTTTAATTTGCTGAGGGTTGACTGGGGTACTATGGCATTATCATCTGTTAAAGAGCAAATTCTACTGGACACCTTCCAAGATGAATTTCTGTCTCAGCTGGTGGTAGAGCTGACCAGAGAGGGATGCATCCTGGATTTGGTTCTGGCAGATAGTAACCAGATTAAGAACTTGTTAGTGGAAGACTCATTGGCAGGGAGTGACCACTCCATGTGGTTCTCCTTAGACCTGAGATAGGAAGGGAGTCACACTAAGTTGATGACTGTGGACTTCAGGGGGATGGCTGCTGTCCTTGAGGGATATTTGGAGAAGATCAGTCTGGACATGTGCACATAACATAGGTGGGAGATACTGAAGATGGGTCTTCTAGAGGCCATTAAATCCTGCACAAAGGACTACTACAAGAATGTGAGGGCTAGAAAACCCATTTGGTGGACCAGGAAAGTACAGGATGGGGTGAGGAAGAAAAGGTTGGCCTTGCGTAGGTGCTAACACTTTCGAAGGGTAAAAGACAGGGAGGAGTACGATAGGTTCTCCAAAGTGGTGGGTAGGGTAATAAGACCCACCAAGGCAGACAAGGAGCTACAGTTGGTGCAGAGAATCAGGGAGGGGGAAAAGGAATTTTTCAGATATGTCATGGAAAGAAGGAAGGTTGGGGCAGATAAACAGGTTAAAGAAGGAGGGTGGGTGGGCAGAGGAAGCTGTAGAGCAAGCAGAGTTACTTAATGAAGTACTTTTGCTCTGTTTTTACAAGAGAAGGGGACGGGCAAATTCCACAGGGGGGGTGGCAAAATAGGGACTGGGGAGGGAGGCACTCACAAATATCCTGGTGAGGAGGGTGAGGGAGGCTCTCAAGTCTCTGAAGACTGACAAGGCTCCGGGCTCATATGGACTCCACCTCAGGGTGCTGAAGGAACTGGCAGATATCTTGGCTGCACCAGTCATGTAACTATTTAATTCCTCCTCCTTCCAGTCAGGATGTGTTCCTTGGGACTGGAGGATGAATTCTTTTTCACAGAAAGGGTGGTGGATGCACGGAATGGCCTACCTCAAGAAGTGGTGGCTATGAATATAGTGCAGGGCTTCAAACAGGCATGGGATAGGCATAAGGGAGCAACACAAATGAGTATGAATAGATAGGCCACTGACAGAGCAAAGGATGATGGCACATTTATAAGGTAGAAAAAGAAATGGGCAGACTGGATGGGCCTTGCGGTCCTTATCTGCCATCAACTTCTATGTTTCTATGTTTCTATGGCACATGTTTTGCCCCTTCTGAAAAGTGGACCACAGGATGAGTTGGTAAAATACCGACCAGTCATCCTGATGTCTGTAGTGGGGAAACCTTTGGAGATCATCTTGAAGGAGAGGATGGTGAAGTTTCTGGAGGCTAATGGCTTTCATGATGAATGCCAACACAGGTTTGTCTAGGGGAGATCATGTCAAACCAGCCTAACTGAATTTTACAACTGGTTGACAAGATCACTGGACAGTGGAAGGCCAGTCGATGTCTTGTAACTGGACTTCAGCAAGGCTTTTGACTTGCTACCACATGGTAGACTGATAACCAAGTTGTGGAGCTTAGGGGTGGGGGAAAATAGTAGGGTGGATTGGGAATTGGCTAAATGATCACTTGCAGAGAGTGGTGGTTGGGGGGGTCTCGTCTCCCAAAAGGATCATTAGTGTGGTCCCTTGAGGTTAGGTGTTGGGCCCGCTCCTTATTTAACACATTCATAGTGCACATTGAGGAGGGGGTTAGAAGTAGATTGAGACTTTTCATTGATGCCTCTAAACTGGGAGCAGCAGTGCAAGGTGAGGAGGGTAGAAGGACACTACAGCAGGACTTGGAAACACTCAGAAGGAGGTTGTACACTTGCCAGCTGAGGTTTAATGCCAAGAAATGCAGTGTACTGTTTGGGTGTTAGGAATCCCTGGTATGACTACCATCTGGGGGGTGAAGCTAATGGTCTCCAAGGGAGAAGAAGATCTGGGAGTGGTAATAGATGCCAAAATGAAGAACTTGGAGCAGTGCAGGAGGGCTGCAGCTAAGGCAAACAGGATTCTTGAGTGTATTGCTAGGGGGGATATCATCAAGGAGGAGTGAGATTCTACTGCTCCTATACAATTACTTGGTGAGGCCACCCTGGAGTACTGGATGCAGTTTTGGCACCCCTACTTATGGAGGGACATTGTTTATCTTGAGAAAGTCCAGAGGAGAGTGTCAAAGATAATTCACAGTCTGGGGGATACGTTCTATGAGGAGAGACTTCAGGGGTTGAACATGTACTCCCTGGAGAACAGAAGGGGGGGCATGATAGAGGTATTTAAATATTTGAGGGGGATGATCAGAGTAAACAATGAGGGTATGCTCAAATTGAAGGAGGAAAGGATCATGGGGGGAATCATAGTCTAAAACTAGTATGAGGAGGTATAGAGGAGAAGTGAGGTGACAATATTTCACAGAGAGGATGGTGAAACCTTGGAATGTGCTGCCAGAGGAGTTAGTGACAGTGGAATCAGTGGAAGGATTCAAGAAGGGCTGGGACAGCTACATGGAAAAGGTGCAGGAGGGGAGGGTAGTGAACAGTAGGGAAGCTCAGGGGGTGGAACCTGGGAATATGGGAAACAAAGGGAGAGAAGGGCAGCTACAGAAACAGAACTGTGAGCTACATTTCAAGCAGATGAGATAGACCATTAGGTATAATCTGCTGGCAATTTTAGTATGTCTCCCAACCACATTTTAAAAAAGGCATCTCCGAAGCAAAAAATTAAAATACCACCACCTTAATAGTCTTAATTTATAATACATGTAAATGAATACTGGGATGTGTTTTTAACTGGGCAGACATAGTATCAATATATCGATACCAAATAGGTGACACAAAGGAAATTATTTGTCTGTCCTTTTACTCTATATGTATTAGAGATCGTGGAGTAAATTTGAACTCCACATTTTTTAATAAGGAAGGTAGCTCTTTTCCAGTTGCCACTATCAAAAGGAAAGAATTGACATGGCAAAAATGGGAATAACTCATTAAACAGAAAGGGTAAATTAAAGGGCACAATGGATAAACAACATGAGAGTAACAGAGTATGTAAGGCCAGTGGAATTTCTTTACGTAATGGCAGAAGACTATGACTTCTTTGTATGGAAGAACCTGAAATTCATCAGAGGCAGGAATCAAAGTGGACATAGAATAAACAGCAAAACAGTTTTGGAGGAATCAACTATTCAAGAATCAATGCACAGCTCTAGTTTGGAATCTAGTGTTAGCACAAATACACAGTACCCTTCAAAAATAGACACAGTTACACTGGACTCAGAGTGACGCCATAACCCTGACCCTAAACTCATAAGATTAGTCTGTTGGAATGTACCAGCTTTAGCGAACGAAACTGAGGACTGGGGTTGGGTAGAGGAAATAAGTAAGTATGGTATAATATAATAACTGGGGAGTGTTTTCTCCTATAGGGAAACCCGGTTATAATTCGTCTTTATAACCTGAGGATTATAACGGCGAACATGTGCGGGGTTTACAATGTTCCTCGTATGTGTCTGCCTCTGCTGTCTCCACTGACATGGTGCCACAGCCGGACACTTCACCAGTATACAAGACACCACCAGTATCACTCAGGGATAAATGGAAAAAAAGAAACTTGCCTCTCAGCATTCAACTCCTGATGTAATCCTCACTCAGCTAAAGAAAGAAAAGAAAAAAGGTTTCAGCAGTTGCTCAGCTGCAGGCTGTGGACTGTGCTTCCTCCACACTGGACTGTGGCTGTTTCATTTTATATGATTGCTGTGGTGAGAAAACACTCCCCAGCAATTGCATAAAATAAAACATGGGGTGGTGTGTTTAACTTGAGATTTTACACACACCCTGAGGTGTTGGATGCTTAAATAACGCCCTCAAGCTGCACTCTCAGTGTTTATGTAGCATCCTACACCTCAAAGTGTCTGTAAAATCTCATTAAACACACAACCCCAGGATTATTTTATATGTAGGGGAATACTCTAAAAGTAAACTGGAATTTGTTACAATTTATGTATAAATCCCCCCTCCTCCCACTGATGAACCCAAAGAAGACATTTAAAAAAAATGATTATTAAAGCTGTGCAGAATAAGAAAATTCTGAATTTGTGGAATTTCAATAGAATTCCATAACATTATATGACATTTTGTGGAATTTCAGTGAAATGTTGTGGAATATTTTAAATGTATCAATGTGGTCATACCCCAGATGTCAACTTAGCTAGCAATCTGAAATGTGGCATGATTACTTACTGACAGGTGATATGAAAAATATCTGGACATTAGGATGCATCATCTCAAAATTATAGGTGCTCAAAATCTGTCATTTTATTTTTTGTGGGAAATTTTATGAAACTTATCTGCATATAAGTCAGGCACCTTTGAAGTCAGAAATATGAAACTAGTTATATATATATATATATATATATATATATATACTGATATATGTTATAACATTTGGACGAATGCTTTAAAATTCTAGTAAAATAACTAAAATCAATTTTTTGCAAACTGTTTGGCTACCTATAGCACAGTCCTCTTTAAAACTTGATCCTTAAAACTTAGTGCACATACCCATGCTGTATGGTTCTCTAAATCCTAACACTGTGGAGAAATTTGGTTATGATTTTTTTAAATCTGATGGAAATAACTGAAAATTAAATGTCGAGTAAATGTTTGGCCATCCACAACTCACCCTCTTTCAAAGCAGGACTCAGATATTTGGTATATGTATGAAAGCCATCAGTGCCTGTACACCTGCCAGATTTGGTATACTTCCGATATGTACTTTGAAAATTAGATCAAAATAACAAAAGTTAAAATGGAACAGAATGCTGTGATTTTTTTTAATTAATTAATTTGGTCATAACTCAGTCATCTGTTGGGCTAGACAGCTGAATGTTGGCATTGTTACTTATTAATAGAAGTTCTAGTAGTGTGCTAAATATAATGACATTAGGACACATTGAGCCCAATATTAAAAGCTGCACCTGGCAATGGTTCAAGTGGTTGTGCAGCACAAGTGAGTTGCACTGAAGCAACAAAGAAATATATTCAAAAGAGCTCTGCCATGGTGCATCTCTTCTGAATATAGCAAATAAACATGTGAATTGTTAAAGTATGCACTGCAATCCCGTTGGTCCCCAGTGTGGACCAATGAGCTTGCAGCAAGTACTGTAAGTTGTCAGTTGTCTAGCAGCTGCAGTGGTATATGGGTGGGTATGATGCCCGCCAATGACTGGGGGGAGCTGGGTGGACTTGGGGTCTTGTATGGGTGGGGGGTGAGGGTACCACTGGACTATCAGGGAGAGTATGTGGCACATTATGATGGTGATCAGAGATTCAGGTGGGGGAGCCACATTACCACTGGGATATTTATTTCATTAATTTCACAGCTATCACAGGTACGGGAAGTGTGGGGGAACACTGGACCACCAGGGACATTTATTTCATTAATGTCACAGCAATCACAGGTACGGAAGGGGAGGGGGAACCACTGGACCACTAGAGACTATTGTATGTGCTTGTGCATGGTGTCAGTGGGATGTCATCCATGGCCAGTGGCTGCTGTGCTGTGCATTGCAATACAGCAGCCTGCCAGTGGGTGGATAGCACTTGAGCCAGTATTTTATGGGCTCAGCTTTGTTCCCAAGTATGTGTCACATCTCTGGGTTGTGCCAGCAGATGCGCTGCACATCCCAGGCTGAACATCAGGATGTGCCACAGATGCATGGGCATGCCCCCTGGAGATGTGTTACATATATTATCTTTGTGCCCTGATGCATTTGGGAATTGTACTTCACAATGCCCACTTTTGAGTATTGCCCTGGGTTGCAGTTCTGGGGTTGTGCTGGCACAACTCAGTTGGTCCAGGGGCAACCCCATTGAATATCTTGGCCAACATCTCAAAAAGATAGGTGCTCAAAGTATGTCATTTTACTTTTTGCTTGAAATGTCATGCAAATTCCTATCTGCATATAACTCATGCACCTTTGGAGCTAGAAATCTGAAAATGGGTACATGACTAAATGTAGTAATAACCCATACACCCACAACACGGTTATAACATTTCAATTAATTCTTTCAAAAGTATACTAAACTAAATTCAAAATTTTAACAAAATATTTGGTTATCTATAGCACAGCCCCCTTTAAACCTTGAGATTTAAATCACGGGGTACATAACCATGGTGCATTTCTTTCTAAATCCTGAAACTATGGAGAAATTTGGATAAGAAATTTTAAAATTAGATTAAAAAAAGCTGAAAATTTAATTTTGATTAAATCTTTGGCTACTGATAACTCAGCTCCCTTTCACTCTAGGACTCTGGCATTTAGCACATTTGTAAAAGCCATCAATACATGTACACCTGTCACCAAATTTGCTATCATTTGGATATGTACTTTAAAGTAGACCAAAATAACAGAAATTTAAAGACTCCTGAAATTCTGCAGAATTTTCATAAATTCTACACAATTCCTGGCAATCGGAATGGTAATTCTGTGGGCATTCAGTCAGTAGAATTTTATGTTCCACACAGCTCTGTAGATTATGTTGTATCTAACATATTTTGCTTATTAATCTGGGTGTGCCCATTATAATTTTAGATGATTCCAATGCCACAGTGGGAAACAGACAAGAGAATTGTAGTCATTTTTGGCAGATTGATGACATTTTTAATATTTAAAGTAAACAAGGGGGACCTTCAGCTCACTAATTAACAGCTGACAATTTTCTAAGAACTGAAAATGGACATTCCAGTGGTGATACAATGGAGGAATCACTTTCCCATCAATACAGGTTGGCAATGTATTAGAATTATGTCTTGTGGATGTGTTTTATTTTCATAAAATTGTAAAAGTCAGTGTGGAACTGGCATGGGAAAATGATAATCTACCCATTGTACTATGCTGGAAAGTGGAAGGGGTAGTACTTGGAAACAAAGACAAACTCCAGAGGGAAATCATTAACAACGAAATGGTTATGTGTAATTAAAAAATGCATAAAATGGGTGCCACATTAGTAAAAGTTAGAGATATCCTGAAGAAGACTCTCCTTCTGAACTGTAGCTAGTATTTTAAATTATGAAACTACTATTTGGTACTTGGGACCACATTATAAATGTGCCTTGGCTTGAATTGGGACATCCTTCTCTGGAAATGCAGAATAAACTAATTTACTGCTACTACTACTTACAAGTATCTAATTGAAGAAGGGGTGGAAAACAAACTTGTAATAATATATATTGGTGATGTTTATGATAAAATGGCCACCCTACTGAAGAAATGTCTAAAAAAACAAGTTCAAATACCTTCAAACAAATATAAAAAAAATAGCAAAAGTGGTTTGATATAGAATGCACAAAACATAGGAAAACGCCATTCACAAGATAAACAGAAAACTAGCTAAATCACAAAATATTGAAATGAGACTGGCTTGAAATATGTAAAGGGTGAATATAAAGTACTAATGCAGTTCAAAAAACTAAATATAAGAACGTAGTATGCTACAGCTGCAGGATGGTATACCTAAGAAAGATATGCAGAGTTTCTGGGATCTTTTAGCATTTGGCACAGGCAAAAAATTAATTGTAATGTTGATCATGCAGTTTGGCATAGTTTCTTTCGAGCAAAATAGCAATCAATACTTGACTCTGATTCCAGTTACTATGCTTAAATAATGTAGTATCCTGTCCAATCAAATTTACAGAACATGAAGTTCCCCAAGCTATAATGGCACAAAATCAAAACAAAGCCCAAGGTCCAGATGAACTTGCAGCAGAATTATTCCTGGCTCATCCTGAATCATGGTTCAAGATTTTAACTAGTTTATTTAATGCAATAAATACTACTTTACAGCTTCCAAAGGACTGGAATAATGACACAAGCGTGTCACTGCAAAAAGAGGACGTGTTCTAGAACCCAATAACTATACACTTATATCCCTCTCATGTATTGAGCTTAAGATTGACACCAGAGTACTATTGGCTTGATTAGATGAATGGGTAGAAAGCAAGCAGCTAATTTCTTATGCACAAGTCAGTTTTAGGAGGGCGTATGGGACTTCTGATAATTTATTTGACCTAAATTACCTCATTGAGAAATATACACAAGAAAAGGTAAACTTCTACAGGTAGTTTGCTTAGTTCTGAAGTCTGCTTTTGATACTGTTGATAGGGACATATTATGGAAAATATTAGTTATGGCATAGACAAGAACCTACTTTTACTTATTATGTTAGTGCATATTAACATTGCATCCAAAAACAGGGTCTCTAGGGAAGGTAATGTGTCAGATAATGTCAGCATTGAAAAGGGAGTCAAAAAGGGGTGTTTGCTAGCACCAATTTTATTTATTTTTTTACATGGAGACTTTAGTATACAGACTGAAAACATTAGACGCTACTGGGAAAGGTCTTGTACATAAAGTTTCAAACATTACTGTATGCAGATGATATCCCTTTGTGTTATCTCACCCATTAGGTTTAAAAAGAACTATTATAACACTACATTACCTTGAATAGCTATGTCTAGAGCTCAATACAGATAAATCCACTGCTTTAATATTTGGTAAACAGAGCAAACAGTCCACTTGGAACAATGCCAGAAAACAGTAAGAGTTGTAAAAGCCTATAAATATTTAGGCTTCTCCAAGGATACAAACTGGTCTTGAAACTCCCATAGTTAATCTATCAAAAAGCAAGAAATTCAGGCTGTAAAATGCATTTAAAGGTTTACTAAAATGTTGGTGGTAACTCACCTGTCACCCTAAAGAGAGCATTTGATTCAAATGTTTTAGCATTCTATTATAAGGAGCAGATATATTGGCTTTCTGTAAAACCACTAAAGAATTAGAGCTAGTCTAAAACATGTTTTACAGACAGATTTTCAAGTTGCATTTTAATATGTCCACAGCATTCCTAATCGACAGGATAGCTTGTCCTAAGAACCTATGCATTCTAATTATTTCGGCAGCCTAAGGGCTAAGAATGGAATTTAGCTTAAAATATCTATCTCTGCTGTCAGCAATTAAGGCTTTAACATTTTGGATCAACATTGTAAAATCTGTCAATGATATAGCAAAACAATAGTATTGAAAAGTGAATATCACAACCAACACAAAGACACTGTTGTTTAAAAGTTTGAATAATACACTGAAAGTTGTGGGACTAGTGGGAAATGGGACCATTTGAGTCTTGGCAATGTGAATATGTAGGTGGATATGGCAGTTCAACATCTGATAGGTAACTTCTATCAATATGAACATGGGAAATGAGCAGACATATCCTTTTTATCTGATTATAGTAATGTGACATTAAAATAATAAAAAAAATACATGCAGTGCTGTGAAATGGGCTTCATAGGATAGCACTATGTAAATTTTGTACAGGAATTCTAAGGGGAACAAAGTCTTTAAGACTTATGTATGATAATGTTTACCATCCAGACATCTATAAATGTAATATGGGTAGGAAAATCAATGTATTTCATGCTGTTTTTGAATATGTTTTGTTACAAGAGGCAATAATGCAATTGGAGGAGAGACTATTGGGGATGTAACTAAGAAAACAACAGATTATGAAAGATTGAGAATTGTCAAAGGCATGTTCTTCTGTGATATGGGCAGCCACATTTGTTTAGTGGCTTCATTTGCCTATAAGGTTTTATGTTTAATAATAGATATATTTTATAATATATGGTATGTTAAAGAGCTAGTGGAGGGAACCTTTCTTTTTGTATTAGAAAATCTGGAGTACTGTGCTTCTTCTGCAGATACTATAAATTTATTCACAAAATTGTATGTTTAATAGAATTTGTTATGTTTGTTTGGTTATCAACCTCTGTTCACTCACTGATTTGGTTAGCAGATGGAGAACGTGTACACTTTTTAGAACCCAGTGGAGGTGAAACAGTTGGGGTAAGCAGCTCTGTAATAAGACTGAACTGCTCTACACGACTTACAATAAAACAGTAGAATGTTTTATCTTCTTGTTTATTTTCTTGTCATATAGTGTATTCTCTCCATAGTGAAAAAAATAAAAATAAAAAATAAAGCCAAAAGATTTAGTTTCAGTTTCAATTGGTGCCCGATTCTCTATTTGATTTTGCAAAGCTAACTGATGAAAGGGGCTCAGTTGTCAGGTCAGAGGAACCTCAATGTAAGAAGGTGCTCATTTGTCAGGTCAGCAGTGTCAGGATGCAATGTCAGCATGTCAGCAGGAATACAAAGAGGTGCAAGAGAGAGCAAAAACAGCATTCAAAGACTACCTTCGGTTGTCTCTCCTACAGTGCCTAAACCAACATGTCAAAAAGCTGAACTAGTTGATCATGCTGTCCATGTGGTCCAACCAGTCATACCACTAGCCTGCTCACAGCAGCCACCATCTTGCAGCTCTTTCCAACAGTTTCCACTCATATGGTAATTCAAGACATTAAAGTAATAAAAAAAGTTATTTTCAATCACAGTGCAGTACTGAAGATCACTAGCCACTGTGTACCATCCATGACTGAGACAGCTCCCTCTTGATCGTGAACTCCCTGTCAGTCTGCAAATTAATTGATAGACACTGGCAATTTGAACTGTAAGTGCAGAGTGTGATATGGTGAGTAAAAACTACTGAAGAAGCATTGGTTCCCCATCAAAAATGTGATGCGGTTGTTCAGTAAATAAATATGCACTATAAGCAGTGCTGCTGTATAAAGGGTGCTAATCTTCTGGGTGGGGCAAGCCCAAAATATAATTTGTGCAAGTATATGCTTTGAGTCTGACCCACGAAATACATCTTATGAAAAATTAAATAGTTTTATACTATTTGTTTTAACATGAATATATCATACAGCACTTCTAACCTACATCACTCATGTCTCATACATGTATCAATCTTACAGGCTCCATTTATATAAGATACATCTCTTACTATAATGTAAAAAAGCAGTGTACTGGAGACAAGCACATCTGTTGAACAGACAGTAGCTGTGAATCACATACAGAAAATGCACACACCTCGTGCTTCAGATATACATATCCCCAAATTTATTAACTTAGAACACCAGTAGTAAAACAGACTTTAAGATGACTCACTCATTACCTCCATTACTTTACAAATGGTGTTAGATTTGACACTGACAGCTACCATATGGAGCAAGCTTAAATTAACTAACTGCCCTCCTTTAGCATCACTTCCGGTCTATTTCATTTCATTTATTTATAAATTGCAGGTAAGTACACTGGAATATTAATATTCCATTTTCAGGCACAAACTGAGATCAATAGATTTATCATACAAAGACTAACGATGAGATGATACATACCCTAGTAAAGGTTACACAGAAATAAATCATCACATCAGATTGCACAAGTACACACATTCAGTTTTTTTTAATGGTTATATACAGCAGTAGAAAAAGCACTAATTGATGAAGAAAACTTAATAACATCAGGTAATGACTTCCACACTGTGGCAGTGCAATAGACAAAATACCTTTTTCCTGAGTTAGTGCTTACCCGTGAAAGAGCCAGTTGATATTTTTGAGATGATTGTGAATTGTAAGGGTAAATATAAATATCCAAAAGGGCAAGTAACAATGAAGGAGTGCCTGTATGCAGTATCTTGAATGTAAATTGAGACAATGCCAATGTATAGCTATTTTGAATAGTAAACTAATTGAGACCAGTAAGTAGATTTCAGTGATGTGTCCTATGTGGTGCCATCAGTGCAAATTTTCCAATTTTGTACAACAAAGTTTCCTTCCTGGTTGCTTTAGAGGCAGATGAAGCATCAGCTATCATTGATACATAATTCAATAAAGGAAATGAACTTTACTGCACAATAATTTTTCATGAATCTTTTGTTAAAAATTTCAAAAACTGATAAAGGTTGCCAATTTTAGAATGCAATTTAGCGGTAATCTTATCCATGTGAATGTTATACTTCAAAGTGGAGTCTAAATGTACCCCAAGATATTTAAATGAATTAATGACATCAATAGACATTCCCGCTGACATATTCACAGAAACATTTCCCAAGTATTTTGTTTACTTTAGGCTCTGAACCAAATAACATAGACTTTGCTTTAGTTTTATTCAATACCAGAGAGAACCAAAATTCCAAGGCATTAAATTCTCTGCTTAAAGTTAGATTGATGTCAGTGACAGATGGACTATAAGTAAATAATACAGCTTAATCTGCATATAATAAGTCACAGTGTCCCACCACTGGATCTAAAAATAGTGAAAAGAGCAAAAGGCCCAGTATGGAGCCCTGAGGAATTCCACACTGGACCACTAAGTAAGATGAAAATGCTTGTAGTTTCATACACTGTGACCTATTTGTGAGATAATCACTAAATCAAAATAAAACAGCATTCCCTATACCCAGGCCCTCTAATCAATCCAATAATAAAGTATGGTCAACAAGGTTGAATGCTTTGATTAGTTCCTTGAACACTGCCCCATTTAAGCTACCATTCTCTGTAGCCCAGGTGGACAGTGTCCATGCACCTAACCAAGGAAATCTTAATGCTGTGTCCTTTCCTAATTTCATATTGGTTGTAGGAGATCAATTAATGAGCATTAATGTATTCATTAAACTGTCTAAATACTATTTTGTATTGTAATTTTGATAAAACAGACAAAACTGAAACTGGTCGATTGTTACAAAATTCAGTTTGAGATCCAGATTTGAAAATTGGCACATTGTATGGCCTTTTCCATAATGTAGGTATCTGACCTGATTGAAAGGATAAATTAAAAATCAAACTAATTGGGTAAGCTAAATGAGAGGTAGCAAGAGCTAACAGTTTAGGCGATACTGTAGCTCATCACAGCTGGGGGACTTATCTATTTTCATACTAACTAGCAGTTTTAATACCTCAGAGTTCTTAACAGTTTTTAGACAGAATTTCTGTCAATTCAAATTTGAACCTTAAGTTCTCTGTGTGTGAACTGATAGACCTGTATGATAAAGCTCTATGTTATAACAATGAACATTACATTTTTCAGCAATAAGTACTGAATCTGTCATCACTTCTCCATCCTTAGTCATATTAAGTCCATTGTCACTAGAAGGAGAGAATACAGATTTTATTGAGTTCCAAAATCTTTTGAGTCTGACAGATTAAGCTGTTCTTGTTTTTGGAAGTAGCGCATTTTAGCTAGCTTTACCTCATTTTTACAGAAATTCCTCCTATACCAGTATATATTTAAATCAGATAACAATTTATTTTTCCTGTACTTTTTCCAGGCAGCATCTCGTTCCCGATTAAGTTTAGTTCAATTTTTATTAAACCACTTGGTCTTTCTGCCAGTATACACCCCTGACAGCGACACCAATAAAGCAACCTACATCGCTGCCTACAAAATTGACAGTTCGTCGACAGGTCACTGTACTGGTGTGCCAGAGACAGGGGAACACTGTCTTCCAGTCCTTAACTCCCTCCCTGAATCATCTCTGACTAGGCATGAAAAATGGATCGGGAGTCCATTGGGATTTATGTCAACCACAACTTGCGGTCGACATAAATTCCTTTGCTGTGATGCGGGTCAATGAAATTGATGTCGGACTGGCATTGTAGATCATTTCTGCCACTAACTCTTCTTTTAACCAGGGGGCAAATTCATTTACTACTTCCATAAAGGATTTAATAAAAAAATTCTAAACCACAGTCTACATTAGGTATAACTTTTAAAAATGACCAACTAATTTCAGACACAGCATTCAGGAAGCTAGGAATATCAATTGTAACATAACACCTTGAATCAATATATTTTGGGGGGTAGGTATTCACCTCCTTTCCAAACCCCAAAGATTGCATGATGGTCACTAATAGAATCAGAAATCAAACCACAGGAAATAATATGATCAACTCTATTTGTTAAGAACCAGTCCAACAAAGAGTGCCTACTGGTTTTGTAATTAAGTCAAGCAGGAGTTGTTATCAATGGTTGCAATCCTAGATCCATTAATACGGTTTTATAATTAAGGTTGTTATTGTTGTCTCAGTTCAAATTAAAATCCCTTACAACTACGAACTCACCTCTGGCACTATTATTAACTATTTCCCCAAATTCTTGAAGTCCTTGTTTACTACTTTTTGGTGGATTATAAATGCAGTAAATGGTGGGTTTTTTAAAGGATCCTATACTAATCCTTAAACCAGGGTACTCAAGAGAATACTGGTTCTGCTCAGTCAGAGGAATAACTTCAGCTGTGAGTGTAGTTTTAATATAAAACATTATCCCTCCCCCTTTACCCACAGCCCTGTCCCCTCTATAAATGCAATAACTAGAAAGCAGTACATTGGTATCAGGAATTGAGGGCCAGAGCCACGATTCCAATATTGCTAAAATATCAGGGTTGTAATAATTTGCCCAGGTCCTGATTTTGTGCATTTTGAGGCAATGCTTCTTGCATTAAAATTGATTATCTTAAGCCCTCCTCCCCCCAAAGGTACAAGATAGTCCATATCTCTTTCAAAACTGGTGGTAGAGGGTCCTGGATTAAGCTCTACATCCCCAGATAACATCACTAAACTCATAAGCAAACAGGGGAATAAGGCCCACAGCAAACAGCAGATGAACAAACACTGGCCTCCTAATAACGAGTCTGGTATTGTACCCCAATATGTTGTAACAGGTACCCAGTAAATGAGAATGTTTGAGGTTAGGGGTACTAGCTGACATGAAATGGTATCAATTGTCCCTTGCCTCCAAGTTGGAGGGATTTGTTTAGTACTTGAGGCGATCATAAAATCGAATAAAACAAATAACTCTATATATAATATTCCCAAACAGATGCCCCTTCCAGCCATAGTCTTTCTGTGTCAATATCAATATCAATATCATAAAGTTACAAGACTCGATAAAGTAATAAAATGAATCTAAGTAATGGAAACTCTTTGCAAATAATTACTGATAAAACAGAGTCAGAGTAATTATAGTCGTTAAAATGCATCAACCATACAATGACAGAAATACTGTCTTAAAAACCCTTTAGCTACTGTATCTCCACATTACCTTGTGGAAAAGCCTTCAGTTCCTATCTGGAAAACTGCTACCAAGTGGCTCTTGCACCACTCATGCTCATGCCTCAGGCCAGCACAGGCGTTTGAAGCTCTCAGTTCTGCCCCTTTCCAGCTCTGATTGGCCGATGGCTCACTTTTGAGCCCCCACAGCATTTGGTGGCCAGATCAGGGGTGCAGTCTATGTGCACAGTTCTCATAGAGATGCAAGAAACAGATCACAGCCTTGAGATGTAACTTTGGGGTTTTGGGACAAGCAGCAGATGTAGTGAAGGAGATAAGAATCAGCCCCTAGATGTAGCATGGGACATCTGGGCAGACAGCAGATAACAGAGGCAGCTTGCATGAGTCGATGAAATGTTGAAACAAAAGCTATGAGGTGGTGTTCCACATTTCTCTGGGCAGCTTCACTTTTAAAGAATAAAAAAATAAAATAAACATGAATCCATATGTGACTAAAAGTGTCACAGCAGTGGAAATAATGCTATTTATGAAAGTTTATATATACCAGACAGAACAAACATGGTTTTCAATCCACTAGCTCTTTAATTGTGTCTTTCCTATTATAACTAGTGGTTGGATTATGGGAGCTACTGTAGTTTATTTTACATCCCAATGGCTCATATTTATTGTGTGCTATGGTATGAGTACTAATTTTAGACAGAAGGCAGTGTGTCATTTTCTATAGATTTTATATTCTGTATAGATATTTTATGCATGTGTGCATGTTTTTTATGCAGTATATCGATATTTTTGTATGTAACAATCTTATGATTTTATTCATACTGAATAAGTGGTCAGCATCCAGGTATTTACTGCAGGGTTCTTTGATTTTAAAGTGAACTAAAAGCCATGAATGAATTCAATGGATCACTTGTATCTTACTGCCTGTGCCCACAAACAATAATTGCAGAGTTCATGATATCATTTTTTTAAATAAATAATCCTGTATTAATATTGTAACAAGTAACAAGTATTACAACCAAATAACCATTGCCTTCACAAAGTCTAGCCAGTGTGTTTGTCACTTCTTGGAGCTACAGTCTAAATAAGCAGCTGAATATCAATACAGAAAAGTAAAGTAGATAGTGCAAAATAAATACAAGATACCCAACTGCACATTCAAACTTATTCTTCTACCCCCCCCCCCAATTAAGCAATCCAATAATAAACTACTCTAGGTTAAACCAGACATAATGTACCAAGTAAACAGCTAACTACATCTCATACCCCTCGGACAGCCAGTAATTCTAGAAGTCTGACACCGACACTACTATAAACAGGGATATGTCTTATATGAAGAAAACCCAATAAACTTACTCCTGCTTATGCCTAATATAAGACACAGATTGTCTAAACATAACAGCCCAGTAAAACAAATTCACCTAAAAACAGAAAAACTAAGAAATGCTACCAAGCATAGGGGAAAGAGGGAAAGAGGAGGGGGAGTAGCCATAGCTTAATTAAAACCACATATACAATATCAAGACCAGCTATAAATTGAGCTAACAGTGAGTAAAGCCCTTGGCAAAAATTAAAAAGAGAGTCAGAATCAAGTGCAGGGAGGAATAATGAGCTGTCCTGTGCTCAAAGAAGTCCCAAAATGGAGTAAAAATCCTGACATATTTACTGAAACCTCAACTTTTTACCAGCTGCAACATAAGACAGTTTCTCATACCTCACAAGCTTAAACATTCCCGCCACCCACTCTTCAAATGATGATACATCAGTTGTGCACCATCTATGCAAGAGAAGTCACTTGGCTTCCATAATACCAACCACAAACCAATCCCTTTGAAATTTATTAACAACTGGAAGTTTCAAGGTATTACCTACCAACAATAAGGAAGCATCCTTCAGGATGTTAAGTCCCAGGACCAACTCCATATTAGAAAGTATCTGAGTCAACCAGATCACAATCTTAGGGCATTCCCACAGTATGTGGAGTAGGGTACCTCTCACTCAATCACAGTGCTGACACCTAGGATGTTGTGGTAATTTCATATTATATACAGCTGAAGGAGTTTGATACCACAAGAATAATGTTTTCAAGTGCACCAAATGACCAGCAGTATCTCTACAAACTCCATGAGCACTAGCCCAAACTTGATCCCATTCTACTTCAGAGAGGGTATAACCTAACATCTTCTCCTACCACAATTTTAACTGACTCATATCTGGGGTATACTCCTCCAGCAAGGCTTGTAAAAAGCACCCAGCCTAGGAGGGAATGGGCAGCAGCTAGAGTTACTGATACACCCAAAAATATTATCCCACTGACTTGAAGGAGGCAGTTTAAACTGTGCATCTACAGTACCTTTAACTCCAAAAGGTGGTGGTTATGAAGATACCACCAATGATGTGAGGAAGGTACGGAAACCTCCTTATGTAGATCACAAAATGACTTAAAATACTGGGAGTTCAAAAGAAATAGACCACCCACCCTCCTTATTCCCCCCTCAGTGCCACAGCGGCCAATACAAAGATTCATCACCAATTTTTAACCTATAATTCAACCAAAAGGGTCTGAGGAGCAAGGGAATATCCCACTGGGGGCCTAAATATGCATTTGTTTCTGTCAAAACATGAAAAGCATATTCCTGGGTGGGAAGGGGCCTTGAAGCATGCTTAAAATCCCAAAGAATATTCACAGGGGAAGCATTGCCTACTAGATCCATTTCCAGATCCAACCAATGGGCTGGGAATCTAAGCCTCTCTGAATGCAGCCACATCCAGATTTAACAAAGGACTGAGGCAACATAGTATCCCTTGAAACAAGGGGGATGAAAATCACTTTTGGTATATAGAACTGTCAATCATGCAATCAAAAGACAAGGTTTAACCCCCCTCCCAGAGAAAATCTGAAAGCACAGTGGAAAATGGCATCTGTCAGGTATCTGAAATTTTAAGAGGCAAATAATGAAGAACATATAGAACTTTAGGAAGGAGTATCATCCGTTAGGCCTGCACTTTGCCCCAAAGGGACTTACAAATATGTTTCCATCTGGTCACATCCTCTTTAAATTTAGTAAGACTCAAATGGAGAGGATAACTGCGAGAAACAGTAATACCAAAATATTTTATTTGGTGGGAGGCCCATTTCAAACCAGAAATGGGCTGCATATATCTGGCACAGTAAGCACTCAAAGGAAGAACTTCTGTTTTACCCCGATTCTTCCTTAAACCATACAAGGAGGAAAAATGGTCTGGCAAATAACATAGTTTTATCTGTATGCCAACCCACTTGTAACCTGTGAATATCAGAGAACTCATGAGTTTTATTCTGAGCAAGAGGATCAACTGCTAACCAAAAGAGAGCCAGGGACAGAGAACATCTCTGATCTGTACCCTTACCCAAGTGAAAGGCAGATGATACCCTCCCATTCATAAGAATGGCTGCATGAAGGGAGGAATAGAAAACCTAAACCCAGCAGAGAAAGTTGGGCCCAAAGCCACATTTTTAAAGAATGGCAAATAAATATTCCCACTCAATTGAATCAAAGGCCTTTTCTGTATCTAAAGCTACTGCTACGGCAGCTTCTGATGATGACCCTGAGGCCCGTATAAGATCTACTAACCTACAAATATGATCTGCTCCATCTCCCCAAAACCCTCCTGATCAGGATGTATTAAGTACGATAAAACCTTAGTCAACCGGTTGGCCAAGATTTTCACCAAGACTTTATAATCCACATTGAGGAGTGAGATAAGGTAGTACCTAGTACATTGTAGGGATCTTTATATTTTTTAGCTAGAATTGTAATATGTAAATGCATCATACATAGTTGATGGAAGCTCCCCTGTCTGCCAGACTTCCTCCAGCACTTCTACTAATAAAGAATACACCAGGTCCCCAGCTTCTTTATAAAATTCAATAAGAAACCCATTGGGTCCCAGGTTCTTACCTCCTTGTAATTGCTGAACCGCTATCTGAACTTTCAGAGATGTAATTGGTCCCTGCAGATCCAGCTGCTGTTCATCAGTAACACAAGAAAGGGTAAGAGAATCCTAAACTCCTGAATATTCCATGGTGGCACTCCTTGCAGTGGCCTAGATGTGTACAATTGAGAATAATACTCTCTAAAAGCTGATTTGATCCCCTCCGGATTCATTAGCAGGTAGTCACCCTGTTTTATCTCAGGGATTTTACTAGAGGCTTCCACCTGCTTAAACCGATAGACTTATAAATAGCCAGCCTTTTTACCACCCTCTCAATAAGCCTGATGGGTCCTATAAAGTACAAATTCCACCTGTTGCATGTTTAGTAAATTACTTCAAAATTTAAGGTCCCTAATATGTTGGATAAGGGAGGTATCTCCCCAGCCCACCATATGCTGCTCTTCAAGGTCATATAATTGTCTTTCTAAGGACTGTAGCCTAGCCAGCCATTCTTTTTTATATGCTAATGAATAAGAAATTATTTGTCACAATGGTGAGCTTTGAGGCTCTAAAACATCCATTTAGAAGCAACTTCCCCTGTACTGTTAACAGAAAGATAATCACTGACTTCAGCCACCCCATCCACAAATACTAAAAAGAAATGTGCTAACCCAACAATGGACAGCAAGAGGAATGGGCCTTGGATAGCTCAAAGATTAGACTGACTCCAACAAAATTTATCCTAGTAACACAGATATGGACCCCAGTGCAAAAATGGAGCCCTCTGCAAAAAATTGAAACCCCTCTCCCCTCTGGAATATTGCCATCACCATCTGTTATCCAAGATTCCTCCCCTAGTGGTCCCTAAAACAACAAAAAGCAAGCTGTCACCAATGTCATTATAAACCGTGGTTGCAGGGTTCAACAAAAAGGGTAACCTCAATCCAAAAGGAACTATAGTATGGATCAGTAGAAAATGGTTTGACACCCTCCTCAGAACCAAACTCCCCCATAAGAATGAAAAAATAAAGAGAACTTGCTGGGAAGTTGGTCTAAAGAATATCCAATACCAATCAAAATGGCAAGACTGTTAACCCACCAAACCACTGTATATAAAAAAGAAATAAATACATAGAGTAGAGCAGGTTGAAGAAAGGGCTTTAACTATCCCTGAACCTATAACAATTCCTGCAAGCTCATTCGTAAAACCCCTTGTCTCATCCATCAAATCTTCTTCCTGAGTAGATATACAAGGCATTGAGCCATGAGCTTCCTTATTCCCTTTGGAATTATACTTTTTTAAATCACAAAATTGCAGTTTTGTTCATTTGGAGAATACTCATGCCACCAGTTTCATTAAAAGATGTATGGTTGCCTCCCTCTAATCATTCTGCTGACCATACACTGTCTAGAAGTTTGAATTTGGTATCCAAATGCCTGATTCAGCTACAAGTAGAGGGCAATGTTAAAACAAAAAGCTAACAATTTTAAAATCAGAACTGTAAAGCTACAGAACTAATGTATAGAAAATGAGTGATATGGTAACTAAGCAACTGGGTGTTCTTACATACAGGATGCCACATGATGGGGTGTGTTGTTTCATGGGAATATTTTGTGCCTCAGGTGGTTGTTAAGGACTCAGCTACACCTCACACTGCAACCCACCCAAGAATTGCATTTTTCTCTTACAAATGCATGCCCTGAAATGTGGTGTCACACTTGCAAAATGGACTTTTGATTTTTAGAAAAAATATGTAGCTCAGGTGAGGAGTGTGGTTGCCATAAAATAATCAATTGTTATTTAACTTATTTCAATGAATGAGGTAGCAGAATTTCCATTTCCCATTTTATAAATATAACATATGGAAGATGGTTATCACTGTGATTGGTAAGATTTATAGCCTTGATATGCTATAGACAAACTGTAGAACTCAGGTCATGCTAAGCTTACTTAAGCAATAAGCCACAAGGGGGTGTGGGTTATCGGAGGATTTACCATGGTTGGAGTGGTTTGCTCACAAGGTGTAGCCGAGTGGGCAAACCCTTGCCAGCCATGGTAATTCCCCCGATAACCCACACCTCTGAGTGGCTTATTGCGATTATACTATCACATCTTGTGATGGATGAAAGATTAAATTGTTTCATTTTCTTTTTTTCTGTGGAAAAAAAATGATTTTATTAAGACATATCCTTCCATAAAAAAATAGTCCATGTTTTTTAATGCATTTCTTTATTTAAGCTTTATTAAGTGAGTGATAATAACAGATAGTGAGGGTTTTCAGTGACATGAATTAAGGGTTTTAAGTTGTTAATCAGTAGTCAATTGTTAAAATAGCTCATGAAGCTTTCAACTTGTTAAACACTAGCAGATTCTATTAGAAATATGTGTTCATACTGTAATGTAAGGTGAGATTCTGTTTATTAGAAATTAGTTTTTTAAACAGTTCATATACTGTTTAGCAGATTTGTTTATTATGCTGTGGTGCAGATTGTTTGGCTCTGTTTCTTTAAATTATTGTAAGGTAGGTTGCATTTCATTCTGTGGCCTTTGACCTGCTGAGGATAAGAGAAAGGGTAGTTATTTATTTGAGAGTAGCTGTGCATTTTGATTAGTTTTTTTTTTCAAAACCATTTTCTATTGTACTTATGTTTTATTTTTAAATAAAGTTAACTGTTCCATAGTTAACAAGATGTACAATTGAAGGTAGTCTCAGGTTGGGTTCTGGGTGTGGCTTGATGATGTTGTTAGCTGCTTTGTGCGTGTAAATTTTTGCAGCATTGGAGGCTGTTAGAATCATCTTGTCTTTTGCTTGAGGAGGTGAACTTTTCTGCTCGGCCTGATTTTCTCTAGAAACTTCAGGAGCATTTATTTGAAAAGGTATGTCATGTTGGGCGAAGCAGGATTTACTTGGATGCAGAACATTTTTTTGTCAGGCGCAGTATGAACATGGCTTTCAGAAATGTTTTCTGTTGGTTGCAATGCAGAGTCCGTGGAGTTTCCGTTACCACTGATTATCTGGCTCCATTTCTTAAACTCTGAAAGGTTTGGTTGCCAGTAACTTCTGAGTGATGTCTCATTTTTATGACCTGTTATGGCCATGATTTGTCTGGCTTCCATGCCAGAGTCACTTAGCAGAGTTACTGTGGTTGCACTGAGGGGATGGTTTGTAAATACAGTTTCTAGGCTGACTTCCTTGCTGATTTTGGGTAACATATTACCTAGGAAATTTATCCTCATGGGCTCAGCCGTGTACCAGACTTCAATTGTATCTAGTATAGATTGGTCTAATTTTTTAGGATACAGAAATAAAGCTGGAGAGTTTGGTGGTAGTTTAAATAAATATTTTTTGAAACTACTGACTGGACATAGAGGATTGTTGGGCTGTGCAAACATGCAGCCTCGGGTGAATTGTTTTGTTGGATCTATTATCTCTTTGTGATTTTTGCTTTGCTTGTTGAATGTTTTTGTAAGGTATTCTTCACCATTTTATGTTGCTTTAATTTCAAACGAGTGGACTGTGAGCTGTCTAATGCCTTCATTGCCGCGTTGGCAAAGTGATGCAAAATGTCCATCCAAACTTTTTTTACTAGCCCAGTGGCAGTCAGTGGAGTCAGTGAAGATGAATTTCTGAGCTTTGTGAGTTGATTAATGGTTAGTGGGGCGTGGTGGTTTGCTTTGTCTTTTCCATCTTTTTGGTAGCGCTTTACAACAGCCTTGAAGATGTTGTTGGCTGTGTTAAACTCTGTTTCATTTATTATGTTTATGTTACAGCTTAGCGGGGGATCATTTAAATATCTATTTAATCTAGCTCTAAAACTGATGTAGCTGGCAAGTGCGTACTCGTTGCCATCAGTATTGTGTACTGTACTATAGTATTGCCGTAGTATGATGTTTAATTTGGAAGGGCTGATGCTGGGAATGTTTATTTCTATTTCTTTCTGATTTGCCTAATCTGTAAAGACATTTATTGCCCACTGGGTTTGTTTTTGTGTGGCTATTTCATGCCGTTCCTTCTCTAATTGAAGTATTTCCTGTGTGGTGATGTCTTTGTGACGTTGTCTTTTCATCCCTACATGATTGGCTGCTGCATCTAAGGTGGAGAGAGGCATCAAGTTCAAGCTGGTGACTGCGGACACTTGAGGTGATGTAGTCGGCTGCAGGTACGACTGGAGAATTGGGGTTTTGGACGATGGGACCAAAGCGATGTATGGCATTGCTGTATTTGGCTGAGGTATATTTTCTTGCTGAGATAATATGCCATCATTTTGAAGGCTTTTGAATATTTGATCACATTCAGTTTGGTTGATGAGGTCAAATGAGGCATCCATTTTGTTTGTTTATTTTTTACTATGCGAGGCGTACTAGTTACTGTTAGCGAGAGGAAAGATGGTGGCTTTGTGATGTTGTGGGGGTTGGACTGATTTTCTGTTAGGGTAGCATGAGGACATGGCAGGCTGGTACCTTTGCCAATGATTATCGTAGGATTTACAACAGGACTGAGGTGCCAGTCTGCTTCTGTGATTGGCTGGTGAATTATGTATATGGTATAATGACATTTTTAGAAATGTGTGTTAGGTGGTGTGGTTTTATTAATTTTGCCCCAAATGTTCTTTCCTCCCAAAGCAATGGAGGAGGGCATCTGGAACAGAATTTCTAGGATAATCTATGGTGCACAGAGGACACTCTGCATAATGATTATTCTTTGCGTGGTTCACAAAATGAGGTATCTAATCCATTATCTGCTTATTGTATGTGGATTATCCTATCAAACTTGTCATCAAGCTTTGCATATGAAAAGGACCATGAATGTACAGTACTGTAACCTCATCTGTTGAACTTATTACACCAACCTGGAATCATGCCACACCCTTCACTATGCTTAAATTTCAGCTGGCAACCATTTTCCCAATATCCAACAAAGAATTGCTTACAATATAACAAATGTATTGCAAGGGTGGTAATACATTATGAGTAAACCTACCCTCTCTACCTCCCAGTTACTAACATTACCTTCCTTTCATGTAACTGCTTCATGTAGTGTTGTGTAAAATAAATTAAAAAAAGTGTTTCTCACATGGTTCTCTCCAACCCATACACCTTTCAGTTTGTTCCACATTTGTTAATAAAAATGACATGACAACCACTCAGCAGTTAAATTCCATCCCTCTCTTTCCTCCACGCCAGCCTTTATTTTAAATGGTGGCTGCTGCCCAGCTTAGTGGCACTGGCAAATTATGTCATACTCACATCTGTACAATGCTGTATTGGCAAAGGGTGCATTATAGAGGCAATGCATTCTGGCTCCAGAAGGAGGGAGATCCCAGTTCTGGTCTTGCAGCATCTCCTAAATGATGTCAGGAGCATAGGCATGGTGGACGACAACATGACATCAGCATCTATCCCCAGACTGGTGCAGGCAGATGTCAAATATGTGTGATGCATGGGAGGTGCATAGGACTTTAACTAGGGAAAACCTGCTTACTGCTGCCACCAATGATGGCCCAATGGTGTGCATGTCATGAGGTATGGTCCTGCTCCCCAGCTTCTCCTGAGGCTCCAACAGGACCAGGTACTCCCAGGCTATGTTCTAGCCTCTGCATTAGGAGTAGAGAATCTCTCAGAGTTTCTGAAGCATGGCAGATCTTAGTGGGACTTTGGGATGCAGACCAGAGACCTGGAGGGGCATAGGCCTGGGAAAAGTAAACAATACATTTAAAAAAAAAAGAAAGCACAGCAATTGACTTGATGAACTTTCAGTCTGAGTTGGTGACTCATTGAAGTTACAGACTTGCAACCATTACTATGGACTCAAAAACACCTTGTGCCTAACAATCACCCAAGACATGTTATTGACTTATGACCACAGATCCTGTCATCTGTTGTCCCTTACATACAAAACTAGATTCAGATTCCAGAGAAATCTGCTGATACTGTAGCGGTAGAGATCCATATGGGATAAAACACTATCCTAGCACTCCCTAAGCTTGGTACTTTGAATGGATGCATTACTGCCAAATGTCCCTGCTTTTCTACCACTCAAGTTTCCAGGCATGCATCCATTCATTTCACATGCAAACTCATAAACCAGTGGTCTTGATTATCCCTATCAGGGCCACGCTTATTGGGACTGATTCTCAAATGTGTTGGATTGCTGCAAGCCCCAGGTGCACCGAACAAATGTCGCAAAGGGCTTGTGGCATTCCCTGGCTGACAATTAGGATTCTTGATCCTGTGTGCTACATGGCGTGAGTTAGACCTGCTTTTGCTGGTCCAGCTTTGAAGACCTTTTAAAGTGTTTTGTGCCAAATATTGGCCACAAGCCACCGCAAGGTGGGTAAAGTGCCGCAAATGTACAAAACCTCTGAGAATCAGATGCAAGGTGAATGTGTGCAGCACAGTGCAGAGTTTGATGCAGGGCTTGTGCTAGCTCTGCATCAACCTTTGACCCTTGAGACCCATTCAATTTAAAATTCAGAACTAACTCTAGGATACATAATTCTCACTTGGACTGTTAGAACCTGGTCTTCAAATTTATAAAAATGCCAAAACCAATAGACTTAATTGGTAAAAAGAGTGAGCAAGTTTAATCACAGGATTCCAGTTCAGATATCATGTTAGGACTGGAAGTTACCCTGACAGCACTCTAGACTTTGCTCCATTGTATCTCTTTCTGCTCCACCACACCACCTGGCTGTCATTAGCTGTAACCCAGCACAATCTCCCAGTAACCTGCTCCTGCCTCTTTCCCCCATGGTTTGTCCACTCTGGCTGTGGGGTAATCCAAGGGAGGGCCATCCTCCTAGAGCTGTATGGAAGGTTCAAATTCTCCTTCTGCCAAAATTTCAAGGAATTTTGGAAATTCCACCTTATTCCACAGAATTCTGAAATTACAAATGTTGAATTGTTTTAACTTTGGTTTAGTAATCTGCAGTTTACATAAATAATTTAATACCATTTTCTGGTTTATGTAAACCCTGGATTCATGCTCCACAAACCACAGAACAATATTCTGTGAGTTATGTCATCTGCTAATTGTTAGTCCATGGTTTACCTAGAAATGCATTTCGGAATCCCACTGAATTAAATCAGTATTCCCAAGAGCAATCTGGAAGTGAAATTGCCATTCTGCACAATTTTGGATGGAACCATTACACATTCCACACAGCTCTGCATCCTTCCCAGTCTAGATCCTGGGCAATTTGAGGGTGGTGGGTTGCAAAGCATGGGGCCTAAGTGTGTTTGAAGCTATCATCCTGGTGATGACTTTACTTTTTTCCCTATATTTCCTCCCTGAGCCTTTCCTCGCTCTCTCTCCCTTTTGCATAGAAATAGCCTATGTCAGCCTCATGCATACACAGGGTGCCCACTACAGAGGGAGAAATTTCCCTGACCTGACCACTGAGCACTGCTGCCAACCCTCCCCAGCAGAGCCACTGCTAAGTGGCAGATGCCCCAGACAAGACTTTGTTCTGATATGACTTCCTTAGTTCATTTCTGAACTCAGGTAACCAGCAAGTAATGGGACGTACATAGAGCTGCCTTGCCATTGGAGTGTTGATCTGATCCACTCCTTGTAACACTGCGATGATGATGATGCTTACAAGAAAACAAAATGCAGTCAAACAGAAATTTGTGATGCTTGGAGCAGATTTATCTTGTAGACCAATTTCCTGATAGTGCATGGTGACTTTTTTTCAGAAACTGCTTTCCCATGGGGTGGCAGCATTCTAGATTTAAAGGCTGACAAGTGTAATGAAAAAACAATAAGATTATTTAGGCTACAGCTGTGTTTTTATTAAACTCAGCAATGGGAGTATGAATAGATTTAATATTGACTTGCTGCACCTTTAACAACTAGATATTGTGTAGTGAAAAAAAGGTCAATAATGTCTTTGAGATTCATGGGGCAGCTGAGCAGCAATCAGACCTGACTCTACTGGTTCCTTTACTTATGGAGTGAAAAGGGCTGTTTGTTTTAGATAATTAATGGACAGACAAGAGAGGGAAGGCAGCTCCACACATGCTGGATCTTGTTGTCACCATTTCAGTACCACCCTGCTGTTCACTGCCCTATGGCTAATGCTGGAATGAATAAATAATTCTATGTGACTCACCATCTATTGTCTCCTGTTCTGTATAAACAGATTGTCATTAAATAAGTAACGTACAGTGCTGGTATACAATGTTTGTCAAACAGGAACTGTTTAATGATTGTACTTTAACCTTACTACTGTCAACTGTAGACAGAACTAATGATTTGACACCAGTAGGCTATTTCATCAAGGAGATCTGGACTCCCAGTTTTTAGACAGATACTTTTTTTTTCATTTTTGCTATGTTGATTAGATTATCCTCCAAGTGGTATGTCGTGCATGACACTTATGTAAGCAAGAGACACAGAGATGCAAAGTGAGCTGAAACAACATTACATTATGAAAAATTAACTTTTAGATCAAAGCAATATATAAGCTCGTATTATCTTAATGTCTCAGAAAATCCTTAAATAATTCAAAAGAGCAGCTGCTGATTATAAGAATGCATGGCTTTACACTGCTGAGTCAGCAGCACACAGGGGAAATCATGCTAGTGTTGAATCAGGAGCTTCTTTTCAGTCTCACTAGCATCCACTCCAACTAGGCAGTACACAAGGCAAACTCTCCAGGGTATGGGGTTTACAGTTCATTCTGCAATTCCCTCAAAAAAAGGCTAGATTGAGCAGTGAACTCAGTCACTCTGAAGTCAGGCTTAACCAAGGGAGATGGTGTGCTCCCCAGAACGTCTGGATATTAAAGCAGGCTAAGCCACTCTACCCTAAGGCAGCCCTAGGCAAGTATCCAACACCTAACCCCTTGTTCCTTTCATTCCCTTTTAATGTATGGCTAACCAGCCTCAGGCCACCAACTTCTGGGAGAGCTAGCCCTTTAACAAGACATAAAGACCATACCCAACAGACTGCTTCAGTTGCGAATTCTCTGTATAAGGAGCCCTAATTAAATTCAGAATACTAGGGTAAGCCTATAGAGCAAGATACATTTGTCACCCATTAAAAGAATACCACCTCCCAATGGCTACTCAGTATACAGATGGGATCCCCCAGCTATCGGGAAACATATCTTTGATTTCCTATTTTAGCAGACTCTGAATGTAAGATGGAATGTGCACTTAGCAATAGGTATGCAATATGGTTGAAATGCTTTATCAACTGAAAACTTACATTCAGTGGTGCATATCTGTTGTACAAGAAGTAGTAATGACTGAACTCGGTGCATGCCTACAGAGTAAACTACCTTCAAGAAATCATCATTGAACTGTGCAGGCTCTGCCCTCTGACATGTAATCAGCACGTTTATGTGTATTTAAAGAGGAACTTGCATATTTCTACATTTCCTATTTTCATTGCTGCTAGACTCATGTTGCTTTTTTATGTGATAAAGGCCCATTCATGCATTTATGGCATCACAGTTGTTTCCATGGCATCATATTGTAATGTCACAAATACATCATAAAAGTGTTGCATGTTACAGCAGTAGAAATAAACTGTCTGGGGAAAAAGAAGTTCACGTTTCAGCACAGACTTTTAAACAAACAGCAGAAACTGCAAATAAATGCAAGAATAAATAATACATTTGGGTTCTAACATTACTAGCCCAATACTCAGATGTTGGCCCACCATGGATGCAAAAACTGCATACCAGCATAACTAAGTTGACAGCATGTTCATCTCTGGGACAGGACACAGCAGGTACTGGGTTCTAGTCCCATACTGAGACTGAGCACGTACCATAAACATTGACACCCAAGTTCAGTACTAAGCAGATGTTGTACTGTTTGGGTGTGCTCTCCTCCAGATTAAATGTTAAACTGTTGTCCAATTTGCCTGTTCCAGTAGTTGTACAGATGTATGTTAAAGACCTTATGGCATTTTTCAAAAAGAGTAATTTCACTTTGTGTCCAGGGCAAATTTTACGCATTCATTAATATACCACTAACAGCTTAATCTGGTTCAATTGCAGTTCAGTCACATCAGTATCCCGACCCCTGAAAAGGCTGAAAATGGCAGTATTGTCTTGCCCTTCTTTCCCAGTCAGCAAAAATTAAAATAAAATAAATAGGGAGGGAGCAATGTTAGACCTGGTTCTCTCAAATGGGGATGGAGAGAGGATCTCTGATCTTGAAGTGGGTAGCCATCTGGGAACAAGCGACCACAGTGTGGTTCACGATAAACTTAGCTGTAGAGTCAAACCACACAAAAGTGAAGGTAATGGACTTCTGGAGGACTGATTTTGTCAAAATGGGAGAGTGCCTCAGAAAAGCACTAGCAAACAGGCAAGAAGGTGGGGTGGAGCAACAATGGGGAAATATCAAAACTGCCATCACAGAGGCAACAAGCATTTGTGTGAAGCAAATGAACAAATCAAAACAAAAGAAAAAAAAACACTATGGTTCTCAAAAGAAATGGCGGGGAGGGTAAGGGAGGAAAATATAGCATTCAGGAAGTATAAGGAGACACAGAAGGAGCAGGACAGAGAACTGTACCAGTTAAAGCAGAAGGAAGTCAGAATAGCAAAGGCCCAAACTGAGGAAAAGATAGCCAACTCAGTTATAAAGGGAGATAATGGGGATTGCAAATAAAAGGCAAGCCAGATTGTCCAGTGATCCCCCACCAGGAAGATGTGAATAGAAGAGGGAGGGTTGGGGAGAGGGGAGGGGAGGGGATTAGAGGGGGAGGGGTTTGGTGACATTACCAGGCAGGAAAGCATAAAATGATAAGGTTGAGCCAGAGCCACAGGGATTGCCTGAGGGGCAGAGTCCAAAGGGGGGGCGGTCCTGACCGGGGGCCTATAGGGGTATAATAGGCCAGGTCTCAGGCAGGACAGCCTCTTTTGCTGGGAATTTTTTCAGGGCTCAGCACATCGTTGGCAAGTCAGGCAAGGAGCAAAGAACTAGTAGGCCTGTAGCCATGTGGCCCAAGAACAGTCTCAGGTTTTTTGCTACTGTTTTTGTGGAAAATATGTACTTCCTCTTAATTTTTACAGTGAGCAGTTACATAGGAATAAGTGTGAATAATATGTACTGTGAAGGTATGGCTGTAGTTTAAATAGAAGTTTGTTGTGATCTAGATTGAGAGAGAACAGGTTTGGTACAGTGAGACCATCTTGGCCACATGGTTCTTTAAAAAAAAGGGGGGAAATAGGTTCAATTTGAGAGTTTTTGTTGTTTAATAAAAAAGGAAAGGAAGAAAATGGTGATTGGCATCGGGCAGGCAGTAGCCATTGAGGAGCATGCAAAAGGCCTGCTTTTTTGCAAGGAAATTGTGGGCCCTCTTGGTGGAGAGACAGGGACCAAGAAGCCAAATGACATTTAAGGAAGGCTGGGCATCCAATCGCTACATGGTGCTGTAAACAATACCTGCCCAGACTTGGTGGGGTCCGTGAGGCCATTTGCAAGGCCTGAATTAAGAATAAAAAGCTTGGTTATGGAAGAAGTGAGCTGGGGGGGCTTGCGAGGCAATGAGGAGGGAGAGCATAAGTGGTGTTTCTGGTTTGTGCTCTTGGCTGGTGTCATCGTAGGGAAGAGGACGATATGGCTGGGGGGCCTACCTGATGTTAGTGTTGTGGCCTACAGCCAGGATGATGGCCGTGTAGCGGGTAACAATTTAAAAAAAAAAGAAAACCCAAAGGCATTGGGGAAAAATGATCAGGACTAAGGGGCTGCGCTAGAAAAGGAGCGATGAATAGCAGGCGGCCTCAGGGGAAGAGGTTGGTTTTTCATTGTTGCATTGCGAGGTGAGGGCTATTGCAAGGGAGCAGCATGGGGGCAGGGGGGCCTGGTGGAACACCCTAGCATGGCGTCTTTATTTTCTATATCATTGAGTTTCTTGCATTTTCGCTGTACAGGAGCAAGGATGAGGCCCTGGTGGCATACATGCAGGACAGCATTTCTGGAAGCTCATGCCAAGGTTTTTTGTTTGTTTTTCCTTCATTTGGGAAAAGGCTTTTTGACGGAGCCCATGACATGGCTGGGTGAAAAGGGTAATGATGCGAGCATTGCGTGGGGTGGGCAGAGGCCCGTTCGGAGTGCAGGCACAAGAGGTCACATCATTTGGTAGGTTTCACTGTTAGCCCCACAGGCAACAAAGAAAGCGGTGGGCTACAGCTCGAGAAGTGGAAGAGAGGGCGGTGGGAAGGGAGGGATAAGGATGACTATGTCCATAGGGTAAGTGGAGAAGAGAATGAGCGGGCCCTCAAGGAGAGTGTGAGCAGCTGGCACAGTGGAAAATTAAGGAGGCCTAAGTGGCCATGGAGCCCAACAAGGCCTGGGGGGGTGGGGGGCTTGTTTTTTCTGGTATCCAGCCTGGTGGTGCGCAATTAGGTGTTGGAGCAGGAGTTTTCAGAATGTTGGATACGGGCAGCATTTGGCGGGGGGCAATGGTGTGTTTTTCAGGAAGTTTGGACAAGAAGCTCAAGAGGAAACTTCATTTTGGGTCATGAAGGTGACCGAGTGTGTTTGTAGGCCAAGGACTTGTGCAGCAGGAGTAGGGGAGTGCATGGCTGAAAATGAGACACAGCACATGATTTGGGACAGGGACCCTTGACAGGGGCATGGGTCCTGGCGGAGCATGGAAGTGTGCTGGGGAAAATGTGCAGGCCAGCCTAGGAAGGCCTGGAGCAGGTGAGATGAAGGCCCCAGAGTGGGGAGGGGCCGAGAGCGGGAGGTGGGGTGGGCCATAAAAAGGACCACGGGCACTGCAAGCAGGGGCTAGCATGGTACTGCAGCCAAGGGGAAGTGGCAGGGTGGTCGAGCAGCAGAAGGCCATACCTCCAGGGGGCAGGGAGCCTCAAAGGCCTCAGGTGCAACCAGGACAAGAGCCAGTTTTTAAGTTTGGCCCAGTAGACGGTTTGTATTTTGGGCAGACCCCATGGGGAGGGGCTAGGGACCGACACATGGAAGAGGGTGAGATCGGGGCCACAATTTCGGCCCCCCCTGTTTTCAGGGTAGTGCAGCAAGGGCATTTGGGGGACAAGTTATGGAAGAAGCATAGCATAACTGAACAAATTATTTTTTCCCCCTGAACACAGTGCCATAGGAAACAGCATGGCACCAAAACAAGCCCAACTCTCCAGCAAAAAATTGTTGCAAGAGGTGTCTAAACTGATAGGGTAAATGTTGGAGCTGGTGGCTGTGGTGAAGAAAAGGGAGGTGGAAGAGGTGGCCCTGAGTAAATGGAAGGAGCGAGAGAAGTGCCTGGGCAGGGGAACAGGGGGCAAGAGATCCAGACGGGAGGTGCCACAGCCCATACTGATACAGGCACCACTGCCGGCACTGGAGCCAAATGAGGAGAACATGGATGGTGATAAGAATAATAGGAATCTCTCGGATAAGAACAGGCTGAAGGAGTATTTGGAGGGGCTCCTGGGGGATATGAGTAAAGCAGGTTTGGAGAGGATGGAATAGGCCATGCAGGCCTTGAAGAGCAAAGGGCCGGGGGCTGAAAAGGAAGGGGGCCAAAGGGGCAACACAAAAAATGTACAACGGGCCCCAGGGATGCTCAATCGGGGACCACATACCAGTGTCTATAAAAGAAAAGATTTGAAAGGGGAATATGTGGACATCTTTGGGCTAGTGGACGAGGACATGGCCACGAGGTGTGAGCTGAAGGAGTTGGTGGGGAAGTCAAAAATGCTGGTGGCCCTAGCAGTGGTGGGCCACAAGACAGAGGAGGCAAAATACAAAGGGAAGAACATCAACAGCTGGCGGGGGGGGTTTCATCATCTACAGTGCACTGGTGCTGGAAAAACAGCCGGAGCTCACCATTTCCCTGTTGACATAAATGTCCATTATCAGGGATGTGTACAAGGCAAAAATCGGATATGGGTGGTTAAAGTATGATGAAGCATTCTGGAAAAGAATGGCAGAAAAGGGGATTTGAGGTGGGACTGCACCCATTCAGAATTATGGGTGAAGATGCTATCCGGGGAGAGGAGTGGACCCAGGGAGCAAGCAAAGAAGGCCACAGTCAGCGGACCAGTCAGGGCATGTTGGGGATACAATAAGGCCACATACACATGGGCTAGTTGTAAATTTCAACATGTCTACCCCAAGTGCGGGGGGTTGCACCCAGTCTCCAGCTGCCGACAAGGAGCGGACAGAGGGGGACAGAATGGGGGCACTACCATGATCAGTCCTTTTGGGGTGGGGCAGGGGCTGGGTGAGTGGGCAGCGAGGACAGCTCTACACCCCGGGGGATGGTGCTAAGGAAGAACACAAAGAGAGGCGATGAGGCTACATGCTGGCTTGTACTCCCATTGTCCGGGAGGTGGTGGAGGAATGGACCACAGACTACCAGATCAGAGCAGCAGCGGAACTGCTCGGTGCAGGTTTCAAAGGGGGTTTCCGTTTGGGATTTAAGGGAGAGGGAATTTGGATGTGGGCCAAAAACCTAGGGTCAGTGCAAGGGAAAGAAGGAATAGTGGGGACCTAGATTAAGAAGGAAATAAGGGTGAGCAGAGTGGAAGGCCTACTGGGGGGCCCACCATGTGAGCATTTCTGGGTGTCCCCACTGTGGATTGTGCCAAAAAAGGTGATGGGGGAATTCCGCTTGATACATCACTTATCTTACCTGGATGGCTACTCCATGAATGAGGGCATACCCGACCACCTTAGGGTGGTATCATATGCCTTACTGGAGCAGGTGGTAGGGCTGATCAGGGCAACTGAGGGGACGTGGCTGGTCAAGATGGACATTGAAGCAGCCTTTCAGCTGTTACCAATCCGGTCCGAGGATTGGGATCTGTTGGGTTTTCAGTTCCAGGGGGGCACATATTTGGACAAGGCAATGCCCATGGGATGCTGGGTGGCATGTTCCACTTTTGAAACATTTAGCACCTGGTTTCAGTAGGTATTCAGGGCCCATTATGGGCATAGGAGGGTGGCGCACTAACTGGATGACTTCCTCCTCATCAGGGAATCCGAGGCCGAGGCACAAGGGATGTTAAGGGATTCTGAGACTATGTGCTGGCAGGTGGGGATACCACTGGCACAGTGCAAGACCGAGGGCCCCGCTGGAAAATTGTAATTTTTGGGCATAGAAGTGGACAAGGAAGAGGGCTGTTTCAGGCTGCCTGGGGACAAGGTGGCGTGCCTGAGGGGCCTGCTCAACCAGGTAGTAGGGCGGCTAAGGGTGCCACTGGTACAGGTACAGTAACTGCTGGGGCACCTTACTTTTGCCTACAAGGCCATCAGCCCGGGCAGAGCTTTCACAAGAAAGCTAGGGAGGGCAACAGAGAAGGCCTGGCTGCTGCACCATTGGGTGGATGTGCCGAGGGGAGTGCAGGAGGACCTTCAGGTATGGGAGGAGTTTCTCGAGGGTTACAATGGGGTGACATTCTCGCAGGAGGAATGGGAAAGGAGCATGGATCTGGAGCTATTCATGGACACATCAGGGGCCCTAGGAAAGGGGGTGTATTTTCAAGGGGATTGGATGTCAGAGCCTTGGCCAGCATCATGGGACATAATGGGGTGGTTGAAAGATATCACATTCTTGAAGATTTTCCCAATATGAGTTGCTCTGGAGGTATGGAGCCATAGGATGCAGGATAAGCACATTTTGTTCTAGTGCGATAATAAAGGGGTAGCAGAAGTCATTAATAGACAAAGGGGGAAGATGGAGAAGGTGGAAAGGCTACTCAGATGACTGGTCCTGTTGGGCTATGTTTGAAAATATCTTTCAAAGCACAGCACATTGAGGGTTTGAAGAATGAGGTGGCTGACAGTCTTTTCCGTTTACAGCTTGACAGGTTTCAGGAACTAATGCCTCAGGCAGCACCACACAGGACCAGGATACCCAACCGGATGTGGGAAATTGGAGGGCAATGGCCAGTGCACTGTATCGGGGGGCCTGGGCAGCCAACACATTAAGGGCATACGAGGCAGGTTGGGCAAGGTTTCAAGAATTCAGAAGGAAACATGGGTGGGATGGGGCCGAACCAGCCATGGGTGAACAGGTAAAGAGGTTTGTGGTGACAATGTGGGAGCAAGGGATGGCCCATCCATGCTATGATGGTGGTGCACTTGGCTGGCATCAGTTGGGTATGCCAGGAAAAAGGATGGCCTGATGTAGGGGCCGACAGAGCAATAGAACGCATGGTGACAGGTTGGCGGTGGGGCCAACTGTCCAGGGTGGATGGGAGACAACCCATAAGGGGAGAGTTGCTGGATAGGGTCTTAGGGGCCACCTAAAAGGTATGCACATCAGTGCAAGAAGGGGTGCTGTTCCGGGCTGTGTTTGCAGTTATGGTAGCAGGTGCATTCCGAGTGGGGGAGGTGGTGACCCTGAGAAGGGTGGCCATAGAACAGGTGTTGCATTAGGAGGCAGTCCAGTGAGGGCAGGACAAGGTAGTCATCACTTTGGTCAGGTCCAAAATGGATCAAGGGGGGGCTGGGGGCCCAGGTGTCGCTGGCCAGATCCCAGTCAGCCAGCTGTGCAGTGGGGCATTAGAAGAATATAGGAGGTTTCGGGGTGGGCCGGGGGTACTGTTCCAGCATGGGGATGGTTTCCTGGTCACAGATTTTTAGGTAGGGGTAGTCCTGAAAAAGGTGCTGGCATTCCTGGGTGAGGATCCCAGCAAGTTTGCCCCACATTCATTTTGGATTGGGGCAGCCACGGAGGCAGCAGAAAAAGGGGCTACAGTGGCGGATGTCCAAAAGGTGGGGTGCTGGAGAGCCAGCTGCTACAAGAGGTATGTGAGAAAGTAACAGCAAACAACTCACAATGTTTATTTTATTTCCATGGCATGTTCCAGGATAAGGATCTGGATAGTGGGGTATTCTTTCATATACTGGGCTGAAAGGTTTGCGGTTGCCACTTCCCAGAGGAGCGGAACTGAGGTACAACACAGAGCATACCAGGGTGCTATGGAAGGGAATCGAGGGATGAAATGGGCATAGTCCATGCCTCTAATGGAGGAGTTAAAACTACAATGGGGCACCCCGGATTGCATCATTGTACACTTGGGGGGCAACATTTTAGGAAGCCTGCCATGGGGGGCATTAGGGCGGGACATTTTTGGAGACTTAGAAAAGATAAGAGGGTGGAGGTTGAGAGTGATAATCAGCTGGTCCGAAATCACTTCCTGGAGGGTATGGAGGGGGGCAAGGGATGTTAGGCTGATCAAGAAAGTTAGAAAGCATTTAAACAGGAGGGTGGCCAGGGGGATAATAGAGATTGGGGGGGGGGGGTGCATCTGCAGCACAGAGACATCTCTTATGACCAGCCAGCAGTGTACAGGTCGGATGGTTTCCACCTGTCGGAATTTGGGATGTGTCTGTTCCTACAGCCTATTGGGGAGCTAGTGACCCTGATAGCCAAAAAGGGACTTATAGTAGATGCTAGCCTGCAAGGGGGGAGATAGCATTCAGGAAGTATAAGGAAACACAGAAGGATCAGGACAGAGAACTGTACCAGTTAAAGCAGAAGGAAGCGGGGAAGACAGTTAGAATAACAAAGGCCCAAACTGAGGAAAAGACAGCCAATTCAGTTAAGAAGGGGGATAATGGGGATTGCCAATAAAAGGCAAGCCAGGTTGTCCAGTGATCCCCCACCAGGAAGATGTGAATAGAAGGAGGAATGGGTTGGGGGAGAGGGGAAATTAGGCAGTATTGTATTGCCCTTCTTTCCCAGTCAGCAAAAATTAAAATAAAATAAATAGGAAGGGAGGGAGCAATCTTAGACCTGGTACTCTAAAATGGGGACAGAGAGAGGATCTCTGATCTTGAAGTGGGTAGCCATCTGGGAACAAGCGACCACAAAACAGTGTGGTTCACGATAAACTTAGCTGTAGAGTCAAGCCACACAAAAGTGAAGGTACTGGACTTCAGGAGGGCTGATTTTGTCAAAATGGGAGAGTGCCTCAGAAAAGCACTAGCAAACAGGCAAGAAGGTGGGGTGGAGCAACAGTGGAGAAACATCAAAACTGCCATCACAGAGGCAACAAGCCTTTGTGTGAAGCAAATAAAATCAAAATGAAAAAAAAGAAACACTATTGTTCTCAAAAGAAGTGGCAGGGAAGGTAAGAGAGAAAAAGATAGCATTCAGGAAGTATAAGGAAACGCAGAAGGAGCAGGACAGAGAACTGTACCAGTTAAAGCAGAAGGAAGCGGGGAAGGCAGTCAGAACAGCAAAGGCCCAAACCAAGGAAAAGATAGCCAACTCAGTTAAGAAGGGGGATAAAACCTTTCATAGGTACATTGGGGAACAAAGAAAGATGAAGGCAGGGATACTGAGGCTGCATAAAGAGGAAGGTGGTTGGGCAGAGAGTGACAGTGAAAAAACAGGGATACTGAATGAATATTTCTGCTCAGTATTCACAATGGAAAAGCAGGGAGAGACCTAATCCAGTCAATAGAAGCACTCTGGACAGGGGGGTTGATAATAGTCCTTTCACAGAAGAAAGGGTTCTGAAAGAACTCTTAAAACTGAAGGTGGATAAAGCAATGGGGCCTGATGGAATTCACCCCAGAATTCTAAAAGAACTAAGGGAAGAACTAGTAACACCACTGACTACCCTTTTTAATAAATCATGGGAGGATGGTGTGGTACCTGAGGACTGGAGGAGGTGGATGTGATTCCCCTTCACAAAAGTGGGAGCAAGACAGAGGCAGGAAACTACAGACCTGTCAGTTTGACCTCAGTGGTAGGGAAAATGATGGAATCACTTCTGAAGGAAAGAACTGTTGAGTACCTAGAGGCCAGTGAGGCACAGGACCCAGGGCAGCATGGATTCACAGCAGGAAGGTCATGTCAGACAAATGTAATTGATTTATTTGACTGGGTGACCAAAGTAGTAGACCAGGGAGGGGCTGTCGATATGGCCTACCTAGACTTTAGCAAGGCATTTGACACAGTCCCGCACAAAAGATTAATAAACAAATTAGCCAGCCTGGGAGTGGGTCCCAGGGTAGAAGCCTGGGTAAAACACTGGCTGGACAACAGAACACAGTGGGTAATAGTAAATGGAGTCCACAGTGAAGAAAGGAGAGTTACTAGTGGCGTACCTCAGGGTTCAGTCCTGGGACCGGTCCTTTTTAATGTCATTATAAGTGACATTGCAGAGGGACTGGAGGGGATGAAAAGGGACTTGGCAAGGTTGGAGGAATGGTCGAATGTATGGCAGCTTATATTCAAGCGCAAAGAGTGCAAACTAATGCATCTGAAAACAAAACCCAGGGGAAGAGTACACAATGGGGGGTGAGATACTGACAACAACAAAAATGGAAAGGGACCTGAGGTTAGTCATATCAGATGACCTAAAGGTGGGCCAGCAATGTGAAAAGGCAGTCAGGAAGGCTGGGGGGATACTAGAATGCATAGATAGAGGCATCGCCAGTAGAAAACAGGATGATCTTGGCCCTCTGTACAGACAGTTGGTAAGACCACATCTGGAGTACTGTGTACAGTTCTGGAGACCCCACCTCTGCAAAGACATAGACAGGGTGGAGGCTGTCCAGAGGAGGACAATCAAAATGGTGCAGGGTCTGCAAAAGAAGACATATGAAGAAAGACTAAAGGAGCTTAAGATGTATAACCTCAAAGAAAGGAGGGACTGGGGGGGGCATGATATAAACTTTCAAATACCTCAAGGGACTCAACAAAGTCCAAGAGGGTAGCATCTTTCAAAAAAAGAGATGTGCAAGAACAAGGGGGCACAATTTGAAGACAGAGGGACGATGGCTCACAGGTAATGCGAGGAAGTATTTCTTCACAGAAAGGGTGATCCAGGAGCCAGAAGAACTGTGGGTCACCCAGGAAGCAGAAAATGGGACAGCCATAAGAACTGGGGTTGTCTACAGGCCCCCAGACCAGGGGGAGGACATAGACACATTACTGTTAGAAGATATACAAAACATGACAGCTAAAGGGGAGGTTCTGATAATGGGAGACTTCAACATGCCGGATACAGATTGGTCAATACCAGCAGGAACATCTTCCAGAACTAGACACATAGTGGATTCCCTGCAGGGGGAGGGCCTCAAACAGCTGGTACAGCAACCCACAAGAGACAGGGCTATCCTAGATCTAGTACTGACTAACAAGGAAGGGATCACAGATCTCCAGGTAGAAGGTCACCTGGGGGCCAGTGACCATCACATGGTATGGTTCAATTTGGCTACTACATCTAAATCATCCCATTCAAGGCAAAAATATGGGACTTCAGAGGAGCTGACTTTGATAAGATGGCCAACAGAGTTAAGCTAGCCCTGGCAAAAAGAAACACAGGTGAGGGGTACAGGCAAAGTGGGCAAGCATTAAGGATACAATACTTGAAGCAACATCCCATTGTGTTAGACAGAAAGGAAGTGCAAAGAAGAAGAAACCACTTTGGTTCTCAAATGCAGTAGCAGAAAAGGTCAGATTACAAAAGGTTGGCCTTCAGAAATATAAGGGAACACAGCGGGATGAAGAGGGGAGGCATACCAAACTGCCCTAAGGGAAGCAGGGACGGCAGTAAGGCAGGCAAAGTCTCAAACTGAGGAAACACTAGCACGAACAGTAAAGAAGGTGACAAGACTTTCTATAGATACATTAGTGAAAGTAGAAAGTCCAGAGAGGGGTATTGATGTTTAATGGAGAAAAGGGAGCATAGGAGGAGGAGGACCTGTAAAAGCATATATCCTAAATAGATACTTTTGCTCAGTATTTACTGAAGAAAAGGTAGGGCAGGGCCCACAGCTCAGCATCATGGACACAGTGGGGAGGGAGGTGAGCACTACTCCCTTCACAAAAGAAAGGGTCCTACAAGAGCTTGCTAAGCTCAGGGTGGATAAGGCAATGGGACCTGATGGCATACATCCCAGGGTACTGAGGGCTAAAGGTGGAACTAGCAGAGCCATTAGCAGAACTGTTTAGTGAGTCTCTGAGCACAGAGAGGTCCCAGAAGACTGGAGAAGGGCTCATGTGATCCCGCTCCACAAGATTGGTAGCAGGAGGAGGCGGAAACTACAGACCAGTCAGTCTTACCTCAGTAGTGGGCAAGATTATGGAGGCACTCCTTAAGGAAAGGATAGTGCAACACCTGGAACCATAGGGCACAGGATCAAGACAGCATGGGTTTACAAAGGAAGGTCCTGTCAAACTAATCTCATAGATTTCTTTGACTGGGTAACCAGAGTGGTGGACCAAGGGAGCAGTTGATGTCAGCCTACCTGACTTCAGCAAAGCTTTTGACACTGTTCCACATAGAAGATTGATAAATAAGCTGGGTAGGCTCGGGGTGGGTCAGAAGTTGGTCAACTGGGTGGCAAACTGGTTGACGGGCAGAAAACAGAGAGTGATGGTAAATGGTATACAGTCAGAAGAGATGCAAGTCACAAGTTGGGGTACCTCAGGGATCAGTCCTGGGGCCAGTCCTCTTCAACATCTTCATTAGTGACCTTGCAGATGGACTAGAGGGTAAGGCTTGTCTGTTTGCAGATGACACCAAGATCTGCAACAAAATAGATGATCCAGATGGGGTGGGCAGAATGAGAAGAGATCTGGATAAACTAGCAAAATGTTCAGAAGAGTGACAACTGATTTAATGCAAAGAAGTGCAAAATCACACATAGGGGAAGAGAACCCTGAAGCCACCTATAGGCTGGGAGGGAGTTGCTAGCAGTCACAAAGGAAGAAAGAGACTTGGGCATCATCATCACTGATGACCTGAAATCATCAAGCAGACCTCTAAAGCAGTAGGTAAGGCTGAGGGGTGTTAGGTGTATTAGTAGGGTATCACAAGTCGTAGAGGAGGTAATAATCCTCTTTACAAGGCGCTGGTTAGGCCCCATCTGGAGTACTGCGCGGCACGGAGGCCACACCTTCACAAGGACATAACCGAAATTGCTGAGGCAGTCCAGAAGGGCAACTAAAATGGTGCAGGGACTGCATCAGAAGACATATGAGGACAGATTAACAGAGCTCAATATGTATACCCTTGAGCAAAGGAGGGAGAGAGGTGATATGATCGATGCATTCAAACACCTTAAGGGCATTAACAAGGTGAAAGAGTCTAACATGTTTAAATATAAGAAAAACAGCAGGACAAGAGGACACAGCATGAGATTAGAGGGGGGCCGATTAAGGGGGAATGTGAGGAAATTCATTTTGACAGAAAAGGGTGGTGGATGCATGGAATGGCTTACCACAAGAAGTGGTGGCTATGATTACAGTGCAGGGCTTCAAACAGGCATGGGATAGGCATAAGAGAGCAATACAAATGACTATGAATAGATGGGCCACTGACAGAGCAAATGCCGATGGCACATTTATAAGGTAGAAAAAGAAATGGGCAGACTGGATGGGCCTTGTGGTCCTTATCTGCCATCAACTTCTATGTTTCTATGTTTCTGTTATAGATGGATGGAACAGCCTTCCTGAGGAGGTGATAGAGTCAAAAACAGTGGGGGAATTCAAGAATGCATGGGACAGCCATAAGGCAATTCTAGTGGGAGGTAGGAGGAAGTAGGCTGTTGGTTAACTAGGATCTGCAGCTTATCCGTTAGGTAGGGAAATGGGCAGACTAGGTGGGCCAAGCGGTCCTTATCTGCTGTCAAATTCTATGTTTCTATGTTTCTATGTTAAATATGCTAGCATAATTTGGATTGGAGGTGGGCAAAGTTGCCATATTTTTTTTCCATTGAGGTTTTTATCTTCTTCAGCCTCACTATACCTTCATGCTGTTCCCAATTACCATCCAGTCCAATCAGTCTGTAACCCTGCTACTGCCGCTGTTCCCCACTGTTCTTCACTCTGTCGCATGTGGATCCATAGGAGAGTCTTCATCCCTCTAACCAAGATCCAAATCAATTTGTGGGCAGCAGGACTACATGGTGGCAGCCCAGAGGTACTGGTAGCCAGCATCTTCAGTGGGGACTAGAATTTGCTTCTGTGTCTTCTCCCTGAGCCTTCTGTCTCTCCCATGGCATTGGCACAACCATTTGTTGGTCCTGGCATTCACAGCATGCCCATATGGGAGGAGTAAGTGTTGTTATACCATCTGTACAGGCAAGTTTATGTGGCCTCCTTTGGATACCTACATCTGCTGCAATAATTTTTTTTTTCCTCATCTTGCTTTTTCTCCCACTGCTGTCCTGCAGCCTTCAAATGGATCATTAATACTGTGAACAGATGGCTCCCTGTACCGCTTTTTTTGATGACAGCCCATTCGAGATCCATAGGGGGGACATGAGTGTGCCAATGGCCATCATTCTGATTACTGTGGGTGCTTTTCCTGATTCCCCCTTCTGTCTAGAACTCTTCCACCACCCCACATAGCACTGCACTATGCCTCTAGCAGCCTCACATACACACCTTGAGTCCCTATGGAAGGGCAAGCCCCTCAACCCACAACAGGGATTTATGTGACTGTGGAACTCTAGGCCACCCTTCCCAAGCTGGGATCACTCCATTGCATCATCACCGCTTCCTCCCTAGACACCCAAGCCAGCATCCAAGTTTACTCCTTAACTGCCTTTTATTTGTCTAGCTGATCACAATTTAAAGGTTTTCCATTTAAATTGCTATTGCTTTATGAAACAGTCAAGTGCCCAGTCATGTTTCTACTGCTGCTAGATGGTCAGTTGCTGACTGAAGATGTGAATTACTACACTGTGCATGTACCACACTACTAGGCACAATGCAGGATGTATGTATGGATGAGGTGTCTTTTCTGGTACTGATCGATCACAAAAAATATTTTCCTTTTTTAAGATCCTTCCTAAGTTCTGTAAAGAAGGGGGTCTCTACCGGAGCACAGGAGTGCTCATATCTTGGGACTAGCAGCAGGCCGCAAGAGATAACTAACACAGACTCCCCCATCAAGTTTGTTTCTGTAGGGGTGTAAGCCCGTCAACGCTGCATGTTGACTGCCCCGCCCACCCCAGTCACCATCCCACCCAAGCCTGACCCTCAATTTAAGGACCTCCCTGTCATGTGACTTCCTGTAACGCTTTTGTCTAAGTCCCTAGATTCCCCTTTTCAGATTATATTGCTTGGCCACTACAGGGTATTTTCTTCCTGTGCTTTCCTCTTCACCACTCCTGTCCTCCCCTCCTCTCTCTATATCCTTTGACCTTCTAGCTCACTTCCCCTCCTCTACTACTGAACTCTCTCCACCACAACTAGGATCCTTTTACAGTCCCTTATATCCCATACTTCCCTCCCATTAATTCCTGAAACCAAGTTACCCAGCCTTCCCCCTTCTTTTGCAACCACTAGGAGTCGCTGCAGACACCACCAGGCCTCAGCGTTTTGCCCAGTGTTTCAAGGGCCCTGGCACGCCATTCATCGCTCCCAGCAGGTGCCATACCTAGTAGCATTGCCCAGGTCTTGAACCTTGGATCCTCAGCTCCAAAGGCAGCAACCTTACCACTGCACCACAGAGGACCCCCACCCTGCTTTCCTCCACCTCTTTACCACCCTATCCACTACCTCCCACTACCCCTCCCCCCCACTGCCAACACTATCTCTATATCACACCCTTTTTGGCCCGCTTCCCATCTCCTGCACCAAACCTTCACAGCCCTGCTCTATGTGCCCATTCCATGCTCCTCCCCTTGCAAGCCTTTCCAATATTGCTACCGAGAAAAAAGTCGCTGATGCACTGCCATCCTTTGATTAATATTCCTGCTACTATTGATGTCTGGCAACATCCATCCCAACCCAGGCCCAGCAGCCCACAACCAGTCACAGACCACCCAGGGCCTACGAATAGCCGCCTTGAATGTTTGCAGCCTGCCCAAAAAAAACTACATCCCTGCAATGCTGGATAGCCCAGTATCAACCTGATGGCCTTGCTCTAACGGAAACCTGGCTCTCAAAAAGAACACCCAGCACTTCTGCCACTATCCCTGGCTTTGTTCTAGACAGATGGAAAGCATGGGGGAAAATGCGCCTTCTATCTACGGGACATTCTGTAACACCAAGCACTACCCACCCCAACCCTGGACAATAATGCCCAAGCCCTCACAATAAAGGTCACACCTGACCCAAATAAAGCCCCATTAATCCTCACAGTTGCATATATGCCCCCCTACAATCAGACAGCTGCAACCCGATCCTTAGCGGATTACCTAACTACCCTCCCCCACAAGCTAGAGTGGATACTGGTTGAGGACCTTAATGCAAACTGGTTAGCAAGCACAGCCTCCCATGCCAAGGACATCTTTGCCTCACTGGATCTATCTTAACTCATACCCAGTCCCACCAGGTTCAATCCCTCTAATAATTCAGGCTCCCTGCTGGACATACTACTTACAAATCACCTTACCGGGTCATGGACCTAGTGGTCCTTCCCAACTCCCTGAGCGACCATTCCCCTATCCTATTCACCTGGACCTGTCATCTACCGAAGCCACCACCAAGTGTCACCCTCCATCAGTGCTTAATGCCTGGAATTCTCACTAAACTCAAATTCCACCTGGCACATAGTGACTGGTCCCCAGTCTCACTGGCTACCAACATTAATGATGCCCTGACCTACTTCACAAATGTTTTCAATAATGCCTGTGATGCTTTTGCACCATCACAACCGTAACTTCCAAGAAACGTAGCGCCCCATGGACTACCTCTGCCTTGCTACATCAGTTAAAGGAAAAAGACCCCTTTGGTACTGTGCCATTAACTCTAGGTCACAGGTGGATAGGCAGGCTTAAAATGCAGCCTGAAACAGGTGTACCTGGGAAATAAGGAAAGCCAAGGCTCTCCACTACAGAACCACTGTGGCCGCTTCCTGGGGTAGTACTTGTAATTTCTCGGATAGTATCAAAGATCTCAATGGGAAGTCTTGACCCCCCGCTCAACTAACCGTTGATGGCAATATCACCACTGACAATGTTATTATTGCCAATAACCTAAACTCCACCTTCTCGGAGCTGAGCCACGTACTACCAAAGAACTTTTTTGACCCCATCCAACCCAGCCGGGGGCCAAACCTGTACTGCCCTTTTTCAACCTCAGAGTCATTACACCTACAGAAGCCAAACACTACCTATCCAAAGCACTCAGTGACTCTAATTACAATAAAGACAACTTCGACATGAAAATTATGTTCCGTGTCCTCGACGCAGTTCTATCCCCACTCACTGACCTCCTAAACCATTCCTTCTGTCTGAGCCAATTCCCGAATGCATGGAAAACTGCCATTATAACCCCAATTCTAAAAAATCGGTGATTGCACCTCCCCTAACAACTACTGGACCATCTCAATTCTACCGCCACTCTCCAAAGCCCTCGAAAAAATTACAGTAGACCAAATCACTGAATACCTTCTCACCCATAACATTTTATGCAGAGAACGGCATGGTTTCAGAGTGGGTCATAGCACTACTACAACGCTAATAGAATTTTCCAGTGCTCTGCGCTCTGCACTAGATAAAGGGCACATCGCTGGAGCCATATTTATAGATCTCTCGAAGGCCTTTGACACGGTCTCCCACCCCCTCCTCTTGGCCACTCTCCAATGCGTCAGAGTTGGCCAAGATCCTTTCACCTGGTTCACCAGCTATCTCACTAATCGATCGCAGTGCATCAAAATAAACAAGACCCTGTCATCCACACTACCGGTATGCTCAGGGGTGCCTCAAGGGTCAATCTTAGGTCCTCTCCTCTTCAGTGTTTATCTAAATGCCCTGCCTGACTCCTGCACTGGAAACATCCTCCTATACGTGGATGATGCACTACTAATAGCCTCACACCCTGACCCCCTCCTCCCTTCAGCTCTCCCTAAAAGACTCCTTCAAGCAAATTGAAAACTGGTTTATAGCCCACAGACTACTTGCCAACATTAAGAAAACAAAATCGATGCTGCTTGTTCACCGACAACACAGGGCCAGAGACCACCCCATCACAATTCTATCCAACTCACTTGTCCCCCTGGAACAAATCTCAACCTACAAGTACCTGGGAGTCACTTTTGACTCCTTGCTTACCTTCCATGAGCACATCAAAACTCTCACTTCAGCCGTTGATATCCGCTTAGGCCTCTTATATCGACATAAAGATTGCCTCCTGCCGGAAGCGCTACACCTGGCAGTCACATCCTCAGTCATGTCCCTAGTTGACTATGGCCTTTCAATCTTTTCAGCTGCTGACCCCACAGCACTTCATCAAATTCAACTAGCCATCAACAAAGCCTGCCAACTCATCTCGGGTGCAGACAAACGCATACACACCTGCACCCTCTATGCCCTCGCAAATATTCTCTCACTAGAGAAGTGCCTGCAGTACCAGACCTGCCTACTTACAAAAAAAACACACCTGGGTCTAACTCTGACAGGTGTTGCTGCCTCCCTTCAGTCAGCCACCCCACTTATTACTACTTGGGCAGCCTCCAAATCTGTCTGGAAGGTACTCAAGGTCAGGTCATCCCTAGCCCAAAGATCCTTCTCATACAGAGCCCCACTATGATACAATGCCCTCCCCCCAGCTACTGTATCTCATCCATTAACAAACTAAGTTCTTTTAAGGCAGCACTAAACTCACATATACTAACCTCACATAGCTGTCATTGTGCCCACTAACTAACCCCAATGGCTTACTTAGCCTCAGGACCCATCTGGCACTGACAAGGCCTTTCTGAGGCTGCCCTCTGTTATGTATTGCTGAAGTGCTAGCCGAAGGTCCATCTAGCTTAACTAAAGGATCCCAAGACTTGCTTAAAAAAAAAATCTGGCAATACCTTTTTAGAGGTAGCAACTATAAATATCATTGTATCAATATTGTATATAGAACCTAGCTAATCTCTTGTATAGGCAACTTTTAATGTATGTACCATGACTGTCTGTATGCATTTCACATGTATGATACTCCAATGTACCCCTCTCCTAATATTTTCTCTCTTCAATGTATCTAAATGTTTTGTGCTTTTTTGTGATGCGGAGCATTTGAAAATGAGTCTATGACTCAAAGGGTTGTAATTCCTATGTAATTAAATAAATAAATAAGATCAGCACATGCCTTGAATTTAAACTTCCAGCTTGTAATGGGAGAGCTAAAAGCCCCAGGTTCAGTGGCGGGGAAATAGCACCTCCCACACCCCCGACTTAAATGCAGCACTTCCATTGCTCAGCTTTGAGCATTTCTAACTCGGGATCATACTGCCATCTGTGCTGTGCAGCTGCTTGGTGCTTCCATTTTCATCACTTCCCTGTGTTTGCGCTCCTTCGGCAGCATGGCTGATAAGGCTTCTTCCTTCCCTCTCTCTTTCTCTCATTGCATGTCTTTTTCCTTCCATTGGTTTCTCCTGTTTGCTTGTTTGCCCAACCCCCCCACCTGTTTGTTCTCATGCTGCTGAGACTGTATGGCTGTGGATCCTGGATGTGTCCTGTTTGTAAATGGTGCCCATACCGGCCCCCCTCCATGTCTGTTTCTCCCCATTCTGGTACCATTCTCCTGCCACCCATCCCTTGGTTGTCTCCCTTCCCTGTTTGCCTCCCATTTTGTCTTCCTTCCTCCATTTTGTTTCCTTTGGTGCCACATTTCAGATGCACTGCCACTTCATTCCTCTGCTTGTGCTCACCGGGAGTGCCAATGCCCACCCTGCTTGGCTTCCCTTACTTGCCTTCCTCCTTCCAGTCTGCCTGGATCTCTGTTCTCTGTATGGCGAGTGCCAGCATTCTCCTGACTGCTGAATTGGCTGTGTTGCAGGATTTCAAGCAATGGACTCTGAGAGAGTTATTCCCAAATTCTATTGCTCAATAGTTTTTCCCATTCATTTTCATCCCTACACTTCTGGGGTGTGACAACACCTGCCTCTCCTGGCTTTCTTCCAGCCTATATCTCATGCAGTTCCCACTGGCTCCTCCTGGGGGCGTCTTTTCCTGTCTGTGTTACTGCTGGATCCTCCTGCACTATGACCTACAGACTGGTGCTCATTGCTTTATTTTGATAGCACCTCTCGGACCTGCAATAACTAATGTACCAAACTGCCAGTCTTTCTGATTTACACAAAACTGTAGCACTCCTCAGGATTCTGGTTTGGAAGCAGACACTTTGGCATGACATTTTACAGACTGGGGATGCAGTTCTACTCTGCTTTATGGGGCAGTGAATTGTGCAAACACGAATCAAGGGAGGACCTGTTAATCCCCACAGCTGGAACACAGACTGTCCCTGAAACTATGTTACATACTAACATACTAACATACTAATTGCCAGCAAATTAGGCCTTACGGTCTGTCGAGTCTGCTCGAACCTCAGATCTCTAGTTGGGTGCCAAGGCCCTCCCCCCCCTTGTGTTCCAGAAACCCCTATCATCCATCAACACCCCTCTGGGCCAGGCCATCATCTGATACATCCACTTTCTGTGTCTGTCCCACCCTCTCTTGAAGTCCTCCACTGTGGATCTCTGAACCAGCTCGCCAGGCAGTGCATTCCAAGGGTCCACCACCCTCTCAGTGAAAAACCTCCTCCTCTTCCCCCCTCACCCTTCCACCTTCCAACTTCAAACCATGCCCTCTGGTGATACCTCCCTGCTTTAGTCTAAAGATCCCTCCATGTTTACCCTATTTATTCCCTTGAGGTACTTGAAGACCTCAATCATGTCTCTCCTCTCCTCCAATGAAAACAGGCAGAGCTCCTCAAGTCTGTCCTCATATGTCAAATCCCCTAGTCCTCGTATCATCTTAGTTGCCCTCCTCTGTACCCTCTCCAGGAGCTGTATGTCCCTCTTCAAGTGTGGTCTCCAGTACTGTACACAGTACTCAAGGTGTGGTCTAACCAGTCCATTGTACAGCGGCAGAATCACTTCCCTGCTCCTAGAGGTGATCCCCCTTACGATGCATCCCAACATCCTGTTTGCCTTGCTAGCCACTCTCCTGCACTGCTCAGAGTTATTCATACATGCATCCACCATGACCCCTAGGTCTTTTTCCCCTATTGAGGCCTCCAGCGCCTCCCCTCCCAGGGTGTACCTGTGTTTAGGGTTTCCCTGCCCAAGATGTAACACCTTGCACTTGGTGATATTGAAATTTAATTTCCATGTGTGAGCCCAGCTTTACAGGGTGTCTAGGTCCCCTTGCAGGGCCAACCTCCCCTCTTCTTCCTCAACTACTGATCCCATCTTGGAGTCATCAGCGAAGAGACTAATTTCACACCCTATACCCTCCCTGATGTCCAATATGTATGCATTAAACAGGATCGGACCCAGGACCGAGCTCTGCGGTACACCACTACCAACCTTTCTAGGGTTCGAGAGCTCCCCACCAACCACTACTCTCTGGGTGCATCCAGCAAGCCAGTTTTCAATCCATCTGACCATCAAAGGGCCTATTCCCAACCCCATCAGTTTCTCCACAAGACCATTGTGGGGGACAGAGTCAAACGCCTTGCTGAAGTCCAAGAATAATACATCCACAGGCTTTCCCCTGTTCAGTTCTGATGTTACCCATTCGTAGAACTCCACAAGATTGGTTTGACATGATCTACCTGGCACAAACCCATCTTGCCGACTATCCAGACCACCCACCTCCTCCAAGTACACCCCCAATCGTTTCTTTAGTATACTCTCCATTAATTTTCCCACCACCGAGGTCAAACTGATGGGTCTATAGTTACCTGGTACTTCCCTCAACCCCGTTTATGGATTGGCACCATGTGCCTCTCGCCAATCCCTAGGTACCCTCCCTGTCTCAAGTGACCTGTTGAAGAGCTCCACCAGGGGTGCAGCCAGTATGTCCGCCAATTCCCATAGTACTCTCGGATGAATGCCATCCAGCCCAGGAGATTTGTCTTTCTTTAGGGCCTTGAGGGCTAACCACACCCTTTTGGTGGAGATAGCATCATCCATCCCCTACACCTTACTGGCCTTTTTAACCTTATCCTGATGTGACCCCCCTGGGGTACTTCTCCCTCCCTCTTGCTCCATTTCTTTTTCTCCCCTGATCCCAATCACTGCCGCGTCTATCCCCATCATGCCTTGCTTTGTAGATATCCCATCCCCCTCCCTAGTGAACACAGAGGCGACGTACTCATTTAATACCTCTGCCTGGTCCCTCGCCTCTTCCACCTACCCTCCTTCGATCTCAATCTGCTGAGATGGCCCTTAGTTTTTCTCCACTCCACAATGTACCGGAAGAACCCCTTTTCCCCTCCATGTATCTCCTGTGCCAGCCGAAGCTCTTTACTGGACTTTGCCCCCCTTACCATCTGGGTGACTTTTCTAGATGCAGGATGGTACATTTCCTTATCCCTATCTCCTCTTGTTGTTTTATATTTTTTGTAGGCCGCCTTCTTTTCTCTGACCTCTACCTGAACCTCACTGGACCACCAGCATGGTTTATGTGACCTTGCTCCTTTACGTTTCACCTTAGCGCAGGTCCTGACTGCCTCATGAAGTCCCGGTTTTATGACCTCCCATCTCTTTTCCACATTTGTCATTGATGTAGTCCCCTTCAAGTGATCCTTGAGAATATTTCCCATGCCCACAAAGTCTGCCCCCCTGAAGTCCACTGCCAGTGTCCTAGATCTCACCCCCCTGTCCCCCCATGCTTATTTGAAACCAGACAGTATTGTGGTCACTCCAAGTCAGGGGATCCTCTACAACCAGGTCCCTTACCAGATCCCCATCTGCCAGAACCATGTCTAGGACATGCCCCTCCCTTGTGGGCTCCATCACATGCTGTGTTAAGAACACATCCTGGAAGCCGTCCAGCAGCCTCTGCTCCTTGGCCACCTTAGAGGACATGGTTCCCCAGTTTGTACCTGGCATATTAAGGTCCCCCATCAACACCACTCCTTCCCCTTTTGGTCCACACTGGGCAATGATGTTGTCCAGCAAACCATCCTCCAGATCATCACTCATCCCGGGGGGCCTATATACTACACCCAGCTTGACCTTATCTCCTGCTGGGGTTCTTAAGGTGACCCATAAGGCCTCCACGTTTCCCTCTGCCTCTTCTACCCTAGCAATTTCTATGTCATCTCTAATGAACATAGCCACTCCACCCTCTCTGCCCTCCTTTTTATCCTTCCTAAGCATAGTGTACCCCAGCCGTTTAGGTCCCAGTCATGGTTTTTGTTGGCCCATGTCTCCATGATCGCCACCACATCCACTCCCCCCTCGAACAGCATGGCCTGGAACTCTGGCAACTTGTTTCCCAAGCTCCTGGCATTTACTAACACCACCCCCACCCCCCACCCCTTATCCCTGATCCCCTTGTCTGAACCCCACCCAGGTTCCTTATACTCCATCCTCCCTCTGCTCCTCCTGAAACCTCCACCCCAGTCTGTTTCCCCTCCCCCTTGGGTTTGAAGGCTACTCCCTTATCTGGAGGAGAGGCTTTTGGTCAGCCCCTCCCTTATCCCCTCACAAGTTTAAACCCCACCTTTCTTGAATGTAGTCAGCCATCCCCTGTTTAAGGACTTCCTTCCCTAATGGGGCAAGATGAAGCCCGTCCCTGGCATACAGTCCCTTATCTTCCCAAAGTCCTTTCCAGTTCCCTAACACCCCCAACCCACTCTCATCACCCCACTTCCTGAGACAGTCATTAACCTCTGTGATCTTCATTTTTTTCTCCACTGAGGCTTTGGTACTGGCAATATCTCCAAAAGGAATGTTGCATCCATTATCCCGACAGGCTCTGGCAAGTTCTTGGAACCTTGCTTGGATTTCCAAAATGCTTATTTCCTCTAGATCATTAGTTCCCAAATGCACCAGGAAATCCGGTTTCCTCCACAATCCCTAACCAGTTCGGTGACACCATGAACTTTGCTCTGTACACTGTCAGCCCAGAGATACTCACTACCTTCACCTGGCTATGGCATCCACCCCCCGTCCCTCCCACTGAATACCCCTAGTCATAGAGTCTCCCAATAACAGAACTTTAACACCGCCATCATCCTTATGGTTACCTCCACTATGCACTCTCAACCCCCCATCCCCCCCTTTATCCGTGATCTCAGTTCCATGGGAGTCTTTATGTAATCCATCTCCACTATCTTATCTCAGTCCCATTTGATGAAACAGACTCTGAATAAAAAACCTCCCCGGACGTTGATACCATAACCTAGCCCTCAGTGTTTTGCCCATATTTCTGACTGTTCCTGGCTCCTCCATTAAATCTGTGCTTTTGGTCAGTAGGACCGTATATGCATGGCACCATTGCTCATTTGCATCCTTCTTGTACTTTGTATTGCCCTTGCTTAACACCCATATTTGCCCCTCCTGCTGGGACAGACCCTTCATGACCTACTGGGGTCTGTACCCTGGCAGATTCCAACCCTGGTGCTTGAACCATCACCTTTTGAGCTTTCTTCTGCTAAGCTTTTCCCCCATCAGACCACATGTCCCTGTGGTCACCCAACTCTACCTTCATGTAAACAGGCCTTGGTCATCAACTTTTGGACTACCTCTGTGCCCACTGTTCCACATCTCCTAGAATTCACACTCCATTTGGACCACTTTGCCTCCCATTCCTACGTCTGGACCTGTGCACTTCAAGACTCATTCATCACCATTGTTGTCTATGGGACCGGTACTGACACTGCCCTTAAGAGAGTTAAGACTGCCCTAAACAAAAGATGCAGACTTGTCTTGGGAGCACAGTGCTTAGCACATACATGCAAGCTCTACTCGAACCCTGGTTGGCTCCACCATAACAACAGGATCCAATACAAGGTTTGTCTGCTAGCAAAAAGGCCTACTCTTGGCCTGTCCCCCCCTGGAGTGCAGAGATTTCTCTGCCATTTGACCAACCCAAGACAAACCAGAGGTACCAGTAAAGCTGTCTTTCAAATTCCATTTTGCCATACCTTGCAAGGGCAGAGATCTTTCGAGTATAGGGTCCCCCTGTGGCTTAATTCCCTCAGTACTGAAATGGCAATGGAACCAAAAACTGTCCCTTTTAAATCCAAAGTGAAAGAGCACCTGATCGAGCTTAGTAGGTGTGATTGTGGCTCAAAAACCTAACTCTTCTAGGCACATGCCTTCAAACTCCTACTTTGCACTTACCTCATTCTCCCCCACCCCTTTCTGCTCCCCTGGATTCCTCTCTCTCAAGTAAGAACTTGCTATGCTCATTATTTCACCCCTTTCCCCACATGTCCATCACTACCTCTATTGCAAATTTCTCTCTCGAAACCTTCTGATGGGCTCCCCTTCTACTATTCTTCCTCTCCACCCCTACCTTCTTACCCTATGACTGTCCTCAGTCTTAATCTGTTCAAACATCACCCTCTGGGTGTCCTCCTTTTCTAACCTACCCTTACACCGACAAAACCCGCTGGGTTGAACCTCTCTCTTACCTACTTCTATCCAACTCCTTGTGACCTATTACATCCAACATCCCTCTATGCTATTACCATCCAGCCTCTTGGGCGTATAACCCCGGCATTACCTAGCACTTCAGTACAACTCTCTGTATGTAGTAACTCTTGAACAATGGCAACAGGGGGATTTGACATTCTCTACTTTACTGCCTCTGTTGTTATACACTCTTTTGTTATTAATGTATTCCTGTTTGAATTTACTACTTGTACATTCCTTGTTATTGTTACTTGTCTGTACCATCTAATGTGGATCCCTTGTAAATGAGTTGTTAAGTTCAAAGGTCTTAATCTGAGAATTTGATGGATAAATAAATAAATCTCTGCTGGTGCATACCATTCCTATGGACATTCTGAAGATCTGCCAGTATTTGCTTCTATGCTACCTCCAGAATGGTTTGCCACCTCCAACTGCATCGCTCATGCCCTGCCTGACTCACCTACAGCTCCATCCCTGACTAAGTGTTGAGTGATGGTGGACTTGCCCCATCAATGAGGGATGGGTGACCTTGTCTTTTGCTTCAATTCATCATGCAGCCTGACACCTGCTGACCTATGTTGGGGTCCTGTACCACTATGCCTCATCCCTCCATCACTTGGGGCAGGTCCCATCCATCCTGGTGTATTGTTGTACCCTTGGGCCTACTTCCTTTCCATCCCAGGTCCTCCAGGACAGACCAACATTGCTAGCTTACGTAGCGGTTATTTCGCTCATGCTTTCCCATTCTGCCTACGTGGGAGTTCATATTCTGCTGCCTTGCGAAGCCCCTTTCACCTGACTTTTGCTTTGCCACTGCTTAACTAGTCAGTTTACCCTCCTGTTCTGTCCTATTCTACCTTGCTATGGCAACGATGCCATCAAGTGACACTTCACCTGACTCGGTGGTGGGTTCATCAGATACTCCTGTGCCTCTATCTGTTGTTCCATTCCTTCAGAGTTGGCAGTCCATGGCATCCTGGTATATATCTATGCCGTCAACCTACATGTAGGTCTTGTTTGATGTCATATTGGGTCCTCCATGAAGGACTTTTGTCTCTGTTGTATGTGGAGGTCTTCTTGCACACTCGTACTGACCTGACAGTCTCCATCCCTACCTCTGCCTCTGAGTTACTGAATGAAGGTGTGCTTCCCTGGCCACCGGGGATGGGAGTCCATGTCTCTGACTTCATTCTCTACTCACTCCACTCCTCAAGCAGTCTCCATCTTTAGCTTTGCCTGGGTAGCATCATGCAAAGGCCAGTTTTCTCACCCACCAGTGATGGGAGTCTGTTCCTCATCTCCATTCATCCTTTTGTTGATCCTCTACCTGCTTTAGATCCCTTTGGTGCTGGCCCCTCCTTCTCTGTCAGCTTGGCTTCTTCTCCTTCAGCTTGGCTCTAGTTTGCCTCCTGGACTTCCTTCTTCTGTATTCCTTTTGGGGCCTTCATGTGTGCCGCAGTGTAGTGCTCAACCATCCATTGATTTTGTTCCCTGGATCCATCCTCATTTCAGGCTTCCAGTACTCGAATACCACTTCAGAAATCCTGGACATCTTTTAACCACCCATTTTCCTTCATCAGGACAGCCATCCAAATTGGATTCTCCTTCATCTTCCAGAATCGACCTTCCTATACACATAACTCATCGATCAGCAAAACTTCAAAGGATAAGACTCCTTGACTTAACCAGAAGATAACCCATTGACCCAACCAGAATAAAACTCGGTCCAACTCATTTAAAATTGTCTCCTCATAGGTTGCCAGGAGGATGGGCAGGTCTGTAGCCATGTGCCCTCAGAGGTTTCCCCCAAAGGGGGTGTTTCCTCTCCTGCTTGCTACTGGTCACACTCTCACAAGCTGAAGGAGGTAATCTCAAAACTTAACTATCTTTTTGGGCCTTCTATTCCCTACACCTACCCAGCATTCCTATCTAGGGACAGAATAGAGAAAGGATATATTCCAAGCCATAATCTTCAAGACCATAACCTTCAAGTATGTAAGTATTCACAAGCACTACACTATGCACCACACATTGAATAGGAGGGCTAAAATCCAGAGGTTCAATGAGGGTGGTGTGGGGAATAGCTCCTCTCACACCCCCTACTTAAACTCAGCACATCCTTTGCTCCATTTCGAAATCACCCACCATCCTCCCTGACCTCCTCATCTGGCACTCTTATCTCACCCATGATGTTGGGCCTTCTATTCCCTACACCTACCCAACATTCCTAGCAAGGATGAGGCTAGAGAAAGGCCAATTCCAAGTCATAACCTTCAAGTTCACAACCTTTAAATTCATAACCTTCAAGTACATAAGTATACACAAGCACTACGCTATGCAGCACACACTGAATCTAGAGGAGGGGGGACTTCATTATATTACCTTGGGAACTAAATTGTGGAATTCTATCCCTTCTGCCTTCAGATTGGCTCTCAGGAAAATTAGCCTGGCATCTATTAAAAAAATGGTTTACTAATCAAGCATTGGCCCCATAACCTTGTTGTCATGAAGGCAGGATAGGCTAACTACAAACTTGTATTCATGGCAGGAGGGTTTTCTGATAATTGTACATTTGCAATAGGATCTTTAAGGGTAATATAAGTTTATATTCATGGTATGAGGGTTTTCGTAAGATTACACTTTTACATATTTGCTATAGAATTTCATGGGCACAACCCACAATACTTGATAGGGAATAGCAGCATTTGAAGATAATTGGAAATTAATATTGTACAGATTTTAATGTAAATAGTGTATGTTGAAATAATGTAATTGTCTGATTAATGTATGTCTTTTGTAACATGTAAAGAACTAAGGGACCTCACTGAAAATGAATCTTACGGCTCAGTTAGGTTTTGTCTCGGTTCATATCTTACATTAAGAATGATAATTTACTACTAATTCCTTTTAAACTACTGCTCATTAAATCAATCAAGTGCCCTTTTACATTTCTGCATTTTGACCCACAATTGAGAATGACTACACTACTCATGTACCATTCTGCCAGGCAAAACAAGACACAGGATGTCAGTATGGACTTGACAACTTTTCTGGTATGACTAATCACAAAAAATAAGCTTTTTTTCTTTTAAAGTATTGCTGCAGTTTAAACAACAATTACTCGTTTAAACTCCTGCTGCTGCTAAATGGGCCGTTTTTGGCCACTGATTGTGAATTACTACTCTGCATGTATACCCTGCTGCCACACACAACACAACTACGCATGCACTGCTACACTACACTACTGCTAAATAATACAGCAGCGACAAACATTTACTTTCTCGAGACTGTTGATGCTAAGTCAGTGGGGTCTATTTACTATACCTAAGCACCACATATGTGTGGTGCATAGGCATGTCTACAACTAAAGGCCACACAGCGAGGTCCAGCAGACCCCCGTCAGTATTCACTACAGGCACGCTTGTGCCTTGTGCACTGGATCCCCTGGTTACTTGTGCAGTTATGCACCATGGGTGGTTCAGGGGCATGCCAAGGGGTGTGTACACACTACGTGCCATCCACTAAAGCCCGGAGTGCCAGGTCATGGGGGGCACAAGTTACACAATGGGGGACCCTGCCGTAACTATTATGCTCCTCCAATGGACATATTTCAGCTGTATTGGAAATGGGACCCCTGCCACACTGCTTCCCCAGCCCACTGGGCTGCCAGGGAGGGCTGGGGCAGCAATTAGGGCATTCACTCATCAGACTTCACGCCCCAAGGTCCACACCTTCCCAGGATCCCCTGCACATGCGCAGCAGGGGATCCACTTCAGAGCCAAAGCCAGGCATCTGATTGGATGCCTGCCCATATCCTATGATCCACCCCATGCAGCCAAGAACCACACCCATGCAGCTGTGCACCGAGGGGGTGCAGGGGTGTGCATAGGCAGCTGGTAATGGTGAATACTGACCAGTGTGTGCCTGTCCCAAAGTGCATAGCTGCACAGGCTCTGTATGCATGAATCACATATACATCCTGCACATTAATGAACAGACCCCAATATGAATAAACCATATAAATCACCCTTGTAAACTAGTGCTACTAGAAAAATAACAGCAAACTAGCAATTATAGACGTGTATCTGGCCTTTTACAAAGGAAAGTAAAACTTCTGAAGTATGATTTTTCAAGAATTAATCTAGGCTGAATTTAGAACAGGTCTAACTGCTGTGAGAGATTTCTATCAAATGCACAGAGTTTTCTGTCCAGAGTTAGTGCATGCTCTGTGTTGAGCAACCTGGAATCATAGGAAAACCCCTTCACTTCAGATATCACTACAGCATATGGTCAAATTGAACAAATTTCTAACAAACTAGTGTACTTTCCAAGCTGTGTGTTTCATAAGAATTGATTTTTTTTAATGTCCAGTTTGAAACACTTAGCATTAATCAATCAATCAATCACTTTATTTAAGCAGGCATAAACACCATTGAGCAAGCTTATTTTCAAGGTGGTCTTGGGCATTAATGCAATACAGTACACTTCATAAGATTACAATTACGGTGGACAGCGGTACAAAAAAAATTAAAAAAATTTAAAAGATTAAAAATTAAAAGATACACAGTGCTCCTAGATATTTTTGATCTTGTGGGATTACATCTGTGACCTCTTTGTCACCTTTGTCACCTTGAACAAAGCCAGCAAAATTACACAATTTTGCAATCTGAACATCTGTAATTTCTAAAATAGTACATTTTTTATATCAAACAAGAAAATTACAATCTAAGCCTTACATTAAATTCACTTCCTTCTCTGATCACTGCATTATTAGTAGTTTTGGCTTTGATTGTAGCTTGTATTCCATCTTACTGAGGATGGTTTCAAATGAAAACAGGATCACTGTCCCCCTGGAATTTTCTGCTCTGGGAGTTTGTCTTCAGCTGAGATCATAATTCTCTGTTTAATGACATGCTTAAAGTTACAGCAAAGGACTGTATTGTCATTAACAGAAAACTTTGATGTCAAGTATAAACAGAACCAGATCAGATGGAGTCAAGAAAGCACATCTCCTGTTTACATGCAACTGTCCTTAGTAATAAAGAAATAAGGCTGCAAAAGCAATAAAAACTATGAAATAGACACTTGAAAGTGCACAAATACTACATTTTCAAACTTTTCCAATGGCAACATAAGCCTTGTAGAGTGAAATCCACCTCAAAATCATAAAATTTTGTTTGTCATTTTGCATCAGAGTTAGATTTGTTCCAAGAGAGGTCACACGTTAAAGTTAGACTTTTCAATTCTCTTAAAGAAACAGTCTTGCAGTTCTAGTTTACATCTTAATGAATAGGGCATCATTGTTAGGTCCAGTAAATATTTTTGCTACAGTACATCAGAGGTGAACGCATTCACATAATATACATGTTAAACTGCAATTCTCAAGTGTGAAAACAAGCTGTAGCCATACAGCTGTACCTAGATGTGAGTAGCTTGCAATTTATGGAGTTGAATGACACTCAGCAATATGTACAGTACACTGTGTGCTGGGCAAACTGTTGTTTAAGAAGCAACACTGCAATACATTAGACTCAGCTAGTCAAAATAATTGCACAGCAAGAAAAAGAACACTGACACAAACCCACACATACATGCAGACCATCCTACAACAGTGCAAGTACAGATACAGACATGGACACAGGCTGGCAGGCATACATAAGTGCAGATACAAAGATGATTGATGACACACAGACAAACACACATATGCACACTCACAATTTTTAAGCTGTGTCTTATATTTCCTGTTTTCCTGACATAGATTGTAGTTACATGTTTCAGGGTCTACAAGCCCCCATCTATCAATCTGCCAGTACTTAAGATAAAACTAGGACACCACATGGGAGATATAAGGAGACAAGAAATACCTTCCAGTTTGTAATGGCTTGGCCTTCTTTTATGTCATTACATAAAGCCAGGATGCCAGCAGAGGAAATATTGCACTTTTCAGGGGCTGTGTGCTTTCTCCCCACCCACAGGACAAACCAGGATAGTAGCAGGGAGACAGAGACCATTCACGGCCTGCTTTGTTCCCTTACCTTGTATGCAAAGGTCCTGGCTTTTATGACATCCCTGATGCTTGAGTACCAGGTACTGTAGAAGTTTATGCTAAAAGAACATGCTGAGTGGGTGGGTTGGTAAGTAATGATTTTGCTATCTTTAGAAAAAAGTAATAATCTCATATTGGTATAAGTCTGACTGTCAAATGGTTAAACCTGGAATGTGATCTCTGTCTTCAGTTGCATTGTGAATAAATGAAGAATGTGTGGACCATTTGGATACATGTTGCCAGCAGATAAAAGAAGCAGCTGCCTAGATGCACGGAGAGCAAAGTGCTGAATGTTGTACACAACTAAGTAGATGTAGGGAGGAGGAAGAGGGAGGAAATGGAATGTTGGAAGGCTATGGGATAGGAAAACATACAGCTGATCCTGACGACATTATGGGAGGTTCTCATGACTGCTGCCAGCCAATAGCTCCAGTAAAAAGAACTTTAGTGTACAGTAGGAAATAAACATGTAGTACTGGTAAATAATTTTTTTTTATACAGGATAGCAACATTTTGGCCCCAAAGTTCCTGTTTACAGTGTATTCCTGTTTGATCTATATGTAGGTTATAGTATCCAAGAATGTAGCATAACATACAGAGACACTTAATTTCCAAGAAAATACATATCAAGAAGTGATAATAGCTATCATCTAACTTAATTTAATGTCTCTGTGCAGAATTGTGGTCAGATTGAAATGTTGAGTTTTTCACTTTATTTGGTGTACTTCATACATGATGTGGTACACTGCACACACACACACACACAGTAGCAACAGTCCTGTCCAGCTTTTTTCTGAACATTGAGTGAGATACTGTAGTTCATTTCACATCCAGAACTGAGTTTGTACAGTTTCCTGTCTTTTTAATACAGGTTTGTACATAAAAGGCTCACAAAAATGATAGGCAACATACTGTATTATACTATGGATAGAACAAATGCTAAAAGCTGACTGGTGGACAGCCATTTTCACTCATGGTATCATTTCATCATAATTTCACAGGTGAAACTGGTGCCAATAAACCAGCCTGCTTAAGACCATAAAGACATACAGGGCCGTCATGCCCATTTTGTCTGGGGGAGCACATGCCCCCTTCCCCAGTTCCCGATCAAGTATTGCATTCTGTGCTGAGGGAGGTCTATACAATTGTAAATTCATGCCATTCCTTGATTCATTTTTAATTGTGTGCCCCCCAACAAATTATTTTGGCATGATGCCTCTTAACAGATAAATTGATCCATTTTATGATTTCAATAAGACACTTCAGGGCATGTGTCACTGGGAGAACATCACTTACAGGGTGATTGAAGGCACTTAGCCTGTGGCTTCATCCTCAGAACACACTCAAGGCATGGTACACACCTTAGTGTGCCCTATTGCTTAAGTAAAGGCATAACATGTTGATATCCACCCTGCTTCATAAACTGTGATTCATAAGTACAGTACAGTACAGTATATTGTGAGAACATGTGCTAATTAATTTATAAATATTATATATTGTCATACAGAAACTGTAAGAGCTGAAAAGCAAAATCATAGCTTATTTATTAGAGTACAGAGCTGCGACCCTGGAAACCATAGTTTATATCTCACAACTGCCACTTACTAGCCATGGGACCCAGAGTACATCACTTAACCTCCTTGTGCTAAATTCTATGTAGTGTATAGTGAGCCCTTGTTCAGTATGGATTTCCATGTCATCTGAAATGTTGTTGTACCACCATTTAAAAGTCATGGGCATGGAATGTCACTGTATCCTTTTGTGGTACAACAATATTCCAGCTGATTGGAAATCCTCATGCCACCTGGCATTTTACAGAGAGCTGACACATGCAAAGCAATCAGTTCAAGTTCTAAACTGAAACCGCCAGTGCATTCATTGCTGCTATGGAGTGTTGTGAGAACATTTTTCTTTTAAGAAACAAAAATGAGACCTTCCCTAGGGCAATCTGAGCCTAGTAAGAGGAAGCCACGAGCACTTCGGCAGAGACACAGACAGGATTTGGACTCTGAACTCATCTTTATATTAAACAATGGAATTAGTATAAATATTTTTTATTAAGTAAACTTTATTAGGATTTTAAACCAAACAATAACAACAAATGCAACAATACAAGGGTTATAAACTTCACAAGCATGTGGGGTATTGAAAGTGAAAGAAAAACGGACATACATATAAGTTAAGCTTATCAATCTCACTAAGAATAAAATACTACAATAAAGGTGAGAAACAAAACAGAACCAAAAATCTGGTAGACAGACCACCTATATCGTTTACCTATAACCACTCTAACCCTTCTATTTAAAATATTAGGTTGTTATTATAATCAGATTTAACTAACAGTTAACAATAACAAGATACGAGCAATAATTCCCCACCTGAAAAAATACTAGCAGAAAATAATACCCTTGTGTACAATCTAAAGCACATGCCTAACAAATAAGAACAACAAAGTAACGCTATACATAAAGGCCAGGAGATAAACAATGACTTAAAGAGAAGTCAAAGTCTTAAGTACTAAAGGATGTTGGAAACAGCAGAAATAAAACAATATAACAGCAACTAAGCACTAGGCCAAGAAAGAATCTGCATTTATAAGCCTGGTGTGAGAGACTTCCAAGCCAACTTTCACCTACTGCAATAACAGTAGCGTATGGAGGGTCAACCAACAGGCAAAATAGGTCTTCTCACAATGTCAGATATAAGACAGAGTGAGCACCACATGCAGAGTGTCCAACATTGCTTGAAGCCACTCATTATAAGTAGGGAGAGAATCAGGGAGCCATTGCAGTGCAATTAGCCTTTTTGCAACCGCAGTGATTAAGGCCATGTGGAAGCATTGTTGCCCAACCAGCAATTCTAACCCTAGCCCTATTAAACAGAGTAGTGGTGAGAAGACCCCCTGAAGACCTAACAGTGGATCTAGACATGCCCGAATATCTCCTCAGAATTTATGAATGACACCACAGTTCCAACATATGTGCTTGAGAGTTCCACAACCAGCCTGACATTTATTACAAGTAGCATCTTCTATCTGCCTAAATTTAACCAGCCTATCAGGAGTATAGTACACATTACAAAGAAGCTTGTGTTGAGACAGTCTAAGACCATCAAATCTTAGAAAATGATGCAGAGTATGCCAGTCAGTCTTGGTTTGTGGTCTTCCAACTCAGCAAAAATAGTTGACCACTAAGGAAGCTGCAAATCCAGTCTAGAGGTAGCATGAAGATGAAGTCTCTTGCAGATGTATGAGACAGCATGAGGTTGCTTGGCATCCTTCCGAAGCTCATCCCACACTTCTCTCAAACATGAAGACCATGGTGATGGATCAAGGGCCTTATAAAGAACCTAGCACAGCTGCACACAAGGGAATATAGCCTTATCCGTTAACTTATGAGTCCTTTTAAAATCAGTAGAGGAAATAAAACAAACATTCTGAATTACAGAGGATAAGGTACACAGGAATTGGTACATGTTGATGAAACAGACTTGAAGTGAAGCAGGGGCACACACATTTATTTATTGTTTAATTTACAGTGTTAAGATTACATTGGTGCATATATTTCTGTAACCAGTGTCATAATCTCCTTGTCTATTGTGCCAAGGATCTGTCTAAAAATGTTCTAAGCACATCTGCTGTACAACATACTGTTTTACACCAATAACATTTCCTTGAGTTAAAAAAAAAAATGAAAACTATACACTATCTAAAATGCCAGATGAGCAGCCTTATGCCCAACCAGCCTGTGCTGCCACCTCTGGATACTGATTTCACCAGATCTCTCAAACTTCGCTGTTGAGGTCTGATGTAATCAGAACCCTTCTGTGGCAGAACAGGATACAGTAGTTTTGCATGGTTGCCCAACCAGTATTCTCTATATTAGTAGTTCTCAGACTTTGTCACAGTGAGCCTCCCCAAATCCATGGAAAAGATTTTGAGCCTCCCCAAAAAACTGAAATAATCTTGGGCCTCCCCAAAGAAAAATAACATACTGTACTGTGTGCAGTACACCATGAATAAATTGAAACCCCTTTGAGTACTTGGCTCACGTTCAGTTATTTGTCTTATACTGACGTGGAACCATTGGAAAAGAACTCCTGTGCTCAAAGGTGTTATCTGAAAAACAAACAAATAAAATAAATAAATGTTATACAGCTTACTGTAACCCCCCCCCTTCCACAGGCCAGCCTACTTGCTCCACTATTTTTATTCTTGAACCATTGTTACCCCTTGTTGCAGTACCTTCATGGGTCAGACTACTTTCTCTGTTTCCTCTCTATACAAAATAACCTTCCTACATACTTTGCCTCTCCCTGTTCTTCCCTGCTCCTAAGCAACTTCTCAGGGATTACTTTGCTCCTTCCTGCTATTGCTCTTTGCACTCCTATGTTCAACCCTTGTATCTGGGCTGTTCTGCCATCAGGCTCCAAATTGATCAATTACCATCTCTCATTATTAGTTTATTGTTCATATTTGTTTGCACTATTGTTCATTGTGTGTTTCTTGATTGTTTTGCAGTTACATAGATACATAGATACATAGACAGTGTCGGTAGAAAAGGGCCTATGGCCCACCCAGTCTGCCCATTTGAGCTTGTAAGTTCAGTTTATGTTTTCCAAGAAGTCTGTTGCCCCTTACCCCTGACCTCCAGAATTTCTTTATGTCTATCCCATGCATTCTTAAATCCCATGATTGTTTCAGCCCCCCACCACTTCCTCTGGCAAGGTGTTCCACTTGTCCACCATCCGTTCTGTGAAGAAATTCTTCCTCATGTTTCCTCTGAATCGTCCTCCTTCCAAATTGATCCCATGCCCTCTAGTCCTGGAACATCTTTTTTGCTTAAAAATAGTGTATTCCTGCACCCTGTTCCTCCCTGTAAGTTACTTGTATGTCTCTATCATATCCCCTCTTTCCCTCCTCTCCTCCAGGGAGTACATGTTCAGTTCCTTCAACCTGTCCTCATAGGACTTGTGATGCAATCCATGCACCATCTTTGTTGCCCTTCTCTGAACCTTCTCTACCCTGTCTATGTCCTTACGTAGGTAAGGTCTCCAGAACTGTACAGTGTACTCTGGGTGGGGCCTCACTAGTGTCTTGTATAGTGGAATTATGACCTCCCTTTTCCCGGGTGATGCCCCTGCCTATGCATCCCAGCATCCTATTTGCTTTACCTGCTGCCTTGTCACACTGTTTCTGCCTGAGGTCATCAGAGATGATAACCCCAAGATCTCTTTCCTGCTTGGTGCATGCTATATCCTCACCCCCAACTGATGTATTGTGCCAGGGTTTTTGTGCCCCATATGCATTATCTTGCACTTCCTTGCATTGAATTTCAACTGCCAAACCCCTGACCATTCTTCAAGTTTCTGCAGGTCCCTTCTCATTCTGTCTACACCCTCTGGTGTGTCTACTCTGTTACAGAGCTTTGTGTCATCAGCAAACAGTGAAATTCTGCCTTCTAGGTCCTGCACAATGTCACTGATGAAGATGTTGAATAGTACCGGTTCCAGCACTGATCCCTGTGGTACCCCACTGGTCACTCTTCTCTCTGTGGAGTGACAGCCATTTACCACCACCCTCTGTGTCCTGCAGCCCAGCCAGTTACCTACCCACCACACTACTGTCCTGCCCACACCCATATTCCCCAGTTTGTGCAATAGTCTTCTATGTGGCACAGTGTCAAAGGCCTTGCTGAAGACCAGATAGGCCATGTCCACTGCCCTCCCCTTTACCTTTACCTTTAGAAATGTATTGAATCCCTACCCTTCCCAAGTACACCTGAAATGAGCTTTGGCTCATTCACCTTCTCTTGTCACCTATTAGTAAATAAATACATAAGAGTTACCTACTATTATCCTCTTTCAGTTTGCTTCATCTCTTCACACAAAATATATAAGACTCAACATTTAAATACAGTACTTTTTCAGACTTGCTTGAGCCTCCCCTGGAACAGGTTGGGGCCTCCCCAGGGAGGCTGGCATCACTATTTGAGAACCCCTGCTCTATATGATCTCACTGTAATCTATTCCTGTGCTGTTTGAATCTGTCAGTGCACTGAAATGCCAGAAACATTCTCTCACCTCCCTCTCCTTGGTTTGTTAAATGGTTTGAGATATGGTCTGTATGAAAGTCATTGCTTACAAAACAGCAAATTACTGTCCTTTTGTAATTCATACATTTCATAGTACTTCACTAAATGCTCATATAAAACATTGACATTTGTTATGTATCTTTATAAAATAAGCTCCTAAAATCCTGCAGTCTGACTGGATGAGAACTGTCCTTTAATTTAGTATAAACCACTCTTTGGTATTGCTTCAAGGAACCTCAACCAAATTATGCTCAGAAAGCTGCTAAATCACTTCACTGGTTCTTGTACTGAAGCACCCAACAAGCACAGCAATATAAAAACCACACTCTCTCAACTGCATAGGTACATAGATACTGATGGCAGATAAGGGCCTTTGGCTCACCTAGTCTGCTCAGTTGCACATGTAATTTTGCCTCTTCAAGCTTCTCTTGAACTGGGTTGTCCCCTTCCCCCAACCACTAGGATCCCCTGATGCCTATCCTGTGCATTCTTGAATCCTGTAATTATTTCAGACTCCACCACCTCCTCTGGCATGGTGTTTCACTTGTCCACCACCCTTTCAGTGAAGAAATGCTTCCTCATGTTGCCTTTGAACCTCCCTCCCTCCAGTTTTATCCCATGACCCCTAGTACTGGAACATCTTGTCCTCTCAAAACTAGTGAGCATCAAACAGTGTGGTTCACGTTAAACTTAGCTACAGAGTCAAGCTGTACAAAAGTGAGGGTACTGGACTTCAGGAGGGCTGACTTTGGCAAGATGGGAGAGTGCCTCAGAAAAGCACTAGCAAACAGGCTAGAAGGAGGGGTGGAGCAACAATGGGGAATCATCAAAACTGCCATCACAGAGGCAACAAGCCTTTGTGTGAAGCAAACAAACAAATCAAAATGAAAGAAAAAAGCCACTATGGTTCTCAAAAGAAGTGGCTGGGAAAGTCAGGGAGAAAAAGACAGCATTCAGGAAGTATAAGGAAACACAGAAGGAGCAGGACAGAGAGCTGTACCAGTTAAGGCAGAAGGAAGCAGGGAAGGAAGTCAGAACAGTAAATGCCCAAACTGAGGAAAAGATAGCCAACTCAGTTAAGAAGGGGGATAAAACCTTTTATAGGTACATCACAGAGCGTAGAAAGACAAAGGGAGGGATAGTGAGGCTGAACAGCATGAATGGTGGGTGGGCAGAGGGGAACAGTGAAAAAGCAGGGATACTGAATGAATATTTCTGCTCAATATTCACAAAAGAGGAGGGAGAAGTGCCTAATCCAATTAACAGAAGCACTCTTGATAGGGGGGGTCGATCCCAGCCCTTTCACAGAAGAAAGAGTTCTGCAAGAACTCCTAAAACTGAAGGTGGACAAAGCAATGGGGCCTGATGGAATTCACCCCAGAATTCTAAAAGAATTAAGGGGGGAACTAGTAAAACCACTGACTACTCTTTTTAATAAATCATGGGAGGATGGTGTGGTACCCAAGGACTGGAGGAAGGCGGATGTGTTTCCCCTTCACAAAAAGTGGGACCAAGACAGAGGCAGGAAAGTACAGATCTGTCAGTTTGACCTCTGTGGTAGGGAAAGTAATGGAGTCACTTCTGAAGGAAAGAATTGTTGAGTACCTAGAGGCCAGTGGGGCACAGGACCCAAGGCAGCATGGGTTCACAGTGGGAAGGTCATATCAGATGAATCTAATAGATTTCTTTGACTGGGTGACCAAAGTAATAGACCAGGGAGGGGCTGTGGACATGGCCTACCTAGACTTTAGCAAGGCATTTGACACAGTCCCACACAAAAGATTAATAGTCAAATTAACCAGCCTGGGAGTGGGTCCCAGGGTGGTAGCCTGGATAAAACATTGGCTGGACAACAGGACACAGAAGGTAATTGTAAATGGAGTCCACTCTGAAGAAAGAGGGGTTACTAGTGGGCATCGAGGGTTCAGTACTGAGTCCAGTCCTTTTTAATGTCTTTATAAGTGACATTGCAGAGGGACTGGAAGGAAAAGTATGCCTCTTTGCAGATGACACAAAGATCTGCAACAAGGTTGATACACAAGGAGGCATGGAAAGGATGAGAAGGGACTTGGCAAGGTTGGAGGAATGGTCAGAAGTATGGCAGCTAGGATTCAATGCAAAGAAGTGCAAAATAATGCACCTGGTAAACAAGAACTCAAGGGAAGATTACACAATGGTGGGAGGTAGTAATAACAACAAAAAAGGAAAGGGACCTGGGGATAATCATATCAGATGACCTTAAGGTTACCAAGCAATGTGAGAAGGCAGTAGGAAGGACTGGGGGGTATACTGGGATGCATAAGGAGAGGCATCACCAGCAGAAAACAGGAATTTGTTATCCCTCTGTACAGACAGTTGGTGAGACCCCATCTGGAGTACTGCATCCAGTTCTGGAGACCCCATCTCTGCAAAGACATAGACAGGATAGAGGCAGTCCAGAGGAGGGCAACTAAAATGTGCAGGGTCTGCAAGAGAAACCGTGACGAGGAGAGACTAAAGGAGCTTAATATGTATATCCTTGAGGAAAGAAGGGGCATGATAGAAACTTTTAAGTACCTCAGTGGAATCAACAAAGTCCAAGAGGGAGGCATCTTTCAGAAAAAGAGACATGCAAGAACAAGGGGACACAATTTAAAGATGGGGGGGGTGGTTCCCAGGCAATGTGAGGAAGTATTTTTTCACAGAGAGGGTAGTGGATGCATGGAGCAGCCTTCCTGAGGAGGTTGTGGGGTCTAAAACTGTGGGAGAATTCAACAATGCATGGGACAGACATAAGACATTTCTTGTAGTGGGTGGGAAGAAAAAGGCTGTTGGTTAAGTAGGATCTGTGGCCTATCCTGTAGGTAGGGAAATGGGCAGACTAGGTGGGCCAAGCGGTCCTTATCTGCCATCAAAGTCTATGTTTCTATGTTAATGTTTTTCTGCACCTTGTTCATCCCCTTAAGGTACCTGTATGCCTCTATCATATCCCCCCTCTCCCTTCTCTTCTCCAAGGAGTACACATTCAAGTCCTTCAGCCTGTCCTTCTAGGACTTGTGATGCAAACCCTGTACCATCTTGGTTGCCCTCCTCTGAAATGTCTCCACCCTGTCTATATCCTTGTGTAGATAAGACCTCCAGAACTGGACACTGTACTCCAGGTGTGGGCTCACTAATGTCTTGTACAGTGGAATTATGACCTCCCTTTTCCTGCAGGTGATGGCCTTGCCAATGCATCCTATTTGCTTTACCCGCCACCTTGTCGCACTGACTCCCAGCCTTCAGGTCATTAGAGATGATAATCCCTTTCCTGCTTGAAACGTGCTATATCCTCCCTTCCCCCCCAGCTGATATGATGTTCCAGGGTTTTTGTGCCCCATGTGCATTATTCTGCACTTTTATGCATTAAAGTTCAACTGTCACACCCTTGACCATTCCTCAAACTTTTGCAGATCTCTCCACATTCTGTTCACTCCCTCCAGCTGGTCCACTCTGTTACAGAGTTTTGTGTCATCAGCAAACAGGAAAAAAATTCTCCCTTCTATGTTATCTGTAATGTCATTGATAAAGAAGTTGAAGATGACTGGACCCAGTACTGATCCCTGTGGCACTCCACTGGTCAACCTTCCTTCTGCAGAGTGACAGCCATTTACCACCACCCTCTGTGCCATGCCATCAAACTATTTCCCCATGTGCCACACTACTGTCCCACCCACACCCATATTGCCCAGCTTGTTTAACAGCCTTACAGCCTCCTATGGAACACAAAGTCAAAGGCATTACTGAAGTCCAGATAGACCATGTCCACAGCCCCCCTAATCCACCTCCATTGTCACCCAGTCATAAAATTCAATGAGGTTAGTCTGGTGTGACCTCCCCACAGTAAAACCATGCTGCCCCGGGTCCTTTTTCCTCTTTTGTCAGTTTTTCTTACCTAATACTTTTAAATAAAACTCTTTTTTTAATGATTTTTATTGAGGTGGAAAAAAAATTAACAATGCATTACAATACAACAAGAATGGTGGTAATACATAGAAGAACTAACAGTGTTACTACAGCCTAAGTTTAAACACCACCAACATGAAGAAACCTCAGTTTACAGTAGTGCAATATGCAATATGGGTACGATACAGCAAACATAAAAGACTAGAAAAAATAGGGAATAATATTAATAGCATTCACTAATTCCAAAGTAACATACAATTAATTTTGGTAGTAAGTAAGGATCATTTACAGAAATTTCCAATTGTGTGCTAAGTACCATGTTAGTTGTGACAAGTATTCAGACATGATCCCATATATACTGGAATCTATGCAGGTTGTGATTAGCCAAGTGGATGAGTCTTTCATACTCTGCCAATTTGGTTAGGTCAGTCATCCATTCTGAGAGACAGAGGTGAATCCGTTCTCCACTTCAGGAGAATTTGTCACTTGCTTCCAATACAGCTGGCAGAGACCCAGATGGCCTGGGGGCGGGGGCGGGGGTTGTAGTGTTATGTTAGGAAGGTCCCTTCCTAAGAACAAGACTAGGGTACTCTCTCTTTACCTGTGTTCCAGTGATCTTTTGGCAGAACTGTAGGACTTCATTCCAAAAAGAAGAGATGACTGGGCATTACCAGAGGATATGTGCAAGAAATCCTTCACCTCAGCAGCATTCCCAAAATTGTGAATACAGCATTAAGCCCATTTTTTAAGAGTGGTGGAGTACAATACCACCTATAGAATATTTTCTTCTGGATAAGTTGTTATCTCATGTCCCTGTGTGCTCTCCTGAGCATCAGTTGCCATTCTGTCTGAGAAATGCTGACATTCCTTTCAAATTCCCAGGCTCCTTGCTTCGGACAGCAGGGCAATATGTAGAAAAGAAGATAGTTGTATTCTCCCTCTCAGATGCTGGGGCTGGATTGTCCTTCTAGAAATGAGAAGCGGGAGTGGGGATTCATAATGGTCCCTCATCAGCACCCTCCTTTTGCTAATAATTCCCCTGAATTAGAAGTACTTCCAGAAGTCAGTCCAAGACAAATCATATTTGTTCATTAAGGGAAGAGAAGAGAAGAGAAGAGAAGAGAAGAGAAGAGAACCTTGCAGATGGGTCCCACAGGAACTGTATTGTGTTTATGCCTGTACTGGTCCATGGATTCCAGTAGAGTGTTTTGTTGTACTGTATAGTGCTAAGTGTGGGTTATGCCATAGTGGCTCCCACTTCTACAGGTGGTTCTGCTTTTAGTTGTGATGCATTGTAAGTGCCTTCCAGCAGTTCACTGTGAACTTGTGCACTGGAGAATTTGCAGATTTGCTTGCATTAATTTAACTGACCAGTGCAGTGAACCAAGGTGGGCATTCTGAAGAACCCATCTCCATATGGAGCCACACAGGCATCCACAGGGAAGGAGTGCTCAGCCAGTATAGAGCTTGCCTTCTCCCTGCTTCCCCTCAGTTTCTGAAGGAAGAATCTTGAGGAGAATTGTGGCTTTTTCCCTTCCATTAAGAATGATGAAAATAATTGTTCAAAGCATTGAAGCTTGGTGCACTCTATGGGAATGGGAAGCATATTATGTACACAGACAACGCCATCATTTTCACATCCAGCCCAGTTCTAAGTGACATTCAGTCACAATTGCAACATGATTATCACAACACAAAATCTTAATTTCACACAAATCATCTCAAAATAAACTCATCCAAAACAGTTTCCATGACTTTCGGGTCTACTGAAAAACTCACAAGAATATCCTGTTCATTTACTATCACCTCCCTAGATAGGACCCCACTAAACACTGCCTCTACATACAAATATCTAGAAATATGGCTTGACCCCCCCTCCCGTTAAACTTCTTTAATCACATTGATGTCATCATGTTGAAGCTCCATCATAAGCTAGGCCTACTGCACAGAAATCATGATGCCCTCCCACTTCCCGTTAGATGCATATTATTAACAAAAATGATCACTCCCATCTTCTACTACGCTGACATAGTGTATGACACTGCTCCCTCCTACTGGTTATCCAGGCACGACTCCCTCCTCTATACTTTCTGATGCTTTGCCACAAATTCCCATCTCAGATCCCACCACTGTACTCTCCTTTCTTTCCTTGGGATACCACCCCATGCCATTGTCACTTCAGCCACTCCGTCTCCTTCTTATCCGAATTCTGGTTTGACCTGCTCCCACCTAACCTGGCAGAGAGGCTAACACCAACTGCCATTTCCCCATACTCACTATGCTAATGGGACTCCCATTCTTTCTTCCTCCCGAAGCCTTCCTTGTCCACTAGCAAATCCACCTTCACCTAGAGACTCCCCTCTTATGGAAGCAACTACCACTTCTCCTAAGAAACTCACCCTCTCACAACTGTTTCACATACCAAATCTGACAACTTCCAGTCCCTACCTACACCTGCTCCTAGACACTTGCAGGCCCAGCCTCATGCCAAATGCTTTTTTTAGATTATAACCAAATCCTCAGAATTGTATGATACTATTTGCATCATCCATCTGAATGTACAATACTTCGCTGTATAACTTATGCAACTCCATATTTATCTCATGTATCTATTATGCATTTTCTGCTTTATATCCCTCTCCCCCTTCCCCCGGTCACACTCGGAACTTTGTTTAAATAAATACATAAATAAAATTAATGAAAAACAGGATTTTGGGGAAGGCCATAATTTTGTATGTGGAATGTAAGCTTAAGTTTTTTTCACCTTCAGAACTTCAGTTCTAGGGCAGAGAAGAGGGGATTTAGGTTTATATCCACTGTGGCTCTCAGGTCAGTTGGGATAAGGCCACTTAAACATTTAATATATTTTGGTGCTATTCTTAATCATAGGGGGGCGTATTGAATCTTCCTGAGCTGATCTGTTGTGGGGGGACCTCTGTTTTACTTCAGTTCACTTTGAGTTCTGACATGTCCTGAAAGTTATGCATAATGTTTAATAATTATTATTAATCATACTGGTAGTGATGACTGTGAGTGAGAGACAGCCACTAAAAGATCATCCACAAAAGCTTGGGGAGGTACCCAAAGACTGGAGGATAGCAGATGTAGTCCCTTTATACAAAAGTGGGAACAAAGAGGAAGCGGGAAACTACAGACCAGTCAGCCTCACCTCGGTAGTGGGGAAGATCATGGAAGCACTACTGAAGGAGAGATTGGTGGAACATCTGGTTGTCAATGGACTACAGGACCCAAGGCAGCATGGTTTCATCAGGGAAGGTCATGTCAGACCAGCCTCATTGAATTTTGACTGGGAGACTAGGGAGGTGGATCAGGGGAGGGCAGTGGACATGGCCTATCTGGACTTCAGCAAGGCCTTTGACACTGTGCCACATAGAAGACTATTGCACAAACTGGGGAATATTGGTGTGGGCAGGACAGTAGTGCGGTGGGTAGGTAACTGGCTGGGCAGCAGGACACAGAGGGGGTGGTAAATGGCTGTCACTCCACAGAGGGAAGAGTGACCAGTGGGGTACCACAGGGATCAGTGCTGGGACCGGTACTATTCAATATCTTCATCAGTGACATTGCACAGGACCTAGAAGGCAGAATTTCACTGTTCACTGATGACACAAAGATCTGTAATAGAGTAGACACACCAGAGGTGTAGACAGAATGAGAAGGGACCTGCAGAAACTTGAAGAATGGTCAGGGGTTTGGCAGTTGAAATTCAATGCAAGGAAGTGCAAGATAATGCATATGAGGCACAAAAACCCTGGCACAATATATCAGTTGGGGGTGAGGATATAGCATGCACCAAGCAGGAAAGGGATCTTGGAGTTATCATCTCTGATGACCTCAAGGCAGGGAAACAGTGTGATAAGGCAGCAGGTAAAGCAAATAGGATGCTGGGATGCATAGGCAGGGGCATCACCAGCAGGAAAAGGAGGTCATAATTCCACTATACAAGACACTAGTGAGGCCGCACCTGGAGTACACTGTGCAGTTCTGGAGACCTTACCTACGTAAGGACATAGAAAGGGTAGAGAAGGTTCAGAGAGGGCAACAAAGATGGTGCATGGATTGCATCACAAGTCCTATGAGGACAGGTTGAAGGCACTGAACATGTACTCCCTGGAGGAGAGGAGGGAGAGAGTAGATATGATAGAGACATACAAGTATCTTACAGGGAGGAACAGGGTGCAGGAATGCACTATTTATAAGCGAAAAAGATGTTCCAGGACTAGAGGGCATGGGATGAAGTTGGAGGGAGGACGATTCAGAGGAAACGTGAGGAAGAATTTCTTCACAGAACGGGTGGTGGACAAGTGGAACACCCTGCCAGAGGAAGTGGTGGGGGCTGAAACAATCACGGGATTTAAGAATGCATGGGATAGACATAAAGGAATTCTGGAGGTCAGGGGTAAGGTGCAACAGACTTCCTGGAAAACATAAACTGAACTTACAAACTTAAATGGGCAGACTGGGTGGGCCATAGGCCCTTATCTGCCGACACTGTCTATGTATCTATGTAAAAGCCAGAGTTTTGAGGTGGACTGCTCCACATTGTGTTCCCTGCACTGCTTAAGAGCACTGAATTTTGTGCAGTAGGGGCTCCATTGCAACAAGGAACAGGAGGGGTGACAGTGGACATCCTTGTATTGTTTCTTATTAGAGGGGAAATGGGGGAGGTGAGATATGCCCATTCACCAGAACATGGGCCAGTGGACCATGGTAAAGAGTTCACTACTGTTTGGTGAAAGTAGGGCCAATACCCATTCTTTGCGTCATTTGGTACACATAGTCCCACTGCAATGAGTCAAATGCCTTCTCTCAGCCAACACTGATCAGTAACAATGAGGCCTTGGAGGTGGAGACCACCCATAAAGCATTACACACAGCTTTGACATTGTACATGGCTGTTCTACCCTTTACACACACTGTCTGCTGTTTGCCGATAATATCTGGCATAACTTTTCCAAGTCTGGCTGCAAGGATTTTAGTCAAGATCTTGATATCCACATTAAGAAGGAAAATGAGGCGATTGCTCTGGGTGGAATAGAGGTCCTTGCCCTGCCCTGGAAGGACAGTGACTAGGACCTCCTTCATTGAACCTAGGAGGCTTCCCTTTCAAAAGATTTTTTAAGGGTAGATAATAGGCAGTGGTTTATTTTTGACATGAAAGTCTGATAGAATTCAGAGGGGAAGACTTCAAGGCCTGTTTTTTACTTTTAGGGTGGGCATGGATTACACCATGAAAGTGAGTGGTGCTTCCTATGCCGCAACTTGTCTGTTGGTTATCTGGATCACGTTGACTCCTGCTAGGAAGTCAATGAACTGCAGAGGGTCCAAAACTCTTTTGGAAGAGTAAAGTTCAGAGTAAAAGTCCAGGAAAGCTTTGGCAATGATATCTGTCTTAGTCACCATCAGCCCTGTTGGGACCCTGACCTGAAGAAAGTTTTAGTTTCTTGACTTATCCACTCCCTGAATTTGGTTTGCAACAGTAGGTAGGTATTGAGCAGCCATCGAGGAGTCTTGGGCATGCAATGCCCTAGATGTATTGTGAGTTGGAAACAGGTATGTCTTATGTGATAATGGGACCTATGACTGAGTGCTGTTCCTCCTGAAGTCTTTGGGCTGAGATCAAGAAGCAGTCAGTTCTACTCCTTGTTTTATGTGGGGCCGAGTGAAAGGTAAAGTCCCTCCCTGTGAGATAGAGGTTTCTCCATAGGTCTGTCAGGTGGAATTCTGTCATCATGGTGTGTATTACAGTTCTGGACTTAGTGGCTGTAATCCTGCTGCTTTGGAACTTGTGTCTTAGGGGGTCCCTGACTTCACTAAAGTCTCCACCTAGTATTATTCTATCTCCAGCATCATGGATTTTGCTTATCTCTTGGGCCAGTTCTAGAAAGTGTGATGGAGAGTCAGCATTCAGTCCATAAACTGTACTCAGCAGTAATACTGTACCTCATTATTAAGCTGAACTCTGGCAAGCACCCACCTCCCTCCTGAGGAATGTACTTCCTTGAGAACTTTCACCTGAAGTCATTTATGGAAAAGGATGGCTACCTCCCTGGCTTTCATGGAGAAGGAGCTACCCACTACATATCCTACTCGGTCTCTGTGAAGTCTGTGGGTTTCTGCCATGAGTAGATGGATCTCCTGCAGGAATGTAACATCACGGTGTTGCTTTTTTTCAGAAATGAAAGCACTTGTTTTCTTTTGATGGAGAAGTTAAAAGTCCCTGGACATTCCCAGAGATTAATCTGAGGACCTCACTACCCATTATCTGCACTTCGTGGAGCGGATAGGTGTTTTATGACCAGATTCATAGCTACTGTTCCAGGTAAGTCATTCCTAGATAGGGACACATAATCTCCCTGCTCAGCATAGTGAGGAGGCTTGCTCTTTACCCACTTAGTAAATTGCACTGAACAGCTTTGTTCAGACATGTTCCGATCATGTTTGGTACTGTAGTGTGTAACCCACAGAAGCCAATTGCTGTATAAGTTTAGTAGAAACATTTAAAATTTGACATATTAAAGCCAGTACATGCACCATTTACATATATACCAAACATTGTAGTGGTATCTAAACACTAATGTCACCTCCCTTACAGAAATAATTATATGAAATGTTTTCATGCTGCACACATAAAACTACCCAATGTGATATGCATGCTGCAAGCATGATTTAGATGTTAAATTGGAACCAATTGCATGCACTTGGCATGCATGAAGCAAGCAAGTGTGGAAAGCATTATTTCTATGTTAAATTGGAACAAACTTTGTGCATGTGGTATGCATGCAAAAAGCAAGTGCTCACTGATAACTGCACATATGAAAGTTAAGTAACTTGTTCAGGATCACACCGTATACAAGTGGGAGTTGATGAGATTCAAACCCACGTCTTCAGGTCTCCAAGTCTTCTGGTTTGCAGTTCAGTGCCATTTAACCACTAAGCTATACAGTCTGCACACATATGACTCGCTTGTACAGTAATTCAATACAAATCTGCATACATCTGCATGCATGCAGCATGCTTATAGTCACTGTTATACTTTTTAGTTTTCCCTAATGTTGGCTACACAGCTGAACTGTAGCACACATATCAATGGAAAAACAAGTAGTTCTTCCCACCCCCAATACACACAGTTACTCACAAAACTACTTAATTACTTCTGTCTGGCCAGTATTCCTACTATTTTCTCTCCACAGTTTTGAATGCTTCCATGCAAACAGACTTTAAGGGCCAGACACAAAAGTAGCAATAACTCAGCACCCACACACATGGCCAATCCTTCCCCCCATGCATATACACACTACAACAGGTGCAGCCATGCTGCTACAGACCTAATCCACCAAGTATAGGTATACGTCGATGGTCTCTTACTTGAGATCTAGGGATCCAGAGGCAGGAATCTTTGGGATGATGTCCATGGGTCAGAGTGCTGGGGCAAACCCCCTTGAAATGAACAGAGTTATTTTTTATTACATTTTATACATTTTGATGGTGAGTTGGAGAATAATGAAGGCCACTCTTCTACTGACAAGGCCCTTGTTAGTTGAGTGGTGGCCTTCATTAATCTCTAGCTCTCCATCAATAATGTATAAAACAGTATTAAAATAAATACCCCCATACATTTCAATGGTGCACACCCCTGCCCTTGTCCTATGTCATATTGCACTTGAGCATGGGGATGTGGAGGTCAGCTTCATTGGGGGTGGGGGCATAAGTCTTATTATAATGGGGCTGCAATAGTCTGTGCATACCATACTGCGCAAGTGTCCCTGAATGCAAGGGACAGCCCTCATTTTACCCATAAAAACTGCTTTGCTCCTCATCCATCCCTCATGGGAAGCATGCTGCATACACAGAGGATGTCCTGTAAATTTAGACTTTATGGCAGGGACACCATTTCAGATTTTATCAGGGGTGGGATCCAACAACCAGTGGAGACCAGGTTCTAGTTAGCCCCTAGGTGGCAATCTCTAGAATGTCTGGACCATCTCTAAAAGGTAAACTTTATTTGTTCTTACTGAAAAGTGATATGCAAATCAGAAAAAATTCAAATGCATAAGATTCATCTGTCTATACCCCAGAGCAGTGCATCATGAGCTTAAACCCACCCATTCACTAACCAATTTTTTTCCTGGTTGAAGTTCTGACACCCCCCCCCAAAAAAAAAAAGTTATCCCGATTTCTCTCCCTGACTCCATTCCATTCAATATCCATCCCATATGTGTCATGATTCATGAAGCCACCCAAAGGAGCAGAAAAGTGAAAAGCACTTCAATAGTTCAGTCCTTCCTCATTCCTCAATCCCCCTGTAAAAAAATGATTTACTTTTACTTACCTGGCCTTCTGGCCAAAACCTGCAGCCTGGTCCAGTGTGCCACCAGCCTGGTTTTCAGTCTGCTCTTCCTTCATCCTTCTGCCAGAAGCTGGATGCTAGAACTGAACCATCCCACCTCCCCAATATGGTCCATAGCCAAGTCACCTCACCAACCAAACTCACCCAACCTGAGTTGCTTGCATCGTGCTTGGCTGCTGCCATGGCTGTTGCCACATTGCACTGATCAAGGCCTATGAAGGCCGCCCACACCGCTGTCACCACTGTTCTTAGGTCTAGCTTGCTGCCATGGGGGGGGCTGTGCTGTTTTTTGCAAGACAAGCCTAGTAGAGTAAGTAGGCAGCTTAATCTCAAGTTAGCTTCTAGCTCATGCTCTGCCCCTTCAGCAGCCATAGGAGATGAAGACTCTAGACCAACAAAAATATATCACCACAACACTGCTATTTAGAGTTGGGTGTTCACCAACTCCTCCAAGCTGTAGTGTGCAGCCTGTCTGCTCTGTGGTGGGAAAGACAGTGTCCTACTCACATGACTCATGTGCTGTTGCTTGGCTGGAGCTATTCCATGTCATGTGTGATAGTGCCACTGCTAATACATGGAGAGATTGGACACAATACAGACACAGTCGAGTCAGGAGTTCACCTGCAGTGTTAGAGCACACAGACCATGGGGGCATTTATTGTGCAAAAGATTAAATCCAAATTTAATATCATATTTGCCACACTATAAAAACAGCCCAGGCACAAATGCTGGGGAGGGGGGCAAATGCTCCCCTCTGCCTTACCTAAATGTCACCCCTGTTTTATGGCAGAAATTCATTCTCAGGTGCTAACATCGGAACAAGTAAATACAATGGTTTCCACTCTGTTCTGAGGTAATGTATTTCTATGTTTCAGGATATATCCTGATTGTAGCGAGGGTTAATGTGCCTCATTGGCACTCATTTTGAGTGTCCATGTCCCCCATTTCAGTGACGAAATGTGAGATATGGTACATGCTTCCAAGACCCTACTCAGTACAAAGAGTGCTGAGCATGGCCATAGCGTATATGCTCCATACAGAATGAAAAAGGGAAAGTAAGCGAGCTGCAACAGTTATAGAACAACACATTTGTAGCATTAAACGTGCACAAGGGGATTTGCATGGCCAAATCAAAAAGGATAGGCTTCACAACATAAGAGGCTTCTCATTGCACATCTGGAATGGGGGATGTTTACAAATTAATGACAATTTAATGACAAAAATCAAAAGCCATTAAACAACTTGGAAAACAATCAGAATTAAGGAGTTTACCTATTTTTTTGATGGGAAATCAATGAAAAAATGTATTTTAATTCCTCCAAATGCTAGTATGAGAAATAGAAACTGATGTTTTTTTCTAGATGTGATTTGCATCAGCTTGGTTGTTATACATATGGCAAGCATGCAGCATGTGAACCTAATGTGATTTTTAAATGATTTTCACACCAGCTTAACTGCTGCACTCATGCCAACCGAGCAACACGCAAACCTGATGTGATTTTTAGATGTTTGCACCAACTTACCTGCTGCACACATGTCAAGCTTGCAGCATGCAAACCTAATTTGCCTTTTAGACCTAGTTCGCTTAGGTTCACTTTGTGCATGCAGATCACATGCAAACATTGCACAATTAAGCATGTGGCATGCATTCTGCATGTACACAGCACACTTATATTTCTGAAAGGGCTTACAGAGAGAAGAATAGAAGAACAAACAGTGATTATCGGGCATCACACCGGGTGCAGGAATTCTGTACTAAATAAAACTAAAACTATAAACCTAATAGGGAGAAGCACACAAATCACTGGCTGACCTGTGAGACTGAGGCTTCACCCAATAGAATCCATAACTTCTGTTGTGCACTGAGAAAAGCCTTCACAGAGCAGGGTGGTCCTTTTTTCAGGCAGGTACATGGTAGTGTTGCTTCAAAATCTTGTTCATTTCCACCATGGCACCAGCCGGTAGAGGCAGAACAAAATTAACTTTTAGAGTTCTGCATAGGTAATTAGCCTGAAAGGGGGTAGGATAGCTGTTATGGTTGTCAGGGTGTGTGTGTGTGTGGGGGGGCTACTATGGTTAGTCCACTCACACTAATCCTGGAGTACAGTTAGGGAGTATGTCAATGAGGGAGGAATTGCGCACACATTCCTCAAAGGTGGCCATGCCTCTGTGCCCCAAAGGACCAGGAAGACATGATGTCTCTTGCAGGAGGGAAGTTAAGTAACATGTCATAGTTCTTAGTTGTCAGTCCGATAGCTACCAGTCCATATACTTAATTCCCTACTGGGTGGAGGGTACAGTATATGGGATGGTGAAGGGGAGTGGAAGAAGATCTCATAATTGAGAGAGCTGCTTCTGTTGATTGAACAAGTGGCAGGCTGCTATGATAAACCTATGTTAAAGTTTTTGAAGAAGGACCTGGTTTGTTCAAAAGTTAGAGCACTTTGTTCTGTTTTTGTTGTAACATCTATGTTGGTTCAATAAAAGGTGTCAAATCATTTGCTTCTGGATCTATAATAAACCTAGAGAATAAATGAAAACAACTGAAGACCTATTTCAGAGGTAAGGAGGGGGTGCCTCACAGATGCTGTCAGTAGATTGTCTCTAAGACATGCCCCCTGCCCTGGCCACTCAATACTCCTGATCAGGGGCAAGGACCAGTGTTAACTGACATGTCTTTCATGGTCCTGCATGTCTACAGGGGTATTATCACATATGCATTAGAATACAGATTGCCAGTCAGGTTGGGCTTAGTCATGTGAGCTGTTCTCAAGGGTGGTCATGCCCCAGGGTCCCCACTTACTGAGATTTGAAGTTGTGAAGGCTGCCATTTCTTTGCCTGACCTATAAAGTGGTGAATACCTTATACACAGTAGCCAGTTGCAGTCACCCCTGCCCCATGATGGCTGCATGTCATTTTGATGCCATAATTATTGTAATATGATTTCTACCTATTTTCAGCACTCATGTGATCTAGTAGGAACAGTATGCTGGGAGCACCCATATCTCACACCACACTGAAGTCAGCTCACCAAGGTATGGAGGACAGAGTGAAGAGCCAGATCTAGGCACAACTTTTAGTGCTGCCAGGCATAATCCTGGAATTTGGCATTGCTTTGAAAAGGCTGTTATTTTCCAGTGTTGTCTTGTGCTTCTGTGTTAGAGTGCCATTCCATCTTTTTATATGGGTGGTGGTTTCTCAAACAGGGCTCTGCACTAACTTACGTTTTAGCCCTGTGTATCTATTTGGTGTCTCTGGTGCCAGTATCAGTCTTCCATGGCTCAGGATCTGAGTACTGGGGCCAGATGATTATCACTGCTGGTTCATCATGTCATTGTGCATCATTTCCAGGGAGACCTCCTTAGCTGGCACATATTGCACATATGGTATAGGATTCTTCACACACATCCAGAAACAGGGTCATATGGAATATTTTGCATCTCATGCATTAGGCCAGTAGTATCCAGAAGTGAGTTTATGGCACAGGATAGGGTGGTGTAGAATGGAATGGTCATCTCTTCACATTTAATGTGTCTCACTATATGAAGGGGGGCTGTAACCAAATGTGACCTGCCAGCAAGTGCATTGTCGGATAAACCATGGGAATGAGGGGGGGAGGGCATGTGGAAGAGAGGATCACATACACTTTTTGACCCACGGTGCCCATTCTATGAGTAAGGGTGCTGTTCAGCTGTGGAGAGTTAGCACCCGTGTGATCTCCCTCAAAGTAGTGGTAGCTCTTAGTATGGAGCTTGCAAACTGTTTCCCCTCATCGGCCCCAGTTAACTGCAGTCACCAGCTATTGAAGTGCACAACATGCAATCTCTGGCCTCATGTTTATCCACTCAAGTGCTGGTATATTGTCTCTAGATGCCAGGAGGCCACTTGCTAGGTCCCAAGGGGAAGAGGAGACAGAAACACAAGGGAGGGGTGGATGAATGAGAGGATGCTATAGCACTATTCTGTACCTGTGAATTCCACGTCTTGCAAGGGCTGAATGGAGAATTATATCTAAAGCTTGGGACATCTGGCAGGGCACAGCCTATGGGGGTTGGGTTATATATCTGGATCTAGACCTTACATAATAATACATTTAGTATACAACAAAGGATGGCACAGCATTTTCACTACCGATAGATTACCTGACAATTAGTTTTGTTTTTAGATATTTTCCGTATCACCAGTGGAGTTCACCTGTATTTTATGGGCATGCAGGCACAAAAGGAGACCAGCAGGCACCATGACACTTAAGTTCATAGAAGCTAGGCTATATTTTACAGATGGAATTCATGTGGTCACTGTGGCTATCTTTTGTCACATCTTTCAACAGTGCGTATGGGTTGGGCTGTTGTTAAGTCATCTCTGCCCAGGATAAGTTTGAGTTCATCTTTTTTTATGATGTGTTGGCTGGTTAGTAGCTGATGCCAGAGCAGCTGTTGATGGAAACTCTGGCTGACCCCCTCTGACAATCTTAGCTAAGTAATGGAAGCAGAGTTCTCTCTGGAGGGTGACTCTGTTGATGAGGAGTCCATCTTTGATGCCATGGATCCTCTGCTCTTGAGTCTATGTTTCAGTCAACTGGAGGGGGTGCCGGGATGCCCACTTGTGAGCTTGCATCCCCTAGATTTTTTTTCTGCCACTGTTTTGGTGAGACATGACTGGTGGAAGGAGCCAGAAAAGAAAAGGGGGTGTCCATGCTACAGGTGTCTGGGTCCTGGTTGCCATTCCGTTTATTTGTTGGTGTTGGCAGGCTGTGACATAGTATGTCTGGGTGTAACCCCCAGGATCACTGGATAAATGATAAAGGCTTCTAGATGGCTCCTGAACTACTAATGAAAAATTCTGCTTTTCTCCACCATAAGGGTATATGGATACCCCATTAGACATAGATACATAGATACATAGACAGTGTCGGCAGATAAGGGCCTATGGCCCACCTAGTCTGCCCATTTGAGCTTGTAAGTTCAGTTTGTTTTCCTAGAAGTCTATTTCCCCTTACCCCTGACCTCTAGAATTCCTTTATGTCTATCCCATGCATTCTTAAATCCCGTGATTGTTTCAGCCCCCACCACTTCCTCTGGCAGGGTGTTCCACTTGTCCACCACCCGTTCTGTGAAGAAATTCTTTCTCATGTTTCCTCTGAATCGTCCTCCCTCCAACTTCATCCCATGCCTCTAGTCCTGAAACATCTTTTTCGCTTAAAATAGTGTTTTCCTGCACCCTGTTCCTCCCTGTAAGATACTTGTATGTCTCTATCATATCTCCTCTCTCCTCCTCTCCTCCAGGGAGTACATGTTCAGTTCCTTCAACCTGTCTTCATAGGATTTGTGATGCAACCCATGCACCATCTTTGTTGCCCTCCTCTGAACCTTCTCTACCCTGTCTATGTCCTACGAGGTATGGTCTCCAGAACTGTACACTGTACTCCAGGTGGGGCCTCACTAGTGTCTTGTATAGCGGAATTATGACCTCCCTTTTCCTGCTGGTGATGCCCTGCCTATACATCCCAGCATCCTATTTGCTTTACCTGATGCCTTGTCACACTGTTTCCTCACTCTTGAGGTCATCAGAGATGACAACCCCAAGATCCCTTTCCTGCTTGGTGCATGCTATATCCTCACCCCCAACTGATATATTGTGCCAGGGTTTTTGTGCCCCATATGCATTATCTTGCACTTCTTTGCATTGAATTTCAACTGCCAAACCCTTGACCATTCTTCAAGTTTCTGCAGGTCCTTCTCATTCTGTCTACACCCTCTGGTGTGTCTACTCTGTTACAGAGCTTTGTGTCATCAGCAACAGTGAAATTCTGCCTTCTATATCCTGTGCAATGTCACTATGAAGATGTTGAATAGGACCGTCCCAGCACTGATCCCTGTGGTACCCCACTGGTCACTCTTCCTCTGTGGAGTGACAGCCATTTACCACCACCCTCTGTCTCCTGCCACCCAGCCAGTTACCTACCCACCACACTACTGTCCTGCCCACACCCATATTCCCAGTTTGTGTAATAGTCTTCTATGTGGCACAGTGTCAAAGGCCTTGCTGAAGTCCAGATAGGCCATGTCCACTGCCCTCCCCTGATCCACCTCCCTAGTCACCCAGTCAAAAAATTCAATGAGGTTGGTCTGACATGACCTCCCCCTGGTGAAACCATGCTGCCTTGGGTCCTGTAGTCCATTGACAACCAGATGTTCCACCAATCTCTCCTTCAGTAGTGCTTCCATGATCTTCCCCACTACCGAGGTGAGGCTGACTGGTCTGTAGTTCCTGCTTCCTCTTTGTTCCCACTTTGTATAAGGGGACTACATCTGCTGTCCTCCAGTCTTTGGGTACCTCCCCTGTTTCCAGTGATTGGCTGAACAGGATAGCCAGAGGTTCAGCCACCACCTCTCTTAGTTCTTTAAGGACCCTGGGGTGCACCCCATCTGGCCCCATTGCTTTGTCAACTCTTATTACTTCCAGTTCCTTCAGGACCCTTTCTCGTGTAAAGGACTTGGTCCATTTCTGCACCATTCTCACCCTTGTACTCACTTCAGACCCATTACCCCCTCTTCCTTAGTAAAGACTGAGCAGAAATACCTGTTCAATATGTGTCAGCTTTACTGTTGTCATCCTCCACGCTGCTCCCATCCTCCCCCTTCAGTCTAACTATCCTCCCTTTGTCCTTCTTTTCACTTATGTACCTGTAAAGGTTTTGTCCCCTTTAACCACTGATTTTGCAATGTGTTCTTCTGTCTGAGCTTTGGCTTCCCTTACTGACTTCCTGCCTCCTTTGTTTCTCCTGGTACTTCTCCCTATCCCCTTCTGCCTGTGTCTTTTTGTATTGCCTGAATGCAGTCTTTTGGCTTTCACTTTCTTTGCTACCTCTTTGGAAAACCATAATGGTCTCCTCTTCTTTTCCTCTTGCTAACCTGCTTAATGCATAATTCTGTTGTTCTTATAATCCCCATTTTAAATACTGCCCACTGTTCCTCAATCCTGATTCCTGTCCCATTCCCCTTAATGCCTCTTTTCAAGCATCTCCCATTTTCCCAAAGTCTGCCCCCTAAAATCCAGGATACGTGTTTTTGTGTGGTTTGGTTCTGCTCTTTCTGTGATTTCAAACCACAATGACTGGTGGTCACTGTTACCCAGGTGCTCCCCACTGTTACCCCATCACACTGTCCCTGTTTGTGAGCACAAGGTCCAGTATTGCCTTCTGCCGAGTTGGTTCCATGACCAGTTGCTTGAGGAAGGCACCCTGAAGGGAGTCCAGGATAAATCTACTCCTAGTTGATGCTGCTGCTGGGATGCTCCAGTCCACATCTGGTATATTGAAGTCTCCAACCAGTACTACCTCACCCTTGTCAGCCATCCTTTGGATGGCTAGCATCAGCTCCCTATCTGTTTCTTCTTCCTGGGCTGGTGGTCTATAGACCACACCTGTGCGGATGGCTGGCCCCATTTTCCTTTCCAGTTTAACCCACAGTATCTCTCCCCCATTTTGTTCCTCCTGGATCTGTGTGGCCCTTATGTCATTTTCACATACAGTGCCACTCCTCCTCCCTTCCTGCCTGCTCTGTCTCTTCTGAATATGTTGTAGCCAGGTATGGCCATCTCCCAGTCATGGTTATCATTACACCAGGTTTCAGTGATGGCCACAATGTCCAGGTCTGACTGTACCATGACAGCCTCAGATCTTCCATCTTGTTGCTAAGGCTCCTGGCATTTGCACACATGGCTTTCCATGATTTGACCTCCCTAGACTGCTTCACTGTTCTACTCCAGCCCCTTCCTTGGTTGTCATTTATCCCTGGTTCTCCTTGCTGTCTGCCCTTCTGCTGAATTTTGCCCCTTTTCTGCTTATCCACCTTTTGGACACTAATCTCCAACTTTTGCACACTGCTTTGCAGAGATAGCCACTCCTCTGGTTCACTGGTTCCATTACTAGCTGTGGAGGGTGAGCAACTAGGTACCATCCTTGCTGGCCTGCCACCCCCCTTTGCTAGTTTAAATGCTTGTCAATGTAGCATTTAAACTTATCATTGAGTGCTTGGATTCCTCAGGATGGATGCAGGCCGTCAGGCTTGAACAAACCTCCATCCCTCCAGATGGGTCCCCAGTCACCAATGGATCAAACCCTTCCTCACAGCACCAGTTCTTCAACCATGAGTTAAAGTTCCTGGTGCATGCACTCCTATGCTCTCCTTGCCTCTCACAGGTAGTACTTCTGAGAAAGTGACAGAAGTAGCTACTTGCTTAAGACCCTCCCAGTTTCCTAAACTCTTCCTGAACTTCCTTTGGCTCCCCATTTGCCAAGTCATTAGTACCTAGGTGGATAATGACATCAGCTCACCCTCCTGTCTTGCCTTCCCAGTGATCCCCAGTATCTTCCTTCCATCCCTCCATGCCGTGGCACCTGGTAGGCACCTCACCTCCCTGTCCTCCCCTCCTGTGTTCCTAGCTGGATCCCTCTTATGATGGAGTCCCCACCAGGATTCGCTTCCTCCTCCTCTGGGGTCCACTGCTTTCCCCACTGAGGGTCACCTCCTTGCCTAACCTCCACATCCTTTCCTTCCACTTCCCTGGGTACCTCTATTTGGTTGTCCTCATTTGCCAGTGTGGCATATGAGTTCTTGAGAGGAATAGGATCTGGGATGTGCCTCTGCCTGACTGCTCTAACCCTCCTGAGCCCACTGTCATCCAAGTGCTCTCGTTCTCGGCATCCTTTGAGGCAGCTGCATTGGACTGGGTGGTTCCTGGACAGGGTGATGGTACTCTGACCCAGTTTACTTCCGCTCTGAGTCTGGCTACCTCATCCCTCAGTCCCGAGAGATGCATGCAGATAGGGCAGCACCTCAGTGTCCAGAAGGTCTGCCTGAATATGGCTGCCCCACAGCCACTACATTGCACCACTCCCACATTATACTGCAATTCCACTACTTATCTGCTACTGAAGCTCTTAGTTCTCTTTTTATTTATTTACAGTATTAAAATCCTGTAACTGATCCTCAGATATATATTTTTTAAGGAAAAAGAAACCAATAAATAAATAAATGAGTCAAAACACTTGTCGTGCTGAGGGTAGTCTTCTTCCCCCTTATGCCCCTCCTACTTCACACCTCTTACTATACCCTGTGTTTAGCTCCTGTCAATCAGATTTATCAGGGCATACAATTAACACCCTTCACCCAGCTACAGGACAGTCAGACAAGCCTAGATAAAATTTGCAGCAATTAAAGACAGCACAGAATTACACCACCACTATTTTTTTAAATTTTCAACAGCCCAAAAACAATTATAAGTAAAGACAACACAGAAAGAAAGTATAGTGTCACTACAAGCCTACAATCTTAGTTTAAAAGAAAAATACCAGTTACCAGTTACTCTGAAGCACTGAATTGAATATGTTTCCTTCCTTCACCTTCTGGCTTCTTCTGTACACCCATTGTGTACTTGACTCCCACTTGTTGTTTGGCACAACAGACAACAGCGAAAGCTATTCTCTTTCTGTTGAGCTTAACTGAATAGTCCTTGTTTATTGAAATACAGTGCCTATGCCAGTGGAGTGTCCCTTTCTCCCTGCCTAACTGCAGAATTTTTTCTTTGGTGGAATACTGCAGAAAAAAGGGCTAGGATCAGCCTGGGTTTTTCTCCTGTCTTAGGACTTGGTGCTAGAGTCCTGTGAGTCCTCTGTAATTCAAGTGGGTAACACTTCAGATGAGGTAGTTTAGTTAGTAGATGTTGCATAAAGTGCTCAGTCTGCTTCCCCAAGCCCCCTCTAACACTCCAATTATTTTCAAGTTTTGCCTTAATTCCCTACACTCCAGTTCATTGATTTTCTCTCAGAGGAGAACGATTTCAGTTTTGGAGATATGAATTTCATTTTCTCTTTTGTTCCCCTGTCTGTTCAGGTGCCTCAGGTTGCCTTCATTATTAAAAACCCTGAGCTGCAAGTTTTCCATTTCTTGCTCCAGGTTGGTTATCATGGTCTTGAGACCTGAGACTTCCTAGAGAATTTTTCAGACATTAGTTTGATGAACTGGTCCACTGTGATTGCCATGACATCCATTCTTCTGGCCATTGCTGTGCCCGGTGTCAACTTCTTTTGACGATCTGACCCAAAAATCTCCAAATTTCATTCAAAAAGTGGCTCATTCCATTTTAGGAGAATAAAATAAAAGGAAATAAGGTGTTTACCACTGTATTTGAGCATTCTGAAGTTAAAATTATTTTTTGTGGTATTCCTAGCCAAGGAGATGAAGCATCAAGTGGCCATCGTACTTGTCACCAAATCAGAAGTCCTAAATAGCACTTCTTATTGTGTAAGTGCAATAGCACACTCCAGGCCTGCAGATCATCCTGGAGTAGTCTTGCCACTGTTGCTAGGTGCTCAACCCAATCTTAGATTTTCAATAGCGATGTATTTATTTATTTATTTTAATTTTTATTTATTTAGTTTTTGTTGACCGGGTAAGTGCACTAGACAAATCCTGCCTATTTTCAGGCACGACCCGGGGAGGTAGCTACAGATGAATGCCAACTAACCTTGAACCAGGTTAAGCTGTTGGTAGTATTTTTTTAGTGAATGAGGGAAATTTGGCCAGGACACCGGGTAAATTCCCCTACTCTTGGCCAGTAGGGAAACTTGCTGACTGTCAGGATGGAGGGCTCAGTTGCTGAGCAGCCTTCATTACAGCAGGATGTGCTGCAGGCCATGGGGCCTACTACTGTTTCCATTTCTGAGAATCTGGAGTCAGAAATTTTTTTTTAAGTGCCCTCGGAGCAGGGCTTATATGCCAAAACAGAAGAATTAATGGATGTTTCAGCCCTGCAAACAAGTAAGGTTTCGCGTTTCTTGCCAACTTCAGATTTTACTGCAGAACTCCACACGGATTTGACTGCCTGTCCTTCGATGCAGTCTTTGCCTCCTGACAAGCAGCAGAATGCGGAAGCATCATGACAGGTATCCGTGACAGCTGAGGGATTGCAGACTGACAGCGAGGTCGTCACACCGCAGACTCCTGAAACTAACCTGCAAGTTAATGCAGCGACAGCTACAACACTGCAATCTTTTTGCCCAGGAAAGTCTGTCACAGGTACTGTTTATACTTCCTCTGTCTCAGACCAACAGCATGTTACAGTCTTTTCTTTCGCTGCTAAACAGCGGGCATTTAAAAATTTATCTAAAACTGCTTCTGAGCAGAAGCACTCATGGGCTGACCAGGTAGAAGAGGCTGACGCTTCATGGTCAGTCAGTAAAGCCTTGACATTGGCAGGCTGGGCACAGCTCCCGGATTCTGGTAAATGGATTTCTGTTTTTTCCCCAATTGTTATTCCATGGGTTCAAATGAAGGGTAAAGACCTGCATGCTACATCTTCACTGGCTATAAAACCTACTACCTTCGTACCTCCAGGCACGGTTGGTCAGGCCCACCCTATGGAGGCCCAACCTTTGGACACTGCAAATTCACCTCTAGCACTTCCTCCTGAACTGTCTTTCACAAAGAACCCACAACCTGGATTTAAACTACAGGGAGTTTTAATTTTTACTGAGGAACTTCCTCCTCGGCTGGTGCCCTCTTCATCTATGGAGCGAATTGATGACCAGGCCTCTGAGGAAGCCCCTGCAGGCCCATCATCAGGACCTGTACCTGGCCTAGAACACACTGCACCATGCTCTTATGCTTCATTTTTTTGTTCTTCTAACTTTTCAGCTAAAAGGCATAATGCAGTTCGTTTTGTTCATAAAGGAGGGATGGATGTTTTTCCTGATAGGAAATTTGTAGCGAAAGCATTGTTAAAGCATAGTTTGCAGTTTACATCAGCTGAAATGTATGCCTTGATACATATTTCAGGGGAGAAGATTTTTGATGTTAGCTTTGAGTTAAACAGTGGGCTAGACAAATTTTGGGCTAACCATCACAAAGTTCGACAAACTCCTTTATGGTCCCCTTTTGATGTTTTTCCACTTACTAAATCTGCTCATAAAACTGTTATTGTTCTTAGAAGTGAGGGGGTGAGTTTTACTGATCTCATTTATTGGTTGAAACAAAGATGCATGATATTGGGACACCCAGAAGTGATATTTGATTCTGAGGATATCTGGACGGGGGTTGGAGAATCAGGGTAATATTACGCTCTGCAGGGCATGGCCTACAGCACCTTCTGAACTGTGTTTTCTTGGGGCAGGATAGAGGGGTTCTTTTTTATGCAGAACAACCCAAATCCTGCTATAGATGTGGGAAATCAGGTAACATCAGTAGTGCCTGTGACCGTTTGCATTGTTCCCTTTACCATTCCTTGGAGCATGTGAGTGAACGCTGTAGAAATATAGCAGTCTGTTCCTTATGTAGTGCACTCGGGCATTCTTATGCCACTTGTCCTGAGGCAGTTCATCGGCAATCAGACCCACATGATTCTGAGGACCAAAAGCTGCTGATTCCTATTGCGCAGCATTCCTGAGCCACTCACTCTAAAGTATCTACACCACTTTCAGTTCCCCCTCCTTCGGTATGTCCTAGTTCAGAGCCTTCTGTTGTTGTTCCGGAGTGTTTGGATACTGCTTCTCCCCCCCCTTTATATATCTCCACTGAAGTTTTATTAAGTGACCCTTTACCTCAGGTATCAACTCTTCTCAATGCCCAGTCCATGCCCCTTCCCCTCCAGCTTCCTCAAGATGTACCTTTTCATGCAAGAGAAACGAGGCGTAAGTCCTATGCTACTCAACCAGCCTCAAAAGTTCCTAAATCAGTTAGTACTCCTACAACTAACCATTTCCATGCCGTTCTCCTTACTCAAGATGTATCCAATGCAGAATCTGAATCCTCCCAACCAGGGGCAGATCCCTTAAAAAAACCCTTGGAAGTGGAGTCTGTAGGGGAACAACTCTCAATTTTCCCACTTATAACCATCTCCCCAGTTACCAAGAAAGGGAAGAAAAATAAATGTAAGACCCCATGAAATTGCTTTCCCATTATCTGAATGCTTCCTTCCGTAACTTTCTGTTCACTTAATGTGAATAGAATCAAAAACCAGTTACGAAAGTCTGCATTATTTTCTTTTCTGAAGTCCTTACATTGTAACGTGTTCTTTTTACAGGATACATGATTATATACAGTCACTGAGATCTCTAGTGCTTCAAAATGGTGGCATACATGACCTATTGGTCATTAGGACTGGAACCATGTAGTGGGGTAGCAATACATTTTCATGAGCTTGACGTGAAGGTTTTGAAATTAATTGATCTGATCCCGGGTCGGGTATTAATTTTGGATATCATACTTCATGGGGTGTGTTTTAGATTCATTAATACATATGCACCTCAAACTAAAGCAACGAGGGTTGATTTGTTTCTGCTTATACAACCATATTTGCATATCTCCTTTCATGTTATTTGGGGGGGTGATTTTAATTGTGGTTTATCTAATAAGGATAAGGGGATAAAAACCATTAAAGTTTTTTGTGATATGTCCTGTCTGGCTAAGGTTGTTCAGACTGCGAGTTTAGTTGATGCATATGCTCGATTGCATGAGACTACTGTTCCTACCTTTCATAAAGGAGCCTTGGCCACCAGGATATATTTCTTTTTTATTAATAAAACCTTGCCACTGAATTTGGTGTGGGTTACCCCAGTGGAATTCTCTGACCATTGTGCCCTATGCATAACAGTTGGGTCTACAGTCACATTCTCCTTTGGTAGGGGCCTCTGGAGACTTAACTCACAGCTGTTGTTACATTAGGACATTTTGCAACATTTGCAATACTTTGTACAAGCCAGAAAGTCTTTATATGAGATGTATGCCCTTTTATGGTGGGTAGATACTAAAGCAGATGCTATTTCACTATTAAAATTCTTTGGGAAATCTCAGCGTGAAACAGCCTATTTTTCTTATTTAAAACTTAGAAAGCAGATGCAGAAAATAATGTCTATGGCCCAGACCGCTAGACATGACTTTTCATCTCAATTAAAAATACTTAAGGAGAAAATGGTACCCTTTCATAAGCATCAATCAGCAGTTTTACACTTTCAACAGAAATTTGGTAAGCAGGGCCATTTTGCTACTATTTGTCCCTTTCTTGGTAGTAAAGAAAGGGTGGGGAAAAAGGTTTTTGTCAGTTTTATAGGGCAAGATGGTCAGGAGAAGGTTTCACAACATGATATGATGCCAGAGGTGACGTCATACACGGCTTCACTTTTTAAAGAACAGCCTATTGATTTAGTTTCTGCTCGGGCTTATCTATATCATGTAGATGTTCCTGACTGTACTTCATCTATACTATCCAGCTAAGTGAGTCCCCTTACACCCCATGAAGTTTTTACTGCCATTCATTCCCTTTCTCATAATAAAGCACCAGGGAAAGATGGTTTAACTGCAGAGTTTTATAAACTAATCAGTACTGTGTTGTCACAGGAACTTGCTAATGTTTATAATGATTTATTAATGAATTCTGAATTCCCTTTAGAGATGATGGGTGGAATTTTAATTTTCTTACATAAGACAGGTGACAAGAAACTCCTTTCTAATTGGAAACCAATTTGTTTATTAAATGTTGACCTAAAAATTTAGATGAAAATTTTGAATACACGTCTTTTGGCAGTATCTCAACATTTAATTTCCCCAGCATAGTCCTGTGTGATCCCAAACAGATTCATCATTGATCAGTTGCTTTTTTTACTTGAACTTTTTGATAGATCCCATATGGTTGGACTACCTGGGTTTGTTTTGCCCTTAGACCAAAAAGGAGCCTTTGATTCTGTGAATCATGATTTTTTATGGCTCACTTTACAGCATTATGGTATTCCTTCTATTTTTATTTCTTGGTTGCAAAAACTTTATAAGTTCACTACAGTATCCCAATTGGTTAATGGATATCTCGGGCCTATGCTTCCGGTAAAAAGGGGAGTCAGGTAGGGTTGTCCAGTTAGCCCTTTAATATATGTTTTTAGTATAGATCCGTTATTACATACTTTGAATAAATTAATATCTCCTATTACAGTCCCAAGAGTGTTAATTCCTTTTTCAGCCTTTGCCTATGCAGATGATATTTGTATCTGTACTTCTACTGTTTCTTCCATCCACACGGTTGTTAAAATGTGTGATTTCTTTGGCTCCCTTTCTGGTACATCTTTAAATAAAAACAAATGCCTTGGGTATGATTTGGGTGGAGGTATCCTTGCCCGGGCTCATGTATTTGATATTTGTTTTACATTCAACCCCATAAGAATTTTGGGAATTGTTTTCAGTTCCCCTACCCCAGCTCTCTACAACTGGGATATACAACTTGAAAAAGGTAGAATTATGGTGCAGAATTAGAATAAATGGCAGTTTTCCAAGTTTAAATGTATCTATATGATACAAATGTATTTACTACCTCTGTTCTCATTTTTAAGTAATATTTTCCCCACATTTAGTATTTTTTTTCAGGCTGTCTGAGGGAGTTGCCTCAATACTATCAAAAGTAATATTCTTTATTTGCCTGTATCTCAGGGTGGTTTGAATATGATAAATCCCTTATTGTTTTTTTATTGTCAATTCCTTTTTTCTAATTTCCCACCACTATTAAAACACCTCCCTAAATTATGGACAGGTCTCTTTTGGCAAGCGATAGGGACTTGGTATCAAGACTGGGTGAATGGCCGTTTAGGCCGTCTTCACACAACAGCCATTGTGAGTTCCTATCAGCGTGAGATTTTTCTTAAATTACGACAGTGGAATATACCAAGTGACTGGTTACTCTCTAAACACAAGAAATTTTTATACCAGTCTGTCCTTGATTCACATTTTTCTGAACAAGTTACATTTCTGAAATGTCCTGATGCACAGCTTTTGTCCTTACAGGGTTTAATAGCTAATAAACGTATTCCCCCTAAATTATGGGATGTTACTTGGTTGTGTGGTCACGAGTGGCTTAATGTCAAGGGTAATCAATTTCAGGTGCAGGAATGTACTTGTTCTCATCCTGGTTGTTCTCAAGCACTCGAAACTATGCAGCATTTATACTTTTTATGTCTGTATATTTCTAATTTTTGGGGTTATGTTGCTAACATTTGGAATGAACCAGTATTTGAAAATGTCACTTATGGAATTCTGATTTATGGTTCATAAACTCTGGATTGGAGTAAATGGGATACTAGTACATTGCATGTCCTTTTTGCAGTATTTAAGTGGTTTATTTGGCAAAGTAGGTATCTTTTTACCTTACAGCAGAAGGATCTTTCTTGTATGGAACTTTTGCAGAAAATTCACTCAGAATTGTCTACTATTTATAAATATGAAGCAGGACTATATAACCATGCTCTTTTAAGGATGAATTGGAGGAATTTGCCATGGGTAACAGAAAGTGATGTTCCTGTCACATGAATTCACATTTTTCTTTGTACTTTTGGTTTCCTTTTTGTTCTTTTTCTAGTATGATGTAATAGTGAATTTTGTGTTTATTGTTGTATTGTTTTTCTTTATTATTGGGTTTCTTTTTACACATTTCTTTTCTTTTTCTTTATTAGTCAATCCTTTTTTGTCAACATTGTGAATTAGCATTGTTTTTCCTTATTTTGTTTTGAAGATCTGTTAATAAAAAATTCCCCTTCTCTTTTTGATAAGTGCCATGGGATCCTTAACATCCACCTGAACTACCACCAATCCAGGCAGATGGGACCTCGGTTTAACATCTCATCTGAAAGACGGCACCTCAGAAGTGCAGCACCCCTCTCATGCTGCTCTACAGTGTCAGTACTGGGAAATTGACCCAAGTGTCAGATGTGGGAACTGATCCCACAGTCCTCTGATCTCCCACTCTCAGAGGCGAGTGTGCTACCTACTGAGCCACTGACACTGCTAATAAAGTTCCTTTTATTTAATTCATCTTATGCACATATATATGTATAATCCTTTAAAAGATATTTCTTGTGTTTCCTTTCTTCATTCATATGAGTACAAGTGTGCATTGCCTGCTTTGGTAACTTGGCCCATTGAAATATAAAATTACATTCCAACATTTAAAAACCTTTCTGGTTTCTTTTTCAGGTGGGCAACTTGGGAGTGGGTCCAATGATAGTCAAATGGGTACGAAGTTGGCTAAGTAACAGAACTCAGAGGATGGCAGTAAATGGTATTCACTCAGAGTTACTTTTCAGTGTTATACTCCTATACATGTTGTCTCTGATCATACATTGTAAAAAGTAATGTATTGCATTCTTATTGTTGTACTCTGCTGGGTCACCCCTGAAAACAGGCAGTTTCTGTATAGTGTAACTACCTGGTTAACAAAAATGAAGTAAATAAGAAGGTAAAGAAACCAGCAAGGTGCTACAGGGGTCAGTACTGGGACTGGTCCTCTTCAATGTCTTTATTAGTGACATCGCAGAGGGGATGGAAGGAAAGTTATGCCTGCCAGAATTCTAAAAGAACTAAGGGGAGAACTAGTGACACCACTGACTACCCTTTTTAACAAATCATGGGAGGATGATGTGATACCTGAGGACTGGAGGAGGGTGGATGTAATTCCCGGTCACTAAAGTGGCAGCAAGGCAGAGACAGGAAGCTACAGACCTGTTAGTTTGACATCAGTGGTAGGGAAAATGATGAAATCACTTCTGAAAGAAAGAATTGTTGAGTACCTAGAGGCCAGCAGGGCACAGGACCTAAGGCAGCATGGATTCACAGTGGGAAAGTCATATCAGATGAATCTAATAGATTTCTTTCACTGAGTGACCAAAGTAATAGATCAGGTAGGGGCTGTGGATATGGCCTACCTAGATTTTAGCAAGGCATTTGACACAGTCCCACAAAAAAGATTAATAAACAAGTTAGCCAGCCTGGGAGTGAGTCCCAGGGTGGTAACTTGGGTGAAAAATTGGCTGAACAACAGGATGCAGAGGGTAATAGTAAATGGAGTCCACTCCGAAGAAAAGGGGGTTACTAGCAGGGTACCTCAGGGTTCAGTATTGTGAGCAGTCCTCTTTAATGTCTTTATAGGTGACATTGTAGAGAGACTGGAAGGAAAGTATGCCTCTTTGCAGATGGCACAAAGATCTGCAACACAGTTGATACACAAGGGGAGGTGGAAAGGATGAGAATGGACTTGGCAAGATTGGAAGAATGGTCAAACGTATGGCAGCTTAGATTCAATGCAAAGAAGTGCAAAGTAATGTACCTGGGAAACAAAAACCCAGGGGGAGGTACTAACAACAACAAAAATAGAAAAGGACCTGGAGTCAGTGGCTCAGTAGGTAGCACACTCGCCTCTGAGGCCAGGAGATCAGAGGACTGTGGGTTCAGTTCCCACATCTGGCACATGGGTTAATATCCCAGTACTGACACTGTAGTGCAGCATGAGAGGGGTGCTGCACTTCTGAGGTGCCGTCTTTTGGATGAGATGTTAAACTGAGGTCCCATCTGCTTGGATTGGTGGTAGTTCAGGTGGATGTTAAAGATCCCATGACACTTATCGAAAAGAGTAGGGGAAAGTTTTATTGAGACAAAAATCATACAATAGTACACAAAGCATAATACAAAAAAAAGGAAAAACAGGATAAGTATTATGCAATCATTCAGGTAACTGCAAAATCAGAGTCAGTGATCCAAGGAAGAGCTTTCCAAAGTTCCAAAAGAGTCATATCTGAGTATAGAGTACGTTTATGCTCATAAATTTCTTTTAAATCTTGTACAATCTTTTTTTCGAGCTCCAAATTGGAGCAGTCCTTTTGCTGTAAAGAAAACATGCAATGCACCATCCAAATATTCCATTTAATGCAGACAAAAACAAGGTTCAAAGTGTCCTGGTGCCATTTTGACCACTGGGGAGAAAAAACCCCGTATACAAGATTCAAATAAGTAACCGACTGAAGCAAGGGGGTATCCCATGCCTGTGCCAAAAAGGACCACCAATGTTTGATAAAGGAACAGTCAAAAAATAAATGAGGGATAGTTTCAAGTTCTGTAATACATAATAAGCGAGAACACATTCTATCTTGGGATTGCTTAAGTTTATGATTTGATTTTACATTAATCTTTTCATGGCATGAAAGCCAATGAAAATCCCACATTTTGGCTGGAACCCTCTTACATCTCCACAATAACAAAAGGGAAGGGAGGTGTTGACCAGGACACTTATCAAAGGGTACTGATACAGCACAAACCGTCAGGAGTAAGTTCTTATATAAAACTCTATGTGAATGGTTTAATAACATCTGAACAGACACCTTCCATTGTTTGAGATGTAAAAACATATGTTTTACATAAGTTGGTATACCAACAGTTTGTCTTAACACAGTTAAGGAATTAGTTTCCCATTGATGAAACCAAATCCTGCAAGAGTCATAAAACCAAGGTTCCCACCCCCTTTGGGCATGAATCAACAAAGGCCTAAGGTTTGCAGTGAAAAAAATACAAGAAAAAAATAACAAAGGGTTAACAATACAAACGCCACCCTCAGGGATAGGTAAATAAGTGATATTCCGTTTTATCGGGTTTAACCTACTACCCCAAAGAGCCTGAAAAAGCAGGCTAAAGACAGCAGTTTCTAGCTGTTGTGGAATAGGGAATACATAACTCGGAAAAAGGAAAGTAGAGATCAAATAGTTTTTAATTAAGAAAACATGTTTCTTTTTCCCTATCTGCCCCCGGTTCCAAGAGGCCACCTGAAGTTTACCTTGTTGCAGTTTAACATTCCAGTTAAAAAAATCTGAGTCCTGTGTCCCAAAAAAAATTCTCAAAATGCGAATAGGGCCCTCAACTAAATGTAACGGGCCAATATGGTCCGAGGGGGAGGTTACTGAACCAACCCGAATAACCAGATTTTACTGTAATTTAAAACAGCACCAGAGAAGTTGCCAAAAATAGAGCACTCATGGAGAGAATGAACCATTGAGGCTGCATCAGCTACAAGAAAACAAACATCATCTGCATTTGCGATCGCCTTATAAGGCAAGCATAAGGCACAACTAGAAATAGCCCGAATCTGAGAATTAATATTCAACCGACAGAGCAAAACATCAAGAAAAAATACATATAACAACGGGCTTAAAGGACAGCCCTGACGAACCCCCCTTTTTATGGGGATCATGGGTCCTATCCAACCATTCACTACATGCACAACAGTAGCCGTTCTATAGAAAGCACGAATCCAGCGTACCATAACATCAGGTACATGCAGAAAACGAAGTGCTTCCCATAAAAAATCATGCCTAACCGAATCAAAAGCAGCCTTCTGATCTACGGAGACAAGAAGTCCCGAAACCAGACCTGCATAGCCATGAGAAAATAATTCTCGTAAGAGGATCAAATGATCAGAAATTCTCCTTTGAGGCACAGAACAGGATTGGCCGGGATGCAAAACCACCTCCGCTATCCTCACCAAATGCTTTACAATAATTTTTGTCAAGAGCTTAAAGTCGGTGTTCAACATACATAAAGGTCGCCAATTCTCTAGAGAATGGATATCACCTTTCTGTTTATAAATGTAAATCAAAGTACCCTTAGTAAATTCCAAAGGGAGAGATTCACATGTTAACAGAGAATTAAACACAGATGTAAGTTCTGGGGCCAAATGGTCACCCAGCACCTTATATAAGCCAGCAGGGAGACCATCCAGACCAGGAGTTCTCTGTACAGGTAATGAAGAAATAGCCAATGTCAAATCCTGCTCCATGATAGAAGAACAAGCCTGGTCCTGACATAGCTGTGAGGGAGCTGGGATATCAAGGCCACTATACAAAGTCGCACTGTTACCAGCCACAGCAGGAAGGGGAGAAAAAAGGGCTGTAGTATACTTTGTTACAATATGACAAATCTCAATTTGTGAGGAACATAAGGTCCATTCTGAATTTAGAAGACAAGTCATATTTTTTCGGGTGGTCTGATGGTAATTAGATTCAAAAAGACAAATAACATAACGTGTTCCAACAGTACAGAATTTATGTTGGTAAAAAAGTTGTTGTGATTGCCGTACTTGGAAAGTCAACATATCATTCTGTAAGACTTTTATTTGTTGAGTAAGGTCTTGACCCGTCGTGTACGCTATGGTTAATAATGACTGAAAATGTACCTTCTTCTGCAAATAGTCTAGGTATTCCCTCCTACATTTTAAATGACCTGTAAGTTTTTAAAAAAGTGACCAGATCATGTTTCATGTCTAATCACCACTGAACAGGATCTTCATAACAAATAAAAACAGATTTACGGGCTTGTATGAAGGACAGAAGGGACTGCATAAACATCGGACTCTGCAACAAAGATGTGTTGAATTTACAAATACCTGGACCTTTACGGGAAGAGACAACAGAACCAAAACCAACAGAAAGCAGCTTATGATCAGAAAACTCAACCACTTGAACGTTGGCAGAAATAATTGGAACTGTAGGAGAGGAAAACACATAGTCAATACGGGTGGCTAGTTTACCCTTTTGGAAGGTAGGGGTGTGTTGTGTAGTAAAGGAGAGATAGGAGTCCTTTAAGTGGGTGACTCGAACCAAGTTACCCAATTCGTGGGAATCACAAAACAGTTTCTTTGTAGCAGCAAAGGAGCTCTTATCTTGAAGACTCAGGACACAATTAAAGTCACCAGCAAACAATACCTGAAAGGAAGTGAGCAAATAAGGATGAAGCAAAGTAAATAAAGCTATGCATTCAGTTTTGATTTGAGGGGCATAAATGTTTATCACCCGGTAGGGACAGGACCCAATGACAAAATCTATAATAAGTGCCCTACCAGGGGCTGCATCAAACAATTTTAGCAAATGGAAGTCTGGGATATTAATTAAAATTCCCAGTCCCGAACAAGAGTCCTGACCAATCGACCAAAAAGAAGGACCCAGTAACCAGTCCTGTTGTGCTTGTCGGATCTCATGTGTAGTATGAAGTCTTTTATCCTGTAATAAAATTAAACCCAAAGGCAAAAGCCGTAGAAAGGAAAAAATCAATCTCCTTTTAGCCATACGCTTCATACTATTTACATTAATAGTATGGCAAACAAAGTGAAACATAGCATCAAAAAAAAGGAAAACAGACAAAAAAATACATTTTACAATTTCCTTTTCCCAACCACCTTCTTACCTTTAAGTTTTACTCTGGCCTTTCACTTCTGAGAAAAGCCAGTACCAAGCTGCAACTCAGAGTCAGTGGTACCGTCAGAGAGAGAGAAGAAGCTATGGAGGAAGAGTCCGACTCACCTCCAGCGTCATCAGAAAGGGGTTGGAGAAGTTCAAAAGAATTAGATAAGAGCACTCGGGGGGGGGTTCCGGACCACTCACAGGAGATGGTGCATCCCGAGGGTTATTTCTCAGTGACCTTCTACTTATGACACTTGTAAGCACTCGGGGGGGGCATAGTACTTGGACCTGGGACCGGGTCCTGAACAGGAAAATTAGACTGGGCAAGATCAGGGACAGGAGGAATCTCAAGCAAGGTGTCATCTGTGAAGGAAACTATCTGAGGTACGACCTCAGAGGCTACAACATGCACTGAAGCCTGCAGTAAGGGCTGGGCTGCCTTAGGGGGAGGTACAGCAAAGGTGGTCCGGAGACGGGCCTTCTGCGCCTGTGTAATAATAAAGCGCTGGTCCACTCCACCATCCTGAAATTCCTGGTTATGCGCAGCTCATTTGCAATTTTGAAAGGTGTGCCCCTGTTCGTCACATAGGTTGCATCTACATTCATTCAAACAGTGTGCCCCTATGTGGCCCAATTCCCCACAGCCGTTGCATTTCATTTTATCACATACATTACTAAGATGTGCAGGGTCACCACACCAATAAAAAGCCTTCGGCTGACCCGGGTAGAACAAGATCCCCCTATCTCGGCCTATGAAAAAAGAGTTAGGCAAATGTACAACCCCAGAATCATTAGATCGTAACAAGACTTTAAACTTCCAGCCCCCATTCCAAATGTTCTTGGAATCCAAAATGGCTTCAGGCTGTCCCTGGACGTCACAACACTGTTTCAGCCAATACACAACATCCTCCACCTCTACTCCCTCATTTCGAAACAGAATAGTGATCGTCTTAAAAGTAGATTTAGAAAGAGGAATAGCCTGAAATGGGGTCCATAATGCAGTAGTCCACAGAGAATTATACTTTGACCAAAAACGCTCCAATCCCCTAGATGTTTGGAAACTAATGTCAAACATGGTTTCACCAGAGATATGAATTAATGCATATATTTCATGGGAAAAGAATTTTAAAGAATCCTTTAGAAGCATATGTGCCACATAGATCCGATCAGGTGGCTCATGTAAACCCCCCAGGTATGCCAGGCGAACAGCATTGTGTCTCTTAGCAGCCTGGATTGGAAATTTAAAAAATAAAGAATATGAACGGCTTGGTCCCGATATTTTGGGGGGGGGGTGCTGCAGTGGTAGGGGAGCCAGAGCCTCTATAGAAATAGTAGAAAAAGGAGCCTTGGGTGGAGAACCCTTCAGATAATCCAACACAGGGTTCTGTGTAAACTCCAGTTCATGAGGGAGACACAAGGGGTCAGTAGTGACTTTTGAAGTGCCTAAAGTGCTCTGTTGCTCCGGAAAATCTTCAGGGCGGGGGGACCGTAATGGAGATGGACCCGACTTCCAACTTCCTGGGACAGTACCCTGAACCCAGCCAGCACCTCTCAGCGCCGATTCAACAGTCCAGGTAGGCACTTTAATAATATTGACAGCAGATGATTCTTGTACATGTAGGGAGCTCTGCGAGTTAATGGAAGCAGGTAATGAAAAGAAAACTGAATCCATTTGAACTGCAGGCGGCAGGGGAGCATTTACTGTAGAGAAGTCTTGTCCATATGAGGAACTCTGCGATGTAATGGAAGCAGGTTCTGAGAAGGAAACCAAATCCATTTGTACTGCAGGTGGCAGGGGAGCAAGCAGTAGGGCTTCAGCTACCGACGCACAGGTCAGGTCAGAGCCTGTCACAGCAACAGGCAGGAAAGGAGACAAGTCAGGTAAATCTTCAAGAGCTTCCACCCGAGTGGAAGATGCATCTGTGCTGTCGGTTCTCAGGCGTTGCATATCTCTATGCATTTTCAGTTTTGCACTTGCAAAACGGCGCTCTGCCATTGCAAAACGCCCCCAAATCTCTTGTGCTGTCAAACAGTGATTTTCAGAATCAGATGAAGTAAAAATCCTCCGGCAAGTCGATTGTAGGCACGCAAGTCAGCAAGTCAGTTCCATAAGAAGCAAGCAGAGGGCTAGGTATAGCAGCCTTAGTATGAGCAGCAGAACTTAAAGTTGTAGTAGAAACATCAACAGGCAAAACATCAGTTGTTGGCATCGTGGTCTCCATTCGATCAGAGGTAGAAGCAGAGACCAAATCTCCCACCTCATAGCTCCCTCCTCAGAAGGCAAGGGTGCATCCGCCATCTTGGACAGAGGTTCCCCCTCTGACGAGTAGGGGAATTTCCCCAATGTCCTGGCCAAATTTCCCGCATTCACTAAAAATACCATCAACAGCTTAATCTGGTTCAAGGTCAGTTTATTTATTTATTTATTAGCTTTTGGTAACCGGGTAAGTGCGCTAGGCAACAGACCTGCCTATTTTCAGGCACGACCCGGGAGAGCACAGGACATTGGTTACAATATGCAGAAATGCACAGACATAATATAGGTGTACAGGAGCAAAACAAGATATACATTGGGTAGCACAGTAATAGTTACATAAGGGTACATTTTAGGCATAGATCATAATAAGGATGTAAAATAAAGCAATTAGGGTAACCATAAGACAGCTGAGGACAGTAAAGACATCAAGGTTCATAGCCACCTAGACAAGCATATTGCATGGGAGAAAATTAGTGTAGTACTCAGGGTCAGACCCGACAGCCTGCAGTGGGACAAAGCAAATTAAGAGCATTTGCATTGGCCAGAGGCTAGAAGTGGGTGAACAGTGAGTTTTTGAATTCTCGATGGGAGGCTGAAGTTTTCACCATAAGGGGGAGTGAGTTCCAGAATTTGGGAGCAAAATGGGCAAATGCCTGTTCACCCATTTTTGTCATGCAAGGTCTAGTGGAGAGCATGGGGACAGAGGAAGACCTGAGGGTACGTGTGTGTTAGACAGGAGTCAGGAGGTTGGCAAGATAGACAGGGCAGGGAGGTCTAGACAGGGAGTCGATAAAGCAGCCCAGGGAGTAGGCTTAAATATCCTTAGGTGACAGCCAATTTAAGCCAGCATAAAGGAGACAATGATGGGTAAGACGTGGGGAAGTTAAGGCAAATCTACAGATGTTGTTGTTGTAGACAGTGTCCCATTTGTGGATTGTAGCAGAGTTTGCAGCAAAGAGGAGGGGCAGAGCATATTGGAGCTGGGGTAAGAGAATACCTCTCGCAACAGAAAGCCTAGCTGAAGGAGTGAGGGAGTGGCGCACGCGATAAGCTCCGCCAATTTTAGCATTGACGGCACGGCACACCATATTGACATGTTGAGACAGGTCAAGTGTGGGATCCAAAGTGACCCCAAGGTACTTGAAGGACTCAGTGTTTAAGATGAGGGAGCCATCAAGCCATTGAACCGGAGCCTGTTCGCAGGGGCAGACAGTTTCTTATAGGATCTGAATAGCATAGCACAGGTTTTTTCTCGGTTCAGGACTTGGTGGTTGCTAGAGAGCCAGGTCTGCAGGAATTGGAAGTCATTAGTGAGAGTGGAGTTGATGGCAGCAACCGATTTTGACCCAGAGTAGAGAACAAGGTCATCTGCATACATAAGAGTGCAGCTATGCTGGGACATGGTGGGAATATCATTTAGGAAGAGGGAGAAGAGTAGAGTTCCAAGAGTGGATCCCTGGGGAACTCCACGGGAGATGTTTAGGGGGGAGGAAAGGGCCTTGTGAAATGCTACTGCCTGAGTCCGATTGTCAAGATAGCTATGGAACCAGGAGAGGGCTTGGTCAGATGCTCCAATGGATTGGAGTTTCATTAGCATGAGAGGATGGTGTACCATGTTGAAGGCTTTAGACAGGTCGATAAAGACGGCCCCAGTGAGTAGGCCACGGTCCATATTATTTCTGATGTCATTTGTAAGTTGTGTAAGTGCAGAAGTGGTACTGTGACCGGGCCGGAAACCATGTTGGCACAGGGCTTGAAGATTAAACATGTCAAGGTGAGCAGCAAGCTGGTGGTGGACTATTTTTTCAAGCAGCTTACTGAGAGTGGGCAGAAGAGATATAGGGCGGTAGTTGGACATGAGTTTGACATCGCCCTTTTTGTGTATAGGGATGGTTCTGGCAGTTTTCCAGGTGGATGGGACAGTCGATGTACGAATCGAGAGGTTAAAAAGCTAGGTGATAGGTCTGGTCAGCCAAGGTGCATACTGCTTAAGTATGCAAGGATGGATGCCCTCAGGCCCTTGACCCCAGCGTGCCAGAAGGAGTTAAGTAGCTTGCGAACTTCAAGGTATGTGGTTGGAGCCAGAATGAAAGGGAGGGGTGGAGGGCGAGGGAGGAGAAGAGGGACAGTCAGGTTGTGGGCTAGTTAGAGTAGCGACTGGTGGAGAAGAAAAAAGGGTATTGAAGGCATTGGCAATGGTGTCATGGTTGGTGCAGTGAACACCTTGAATGTTCATGTCAGCTGGATTCTGTTGCTTGTTGTTGCCGAGAATGTCCTTAATTTTGGACCAGTACCTGCGCGGATTTGTAGAGGATGTTATTAGTAGGTTCCTATAGTAGGTGCTTTTGGCAATACTGCAGTTGGCATTCATCTGTATCCCCCTCCCCCAGGTTGTGCCTGAAAATAGGCAGGATTTGTCTAGTGCACTTACCCAGTCAACAAAAACTAAATAAATAAAATAAATATCAGATTAACTAAAGGTAGGCAAGCACTTTGAGAAGACAGTAAGGAGGGCTGGTGGATGTTGGAATGCATAGGGAGATGCATCAGCAGTAGAAAACATGAAGTTGTTATCCCTCTGTACAGAAAGTTGGTGAGACCCCATCTTGAGTACTCTGTGTAGTTCCAGAGAACCCATCTCCGCAAGGACATAGACAGAATGGAGGCAGTCCAGAGGAGGGCAACTAAAATGGTGCAGGGTCTGCACCAGAAGCCATATGAAGACAGATGAAAGAAGCATAATATGTATACCCTCGAGGAAAGGGGGGGGGCATGATAGAAACTTTCAAGTACCTCTAGGGAATCAACAAAGTCCAAGAGGGTAGCATCTTTCAGAAAAAAAGATGTGCAAGAACGAGGGGGAACAATCTGAAGATATAGGGGGGATGGTTCAGGGGCAACATGAGGAAGTATTTTTTTCACAGAGAGGGTGCCGGACACATGGAATGGCCTTCCCAAATAAGTAGTTGGGTCAAAAACAATGGGGGAATTCAAGAATGCATGGGGCAGACATATGACAATTCTAGTGGGGGGTAGGAGGAAATAGGCTATTGGTTAACTAGGATCCGAAGCTTATCCAAGAGGTAGGGAAATGGGCAGACTGGGTGGGCCAAACGGTCCTTATCTACCAGCAAAGTCTATGTTTCTATGTATGGTGGCATTCCTGCACCACACTGACAGATACCTGCCACCTGCTGATAGCCAGCATAAACAGTCCTATCCACATGGAGGGATGGGCCTGATAAACTGTGAGGTGGGCACCCCCAGGGCTGTGCGCACTATCACCATTCCCCATGGCACACATCCAGTGGCACACATTGCTTGCATCCTCATAGTGTGTTCCATGGCACAGCATGGACAGCAGGAACACAGCCGCCTGCCCACAGCATGTACATACACCATGGCAGACTGCAAACAATGTGAAACAGCCCCATGATATTGTTGGCCCACCACCTCATGTGCAGGGTGAGTGTCCACCACCAGAATTCCTGAGATGTTGCCCCCAGAGGAGCCATTCAGCATGGTGATCCACACAGACACACCCATCTCCAAGTACCAACACAGGCGTCATAGTGAAGATGTGTGGCAGACAGATCAGCACACAATTGACAGAGCAGTCACATGACTGCTGATGGGGGGAAGCGGTAAGATGGCCAAGATGCTGCTCCGCTCCTCACAGCTCAGTGTTTCATAGATCTTTTTGTTCATCAAAACTTGCTACAATTCACTTTTGCTGAATGAAACCGATGATATTTTAGCATATGGCACTCTATTATCTAGAAATTTTGATTCTGTTGGATTGCTGAGCCTTGAGATAAGTAGCAGAGCCCACCTATTATTGTTTCTATGCTCTGTTAGTCTGACTGAGTTTACCTGCTTTTCCACAGTGCCTTCTCATTTTTGTTTCCCTGAGGCTGGGTCTCTCCTTATCAGAGTGAGATATGTACATTTTCTGGTGTCTACATGGAGGTTGTGGTGCAGAGGGGACACGCGAGTATCTGGTATTCTTGGCACCCTGAGAGTTTGGGATGAATGGCAGAGTTTTGAACAACGGGCAGAAGCTGATGTGCTCTCTTTTTTGAGATTTAATACCGAAGTTTGGTCTTGCAGGGCTTTCAAATAATGAAGAGGATGCCTGGAAAGTACAGTGGCACTAGTAGTGCTGATAGGCTTGTATAGCCTTTACAAAAGGTATGATATTGTTGCCTGGGGACTTGCTGAGTTCATTATTTATTTGACTATTTTTGAATATGCTGTGCACAGGGAGCTTATCTCTTCTCTTTGCTTCAACTCAAAAGGTTGCCACATTCCCAAAGCAGGAGAAGGGTAAAGTAAATGATGAAGAAATGCTTAGAAGAAACTGCACATTCATTTAAATGTCTACAACTACATTTACTAAAGGTATGTCACTTTTGCCTAAGGGGTACACGGGGCTTCTATCTGAATCAAATTACTGCGCTCAGAGGAGCATTCTCCTTTTTTTTCTTTTTCCACCGTGCTGCTGCAGCTGGAAAGAGGGGACAACAGTGGAGATGAAAATACGGAAAAGGATCTATGGCCGATTCTGGCCAAGTTTGGAAATTTGGCAGCAGTGAACTCTTTAAAGAGAAAGGAAATATGGAGTAAATCTGCTTGAGACTGGCCTGTTTTTTTTTTTTTTTTTTTTTGTAGGAAATATCCAAGTACTGATTGTGGAGTTACACAGGAGGTACTGTATATCCTCCACCAAGAACCTTTTCTTTCATTTTTCTATGTATGGTGCCTTTCCTTGAATTTTATAAGAACGCTAAAGTAACAAAGAGGATATAAATTTAGTTGACCTGGTTCTGGTATATGTGAACTCTAGTCCAGCCCGTTGATGGCATGATTTCTGTGTGCATTTTTGTTGATAGAAGCCCTCTTTTATTGAAGTTTAATGGACTTCTAAACATAAAATTGAGACATTTTTCCATGGACCCTGTTCATGAAAGTATGGAACTTGAAGTTTATAAGGATGCCTGCTAGTTAGAATTTTATATCCGAGTCTGTTGCTTTGAATTGAATGAGGAAGACCCCCCCCATACAATTATATTTATGGGATATCCTGTGTGACATTATTTGATGCCATAGGTTTATGATATTTTGTTCATCTGAGACTCATGTGATAGGATTACTCATATGAAGTTCATGTATCACCTAAGTCACCTCTCTAAACTATGCATTATCATATAGGACCCCCTGTATGGACCCATAACGATATATAGGATTTCCTGCATGGAAAGAATTTTAAGATATACTGCAGTATGTTTTGGCTGGAAATCTGAGCTAGGGAGTTAACCCTGAGGATGCCAACAGAATTAGAACGAATAGGAATTTTGGACTGATGTATCAGTCTGCAGCACAGCAAGGGTTAATAGTAGGATATTGTAATTTTATTGAAGTTGAGTTTTTGGATGGAGTCCTCCTATTAACTGTTCATCGGCACTTAAATAGTAGCAACTGGACTCCAGTGCTGTTGCTACTCTAATTAGTACAATTAAGCTTGGACTTCTTAAGTGTACAGTATTTTAGGTTTCTCCACATGAATATGAAGCTCTTAGTATGTTTTAAGAGTAATATAAAGTGATGTGATCGTTTATTTATCTGATTGTGTAATTTAATTGCATGTTGCCTAAGTTTTGCTCTCATTGCTAACAAACTGTTTTAATGAGCAACAGCTTCTCTGCTGTTTAATCATACAATTATTCAATTAGAGCAATACAGAAATCCTGTGATGTGATTACACTAAAAGGAATTCATTAGATAGCCAGGTGCATTAGCATCTTCTTTTAAAGTAGTAGAATGGTATATTTAGTAATATAAAACATTTTTACTTGGTTTTGGTTAAGTAGGTACTGACATATATTTCAAAAAGGAAAAAAGGTAATTTTCTTGCAATGCAGTCCAAAGCAAAAATATAAATGGAATGGAGGTTGCCAAGTAGGTGTGAGGATGAGGAGTGGCACTACCGCAGGGCGTCTTTGTGGCATTTAGTGATGACCATGAAGGGGAAGCAGGGTGAGGAATGGTAGTCTGGGCTAGTCTGTGGCTGTCAGGCAACGTTTCATGGAATAAAATGCTCCATGTGGACTAGACCTTCAAGGGAAATGGTCCCTAGTATGTGCCTTGGGAATGGCCGATAGGAATGGCTGTAAGTGGGGTTGCAAGTAGGGCTCGGAGCAGCATGAGCTGCATGGTGCCCCTGATAGGGCTGCCCCCAAATCAATGTGATGTGTCCGATGGGCTATCAGGTAGGCACAGAAGGGGCAAGTTGCATCAGGATGGGTCAAACTATGTGGGGCAGAGTAATCTGGGATGGGGCCAACAGCCAAACATGGTCTGGCATCTGTCTGACCACCCCGCTCTTTGAGTGATGGCTTGATTAGTATGTGGCAGGGGTGCAGAGTGGCTAAGCCTTGTTTCTTACATGACAGGAGAAGCTCGAATGGCATCCTATGCATTGTGATGTGGCATTGCATTTGGGCCCTGTTTGATGATGGTTAATCATGTTGTGGGTATCTAATTCTGACTCAAGTTAAAATATAGAACGAATACATTTTAAAGAAGTACTGTACCAATACTAGCAAGAAATTAATCTTGGGGTAGTACCTTGAGTATGGTATAGTTCATTTTAGGTAATTCCATTGTTGGCATATTATGATGAAATATGTGGTGCAGGCCTGGCTTGGCTTGAATATGTACAGTACAAGTCACATTAAACTGTCTCACCCATGTGTTGGTTTAGCATTGTTTTTTACAACTGGCAATTCAATGGCAACTCATAGTGCATTGTTTTTCAATGTTTAACCAGCTCAAAAGCAATGTCTGTAAAACTTTTTCAGCTCATTTGGAAGGAATCTGTAGTCCAGTCACAGTGCAATGCAAAAACTGCATTTTAGCTCTTAAGAAACAGTTTGTGCAGGGCATTGTGCTGAATCCAGCAACACATAAGCAACTCAATCAGAAATGCTAAGCCAACTCATTGGAAGAACAGTTTAATGTGACTTGTACTGTATAATTGTCCTTTTGTATACTGTTTTGCAACGTTTTTCTAAAGGTATTTTACATGTATTTTCGATTACTCTGTGTTGTAATGGTTTTATAACTGATCAACAATAAACTTTTGGCAATTAGCCAGAGCTCTATGAGGCACATACCCTCTTTCCTTTCCTGTGGTCACCATCATCCATAGGGCTGGCCTAAGTGGGTGACCAGAGGTACTGCTTTTCCACATACATACAGAGGCGATACTCTTTGCCATGTCCCCCCAAGGTCTGGCACATCATTGACATCTTGAACGGCCACCCACTGTGCCGTGTGCCAGTGGGAAGGAGCCATGGTTGCTCCTACCTGTACCACTGGGGGTGTCGCCATGCTCTATGCTGCTTCCACCTGTCAGGCAACAGATGGTGCAGTGTACATATCCACCTGGACAGCATGTGCGGTGTTTACAGGGCACATCCTAACAGTGCCATATATAGCCATGTATACAATGGGGAGGGCCAAGCCTACACCCATGATGGTGGTTGGGCCATGGGCAACTTCAGTGCCACCTGTACTGGGACCCATATGTGTACATATGTACTGCAGGGGCCATACATTCTTGCCAAACTGCAAAAAGCTATTGTCCAGTCCAGAGTGACTAACTTTCTCACATCCACAAATTTCCTCTCCACATATCAGTCTGGGTTCAGAAAGCACCACTCCATGCCATATCCTCCCTCCTTCTTGTCACCGGACACATCCAGTCCACCGCTGACCAAGGCCAACAAACTACTGCAATCTTCATTGATCTGGCAAAGGCCTTCAATTCTGTTTCTCACCCCCTGCTCCTTGACAAACTCAAGGTAGCCAGATTCACCCCTCCTGCAATTCAGTGGTTCAGACTGTACCTTGAAAATGGGCTACAGTCAGTCAGGATTGGAGTCTCCACTCCCCCCCCCATACTAGCCGGTGTCCCCCAGGTCTTGATTCTAGGCCCCATTCTGTTCTGTTCTATTTATTAATGACCTCCGATCTGTCTGTTCAAGATCCCTCATCCACATGTACACGAACGACACCATCCTTTGCACATCTGGCCCAGTTCTAAGTGATGTTCAATCATGACTGCAACACGATTATGAAATCAAGCAGTTTTTGTTTCATGCAAACCATCTCAAAATATACTCATCCAAAACTGCTTCCATGACTTTTGGATCTGTTCAAAAACTTGCGAGAATATTCTGCCCTCTTGCTTTCACCTTCCTAGATGGGACTTCACTAAACACTGTCTCTGCGTACAAATATCTAGGAATATGGCTCATCCCCCAGTTAAACTTCTTGAATCACATTGATGCCATCACATCGATGTTCCACCATAAGCGAGGCTTACTATACAGAAATCATGATGCCTTCCCACTACTCATTAAATGCATATTATTAACAAAAATGATCACTCCCATCTTTGACTACACTGACATAGTGTATGGCACTGCCCCCTCGTTCTTGTTATCCAGGCTCAACTACCTCCTCTATGCTTTCTAATGCTTTGCCACAAATTCCCCTCTCAGACCCCTGCACTGCACTCTCCTTTCTTCCCTCGGGATACCACCACTATCCCATCATCTCTTCAGCCACTCCATCTCCTTCATATCCAAATTTTGGCTCTACTTGCTCCCCCTTACCTTGCTGAGAGGCTGCCACCAGCTGCCATTTTCCCATACTCACTGTGCTCAAGGGACTCTTGTTCTTTCTCCCTCCCCAAACCTTACTCATCAACTGGCAAACCCACCTTCACCTACAAACTCCCCTCTTTATGGAACCAACTTCCATTTCTTCTAACAATCTTACTCTCTCACAACTGCTTCGAATATCAGACCTGACTACTTCCACTCCCCACCCCACTTGCTCCTAGCCACTCACAGGCCCAGCCTCATGCCAAATGTTTTTTGTGGATAATAATCTAATCCTCAGAACTGTATGATACTATTTGTATATAGTCCATCTGAATGTACCATACTTCGCTGTATAACTTATGCAATTGTATATTTATCTCATCTATCTATTATGTATTTACTGCTTTATGTCCCCTTCCCCCTTCCCTGGGTTGCACCTGGAAATGAGCCTTGGCTCAGTCTGCCTTTCCCAGTTATTAAATGTTTAAATAAATAAAAAATAAAATACACAATGTAGGGTACTCACCTGTTCACCGCTCCCCTGTGGTACTGGTGTGGGCACTATCACAGCCTGGTGACCCCTCTTGAGATGCCCTTTGTCACTGCTGGTCCAGTGTTGGCTTGGTCCTGTGCTGGGCTGGTTGGACATTGAGATCTGTAGGGGAGGAAATGAGAAGTGTGTTCAGTCCCCTGCAGTAGAACACAGTACCACATGCAGTACACACAAACCAATGCTAGCATACAGCTGCCCATAATGTGGGCCATCCACAACCCATGATGGTCATGGATGGCCAGGCCAGGTGGTCAGCAAGGCACCCATGGCACCACCAGTGTCACCACACACAGTGTGCTGTGGCATGCTTACATCAGGTGAGGATGACCAGAGTGTGCTCAACCCTGTGTAGTGGCTCCACCACACTGGTCCTGTGCCACCACTCATACATGCTAGCCCCAGCCACTGTCTGGGCATCATAGGGAGGGGTGTGCAAGTTGCCCAAGGTACCACATGACAATGGTGTTCTGGTATACTAGGGTGACATCCTGAGTTGGAAAATACTGTAGGTTTGTGTCAGCACAGTATCATGTACATAACCAGACCCTCCACAGATAGCAGGCACCCGATACAGCACCCTGCACATAGAAGCATGCAGACATGTGGTGCAGTGCATCCCCACATGCAACATAGCCATGAGACAGTAGAGTGTCTCGCAGTGTATAGCCCCTAGGATGGCCACATGCCCAAGATGAGTGGTGATCATCCTGCACATCTGTAGCACATGATATATACATGTTAGGTGCACCATACCCTTCCTTACCAGTTCTGCTGGCCATGCATCACCACCATACATGGGCCTGTCATACCCAAAACAGTGTTTCTCTATCCCAGGGGTGGCCTCTACTGTGTGGGTATAACTGGTGCATCTCCATGTATCCTGGATAGGTGCAGAAGTGCATAGGCACTTGGGCTATCCTGGGGCCTGGAGTGCCCATTGACCTGCTACAACAGGCATGTTGTAGGGGGGGGGGATGTTCCCATTGTACACAGGAGCATACTGGGGGCACTCAGGTGGGGGGGCCACAGCACCAAGAGGAGGGGCTATAGTGTGTAGTGCATGTCATGTTGGATGCCAGCACACATGCCTGTACACACACTCACAATACATCACACAGTACTAAGCTGCTCTGGGGATGGTGTGCCCGGCCACCATTGTCCACAGTGTGTGTGCAGGTGGCATGGATCCTGATGTTGCAAGTAATTGAACCTCTGGTGACACTGGTCCCCTATACATGCCAACCCCCATGAAACACATTAAATGGTGGCTCACAGAGGCCCATATTTTGCAGCGGGTGCTGTCTGCCCCTGCTGCCTCCCCAAGGATTTGGTGCTCCCTGGTGACCACTGGATCCACCAGGTTGGTCACTTCTACTTGGGAAGAGGTGATCTCACTGGACAGGTGCCCTGCATTTCCTGGCAAACATGTCATTTACCTCTGTACTGAGTTTCAGGCTGCAGGCACAGTGCTTCCTGTCATAGGCATGATTCAGTGGTCATGCTCCACTATGCAGTGTTGCACAGAGCAACATGCATGTCCAAAGGTGCACCTCTAGCACATGGCCAGTATGGGGTGCCACATGCGTGGGTTGCACATGTGTGCCTGGTGCATGCACCATGCTGTGCATCACTACATGATCAAGGCCACATGACCTGGTGATGTCATAGGCAGGAGAGGTTATCATGCCTGCACACTGACTACAGGGTGTGCAACCACATGTGTGGCACAACACTATGTGCAGGCACTACTCAAGTTAGTGCAGAGGGCAAACCTGCAATATTCCTCTAGGGTATGCAAATGAGGCCATTAGGCAATCTACGGGCAAAAGACCACACTGGCATGTCATTAGTGGCAGATCTGCATACAGTAGCATGCTGGATTGCATGGACTATTTATGGGAACCTACAGCACCATCTAAACAGCACAGTGGAAATGCAGGCCAATGGAGATAAGAGTACAGAGCAATGCATGGGGCTGTGTGGTATGTGCAATCACCTGTGTGTTAGTGTTATGTAGGGCATGTCACCCAGATGCATGGCTAGAGCCAAACAACCTCAGTGATTCTCACACACACAGCAGGGACAATGCCCCTGAACAGATGGTTACAGATCCACAAGCAGGGCCGTAGCAGACACTGGCCCATAGTCCTGTGCATATCTCTCAACAAACTGCCCTACAGATCAGGGACAGGGTGACAATAAATTTGGTCAAACAAACAAAACCAGAGACACATCTTATCCATTGAACATAGCAGCTCAGGAAGCCCACTAAACTGTGAGGCTTAATATACACAGCAATGTCTGATGGAATTCCAGACAGTAACACTAATGTTTGCCATCAGTTTATGCTGCACATCCCATCTGTTAATGACAGAACTTACAATTTTACATGGGACTCAAGACAGATCTGAGGCAAAATCATGGACATCCCTGACAATCAGGGTCATTTGAGTGGACTGGTCCCATGGCAGACTGAGACCATGGCCTATTTATTTAATCAGTCTATAGAGATGGGCTATTTGTCAGAGGGTTGGAAGTCGGCCAGGGTCATCCCCATTTTTATGGAGGGTGACCCAGGCTGTCTATCCAACTATAGGCCTATTTCCTCTTACCATTGGTCAGTAAAGTACTAGAGAAGTTGTTGGGAAGACAACTTATGGCACATTTAGAAGGGGACAGGCTGATAGACAGGTACCAATCCAGTTTCCAGAAGCATCATGGGACAATTATGGCCATGTTGAAGATCTTGGATGAGATCGGCACAGCAGCAGGAGCTGTTCTGGTTGATCTCTCCAAGGCCTTCAACACGGTAGACCATCAAGTATTATTGCAGAGATTGTGGGAAGTCGGGATGAACTGACAGGCTTTGGATTGGTTCATGTCTTATCTGATCTATAGACTCCTGGTAACTGTGGTGAATGATACTGAGTTGGGAACACAATTGGTTTCAAGAGGTGTGCCCCAGGGCTCAGTCCTGGGCCCACTCCTGTTTCTTGTTTATTTAAAAGATCTTGGTAGTCATATTGGGGTGTCTAGCTATCATTTATATGCCCACTATACCATTCTGTACAGGTTCGGCCCCTCGGTTTCTGAAATCCAAAAAATACTTCAGGGAAGTTTTGACCTCCTGGAATCTTTTTTGTTGAATCTAAGTTAAAGTTAAACACCTCAAAAACCAAATGTATACGGTTTGGGTTACTTCCTAAATTGAAAGGGGAACATGATTTTGAATTTTCGATAGCATGGGTACTATTCTTGAACCAGATGAACATTATAAATATTTGGGGTTCTGGCTGGATAGATATAGATCAGGGAATAAGCAAGCAGATAACTTAATCTCCCAGGTCAGCAAGCGGGTGGGCTTTTTATATAAAAATAAGAACTGTTTGGGGCCAGAAACTTTTAAATGTATTATCAAAGTGCAGATTTTGCCTCTAATAGATTATAGGGATATTTTGTAAGATTGTACAACCAGTGAACGTTTATCTAGGCTGGATGTTGTTTTGAATAGGTTGGCAAGACTGGTACTTAAATGTCCCAAACTCTTACATCGTTACGAAATGTATAAAAGATTGGAGTGGTTATCCCTAAGTAGCAGAAGAAAAATACATAAGCAGTTATTTACCTATAAGTGTGGTCTGGGTCTTAACCCATCATTTTTAGGGTACAAAAAAAGTTTCAGAAAAGTTGAATCTTCTTTCAGAAAATCCAGAACAAAAGAAATGGTTGTCCCCTTAGTAAAAACTAGGCACTCCCAATTTCTCTTTAGCTACTATGTTCCAACATGTTGGCACAGTCTTCCACCGGAATTCAGACAACAGAATGGTAGACCTCCTACCATTGCACATTTGAGAAAGTGTTTGTACTTTGTACAGAAGTTTTGTAATTGTTTTCATTAATTGTGTTTCTTGTGTCATTTTATTGTGTATTTATTCTATGTAAGTATGAATTTCGTGTGGTCACCATTGTGAATGAGTTTTATAATCAATGGTTTTAACTTAAAAATATAAACAAACAAGGCTGGCATGCTCCTGTAGGTCCTCCTTAGGTATCTCCTGTCAGGGGCTTTGGCAGCATTGCCCCCATCCGGCCTCGGTTCCCCCCCCGGGCGGGGAGGAGAGGGACCCCCTCTAATCCCCTCCAGTCCATTAGTGTGCATCTGGTATGCTGTGTAGGCCTCTCCTGGAGCCTGGTTGTAGATATTCTCAGGCAGCTGAGGTCCAGCTTAAGGCGTCTGATGCAGGTTTTTTCTCTTTTTCTGTTGCCGCCCCCTAGGATGCCAATGCACTAGGAGAGCCAAAGGATGGAGCACGTAAACATGTACTATCATCCCAGCTCCCGATCAACATCCTCCATCCCTCTTCATGCCTTCCCACTGCACCTGCACCCATGGTTATCCATGTGGTGGTATAGCAGCGGGACGGGCATCCCACCCTCCCCATAGGAGAGCAGCCTATGTGCGCTCAGTCCCTCTCCCCCCGGCTGGCCCTGCCAACTGCCTGAGTTCGCTCCGAACCCAGGTCACTGGTGTCACAAGTGGTAGCCCTAACACTGCACCAGTGGGCCAGCTTTTTAAGGATTCTTGAGGAGCGCTGTTCAGGAGCTGAGAGGTCAGGCATCCATCTTGGTCTTCACCATGCACATGCCCATTAGTACATCACTGAACCATGCAACAGTGTCATGCGTGTTTTGTACTCACCTATGAGGTTCATAGTTGACACATATGATGTGTACTCTGTACTCCTGGTCTCTCCTGGCCATTCCAGGGTCCCACCCATCGAACTGCCCTGTGATCCCCTCTCCCTCTGGCTCCATATCTGACACAATCTGTACCTCTGCAACTGCCAGGCATAGTCCATGGGTGAGTGCCATGTTGTGGATTTTGCAGCAGGTTAGGACTATGACACAGGCCTTCTGAGGGTATATTGTAGGGCACCACCAGATTGATCCAGGCACCAGAAGTGCATCCTGAGCATGGCAAAGAGGCACTGTATGATGTTGCATGTGGTGATGTGTGCTGCATTGTACCTGTCCTCTAACTACAGATGCAGGGCAGAGGACAAGTGTGAGGATCCAGGGGTGCAGAAGATAAGCACTGTCCCCTGTGATAGAAAGGGCATATGTTAGTGTGATATGACAGCTTAGCCGCTTGCACAGTGCCGACACTCACTACACAATGATAAATCCTGTCCACCTCTTGACCCTTGCATACCCAGACCATGGTGTCCATATGTTGTTCTACACCTCCACACCCCATGTGGGACATTCTTGGGTGAGGTTTGTGGCATGTATTCACAGATAAGGTGTCCACTTGGATGTCCCCACCTTCAAATCTCTGGGACAGGATGGAATTGTGCCATATGAAGGTGTCATGAGTGCTGCCTGGGTACTTTGCCAGGCATTGGTGATGTGCCCTGTTGCATCTGACACCACCTGGCAACTGATGGAGCGATACCCTTTCCTATTCAGTTTGGCATCCACTCCATCACTGGTGGGTGCCTGGATGGCAATATAGGTGCAGTCAATGGCACTGAATACAGCTGGTAGGTGCACAACTCAGTGGAACCGCTGCATGGTTACTGTGCAGTCCACCAGGGTGCTTGCAAATATGATGAACTCACCAGCATCTTCCAGCAGTGTGACTATGAACTGTCCCACCAGGCATGAGGTAGACAACAGTCAGATGCTGGTGGTGTCCACCACTGGTGTCTGGAATGTTCCTGTGGCCAAGAAACACATTACAGGTATCTCCTTCAGCTCCACAGACAACTCATGGCTGCACTTGGTGTCACTCTGGAGCTTGTCATGCAGAAGCTCACAGAGCTGTTTGAGCATGGGGATGTTGAGCCTGTATCAACCCATGAGGTGGCTGTCACTTAGGAACTTGAATGTGACTCAAGGACGGTACCATCTCTGTGCAGCATAGCACCTCCACGGTCTATGTATGGGTCCAGGTCAGCATCTGCCTTGTTCTCCTGCTGTGCAGCCTTCTGCAGCATGTACAGTAGGTGTGTGCAATGTTAGCTTGTTGGCTGCAGTGTCTATGTCTACCTATGGGGCTTTTCCAAGTTTAAGTTGGCCTATTTATAGGCAGTAATAGTGTGGTGCTAAGTGTTCTGCGCTTACTCCGTAGTACGGTAGAACCATGCTGAACATTACACTGTACCAGAATACATGGTCCCACCCCGCTTTGTGCACCACATTCACACTATTGGCTTTAGCGAGCACTTCACCCCTCTTTGAATGTGGGATTCAGTGGAAAAACCTACATGGTATGGGTACAATCACTATGAGCGTAGTGAATTTTTTTTAATATTGGGCCCCAGAAGTTATTTTTTTATACATAATTCTTTTTATTTTATTTAGAAAGGAAAGAACAGAAACAATGCAACAGAGTCTGACTAAATAAGCCTGGAAACATACAATTTGATGGCAGATAAGGATTGCTTGGCCCATTTGTCCTTGCCTAGTCTGTCACTGCAGAATCTACTAAGTCTCTGGATCCAACTTAGTGTATTCGGTGTATTTATATTATAACTAATCACAAAACATCAGCTGAATACATAAATTTATAAGGATTGACATGCTTATCCAAAAGGTGTATACAGGCCAGGCCCACTGTTGGGAGGGGGGTTGCACTGGGGGGTGGAAAGTCAACAGTGATAACAAATCAAATATACTAATATGCAGACTATAAAATATACAGAAAATGGGAATATGCGAATACAACAAAATGTGAAATCCCAAAATACAGAACAAATACACTAAGAATGGTATCCAGTGAAGATGGCGACTGAATATGAATGACCATTAAAATGGCGACTCATATGCAATGCTTTTCTCCTGGGCTACCCTGCAAGGGTAGCGACCCTACGTGAACACAAGGGAAGTAAAAGGTAACAGGAGGGGGATAGCAAGGGGAAGGGGATGGACAGGGAAGGGTTTTTTGGGGACTGGTGTGCCTGCTGCAGCTGACCTAGCTGTGTGGTGTGGTGGTGTGGGTGGCTAGCTCTGGTGCAGCAGGTACAGAGTTCGGGACCACATATGTGGAACTTTTGCCGCTGCCTGTGGCTGAGGCACTTAATTTTGTTGTGCTGTATGGATTTTGCCCCCTCCCTGACATGCACCCCCCTGAAGTTCAGAATCTATATTCAGGGGGTGCAAGGGGCAAAGCCCCCAATAAGGGGGGGCTGGGGGCCATAGCCCCCCCACAAAAACACTTACATTTTCCAGATGTCGGGTCACGTGGGAGTGTATATCACCACTTTGCTTTTCGGCAATATACACTCGCCATAATAGCGATCACTATTTTGCACTCTCTATTATGACATGGAACCACTAAGAATACATCAAACAAATTAGCAGAATCTCCCATCAAGAAAGCAAGAAAGAAAGAAGGGGGTAAGGGACAAAAAGGGGAACAGAAGCAGTAAGAAAAGTGAATATTGCAGAGGGAAAGGTACAGAGAAATAATGATATGGTTAACAGGGACTGAAGAAAGATAAAAGGTACAGAAATGAGGGTTGGGAGGGGAGTGCAGAGATGAAGAAACATATGGGGGGTAGAAATAGCTGAGTGGGAAAAACAGAAACTACCCAACACAAAAAAGATGGAGCTCCAGCTTGTGGCCACATATTCAACTACTTAATGCTGTGAAACACTGTGCTTCTGTTAGTACTGGTAAAGGAGCACAGCACATTTAAGGAAATGATGGAAATATCTAGTAATGTTCCACACAGTGTAAAGTATTTCTTTTAACTGTGCATGTCTGTTAAGCACATTGCTTACCACCAGATTCAGTGCACGTGCCAATCAAGGTGCATGGCAGAAATCTCCATCTTTCATAGCCTTCGACATGTTACTCCCACTGAACTGTATGTTGATGACCTTCCCATGTCGGATCATGAGGATATATCCCAATGTCCAGCACTTATTGGATGAACCACAGAATGGTTTGCCACTGATCTTCCCTCCTTGACCAACACATTAAGTAAGGTTATCTCTCTACTGATGTACCTCTGTAATGCTGTCTCCATCAATATAGTTCCTGCAGAGGCAGGTACAGGTAGGGTGGGAATTGTGGTAGTGCTATATAATGCTGACAGAATGCAATTGGTAGTGAGACTTAGGAAGCTTTGCTTTGAATTGCTGCAAAAGCTATTACTAGAGAAATGCACATAACCCCCTCTGCCTCCTTCAGAAGTGTCACCATCTGCATGCATACTAACTCATACATACTAGAGACAGCATGCCTTGAAATCATGAAGTGTTTTGTAGTTGGACATTGGTTCAAGCAGAAGTGTTTGAATGCTGATGTCCTCTACAGTGAAGAATGGCAGAAGATCTAAGGCTATCATATCTCCAGCCAATTGTGGAATGTGGGCAGAGATTGGATATGTTGGTGGCAGTTTTTTTTTTACATATGATTATTTGAGCAGTGTAGTTTGTTTTGTTGCCACAAATTCTGGACTAGTGCTTGTAGAACATACACTACTGAACCTGGCTTGTGGTGCTTGGAGTTGTGCTCTTGATGTAGCACCAGTATCTGCATCAGTTTGCTGCTGTGGCTGCTGTGGTGGCTGCAAGACTTGAACAAAGTACCTTACCCCACTACCCATGTGGGACTGTTCCTGTTTCTACTGACTTGTGTAACTTGAGAGGGGACTATAATTTGATGTTATTGTTAGGAAGATGCCCTGTTCATACTTGACTTGATCTGCGAGAAAATGGTTCTTACTATCTGAGTAGACTGACCTTGGCTGATCTTTCTATCTCACAGATTATAACATGCTCTCAGTGAATGTTTGGGGTCATTATCCCTAAAATATTGCAACAGTGGAGAATATCTCTTTGTCTTTTTTTTCAGCTTCAAGAATGGACTGCAGGGTTCATTAGGAGCAACAGTGTGGTGTCTGTGAGTTGATTTCACTTTTTCTGCTATAGTAGAATTACATGGCTAGACTGGATGCTCTGGCAGGGGAACACTGGCAGCAGCAGCAGCACTAGGGTTTCAAAGTGGTTGATCATCCAGGCGATGAGGGAAGACTTGGTATTTACTGTGCATTTCCCTGCCTCACCAACATGCTTTCTTGCTTTTCTCTTTTGCATGATTTCTTTAATTTGGCCATCTCTTACTGTGGTGGCCTCCACGCCTTTGTATCAGGCTTCATCAGAGCTTGTTAGTACTGTACAACTTACGGCACATGTTTTACCCTCTCTGTTTCACCCCTCTCCTCTCCTGCATGTGCTTTCTCCTGTCATGTTTCTTTCCCCTGCTTCTCTGCATCTTTGACTTACTTTTCACCTTACTCATGCCCCTCCTAAATCTTGGTCTAGTGTGATTCTTCAGCTTTCCCCTTTCTTTTTGTCACCTCCTCTTGTGCTTGTGCTTCTCCCCCCTCTCCAACTTCACTGTCATGCCCCACCTTCTCCAATAGTTCTGCTCTCATATCCTCCTTACTGGTACCGTCCTCCACTTTAAGATACTTTGATGGTGGTGTTACTGACTTGCATTTATTAAACTGCAGGGTTGGTATACCTCACCCTACCCAAAACAGTTCTCCCCTTTTCCTCAGGTGGCAAGATAACAGTGACCAAGACTCACTGTCACCTTCCACACATTGCTGATGCTACTGCAGCTGATGCCTCATTTGGGTGATGGGAGTGGAAGGGGACATCATATAGTTCTGAAGATGGACAGGAAATTGTCCATGCCATGGATCAGAGGTGGCTGTGATGGCACTGGTGCCACTGGCACTCACAGCTGGTAAAGTGTTTTACATGCAGGATGAACTGAATGGGAGGGGCTTGTATTTACAGATTTGAATAGGTGTATTATATCTCCATGGGTAAGGGACATCAAAGTATTCAACTGAAACACACCGAAATCTGGCCAATGGAAAATCATGTACACAAATGCTCACAGTCTGGGAAATAAGATCCCAGACCTGTAGGCAATAATGTCAGAGGCTAAACTGGACATAGTAGCAATTAGTGAGACGTGGTTTACCAGTAACCACACTTGGGAGACATCAGTACCTGGCTATGTACTGTTCAGAAGAGACCGAGGTGCAAAAAGGCCCTGTATGTCAATGAAAATATCAAAGCTACAGAAATTCAGAATACACGTAAAGAGTCAGAAGAACTGTGGGTCACCCTGGAAACAGAAAATGGGACAGCCATAAGAACTGGGGTTGTCTACAGGCCCCCAGACCAGGGGGATGGCATAGACACATTACTGTTAGAAGATATACAAAGCATGACAGCTAAAGGGGAGGTTCTGATATTGGGAGACTTCAACATGCCGAATACAGATTGGTCAATACCAGTAGGAACATCTGCCAAAACTAGACACATGGTGGATTTCCTGCAGGGGGAGGGCCTCAAACAACTGGTACAACAACCAACAAGAGACAGGGCTATCCTAGATCTAGTACTGACTAACAGGGAAGGGATCACAAATCTCCAGGTAGAAGGTCACCCGGGGACCAGTGACCATCACATGGTATGGTTCAATTTGGCCACTACATCTAAATCATCCCATTCCAATGCAAAAATATGGGACTTCAGAGGAGCTGACTTTGATAAGATGGCCAACAGAGTTAAGCTAGCCCTGGCAAAAAGAAACACAGGTGAGGGGGTACAGGCAAAGTGGGCAAGCATTAAGGATGCAATACTTGAAGCAACATCCCATTGAGTTAGACAGAAAAGGAAGTGCAAAAGAAGAAGAAAACCACTTTAGTTCTCAAATACAGTAGCAGAAAAGGTCAGAGCCAAAAGGCTGGCCTTTGGGAAATATAAGGAAACACAGCAGGATGAAGATAGGGAGGCATACCAAACTGCCCTAAGGGAAGCAGGGAAGGCAGTAGGGCAGGCAAAGTCCCAAATTGAGGAAACACTAGCACAAACAGCAAAAGCAGGTGAGAAGACTTTCTATAGATACATTAGTGAAAGGAGAAAGTCCAGAAGGGTATTGCTAAGATCAAAGGAGAAAAGGGAGCGTGTGAGGAGGAGGACCCTGTAAAAGCATCTATCCAAATAGATAATTTTGCTCAGTATTTACTGAAGAGAAGGTAGGGCAGGGCCCACAGCTCAGCACCTTGGACACATGGGGGAGAGAGGTGAGCACTACACCATCACAAAAGAAAGGGTCTTACAAGAGCTCGCTAAGCTTAGGGTGGAAAAGGCAATGGGACCTGATGGCATGAATCCCAGTGTACTTAAGGATCTAAGGGTGGAACTAGCATAGCCATTAGCAGAACTGTTTAGTGAGTCTCTGAGCACAGGAGAGGTCCCAGAAGACTGGAGAAGGGCTCATGTGATCCCACTCCACAAAAGTGGTAGCAGGGAGAAGGCAGAAAACTACAGACCAGCCAGTCTTACCTCAGTAGTGGGCAAGATTATGGAGGCGCTCTTTAAGGAAAGGATAGTGCAACACCTGGAATTCATAGGGGCACAGGATCCAAGACAGCATCGGTTTACAAAAGGAAGGTCCTGTCAAACTAATCTCATAGATTTCTTTGACTGGGCCACCAGAGTGGTGGACCAAGGGGGAGCAGTTGATGTCACCTACCTTGACTTCAGCAAAGCTTTCGACACTGTTCCACATAGAAGATTGATAAATAAGCTGGGTAGGCTCGGGGTGGGTCAGAAGTTTGTCACCTGGGTGGCAAAGTGGTTGATGGGCAGAAAACAGAGAGTGGTAGTAAATGGTATACAGTCAGAAGAGATGCAAGTCACAAGTGGGGTACGTCAGGGATCAGTCCTGAGGCCAGCCCTGTTCAATATCTTCAATAGTCATTAAGGGGAATGGGGCAGGAATCAGGGGTTGAGGAACAGTGGGAATTATTTAAAATGGGGATTACAAGAGAATCAGAATTATGTATTAAGCAGGTTAGCAAGAGGAAAGGAAGAGGAGACCATTATGGTTTTCCAAAGAGGTAGCAAAGAAAGTGAAAGCCAAAAAGATTGCATTCAGGCAATACAAAAAGACACAGGCAGAAGGGGATAGGGAGAAGTACCAGGAGAAGCAAAGGGAGGCAGGGAGGTCAGTAGGGAAGCCAAAGCTCAGACAGAAGAACACATTGCAAAATCAGTGGGTAGAGGGACAAAACCTTTACAGGTACATAAGTGAAAAAAAGAAGGCAAAGGAGGGATAGTGAGACGGAAGGGGGGATGGGGGCCACGTGGAGAATGACAACAGTAAAGCTGACATATTGAACAGGTATTTCTGCTCAGTCTTTACTGAGAAGAGGAGGGTAATGGGTCTGAATGGGTACAAGGGGTGAGAATGGTGCAGAAATGGACACAAGTCCCTTTACACGAGAAAGGGTCCTGAAGGAACTGGAAGTAATAAGAGTTGATAAAGCAATGGGGCCAGATGGGGTGCACCCCAGGGTCCTTAAAGAACTAAGAGAGGTGGTGGCTGAACCTCTTGCTATCCTGTTTAGCGATCACTAGAAACAGGAGGTACCCAAGGACTGGAGGATAGCAGATGTAGTCCCTTATACAAAGTGGGAACAAAGAGGAAGCTGGGAACTACAGACCAGTCAGCCTCACCTCGGTAGTGGGGAAGATCATGGAAGCACTACTAAAGGAGAGATTGGTGGAACATCTGATTGTCAATGGACTACAGGACCCAAGGCAGCATGGTTTCACCAGGGGAAGGTCATGTCAGACCAACTTCATTGAATTTTTTGATTGGGTGACTAGGGAGGTGGATCAGGGGAGGGCAGTGGACATGGCCTATCTGGACTTCAGCAAGGCCTTTGACACTGTGCCACATAGAAGACTATTGCACAAACTGGGGAATATGGGTGTGGGCAGGACAGTAGTGCGGTGGGTAGGTAACTGGCTGGGCAGCAGGACACAGAGGGTGGTGGTAAATGGCTGTCACTCCACAGAGGGAAGAGTGACCAGTGGGGTACCACAGGGATCAGTGCTGGGACCGGTACTATTCAATATCTTCATCAATGACATTGCGCAGGACCTAGAAGGCAGAATTTCACTGTTCGCTGATGACACAAAGCTCTGTAACAGAGTAGACACACCAGAGGGTGTAGACAGAATGAGAAGGGACCTGCAGAAACTTGAAGAATGGTCAGGGGTTTGGCAGTTGAAATTCAATGCAAGGAAGTGCAAGATAATGCATATGGGGCACAAAAACCCTGGCACAATATATCAGTTGGGGGGTGAGGATATAGCATGCACCAAGCAGGAAAGGGATCTTGGAGTTATCATCCTGATGACCTCAAGGCAGGAAACAGTGTGACAAGGCAGCAGGTAAAGCAAATAGGATGCTGGGATGCATGGCAGGGCATCACCAGCATGAAAAGGGAGGTCATAATTCCACTATACAAGACACTAGTGAGGCCGCACCTGGGTACACTGTGCAGTTCTGGAGACCTTACCTACATATGACATAGACAGGGTAGAGAAGGTTCAGAGGAGGGCAACAAAGATGGTGCATGGATTGCATCACAAGTCCTATGAGGACAGGTTGAAGGCACTGAACATGTACTCCCTGGAGGAGGAGGAGAGGGATATGATAGACATACAAGTATCTTACAGGGAGGAACAGGGTGCAGGAATGCACTATTTTAAGTGAAAAAGATGTTCCAGGACTAGAGGGCATGGGATGAAGTTGGAGGAGGACGATTCCAGAGGAAACGTGAGGAAGAATTTCTTCACAGAACGGGTGGTGGACAAGTGGAACACCCTGCCAGAGGAAGTGGTGGGGGCTGAAACAATCACGGGATTTAAGAATGCATGGGATAGACATAAAGGAATTCTGGAGGTCAGGGGTAAGGGGCAACAGACTTCCTGGAAAACATAAACTGAACTTACAAACTTAAATGGGCAGACTGGGTGGGCCATAGGCCCTTATCTGCCGACACTGTCTATGTATCTATGTATGTAGTGACATTGCAGATGAACTAGAGGGTAAGGCTTGTTTGTTTGCAGATGACACCAAGATCTGCAACAGAGTAGATGATCCAGATGGGGTGGGCAGAATGAGAAGAGATCTGGATAAACTAGCAAAATGGTCAGAAGAGTGGCAACTGGGATTTAATGCAAAGAAGTGCAAGATCGTGCACATAGGGAAGAGAAACCCTGAAGCCACATGTAGGCTGGGAGGGGAGTTGCTGGCAGTCACAAAGGAAGAAAGAGACTTGGGCATCATCATCACCAATGACCTGAAATCATCCAAGCAGACCTCTATAGCAGTAGATAATGCTAGGGGGATGTTAGGGTATATTAGTGGGGGTATCACAAGTCGTAAGAGGGAGGTAATAATCCCTCTTTACAAGACACTGGTTAGGCCCCATCTGGAGTACTGCTTGCAGTACTGGAGGCCACACCTTCACAAGGACATTAACCAAATTGAGGCAGTCCAGAGAAGGGCAACCAAAATGGTTCAGGAACTGCATCAGAAGACATATGAGGACAGAATAACGAAGCTCAATATGTATACCCTTGAGCAAAGGAGGGAGAGAGGTGATATGATCGAAACATTCAAACACCTTAAGGGCATTAACAAGGAGAAAGAGTCTAACATGTTTAAATACAAGAAAAATAGCAGGACAAGAGGACACAGCATGAGAATAGAAGAAGGCCGATTAAGGAGGAAAGTGAGGAAATTCTTTTTCACAGAAAGGGTGGTGGATGCATGGAATGATCTACCTCAGGAAGTGGTGTCTTTGAATACAGTGCAGGGCTTCAAACAGGCATGGGATAGGCATAAGGGAGCAATACAGATGAGTATGAATAGATAGGCCACTGACAGAGCAAAGGCTGATGGCACATTTATAAGGTAGAAAAAGAAATGGGCAGACTGGATGAGCCTTGCGGTCCTTATCTGCCGTCAACTTCTATGTTTCTATGTAAAGGATGAACAGTGGGGCACCTCTCTGCCTCTGGCTTCCTAAGTAGGCAATAAGACCTGACAGAGTGTGGGATATTGGTGGATTCCTGGATCAGCCTTCCAGCAGAGGTGGTTGGGGTCAAAACAGTGGTGGAATTCAAGACTGCATGGGATAGGCACAAAAGAATCTTAGGGGAAATGAATGGAGTGAGGGAACAGGGGTCAGAGATCAAACAGGATCTGTGGTGAACCTGTAGGCTGGGAAAAATGAGCAGACTAAGTGGGTCAAGCGGTCCTTATCTGCCAGTAAATTCTATGTTTCAGTGTTTCTACCCACATGCCCGGGTGGGTAATGAGGCCTGACACTACCCTGAAGAGATTTATTCACCTTAGAAAATGGGTAGGGCAAATAAAAAAAAGAGGTACAGTACTCTCTAAATGATAAAAATGACTCAAGTGTTTAACAAAATACTGGTTAAAAATTTTCAGTCTGTACACAGATGGCTTCTACCTGTCAGCCATTTGCTTTTTTTCACATGAAGTAGAATGTTAATTTGTTTATGTGAAATATGCAGAATCAGCCTTCTGCAGTATTCCTCCTGTAGAATGCTCCCCTCCCCCACAAATATAGAATGCTAACATGGAATGTATGAATTCAAAATTCTGCAGCATTCCACTGGCATACACTCACACAGACACAAAGAGACCTCATATAGAGCCAGAGGCTCAATTTTATCTGTTGCAGGGGTAACAGCAGAGATTGCTCTGCCAAGCCAGTTAGCATATAAGAAGGATTTTCAAGGTTATTGAAGAAACATCATAAATTAAAACTTTGAATAGTGCTTGGTTTTATTTAAATTGGTTTATGTGTATAAGGAAGGGCTCATGAGTGGAAAGAACATTCACATAGATTTATTTTAATTTAAGGGGGTTTTATTTTATGGTCTAGTTGAAGGTTTTTATGTAAGAGTAAATGTGACAAAGTGGGACTGAAGTCAAGAATAAGTGATGGAGCTCATGAAATTGGTAGGGGAATTGTGCAAATTCTAGATCCTATGATTGGACCATTTCCTTTACAGGGAGGTACTTGCACACAATCATATACCAATAGAACAGCAACAACCAATCAGAATATAGTATTTCACTTGCCCATTTTCAAAGGCTACTTTTATAACCAGATGCACTGGATGCTTTGGACTGGCAGGGGAAGCTGCTGCTTTCTGTGGGTGTGAAATTTGTTGACATAATGGGACTAATAAACTATGTGTTCTTTGGAGGGACTATCTCACACTCTGTCATAGTCCTTCTCTCTGGCAGATTCCTTGCACCACTGCTGTCATTCCCAGTCTCTGTCCCCACTCCTACTCCGCCACCACCTCTCACAGAACTGGTACTTGGTGGAACTGGCATTGTGGAACATTTCCTTGCGCCCTTCCTCCCTCTGCATCCCTTTCTCCTCCCTTTCTTTTTGCTCATGGTTTCTACATCACATGATGACAAATACCCACACACACATGCCCATCACGTCACCCACTGATGCCCCTTTCCTCACCTTAACGGATAGACATGCAGCAGCATAATTCACTTAGTTTTCACTTACAGGCAAAAAACAAAATGTAAGAAGTAAAGATGAATTTCAGTGTCCCATACCACCAGCAGTCGAATCATATGTCAAATAAATTTTTCAGACTCCTCCTACACCTTTCCTAGTCTGCTAAATTCACTGCACCTTGGTTCTGCTACTAGGATAAAAACATAAAATAAGAAAAAGATAATTTCTGTGCTTTATACACCAGCAACTCTCAGTAAAAAATATCAAATAAATCTTTCAGAAATCCACATGCACCTTTGTCAGTCAACTAACTTCACTCTGCCTGCTCCTTCTAGTGCACTTTTCTTTCCTCTGCAGCAAAATATTACTAGCCTGCATACTCAAAACTATAGTTCAATATATTAAATTCCTAAAATGGAATGACAATGCATGATTCTTTTGATTTCTAAAGTTTTCTGATTAAAAAGTCATTTTTATGTTTGCTTGCACTCATGTGCAAGAAACATAGTGCCACCATACAAATTTTTGTAGGTGTGCCTCCCCCACTTCCAATGCCCTGCTCCTTTTTTGCAAGCATGGCTACACCACATCAATGAATGTCTGAGCTGTCTATGACAGCCATTCAGATGCAGTGGTGTACAGTTCTGAGAAAACCACTGCTACAGTCAGTGGTGGTAATATATAGGCAATTTTCATACTGCCATCGGCAGTATGCAAATTACCTATATCCTTACTACATCTGAACTATCATTGGCAGTTCATTTCTGATCCCCCGGACACTAGGAAGCATTCTAGGAGTCCACCACAGCTAGCTCATGCACTTCCTTCCACCATTGCACACTGTATGACCAACAGGGGTGCACAACCCCCATCGGCTCCACTGCCCCCCCAAAGAAAACTCCCTGGTGCCACACTGGGAGCCCACCCCAGCGTGGCAGAAGTCTGTGGCCCATGGTGGTGGCCAATCCCCCATCGGCTCCACTGCCCCCCCACCAACTTTTAGGTGCCATGCTGGGAGCCCACCCCAGCATGGCAATGGTTCCACGTCATCTTTAAAAAAAAAAACCTTGAACAAAAGAAAACAGTCCCTCGTTGACTCTCTTGCCCTCCCCCAACCCGCACTCACTCTCTGCATACACCACCTCCCCACCCCCCTCACCCCATACTTACCTCTGGAGGCCATCGAATGATCTTCAGTAGACGGGATACGCTGTTACACTCTTCAAAGCCGATCATGAATCTGAAGAAATGCCAGTAAGCTGTATAATGACATAAATAGGGTTTTTTCAACTTTGGTGCATATTCGCCATTTTGGGGAATTATTTCACCACATTTTCAACATGGGGTTCTTAGGATCCCACCTCATGAACTCAGCCACTGTTATTTTGTTATTTTGGTCCCAAAAGGTGATTTTGTGGTCACTGCATGGAACCACCTTTTGGGGCTGAGTAACAAAATGACAGTATCACAGTTCATGAGGTAGGCCCCCCCAAAATCCTATGTTGAAAATTTGGTGAAAAAATTCCCCAAAATTACTGTTTTACAAGTGTGCATTGCGCAGTTCCTACGCACACTCATAACTTTGAGAATTTTTACTATTTTCACTCCAGCTTTTCAATATTGCCATTTTACCATACCTGCTTATGAGCAGTACAGCTTGCCCAAAATGTGTTTTTACGCACGGAGCGCACAATAGCGCAGTTGGTGTGCGAAATCAATGTTTGGGACAGATTAAGGAAATTGCAGTGACACTGTTCATGAGCAGAGGTCTTAAAAAGGCTATGTTGAAAACTTGGTGGCAAAAGTCCATAAAATGACTGTGTTACGAGTGTGCATTGCACAGTTTCCACGCACCCTTGTAAGTTCACGAATTTGTAATATTTTCAGTCCAGAGTTTCAACACTGGCATTTTTCCACACCTCCTTATGAGCAGAACAGCTATTTTTTTTCACACCCTGGCTAAAAATTTGTTTTTGCACTTCCGGCATAGAAATGCATGGTCGCTGTGGGAAATCAGTGTTCGGGACAGATCAAGAAAATCACAGTGACACTGTTCATAAGCAGAGGTCCCAAAATGCCTACGTTGACAATCTGCAGTAAAACATCCCCAAGCTAATTACATTATGGGTGTGCGTTTCTACACACACTCATGACTTCACCATTTTTTTTATATTTTCACTCCAGATTTTCAGCATTGCCATTTTCTACACCACCCCATGAACAGTACAGCTGTCATTTTTCACATCCTGTTTGAAATGTATTTTTGCACCTGTGGTGCCAAATGGAGTACTTGCTATGTAAAATCAGCTTTCGGCTAATGAATTGATATTGCCACTGTTTATGAGGTTGGGATCACAAAAAAACCTAGGTCGAAAATTTGGAGTGAAAATACCAATGAACGCCTGGGGCGTTAGGATTTCCGACCATAACGCCCCACCCTGTGGAGACTGACAGGCATCAGGGAGTGTGACTTGGGATTGTCACCTGTAATGCTCATGCCATTCCACCACCACCCACACCCTGCAGCCAGTGACAGGCATTGAGATGTACCTTAGACTCTTCCGCCCCAGTGTTCACCCCATTCTTCTATACTGCACCCATCTCACCGTATTTCCTTATGGAATGAGGTGCGCATAAGGTCCAAAGACCCCACGTTACACTGTGACACTTGTCGATGTCTACAGGGTAGGGTGTGGTGAAATGGCATGGGCGTTATGCCCGATGACCCAAAGGCACACCCCAATGCCTGTCAGTCTCTGCAGGGTGGTGGTGGGGTTGGCTTCAGTTCAGTACTTCACTGCTATTCCTATTATGCATCTCTCTAACTCCTATACTACCAATGTCAATGCCAGCAAACAAACATTCGGCATTGTCTGTACTCTTCCAGGTCGTGCCTGAAAATAGTCATTTTATGGCTAGTGCACTTACCCAGTTAACAAAAGCTAAATAAAATAAAATAAATTGACAAATGCTTGTTTTGTATGAGGAGCTCCTCTCTGTAGTCATTTTCTTCCACTGTGAGGGAGACCGGGAAAGGACACTGAGCTTTGTATATCATGAGTATTCCACTCTTGCACTGCCGTCTGGCAGTTGCAAAACATGTAGAGTAGTTTGCCAACAACTTGAACATGCTCAGTGTGTGCTTTCCTGTAAATAATGCTTCAACATGACATCAGCATGCCAAGGTGCTGATGGAAAAACAAATTCCTTCAGACTGGTTTTGCCTGTGATTGTAATGCTGGATTTTGAAATTTCATCAAATGCAAATTCAACCTTTTATTCCTCTAGAACCATTATACATATGAAAGCTTATAAGATAAACAAGCATTTGTCAATGCCAAATGTTTCCTTGCATGGTGTATGTGATGGTGTCAGTGTCAAACATGCCTGGTAATCAACAAAAGGGAACCTTGGTAACATGGCTGGGGGGGCAGGTAAGGCTGAAGAGCAATTAGGATCTATGGTAGCATAGTATGCAGGGATCTTACAGCAGACTACAGTAGGTGGGCCAGGAGGTCCTTTTTTGTTTTCTTGTAATTATCCTTGGTAAATGAGGTGAAATCCAAACTGGTCTGCTGAGCAGGGTACATGAATTCTGGGAGTAATAAAGGGAAAAAGTATGAGTACTATCTTGTACTCCTTCTGCATTGGAAGATGTATCCCCCAACACCTTGTTTATTCCTTGAAGTACCAGAATGTTTCTATCATGTCCCCTTTCTACCTCCTCTCCTCTCCTCCAACGAGTACATATTGAGGTCCCTTAATGTGTCCTTTCAAGTTTTGCGGTGCAAGCCTTGTACCATGTTAGTCACCCTTCTCTGGACCATGTCCAGCCTGTTTATGTCCCTTCAGTGGTGCAGCCTCCAGAACTATACACTACTCCATGTGAGACCTGACCAGGGTTTTCTATAATGGCATCACCACCTCCCTCATTGTGCTGATGATACCCTTGTCTATGCACCCCAGCATGCCAGTGGCCCTCCCCGCTGCCTTTGCATTCTGCTTTGACATTTTCAGGTGATCTGAAATAGTGACCCCCAGGTCCCTTTGTTCCTTGGTAATTGCCAGCAACTCCCCCCCCATCCTGTAGCTCTCCCCAGGGTTTCTATGGCCCAGGTGCATAATATTGCAGTTCTTTGAATTAAACCTCAGTTCCCACTCCTCACACCAGTACTGAAGCCTGCCTAGTTCCTTTCTCATTTTCTCCACCCTTTCGGAGTATTCACCCATTTATAGATCTTGGTGTTATCTGAAAACAGGCAGACCTTTTGTTCCAGCCACTCTGCAATGTCACTAATGAAGACATTGAACAGAACTGGCCCAAAACTGAGCCCTACGGTACCCCACTGGTCACCCCCCTGTCCAAAGATTGTACCCCATTTACCACCACCCTCTATCTGTCTGTTAGCCAATTCCTAACCTAGTTCACCATCTTGTGTCTTATGCCCAGACTACCCATCCTGTTAATAAGCCTTGTATGTGGGATGGTGTCAAAGGCCTACTGAAATTCACCTCCCCCATTTACTTCCTTCATCACCCAGTCAAAGAAATCTATCAGATTAGTGTGACATGACCCACCTGCTGTGAATCCATGCTACCTAGAGTCCTGGGCATCGATGACTTGTAAATGTTCCACTATCCTTTCTTTAAGCAGTGCATGCAAGATCTTCCCCACTACTGATGTGAGGCTGAGTGGCCTATAGTTCCCTGCCTCCTCCCCACTGCTGGATTTGTGTAGAGGAACCACATGTGCCCTTCTCGAATCCTCTGGCAGCACTCCTGTGCTGAGTGACTCTATGAACATGGCTGCCAGAGGCTGAAACATAGCAACTGTTAGCAATGAGCCAGCCCGGTGGTGCTAAGGGTTGAGGCACTGGACACCACACCTCACACCATGCTGGTGACCTGGACTCATGAATGAACTCAGGCACACTGCTCAGAATGGGGAGGGCCCACGTCCCAGGCATTAGACTGCCTCCATGGAGGCGGAGACAGTCACCTCACCCATTGAATGTTCATGGGTTGTGGGGCATAAAACTGAGGAAAGAGATGGAACTGAAAGGCTCCATGATGGCTGGTTGAACCCGCCCTAACCCCTGGCAATCTGGATGTTGGTTTCTGGGGTTGGGGGGGGAAGCATCCCTCACCACTGGCCCTTTCACAGGGGATAATCCTTGGGGGATGGCCAAGTGGGATGAGCGTGGGGAGGCCTGGCCAGAGAGAGACAGGTCCCTTCCAATGGAGGGGCCGGAGCTGCCTCCCCGCTCTGAGGAGTAGCAGAAAATAGTGTATATAAAAAAAAAAAAGAAATTGTCAGAAGATAAGGACTGCTAGGCCCATCCAGTCTGATTGCAAGCCATGTACTTGACTACGGCTTCTGACCCTCCCTCAGCTCTACCTCCATGGCTTTCCCATGCCTGTCCCATAGGACTGGTGGTATTGGTCCTGGCCTATAGTAGGGTGGGCTGGGACACAGTGCCTCCCAGGCTTCTGGGGGGCTAAGTCCTGTTTTCGGTGGGGATTAAGTTTGTTTGTTTTTTCCTTGCTGGGATTGGGACTGGTGGTATTGATTCTGGTCTACCGGAGGGTAGATACGGAGAAGTGGTGCCTCCCAGGATTGCTAGTGGGGTCCACCGGTGAGTGGTCCTCTCTGGGATCCGTAATCCTGTTCTTGGTGAGGATTAAGTTTGTTTGTTTTTTCCTTGCTGGGATTGGGATGGGTGGTATTGATTCCAGTCCACTGGAGGGTGGGCGCGGAGAAGCGGTGCCCCTAGGATTGCTAGTGGAGTCCACTGGTTAGTGGTCCTTTCTGGGATCTGTAGTCTTGTTCCCGGTGGGGGTAAAATCTTTCTCCATTAGTTGGTAGCTATTTTTCCCTTTGAACCCTTATTGTATTTGCTATTAATGCCTGAAGAGTTATAAACTCATTAAACTGTCTTGCTTATTAGATTCTTTAGATTTTAGTGAGAGTAAAATCTGAATGCAATTGTTGGATTGGGCAAGTGAGAAGCCTTAATCCTTTTCAAGACTTTAACATAAAAATTTGAGTGTTATAGTTACTTAAGGATTTCTGGGATGTGATTTTTGTTTTGTATTAATTTACTGAGTTAAATTGTTTATTGTGATTGTTGAGTTGTTTATTTGGATTTTTAGATAAATTATTGCTTATTGAAATGTGCTGGAAAGGCATTGAGATGGTCAGGAGCTAATCTCCCACTTTGTTCCATGACCTTCATCCTTTTCACTGTTCCCCTTTGGCGCCTGAATTTTACAAAAAAATGTTGTTCACTGGGGATAGTGAGAAGGCGTTTGAGGGGTGTATGGTCTGGGCAAAGTGGGAGAATGGAAAGGGGCCGATCAATTGAGGTGGTGGGGACTAGGAGATGCCTTGGGGCAAAATGGGTTAAGGAGAGGGGTTTTCCCTGTCTGATTCCCATACCCAAGTGTTCGGCAAATTGTGGACTGGTACTGTGCTCCTCTACGAAAACCCATCTAATCCGGGTGGTGTTATGTAATGCCAGATCAATGAAAAACATGACCGCTATCATAGCGGATCTTGTTGTAACATCTGATCTGGCATGCATCACCGAGACCTGGTTGGATGAGAATGCAGGTCCTATATTGGCCTCTGCTGCTCCATCCGGGTTCTCGGTGATACACCGCCCGAGGTCGGATCATAGGGGTGGGGGTGTAGCCATCTTTTTTACAATGGAGCTGGGTCTTGTGGATGTGCCAGTGGGTGTCACTAAATCCTTTGAGTGTATCCTGGGAGCAGGTGCAGGGTTCAGGGTTCTCCTCATCTACTGACCACCCGGTGATGGTGGAGAATAAGGAGTTTGTGGACTTCAGTGTCGACATAGCGCTGGAGTCACCCAGATGGTTAATACTGGGTGACTTCAGCTCTTGGGTCGACTATGAACTCTCACCTTTTGGGAAAAATCTCCTCCAACTGATGACAGTGTTGGGCCTTACACAGGTGGTTACCTCTGCTACCCATGTAGGGGGTCACTCATTGGACCTAGTGTTCCTACTGGAGCTGGAGGTCATGCATTTGAGGGTGGAACCAAATGTGTAGACAGACCATCACACCATAAGATTTAGCTTCGGGGCACCCCTAAAGAGGCCTGCTCCTATGGAGATGGTACAATATCATCCTTTAAGGGGAGTTACACCAGAAGGCCTTTCGGCGGTTTTGGACCTATCAGATATTTCGAGTGAGTGCATTGATCCAGGGGATCTCGTACTTGCCTATAATAAGGCTGTGGGTGATGCCCTGGATCAAATTGCACCTGTTCATGTTTGTCCACTCACTCAGTGTTCAAGATCTTCATTGTTTGATGATTCTTTGAAGGAGCTGAGGAAAGTAGGACGAAGGTTAGAGAGAGCTTGGCGAAAGTCCAGCCTAGATGCAGGCAGACTTAGATTGATGGACCATTTTAAGGTCTATCAATCAGCAATCACCCGTAAGAAGGCAGAATTCCTGTCCAGGGAGATTGCTGCTGCCCAGAATCGACCAGCTAAACTCTTTCAGACTGTCGACAGATTGTGCAATCCACTCTGTCTGCAGTCTGGAAGAGATTTTTCACAGATGAAGTGTGATGAGCTTGCTTGATTCTTCACAGATAAGATTGCCAGCATCAGATTGGGCATCCATTCTGCTATCTTTATAGGGAGTTGTGATGGTCAGTGAGAGGAAACAATCCCTTGTGTCTCCTGGTCTGACTTTGGTAGGCCAGCATTCACGGATGTTGTGAGGATTATCCAGACTGTATGTCCAACCAGCTGTAGTTTGGATCCGGGCCCTACACCACTGTTATTAAGTTGTGTAGATACTATCTGCCCAATCCTTGCTGAAATTGTCTGGAAATCTTTGGAACAAGGGGTTTTCCCCGCCCCTTAAAGGAGGTGGTTGTTCGACCACTCCTTAAGAAACCTTCATTGAATCCAGACGTCCCAGCTAACTACAGACCTATCTCTAACCTGCCCTTTGTGGGTAAGGTTATTGAAAAGTGGTTGCGATAGAGTTGGATGATCATCTTATGAATCACAACATCTATGAAGCTCTCCAGTCGGGGTTTAGGAAAAGACATAGCACTAAGACTGCCCTTGTCCAGGTTTTAAATGATCTCCTAATTGTGAGAGATTGAAAGGCTTGTACTATTCTAGTCCTTCTTGATCTCTCTTCAGCTTTCGATACTGTGGATCATGGAGTGCTGCTCAAGCACCTGCGATTTCTTTGTGGACCGTCTAGTACAGTCTTACATTGGTTTCAATCTTTCCTCACGGGGTGGACTCAGAGGATTACAATGGGGATTTATTCCCCTGATACCATCTGTCTGTCCTGTGAGGTACCGCAGGGCTCTATTTTGGCACCCATGTTATTCGCAGTCTATATGCTGCCATTAGGAGTTATTATTAGGCATTACAGTCTGAGTTTTCACTGCTATGCAGATGATACCCAGCTGTATCTGTCCTTTATTCCCGGTCAGGATGATGCAGTCTCTCTGCTTAACAGCTGTCTAGCCAAAATCAATGACTGGATGAGCGCCAGCTGGCTAAGGTTAAAACCGGATAAGACCGAGGTGTTGGTTGTGGACCCCGGTCGCCTTGAGGCAGGTCATAGTGCTGAAGTACCATCAGGCCTTTGGCTTGGTGATGCCCAGCTCTTGACCTCAGGCCAGGTGCGGAACCTGGGCATTATTTTTGACAGCAGTTTGACCCTGAAATTTCAGGTGTCAGCTGTTGTTAAGTCCTCTTTTTTTCCATCTGAGGAATATTACCCGGGTAAAACACCTGGTTCATCTGGCTGACCTTCCTACTCTGGTCCACGCCTTTGTGACCACTCACCTTGATTACTGCAATTCCCTTTACCTGGGGCTACTGGGGATTGAAATTTGTCGCCTGCAGCTAGTGCAGAATGCAGCAGCCAGGCTTTTGATTGAAACATCTAGGTATAGCCATATTACGGCTGTTTTGCGCAGGCTGCACTGGCTGCCGGTACAATGGCGAATCACCTTCAAGGTCAGGTTACTGACCTATAAAGCCTTACACGAACAGGGACCGCAGTATCTGAAAGATCTCCTTACTGCCTACTGCCCTTCTCACTCACTCTGATCAGCCGACAAGGGATTGCTAAAGATTCTCAGGATTCATTTGAAAACATCAGGAGCTAGTGCACTTTCATATGCAGCTCCGTCCCTGTGGAATTCTCTACCTCGTTGGATACGAAGCTGCCTGACCATTGAGAGTTTTAAAGTAGAGTTGACATTTTTATATTTTCTAAAGCTTATGGCCTGTGATTTTATATTATTAATATTGTATTGTTTGCTTACTGTTTTCTAAAGTGCTTTGATCCTTGGAAAAGCATTTTTAAATAAACTTTACTTTGCTTTACATGCTTAACTCCCACCCTAGTATTCGCTCCTACCACCTCCTGTGGCAGAGCATTCCATGGGTCCACCACCCTCTCTGTGAAGGAAAACATCCTTATATTCCCTCTTAGCCTGCAGCCTTCCAATTTAATGTCCTACCCCCTCATTCTTGTATTCCTCCTGTATTGGAAGATGTCTTCCCTCTGCATCTTGTTTATACCCTTGAGGAACTTGAATGTCTCTATCATGTCTCTTCTCTACCTCCTCTCCTCCTGTGAGTACATATTGTGGTTCCTTAATCTCTGCTCATTTGTTTGGTGATGCAAGCCCTGTACCATCTTAGTTGCCCTTCTCTGGACCTTCTCCAGCCTATTTATGCCCTTTCAAAGGTGTAGCCTCCATAACTGAACACAGTACTCCATGTGAGGCCTGACCAGGGTTTCATATAACATCATCATTACCACCTTCCTTCTGCTGGAGATACCCCATCTTATGCACCCCAGCATGCCACCGGCCCTCCCCACTGCCTTTGTAGTCTGTTTTGACATGTTCAAGTCATGTGAAATTATAACTCCCAGATTCCCACACCTTTTGTTCCTTGGTGACTGTCAGCAACTGCCCCATCCTGTAGCTGTCCCCAGGGTTTCTATGCATCCAGTGCATAATTTTGCACTTCTTTGATTTAAACCTCTGTTGCCACTCCTAAGACCATTTATCAAGACTGCCTAGGTCCTTTCTCATTTTCTCCACCCCTTCTGGAGTATCCAGCCTGTTGCAGATTTTTTTTTTAATTTACATTTGCATTTTGTAGGTTTTTCTCCCAGTTTTTCCCCCGTGTGTCCCTGGTGCGAGTGTGCACATGTGGAGGCATGCACCCACACTGCACACTACGAGATTCCCTACCCTACCATTCACCCATGCCCACCTACTCCACCACCGGACCTCCACCCGATAATGGAGGAACTACAGGAGGGTGATCTCCCATCCCTAGAGGTGAGAGTTGCTAGGCTAGATCCTACTCCAACCTCCTCCTCTGCTGGCACCCAGATGACCGGATGTCATTCCCAAACCCTTGTCATATGGCGTCCAGCACCTTAACCCTCAGCAACATAGGACCACCTCCTGTTGCAGATCTTGGCATCATCTGCAAACAGGCAGACATTTCAGCCCCTCAGCAATGTCACTAGTAAAGACATTCAACAGGGCTATCCGAAGCACTGATTCCTGTGGTAATCTGCTGGTCACCTCCCTCTCCCCAGATTGTACCCTATTTACCACCACCCTCTGTCATCTGTCTGTTAGCCAGTTCCTAACCCAGTTCACCACCTCGTCTACCATGCCCAGACTACCAGTCTTGTTAACAAGCCTCTTATGTGAGACAGTGTTAAAGGCCTTACTGAAATTGAGGTAGGCGAAGTCCAGGCCCCCCCCCCGATTAACATCCTTCATCACCCAGTCAAAGAAATGAATCAGATTCATCTGACACAGCCTACTCACTGCTACGCCTGACCAGAGTTCTATATAACAGTATCACTACCTTCCCTCCTGCTAGTGACACCCCTGCCTATGCACCCCTTGTAATTTTTTCACATTTTGATCACAAATCTTTAACATAGTCTTCTTATCACCATACCTCATAAACCCCGTAGGTGAAAATTAATCCATGGCAAAATGCCATTCTGCGCCACAGGTGTGTAAACTCATTTTGTGCAGAATGTGTGAAATGACAGCTGTACTGTACATGAGACTGTGAAGAAATGGCTAGGCTGAACATTTTGAGTCAAAATATAAAAAATTGGCAAAGTTATGCGTGTGCATTGGAAAATTTCAATGAGAATGCATAACTCTATCTTTTATTGGTATTTTTGCTCCAAAATTTCAACCTGGGTTTTTTGGGACCCTGCCTCATGATCAGTGGTGCTATGATTTTGTTACTCCATCCTGAAAGGGGATTTTGCACAGCGACTGTGCTATTCCTCATCTCAGGTTTTGGGCAGGATGTGAGAAATGACAGCTGTACTGTTCATGAGGTAGTATGGAAAAAAATGGCTATGCTGAAAATTTGGAGTAATAATATTAAAAACTGACCAAGTTAGACTCATGCACAGGAAAATTTAAATGACCACATGTAACTTGGACATTTGCTGGTATTTTTGCTCCAAATTTTTATCAAGGACTTTTTGGGACCCCACCTCATGAACAGTGGCATGATCATTTCAGTACTGTATCCCAAAAGGTGATTTTTCATAGCAACTGTGCCATTCTGCACTGCAGGTACAAAAATATGTTTCGGGTAGGTTGTGAAAAATGACAGCTTTACAGTTCATGAGGTGGTGTGAAACAATGGCTATGTTGAAAATTTGTGGTCAAAATATTAAAAATAACCAAAGTTACGTGCATGCATATAAAAATTTCAACAGGCGTATGTAACTCAGACATTGTTTGGTATTTTACACTAAATTTTCAACATGAGCTTTTTGGGACCCCACCTCATGACCAGTGGCACTGTGATTTCAATAATCTGTCCTGAAAGGTGACTCCATGCAGCGAATGCAAAATCACCTTTTGGGACTGAGTAACAAAATTACAGTGACATTGTTCATGAGTTGGGGTCACAAGAACTCCATTTAGAAAATTTGGTGCAAAAATCTCAAAAAATGGCTGAGATATCAACATAAGTTGAAACCGCCTTTGACAGCCATTATACACTTAAAGCACTTACCTTTCAGTTTGTAGTTCAGCTTTGAAGAGTGCAGACATGTCCTGGTCCACAGAAGATCGCAGTCACCAACCTCCAGAAGTAAGTATGGGATAAGGGGGGGTAAGGGGAGTTGGGTGTGCAGAGGGAGCATCAGAATGAGGTAGAAGGGATGGGGAGATGACGAGGGACCATTTTCTTTTTAACAGGGTTAAAAAAAGATAATTAAGACATCAGGGTGGTTTCCTTTTTTACTTTTTTTATGGACAGGAATGTTTTGGGACACTGGGGGTGGGCTCCCCAGTGTTTAACAGTAATGTTGTGGGTACTAATGACTGGGTGCACTGGGAGTGAGCTCCCCAGTGTCCCAAACTGTTGGTAGGAATTCTTCCACTGCTGACAGGGGGATTGGACCCCCCAATGTCGGCAAAGATAAGTGGAGGAACTGTGGCGGCAGTGGCATCTGACACCAGGAGTGGGCATCCTGGTGTCAGATTGTATTAATTAAATATTATTTGGGGACAGTGGGAGTGGGCTTTCTGCTGTATCACAGTACTGGGGACAGGGGATACATGACAGGTTGGTGGTGTCACTACACACCAGGGTTGATGGACAATGGGCTCGCTGAGGTGGGGGGTGCCACTAGACACCAGGGATAAACAAGGTGGTAAGGGAGGGATTACACTGGGCTGCAGCTGCATCCAGGCCCATTAACGGAATTGTGCTTAAGTGAAAGTGTCTTCGGCCATTGGAAACTCCCAGCCTGTACGGAGCTTAGGCTGCGGCCTACTCTGCATGGCTGGGAGAAGAGGAGCATGTGATCATTTTTCTGCGAAACAGCGCAAGAGAGAGAACAGCTTGCATACCGGTTGGCTTACGCTTTATGCAAATGAAAGAAATGAAGCGGTCTCATTGGTGTGCTTCATTTCTTTCAACTAGAGAACGACTTCCAGCTGAGAAACTGAGACTAGTGTCACAGTCTGGTTGCATTCTCATTGATCTGTGAAGGACGAGCCCACTGTAGAGTGCTCTGCATTGTACTCATCCCTGACACACCTCTGAAATGTCATTCTACCGCTAGATGCTTCTTGCACCATACCTCTCAACCTGTTGTCACTGAAATGAGGGATAAGGACATTTTTGGACACTCAAAATGAGGGACAGTGAGGGATACAGACCCTCAGAATGAGGGACACATCCTCAAACACTGAAATGCAAGCTCAGAACACTGTGAAAACTGTAGTGTTTACTTGTACAAAGTTTATTTTGGATTTAGTATTTTAGAATATTAAGAGTTTCTGCTTTAAAGTCTGAATTTACAGCACATTCTTTGTGCGGGCAGCACCCTTTCCATGAGGAACGGATGAGGGACAGAGCAATTTTAAGGGGCAAAATGAGGTATGTCCCTCGTAATGAGGGACACTTGAGAGGTATGACTTGCACATGCACAAGGAAACATAAAAATGAGCAAAATAACTTGGGTGGGCAAAAATGATCAGGCTTAGATAAGAAGAAAACAAAACAAAAAGTTATTGGAACACTTCTGCGTTATGTTGAACTAACATGAGCTATTTTACTTCTAACAAACAGTTCTTCCTTCAGATCTGTGACAAGGTGATGGGGTTAGTGATGGTGTCTTCCTACATCAAGCATTTTATAGGCTAATGAGAAGAGGTGATCATCTATGAACCAATCACCAACTCTTTCAAATCCAAGATTACTTACTGGGCTAATTTCATTGAGGATATCATCTGCATCTGGAACAGTGCTAAGGAATTTCTGAGGTTTATCAATTTAAATGATTGGAATCTCAGATTTACTTCACTATAGTGATTTTCTTAAGATCTGAGTCTTATAAATGCTGTTTACAAAACCATACAGATCCAGAATTTCTGCAAACCTCTATCAGACAACTCACTTTGTGCAGATAACTACCACCCCAAAAATGTCATAAGAGACATTCCATAAGGTCAGCCCCTTCATCTCCATGGGAAATGTTTGGTTGGTATCCCTTTCGAAAAACATGCCCTGGAGCTTAGACGAAGGTTTCAAGAAAGGGGTTACAAGCCTGAATTTCTTTATAGTGTCAGACAAAAAGCTTTTGATAGGGACAGGAATGAACTCCTTACCCTCAAGATAAGTACTGACAATGCCACCTCTGACACAATCAACTTCATAGTTGATTCTAATTCTATTTCTTCTAAGGTGACGGGAGTTCTCAAGAAACACTGGTATGTTCTATCTGCCAACCCTGATGCTGTGAGTTCAAGTTCCTGGGTGGTTTATATGAAAAATGGAATATTAACGTCAACATATGAGACATTTTGCTGCTAAACAGGATGTTCAACAACCCCCAGTCTTCCCACCCAGACCAATAGGCTTCTGGTGTGGAAGATGCAAGGTGTGTAATTTAGCCAGCCAAGGTAGAACATTTTTAAGTCCCAGTAATCAGATGACCTATGAGGCAATGCACGTTATAGCTTTCCACACTGAGTACGTGATTTACACACTCTGGTGTAATTGTGCTACCATCTACATAGGAAGGACTATCCAACTTATTCAAAAGAGAATTCAGGAACATGTACATTGCATACTTTGTGGCAAATGTAATAGATCAGTGGGCTCACAGTGGTCTACCTTCCACAATGGAATTCTGAGGACACTCTACATAATGGGTATTTATCATATCTGCATAAATCATAGATGGGGAGAGAGACTTATGCAACTTCTCCAAATGGATAGCTGCCTTATTTACACCTTCCCTTACAGAAATAATTCCGTGAAATGTTTTCATGCTGCCCACATAAAACTACTCATGTGATATGTGTGCTGCAAGTATGATTTAAATGTTAAATTTGAACCGATTGCATGCATGTGGCATGCATGCGGCAAGCAAGAGTGGAAAGTATGCTTTTTAAGTTAAATTGGAACAGACTGCAAGCATGTGGCATGCATGCAAAAAGCAAGTGGTCACTGATAACTGCACACATAAAAGTTAAATGACTTGCTCAGGATTACACCATATACTGTACAAGTGGGGTTGATGAGATTCAAACCCAGATCATCAGGTCTCTAAGTGTTCTGCTTTGCAGTTCAGTGCCTTTAACCTCTAAGCCATGCTGCCTGCTCACATATGGTTTGCTTGTACTTCAAAACAAATCTGAATTCATCTGCGTGCATGTGATGTGCTTACAGCCACTGTTTTACTTTTCAGTTTTCTTGTCCCCCTCATCTCAGCTGCACAGCTGATCTGTAGCACACATACCAATGGAAACACATGTGGTTCTTCCCATCCCCAGTACACACACTTAACCACAAAACTATGTAAGTATTTTTGTCTGGTTTGTACTCCTACTATTTTTTTCTCCATAGTTTTGAATGCTTCCACACAAATAGACTTTAAGGGCCAAATACAAAATTAGCAATAACTCAACACCAACCCACATGGCCAGTCCCCCGCCCCCATGCACACACACTGTAGCTGGTTTGGCCATGCTGCTACAGACAACCCACCAAGTATAAATCAAGAGTCTCTTACTTGAGTATTAGGGAGCCAGAGGCAGAAGTCTTTAAGAGATGATGTCCATGGGTCAAAGTGCTGGGGCGTACCCCCTTGAAATGAATGGAGTTATTTTTTATTTCAATTTTATAAATTATGATGGTGAGCTGGAGAATAATGAAGGCACTGTTCTACTAACAAGGCCTTGTTAGTTGAGCAGTGACCTTCATTAATCTCCAACTCTTCATCAATAATGTATAAAATAGTAATAAAAAAATACCCACATTTATTTCAATGGTGCTTGCCCTGCAGCCTCCCTTTCCCTATGTCATAACATGACTGAGTATGGGGATTTGGAGGTCAGCTTCACTAGGGTTGGGGGTGGGGGCATAACCCTGACTATAGTCTGTGCATACCATTCTGCACAGTTGTCCCTGAATGTAAGGGATATCCCTAATTTTCCCCTGAAAACTGCTCTGCTCTTCATCCATCCTTCTTGGAAATCATACTGCTCACACAGAGTATGTTCTGTAAATTTAGACGTTATGGCAGGGTTGCCATTTCAGATTTCAGCAGGGGGGCAACAACCAGTGGAGGCCAGCTGCTAGTTAGCCTCTAGGTGGCAAGCTATAGAATGTCTGGAACATCTCTAAAAGGTAAAAGTTACTTGTTGTGACTGAAAAGAGATATGCAAATTAGGAAACATTTAAATGTATGAGATTCATCTGTCTATACCCTTCATACTGGAGTTCATACTGGATGAATAAGAAAATCAGAAGGCATAGCTCATAAAGGTTTTCCCCACAATTCAGTGGTATTGGCAAATGCCAACAACTTCTTCTAGATACTTGTCCAGTTTCTGCTTAAAACAATCTAAGCATTCTGCCTCCACCACTTCCTGGGGCAGTTCATTCCATGTCCTTATTGTTCGACACTTAAAACACCTCTTCCTTAACTCAGTCCTGCTCAGTTCCTCGCTCAATTGCCTATCATGCCTTCTCAAATGATAGATCCTTTCCTTATACACCAATCACAACTCTGCTCTAATAACCTTATCCTTCAGAGATTTATGTAAGCAATAATACCCAACAGGGTGGGCATTATTGAAATGCGGACCACCAGGGGGCGTGGCCAGGGGCCCGGCATACGGGTGGAGGCCTTCATAGCCCTGGAAGGTCCGGTATTTCAATAATGCCCACCCTGGAGGGTATTATTGCACTTAGAAAATGGGCATCTTAGTACACTTCAATAAAATAAGAGAGGAAATCAGTTTAAAAATCAATAGAAGTAGTAGAATTGTTTTTTTCTTGAAAAAGTAGTCCATTTGTTTAAAGGCTGTTCCAGCTCCTGTTGGTTCTCCCCACTGAGCTATTCTAATCTATTAGACATCCTCCCCCCATACACACACAGACAGACACACACCTGAACGAGAAATGTAGAAAACATTCACCCCAGCAGTGTCTAGATATCATCTGTCTCATTTTGTGAAAGACTGTTTTTTTTTTTTCAGTAGCCATTGGAGGATGAGTGTCTAGTGCACGCCTGACCTTGCGTGGCCCTACTGGATAGCTGCATCTGCGGTAACGAGGGACAGGTATGATGTAAATTATTTCTCCATTTCAGTTTGAGGCAGCTGCTTAGCTAAGTGTGGGGACTCTGTATTTGTGCTGTATTCTTATCAGCAACTTCTAGCACAAAGCCAAATGGACTCACGGCTTCGTTTTCATTCAGCGCGGTACTAAAACAGCACGGTCGGTAGATTGGTGCCATTGTATAAGAACACAGCTGTTAGAAATTGCTGTTTTACCACTCTTCCCGACTGCAAAGTATTCGGAGTGTGGGGTTTGTTTCGTTTCTTGCACTGAAGCAAGGAGACTGTGTGTGTGTGTGTGGGGGGGAGATTAGCTTTCGCTAAGAGAAAGAAAAAGATGGCGGGGATTCAAAATTTTGCCGGGTGCTTTCAGCCAATGAGAAAGCAGGCTGGGCACCAGTACACAAGGATACCTGGTGAAGTGGCACTTGGACAGGCTCTTATTTTTTAGCTGGGCATCTATTGAAAAATAAATGCCCAGCTTGGAGCCAGTGTTAGCCAATCAGGTTTCAGAATGACTTCTTGCCATTTTCTAAATAATAATAATAAATCCCCTCTTACCCTTCTACTCTCCAAAGACCACAACCCCAATATTTCCAATCTAGTCTCATATGACTCTTTCTCATAACCTGAAATCAACCTTGTAAGGGATCTCTGTGGTCTTTTCATTAATTTAATATCCCTCATCAATAAAGGACCTGCAACTGTAGAACAATAATCCAGTATAGGCCTTACCAAATGTCTATACAATGGCATCAAAACCTCCCTACTCCTTGATTGAAAACCACTCCTAATACAACCAACAATCTGCATTGCTTTGTTAGATGGTTGTCTGCTATTTACTTCATTTCTTAAATAATTTTGGACATAGATACCCAGATCTTTCTCACATTCTGATACCTTAAGCTTCAGAGCATACATATAGTAGATCTGATTGATATTTTGTCTACCGAAATTCATGATGGTACAGTTATCTTTATTAAACGTCATTCCATTTTTTTTTGCCCAGTCGGCAAGGGGCTGGCAGTATAGCCTAGAGGTTAGAGGAACGAGGTGTGAACAAGCTTGATACATCCAGCAGACCAGACATGAGTTTGATTCTCACAACCTCCACTTGCATACTGTGTGACTCTGAGCAAGTCCCTTAACCGCCCAGTTCACCCCTGAAAACAGGCACGTGGGCCTTACCTGTTTACCAAAGACTAAAATAAATGTACAACAAATCCTGGCCAAAAATGAGTCTCTCATCAAACGTATTTACCACTGCTCCAACTTTAACATCATTAGCAAATTTAATGAATTTATTATTACTTAATAATTTCAGATCTCTTATAAATACACAAAACAGTAGTGGGCCCAATAATGACCCTTGGGGAACTCCACTCCATACTCTATTTAAATCAGACAGATATCCTTGAATCTTTAGTTGCTGTAATCTATTACGTAACCATTTTTCTACCCATCTAACAATGTTCTCACTGATTTCTATATTTATAAGTTTTTCTATTATTTTATAATGTGGAATTGCGTCGAATGCTCGACTAAAATCGAGCATTACAACATCAACACTGCTTCCCTCATCACTACATTTGCTGACAAACTCATAAAAGATCAATAGATTCATTTCACACAACCTATTAGGCATGAAACCATGCTGTTTCTGATCCAGAATTCCCCCTCCTTAACATACTTTCGTAAATAGCATCACTCAAAGCTCCTTCAATAATCTTTACCACCACTGATGTCAAACTAACAGGAGGATAATTCACTGCATCACTCCTTTTTCCTTTTTTATATATAGGTACAACATGTGCCAACCTCCACCCTTCAGGCACCTCGCCATCACTTAAAGATTTTTGACCCAGTATAGTAATAATAAGTATCATCACATCACTCAGCTCCTTCAAAAATATGTGTGAATACCATCTGGTCTGGCCATCCCTTCCAGCTTCAGTCTCCTTACTCTTTTAGCTACCCTACCTACAGTTATAATATTTTGGGGATCCAGATTACAATTCCCTATATTACACATTTCAATATCAACATCATTCTTCCTAAACACAGCTCCAAAACTTCTATTAAATTCATTGGCCATATCTATAGGTTCAAAGGTCATGACTCCCTTTATACTTAAAGGTCCAACTGTCCCCCTACTACTCTTTGTACTATTTACATAGGCAAAAAAACATTTTTTATCTTTATTAACAGCTAGTCTAAATTCAAAACGTTTCTTAGCATTTCTTATTTCTTTCTTTAATTTCCTCAGTACTTTCCTATAGCTCTGTTTGGAACTTTCTAATCCATTAAATTTCATTTTATTAAACATTATTTTCTGTTTCCTATACATTCTTAATATTTCTTATTCAACCATGGTGGCTTTTAACCCTTATGATTATAAGCCTTTCTACAGGGGATGTAGGTTTTTTTCAAATTATTGAATGTATTCAAAAAATAATTCCAAATTTCTTCCATGTTTAAACCTCCAAATTGTTTTTCCCAGTTGATTCATACCAATTCCTTTCTTATACAGTAGCTATATAATTCCCTTTTTTGTATAAATACTGCACTGTATTTCCTTTAGCTGGTTTAGATGCCCAATCCATTGTAAACATAAAAGACTTATGATCACTGTTGCCTAACTGAGGTTGAATGCTAACATTCTTTATTACATCAGGAACGTTGGTCAGTAAAACATCTAAAATATTATTGCCTCCAATGGCCTCTTTTATACATTGTTTAATGCCACCTGACCTCAGCTCCTCATGGGCTCTACATCCTAAATGATTACCAAGCTGTTTTTTATCCCACTCAATGTTGGGCATATTCAAATCCCCCATGAGGATAATGTTAGTTATCCCGTCCTGATTTTCGATGTCTTTAATATAAGCCTCAGTTTCTTCAATGCCAACATCAGGAGCCCTGTAAAAGACAGAGACTCTGCAATTTTTCCCTTTATCCCCAACAATTCAATACTAACTTTTTTGATTTCCAGGTTATCACATTGTTCTAATTCCCTAACCTCTATTCCTTCTCTAACAAAAAGAACCACACCACATCCTCTTCTCTTCTCTCTATTTCTTTTAAACACTCTATATCCTGGAATATGTTGTAACCACTCACTTTCATTATCCCACCATGTTTCAACTATTCCTATCATATCCAAACACTCATTTATATTTATAACCTCCAATTCTTCCATACTTGATATATTTAAGCTTCTAGCATTGCAAAACATGCCCTTTATTTTGGATAGCCTTTTATTGTCTTTTTTTTTAACCACAGGAACATTTCGAACCCCATCATTCCCCCTCATCACCTTCATTTTTAGTTTAAACAATTCTCTATTACCTGACGTAATCTCATTCCCAATATTCTACTTCCTCTAAAATTCAGATGCAACCCATCTTTACAATACAGATCATTTTTTTCCATCAAAAGTTCCATGATGTTTAATAAATTAAAAGTTCCTATTTTTAGTCCATTTACACAGCCATTCATTTGCCAGTGCAATCCTTTTCACTTTATAAACATTAGCCCTAGGTTCAGGAAGTATCTCCGAAATCACTATTTCACACCCTTTCTCTTCTAATTTATCTACTAACTTATTATAGTCCTTCTGCATCTCAGGCAGGGTTTTTCTCATAATATCATTTATGCCCACATGAATCACTGCCAATGGATGTTCCCCTGCCCCTTTAAATATATTGTCAGCCATGTTACACAAATCCATAGTGCCTACACCTGAGAAGCTACTGACCATCCTATTTGCTTTGTCATGTTTACAAATATACTGATCAGTATACTTAATGATGGAATCACCAATTACTATAACCTGTCTCGAATGTACCATGCCTCCCTCCTCCATCTGATCATTGTTTTCATTTCCACTATCTTCCACTATGGTAGATTGATTTATTTCCCCCAACACAGCAAATCTATTTGTTACTGTTATTCCTTCTGTTATACCAGCAACAGAGTCATTTCTATTATATATTTCAATCTCAACCTGCCCTGTCACCTCAGTATTACAATTTATAGTTACCTCCTTTTCCTTCCTTAGCTCTGTTGGAACTGGTCTGAAAGGACTTTGACCCCTACGTTTTCTTTTAGCTTACTTATTCTCATAATGATTTCCAGAATTTTGTTCATTTCCAACTAATCTTGATTTCCTTTTCCCATATTCATTTTCTAAACCTTCTTTTCCCTTAGCCTCCTCATTTATATTTAAACTAGAAAGTATTTGAATCTTTTCTGTTAACACACCCTGACTCCCTTCTAATTTCACTAACCTTTCAGTAACCATTCCCAGATTCTTATGTAATTCTTTATTTTGCTCACATTTTTCACATTCATAGCAATTATAATCAGTCCCCAGTTCTACAATTTTATACATTCTACATCCCTTACATCCAATCATCAAGTCCCACTTTGTTGTCAGATTTGAGGTCACAAAACTTTGTATCCTCACCTCTTTTGTCGTCATTTTATACCCCAAAATACTTTAATTTATGAGAAAAACTATACAAAACTCTTCTGCACACTGCCACTGCTCCATGCTAACATGCAAACACGCACTAGATGTGCGTGTCTCTGTGCGTCTCAGAGTGCTGAGATGCGCTGCACATGTGAGTACCACTCACATGAGCATCTGTTTAAATCCCTCTTGGACCCGGAAGCTGCACAGATCTCACCCCCAGAAGCAATTATGTGCCTGAGTTTAAATTAATAGCACTAGCCCCCTAAAATTAGCAGCACAAATTCTCCTTTCAGCCTAAATATAATAGCCCTCAGTCAGAGCATATCGAGGGACTTAGTAAAAGCAGTCAGAAATGTTAATATGCACCAACACTCAAAACGACAACTCCAGCGATCAAATCCACCTTGTCCCACCGCTTTTGGCGGTCTCACAGTACAGGATTTGATCTACAGATTGCTGCTCACGTGAGCGTCTATTTAAATCCCTCTTGGACCTGGAAGCTGCACAGATCTCACCCCCAGAAGCAATTATGTGCCTGAGTTTAAATGAATAGCACCAGCCCCTAAAATTAGCAGCACAAATTCTCCTTGGAGCCTAAATATAATAGCCCTCAGTCAGGGCATATCGAGGGACTCAGTAAAAGCGGTCAGAAATGTTAATATTCACCGACACTCAAAATGGCAACTCCAGCTATCAAATCCATCCTGTCCCACTGCTTTTGGCAGTCTCACAGTACAGGATTTGATCTACAGATTACCACCAGTGTGAGCATCTGTTTAAATCCCTCTTGGACCCGGAAGCTGCACAGATCTCACCCCCAGAAGCAATTATGTGCCTGCGTTTAAATTAATAGCACCAGCCCCCTAAAATTAGCAGCACAAATTCTTCTTGCAGCCTAAATATAATAGCCCTCAGTCAGGGCGTATTGAGGGACTCAGTAAAAGCGGTCAGAAATGTTAATATGCACCAACACTCAAAACGTCAACTCCAAGAAGCAGTGCATCAGATTTGGGCTTAAACCCACCCTGTTACTAACCAATTTTTTCCTGCCTGATGTTCTGACCCCCCCCAAAATAAAATGTTGTCCCAATTTCTTTCCCCAGCTCCATGCCATTCAATACCCATTCCATATACTTCAGTCCTTCTTCCTTCCCTAATCCCCCTGTAAAAAAAATTATTTACTTTTACTTACCCAGCCATCTGGCAAGAATCTGCAGCCTGGCACAATGTGCCAACAGCCCAGTTTTCAGTCTGCTCCTCCTCTGTCCTTCTTCCAGAAGCTGGATGCTAGAACCAACTATCCCAGGTCCCCAACATGGTCCATGACCAAGTCACCTCATCAACCGAACCCACCCAACCTGTTTTGCTTGCTTGTCTACTGCCATGGCTGCTTCCACACTGCACTAATCAAGGCCTATGAAGGAAGCCCACACCATTATCACCACTGCTGCTAGGCCTAGCTTGCTGCTGTGTGAGTCTATGCTGGTTTGGTTTGCAAAGTGAGCCTAGTAGAGTAAATAGGTAGTCTAGTCTCAAGTTAGCTTCTAGCTCACCCTCTGCCCCTTCAGCCATCAGGGGAGGTGGAGATTCATTAAGAGTAGACCAACAAAAATATGTTGCCACAACACTGCTTTTGAGAGTTCAGTGCTCACTGAGCCCTCCAAGCTGTAGTGTGCAGCCTGTCTACTCTATGATGGGAAAGACAGTGTCACACTCTTATGACTCATGTGCTCTTGCTTGGCTGGAGCTCCTCTATGTCACATGTGATGGTGCCACCGCTAATAGGTGGAGAGAGTAAACAACACAATACAGACACAGCCAAGTCAAGAGTTCAGCTGCAGTGTGAGTGCACACAGGCTAGGGGGACACTATTGTGCAAAATATTTAAATCCAAATCTGCCATCAACATCTACAGTATGTATCAAATGTAATGCCATGATTGCCATACCATAAGAACAACCTAGGCACAAATGCAGGGGTGTGGGCAACTGCCCCCCTCTACCCTACCTAAATGGCCCCAGCTTTATGGTAGAAATTCATTTTCACCTGCTAATATCAGTACAAGTAACTACAATGTTTTCCACTGTGTTCTGAGATACTGTATCTCCATGTTTCAGAATGTGCCCTGATCATAGTGAAGGTTAGTGTCCTTCATTGTCCCTCATATCAGTGACAAAATGTGAGGTATGGTGCATGCTTCCAAGACCCTACTGAGCACAAAGAGTGCTTGGCCATAGTGTATATGTTCCATGCAGAATGACAAAGGGAAAGTAAGTGAGCAGAAACAATCATGGAAAAACACATTTGTAGCACTAAATATGCATAAGGGGATCGGCATGGCCCATAACAGAAGGTCGGGCTCACAACACAGAGGCCCCTCTTTGCACATCTGGAATGGGAGGTGTTGATTGAGTATATACTAGGCATTTAATGCAATAAGCAAACAATACTTTGCAAATTAATGGCGATTTAATAACAAAAATCAAAAGCCCTTAAAAAACTTACAAAAGGTGCAGAATTTATGACTTTACCTAATTTTAAAGGGAACTCAATAAAAATGTATTTCAATGGCTCTAATTGCTAGCAGTAATAAAAGAAAGAGACACTGATGTGATTTTTAAATCATGTTTACACCAGCTTAATGGCTGCACTCATGTCAAGCATGCAACATGCAAACCTGATGTCATTTTTAGAAGATGTTAGCACTAGCTTACCTGCTGCACACATATCAAGCTTGCAGCACGCAAGTCTGACTTTCTTTTTAGACCTGGTTTGCTTCGGTTCACTTTGTGTATGCAAACCACATGCAAACATTGCACAAGTAAGCATGTGGCATGCATTCTGCATGTACACATCACACTTATATTTCTGTAAAGGTTGGGAGCTCTCACACCCACATGCTAAATGACAGTTGGGATGTCGTACCTTTTTTAAAATAAATAAGTTACTTTTTTCCCTTGGTACTAGTAGTTTTTTCCCTTTGAAATGAAAGAAAAAAAGAGAAAACATGTTTTAGATAGTATTAATATTAAAGCATTGTCCCTTTTTTACTGTTTATTCCATTACTAGTTGTTCCTTTGGACTATTTAAAATTATTGTTCCAATGTTATTATAGTCTTCAGTAACTGTTGCATATTTTTAATTTTGTACTAATTGTGTTCTCTTTGCTGTTTTTTTTTCTTTGTTTTCCTTCTAGGTCTCTGGCCTCGTGGTCAGTTTCTGAATAGAATTATATACCTTTCGGATCTCCACTGAGTTTAGTAGCCCCTGTGTTTCACTTAGCTATTCTCTCCATTTGTATAAATATTTTTGTCTTCCTTCTGTCTCTGTTTGTCTCCTCTTAGTATTGATTGATTGATTGATTTAGTTTTCATTACATTTTTCTTTAATAATGATACCATTATTATTTGTGGGAATTAGTTCCATGTCATTTGTTAAACATTTGTATTATTGTCCACTATTTTTATTTTCAAGTCTGATGAGTACTGCAAGTCACGGGGTTGGCTGCCTTTAACCTCAGTGTATAACTCAATCAACAGTGCAGGCCGGCCCCGCCTCCTAAAGAAATGTCCTGATTTGAAGTGCTGGTGTGTTTGTGCTATTTTTCTTCTCTGCACACCAACTTGAACAAATAAGTTTTGGATATGCTCACTTGTGTTCTTGGCTATCATTCAGAGTGCTTCTTTCCTTTGTTTTGCTTTGGATAGGAAGAATATTGCATGGCTGGAGAAAACAGTTTGCTATTTGTGAGGTAAAGTCAGAAAGAGTACTGTCTGAAACAAGAAAGTGAAACATTTTGTTTTGTTTTGGTGTTTGGGGCTCTATGAAACACCAATGAACTGACACAGGTGAAGTTCTTTAACAGTGTTGTTTACTTGCTGTTTAGTGCTGCAGGTGACACATGCAAAGTGCTTTAAGAATACTCCTTGCAAGTGTTTCAAGCAACCCCTATCAAACTGTGTGGCTGTGTTCTGATAATCATGTAATATTTGGGGCTTTAACAGTCAAAGAGGAGGATTTTCAGAATCCATTGTATAAATGGCATTATGAACTGGGGATCTTAAATGAAGAAAGCTGATTGGCCGACAGCTCTTTGCAGCCACGATGATATCGGGCTACATCATCACAGCATCAAAAAGCCTCCAGCCACCAGCCTCCTCGCAGACAGAAATTCCTCTGACAGTTGCATTTCCCCTCATTCCTTACATGCTTTACCTCACATAACTGTGCCCACTGCCTCTGGAAAGATGGACTGAGTTCCCCAACATGAGTGTCTGTTTAAAAAAAAAAAAAGTTGCTCATTCCTCCTCACACAGCCCACCAGAAGACATACTGCAAGACAGAAAATGCATGCAGTGTGGTGTCAGGCACATCTCGAGCAACTCCCCACAAAACAAACAAAAAAAAACAGCCCCAAAACTGTCACATGATGTGTGTGTGCGTACCTGTTTAGTTGCTCTCTCCCACTGCCACCAGATCAGAGTTTCAGAAAAATAAATAAATACAGTCCATCTTCACACAGTCTCAGAGCACACAGCAGGACCAGGTCAAACGCAAGCAGCACACAGTGCTGGGAGGTGAGAGTTTAGAACACTACCTCTTCAACCAACTCCACTTACAACAGCACGATCTGCTGCCCAGGGAATTACATGAACTTTTTTCTGAAAAGATACTCCTCCACCACTCTAAAACAGTCATTTTAAAAACATTTAAAGATTTTTTTTGCATTTTGTACTGCTAAAACTTTTAAGCCAGTTCATAATAGCAATAAGTCACTCCTGGATGTAGTATATCATGGGATATTGTCACTTCTCTGGTGGTTGGATGCACTCTGCCTGCAGCCTAATGCCCAACCACCGGAAGCGTGATGATATTCCATGATATAACTTACCCTGTCATGGCTTATTGCTTAATTGTAAAATGGGTTGGAAAAAATCCTGTGCTGTAATTGGTGGACTCTGACCACATAACTGTACATTATTCCAGCACAACAGCACAGGTCAAAAAATGCCACACTTTCTGAACCACACTGCATAGTTTGAAAATGAAAAATGTGGGAAGCCATTTTATAATCACAATAAGGCACTCCATGGTGCACATTATTGTGTGAAAACAGCACTTCTTATATGAGTAAGGCACTCAGCTTTGCCTCATGCCTCACTTTCTGTGATGTATCATTCATCTACAATAACAGACAGCCTGTCATGCCTTGTTTCTTGCATAATGTCTGCAAATAGGGTTGAGTTAAATTTATCTTCCTCTGTTGAAATTGTGATTTCGGTGCCATGAAATGCCATGACTCTTCCACGAAAATTCCACATTTGGCCCAAATTGTGATTTAAGTTATTGACATCTACTTTTGAAAGTATTTACACAAATTACACCAAATTTGGTATAATGACTTCACCAAGATCCATGCAGAAGTGTATCAAGTGGCAAATCTCTGTCTAAAGGTGACTGAGTTAAAGTCTCCAAACTTTTAGAAATTTAAAAATACAGTTTGCAGTAATGTAAACTGTAGAATTTTAAGCCCCTATAACTTTAAATCTAGAGAACTGAATCTCACCATTTCTTTTAGGTTCATTGACTCTAAATATTAGTCTTTGCGGCCATCCCCATGGCCCAGCAACAGAGCATTGTGCTGTCATGCTGATAACCCAGGTTCAGAAGCGAGCCTGAGAAGTCACATCGGGAGGCAGGCCATTACCAAGACAGCTGCCACTTGGCAGTGCATCTTGGTCAGGTGTGGTTGATGGCAGGTTCCACCAACAAAGCAACTTCTGTGGCTGGGCTAGGCCAGGGAGCTTGCTTCTGCATTAGGGGACGCTGTGGCTGTGCACAATTAACAGAGGTACCACCTGTTAGACTTTAGATTTTGTACTATAATATTAGATCTGAGGTATTTCTTGTAATTTAGCTTTCCTAATAATAATAATAATACTAGTACAACTTGTGAATATGAAATAAAAATGCAGTTTTATTCAGAGGTTTAGGCAAACAGACACAGATGTACTGCAGTATTTATTTTTCTCAAGACCACTTCAGTTTAAGCATGTACAGACATAGATCATAAAATCCACTCCATGTTTGTATCTAAATTATGTTATCATCTAGACTAACAGATGTAATGCTGAATTAAATATTCATACTTACACTTGAACCACATGGCTGGGACTTCATAGCATCTTCATGATGCTGACTTCCTTGTGGTACAGAGAGATAAAACCTCTCAAATTGTATTTACTAAAGTTTATTTTTTTCCTACATGGTGCTGACAGGATGCTTTTTTGGGAGAACCAAGCTTGATCAGCATTCTATTTGGTATAAATTTCTTACCCAAATCATGTTTGGACTAGGTTATTATGACCTCACACTAGTAAGGTGTGCAGGGTCTAGTATCCAATTCCATCTCCCTAAAGCTAGGCACCAGGTGTTATGCTTAGACAAATAGTCAGCAGTGTAATGCATGAGAAGCAGATAACAGCACTGGTCCTAGGCCATGCCCAGACACTGCGTAAGCAGATAACACATTTGTTTAGCCTTGAACTTCTAGCCTGACAACTTACCAAGGATGGTGATTTCATTTTAAACTTTATTTCTAGACTAACCCCTTAATGGTGTTATCTGCCTATAGTGTATGGAAGTGTACTGGTTTCTGATACTAATGCAGTTTATTAATATAATGCCTTTACTGATATGCAGTTATGCTATTAATATGCTCAGAATAATATCATGCTTATGATAATGATATTTAAATGTGAAACCTAACTTCACAGTATTTATGGATACATTGTGTTTATGAATCTAACTAATAATATGCACACTAATAATATGCTCACCAACACCGCCCTCACCAGGGGAGGTGGCAGGAAAAAATGTGGGAGAAAAACCTGATAGCCAGCTGAATGATGGCTTGGTTCAGCATGATCAAGGTATATCCCTGTGAACAGGATATATCTCTGAGAAACGAGCCACAGGCTGGGGAAAAAAAAATAACATGGGGAAAAAAAGTGCCTGTTTGCATCAACTCTAATCTCTTGCACAAAAGCTGGCCAAATAAGCAACTAAAGATTACAAGTCACAGTAGTTATACTTGAATTTCATGAGTTTTTGTGAAATTGTGCAACGTGCAATGTTGTGGTATTTTTGTCAAAGTAATTTCCATACATTTTGCCCAGTCATACACCTGAGTTGCCATTTTAGAGTTAGGTAAAGGCTGGGTAAAGTGGCAATGAGGTAACATTCATAGGAGGTTCCATACAGGTATAGCAGTGGCATGTTACAGGTTTTATATAACACCTTTCATACAACCTGTATCCCAAAATGATTTGTTAGACAGGGAGGGAGGTTAATTTAGTTTTTTGTGTTTTGCTCTGTACCAAAGGAATTCACTCAAAAGCCTCAAGCCTAGTACAGGGTAACATGAGTAAGCAAATCATTGGGTGGGGAAGGCCAGCAAGCCATTGCCAGAAGGAACAGAGATGTACAGCTGTTACAGGTTAAACTAAGAATGACAAACAAAAGACATGTAGCTCATCTTGTTCAGACTCCTCAGTGCACTGCAGTTGCTATCTCAGTCAAGTACTAAGGGAGCCCCAGAGACAATCAGGCATTTAGTACACTGAAAGGTAGCATACAAGAGAGGCAGTTTGCAAAATGAGCAGTGTGTAGGATCCACAAATGATCGCCTGTGTGTAGCATCACATGCGCTGCTGTATGCAAGAGGAGCAATGTGTAGGATCCATAAATGACTACCAGTACAGTAGGTATCACCACACACACACACACACACACACACACAGACACACACACTGCTGTTCACAAGATGAGTAGTGTGTAGGATCCCTAAAGGACAACAAGTATTTATCAATGCGCGCAATGGCATGCTTGTGTATACACACACACACACACACAGTGTAGAAGTATGATTTTCTTGGAGGACTTCCAGTGACATCACCGAGGGTGATGGTGGCTTGAAACTGAGCTCCTAACCACATCATGCTAAGACATCAGCCATGCTCCTTATGAATGTCTTTCATTTGCCAATGAACAAACAGTGCAGCAAGCAAGCATGGCACTGCCCCAAAAGAGCCAAGTATGGGGCTTTCAAGGACAACTACTAATAAGATTGAGCACCACATGCTGGAGCCTCAGCATCTCACCTTCCAGGACCCCAGAATATACCCTGAGCTCCAGCTCTAAAAATAAAGATGTAGGGCTGACCGGGTCAGGAGGCTTGCCCTTTTGTCATACAGGATTTTGTGACATGTCATTATTGCATGTTACTGCACTTCATTGTGGCTGACTCCACTGCAGATGCAGAGAGACTTTAAAAGATTAGAGCACAGGACTGCAGCCACTGAAAAAGTAGTCTCAGACCTTTGAATTGAGACAAGTAGCCCAGGTTGGACTGTGCTCTACCTCTGTTCTAGGGAAGGGAAACTCACCACTAGAGCTGAAGATGCCAAAGCCAGAAGGCGGAGGAAAAATTTCTCTTTGGATTTCCTGAAGAGAGTGAACATTCAGCTAATTCTTGATTACCTGGCTGCAGACAGAACTCAAACTACTAGCTGACTTTAACACTGAAATTGAAATAGCTCACTGTGCACTGGGATCTAAACCCAGTCCAGGTGCTCCACCATTCTAAATTGTGATCAAGTTTCTAACATTCCTTGTCCAGAAACAGCTACTTCACAAGGCCTGGTCTAAACAGGACTTAAACTTTAATGGCCTGTGTATCTACCTAGAACAGGATTGTCCCCCAGGTGTGCGGAGAAGCACAAATAAGTGCACAGTGTTATAAATCAGCTGCAGGAGAAACAAATCAGGGCTTGTCTACATTACCCATCTAAATTTTGGTTCATGAGGAAAAAGGCCCTGTACTGTATGGCACTCTCTTACAGACCAGCAACCACCTTTAGATAAATGGGATAGAGCTGCTGGAGATGCCAATGGAAGCCTATGAGGGGGATCTACAACAGATGCTCTGATTGGTTGCTGGAAAAGGAAATCATGCTCAAGGATCCAGGTGAGTGGAGATCAAGGAAAATTAGAGAGCAGATTTTAAACAATGGTACATAGGTCTACTGAAGTCAAATATTTGAACTGTGGACTGTTTGATTCAAATTTAACAATTTACATTTGGCTGTTTCATAAGCTGTTCCATGACTGTGGTTGAAACCTGGCGTTCCTCATTTTCCTTGACTAGTTTGTCAAGCCTTTCTTCCCGTGGCAACGCCAAAGGCTCCTAACCTTTAAACAACACTGTATTGACATTGCTCCTTCTGGACACCATCAGACAATAAGGCACATTGCATGTTTTGTGATAAGACTATAGCTTTAATTATTCTCTGCCCTCTTGTCTTTGTGGCTTGACATGGGCTTGTGTTGGGTCCTGGCCCAAAGCCCTCTCTTTGCACTGCGACCCCCATTGTTCTGCATGTGGTGGCACCTCCAGATCTATGTAGGAAGCTTTTGAAACTGCAAAACACCAAGGGGGATGATCCCCAGAAACATACAGAGGCCGTACCATAAAGACTCATGGTGAGGACATGCAAGGGAGGCAAAGCAGGTAATAAAGATTTAACTATGTCCTTCAGCTGCTTCATATTCACCCTCTGTTGGACATTTAGATCATCACAAGGTGGCATGGGGCCTGTGAGCATGGATATTGAGTGGGCAATGACAATCCCTTAGTCCAATCTTTTAAGAACCCAGGCAGTGTAGTGCAAAGATGCTTTCTGTACAAATGTTCAAGGGAAGGCTGGCGTGAATATATTAGTAGGAACATTTTTCTTGAGAAGACTGGACATTAAGAAGAGGCTCCATATCAGCAACTGCAGGGCTGCATCTGAGCTATGACTTAGGGAAGAGAGGAGTGTGTAATGGGAGTTATGGAAGGAAGACACCAGGGATATGTTTCACAGAGGTATTTTCCTTAGATGGATGGAGGAGAGGATGGGTGGTGTAAATCAGTTTTCTATGATTACTGGTCTCTGTTTGAGAAGGGAAACAAGAATATACTGAGATGTCTGCCTGAGATAAAAAATTAACAGGGCAGGATCACAAGATTTCCAGTTAGACAGGGTCCTTGTTTATGATCAAGTCATGGTGGTGCTGGGGGGGGGATTGATAGGGCCAAGTTTAGCTTTATTCAGAGAGAACACTCCCCTTCTTGATCTGGTGGGCTTGGGGGTGGATTCCACTTAATGTTACCAAAAGAGAAGTGAGTAGCTCATCCAGGGCTTTTAAAAGCCCTCTTTGTTAGCATGCAAAGGGTGCTTGGGCTACATTGGTAGTCAGTGGTCACCCTTCAGCACAAATATATTCACCTTGCTAAATGTTGATCAGTTGTTTACCTGTTGTTTGTTCCTGTTAAACAGTTCTGTTATTACATATTTTTTTGTTTTGTTTTTGTTATATCACAGCTCCATTCACAGTATAACATGTTTTCTTGGTGTGAAAATAATGTTCATTGTCTGAATATTATTCCTGAAACATTGATTAAGTCACAGGATCACTTGGCAGAAATGATGATCCAGAAACATCTGTCTGTCTTTTTGAGGTGATTGTGTCCTAAATACATGGTGTGTAGAATGTATACGGTTGAATTAGTAATGCATATATTCTCTGAAATGATAAATAAGTGGCTTAGACTTTATGTTTTATAATGTCGAAGGTATTGGGTCAGTGGTAAAGACAGTAAGAATTTTTAGAGAACTAAAATGAGGGAGGTGTGATGTTGAGCTATTGCAGGAGACCCACCTACCATGCCAAGAACATGTCAAGCTGCTATAACTGGGTAGGTCAAGTGGAGGTGTTATCTCTTCCCACCAGTACAAAGGCAGGGTCACATATTACATGACTGGTTGCCATGGAAAATAAAGAAACATACAGACAAAGAGGATAGGGTAGCTACAGCCTCACTAGCACAAAAGGATCATCTGTTGTACATAATTAATGTGTATAGTCCCACTCCAGATACCCCAGGTTTTTTTGACAGCCATTTGAGAAAATCTCAGCACTACCTCCTGGCCACTTGATACTCATCAGGGACTGGAATATGGTAAACAGCCCCACCCTAGATCACTCTACGGAGGCCCAAAAGTTGAGGAAGGGAGCTGCTAGACAACTGCACAACCGCCTGCTTGAATTGGGACTAACAGACCCATGGAAGTAACTTAACCCTACCATTAAGAATTGTTCCTTTTACTTCCTTCCAATCCACAGTTACTCCTGCATAGATAGTTTATATGTTCAAAAGATGCATTCTGGTATGGTGGCAGTCTGTGATATTTAAGCAATAAGGCATGATGGGGTGTGTTATGGTGGGATAATGACCCACCTCGGGTGGATTGAAGCATGATGAGAAGCCGAGTGCTTCCACCACCCAAAAAGGGCTGTTAGCCCACCATAATGCAAGTTCCTTATTGTTATTATGAAATGGATCATGTTTTGTAATTTGGATGAATTTTTTTAAAAATAGTTTTGTTGACCTGCTTTCAGCTGAGCCATTGTGCTGGGATAACAACCCAGCTGAAAGGATCTCTAGGCTAATCAGGAGCCAGCATTCTTTCTACCCATTTCATGACGATCTATAATCATCTTTGACTATGCATCCATCATCACATCAAAGCTCCACTTTTGGGCCATAATGGGGAGATTTATTGAGGTGTACTTGATCAAAATAGTAGCAACAACTGGTGGCAATAACAGCACTGCAGATAGCATAAGCACTTGTGCAGTGACAGGGATTTAAAGAGTGTTTAGAATAACTGCTACCCCGTCACTGTATGCTCAGATGGGGGAGTGTTTTAGTGGCTTCTGGTGTGGTGCTTGGTTGAGCCGCTCCGGTGATGGAATGGCTAAGGCACCAGCACTCGGCGACGTAGGAGACCTCGGGCCACAATTCAGTACCCCCCAGGTCTCATGGTGTTGCTACATTTTTATTCTTTATAAAATGAATCCCCACCCCCAGAGTTTTGACCCATCCCCAAAGTTCACAACCCCTCAGAGTTAGTTATATTTAGTCTAGAGGGTGGGATGTGTGGAGGTGAAGCCCCTTAAAAAAAAGACAGTGCCATTGTTTTCTGTTGTGCTTAGTGTTTTTCCCAACCTTATTTCAGTGCATGCCATTCTGCTGGTGGTATTGTTTGTTTGCGCTGTTATTGATATGGCATTATGACCCTGTGACCATTGTGATGCGTTAATGCAGGCCTGCTGGACAATGAAATTTTCTGCTCCAAAGTTATGAAAACCATCTAAGAACACCTAACCTTAAATATAATTGCTAACTCAAGGCCACCTCTCTTATCAGGTGGAGTCTGTCACCCTAGGTCCAAGATGGCAGAAGTTATGGTTGATTGAGTGAGCTACATCTCTGAAAGCTCCTCTGATATAAGGAAGCTCATCTCAGCACTGCCACTAGTCCCATGAGATACAAATACTTCAGCCAGAGTATTTCAACTAACCCTCGAGGAGGAACCAGAGAAAAACAGATGACAAAACTCTAATACAATTTGGCATGATGATTCCTTAAAAAGACTCCTTAAATAGAAATAAAATTCTCTGGTTGCTAGGGGTCCTTCCCCCCAACCCTTCCTTAAAAAGACTCCTTAAATAGAAATAAAATTCTCTGGTTGTTAGGGGTCCTTCCCCCCAACCCAATTACCCTCCCCATATATAAAACATAATTCCCTGGTGGCTAGCAGTCCCTTTCCCCACCTGATCACTCAACCCATAGAGACAAAATAATTCCCTGGTAGCTAGCAGTTCCTCCCCACACAATCACTTGCCCCATATATAAATAATAATTCCCTAGTGGTTAGCTGTCCCTCCCTCCACCTGATCACCCTCCCCAATATAAAAATTATTCCCTGGTGGCTACCGGTCCCTCTCTCCACTCGATCACCCACCTGACAAGGACATTATGCTTTGGTGTCCATCCAGTGTAACCCCCTTCCCCATTCCCCATATAAGAAATATAAAAATTTCCCTGTTGGTCTAGTGAACACTTCTCCCTTTCCCTGATCTCCAGTATGTGAATTCGTAGCAATTCTCTGGTGGTCTAGTGTACCCCACTACCCCCCAGCTGGTAGTGTCCCACCACTTGCTCCCCCATCCTGAACCCAAGCTGACAACCAGCACAGCAGCCATCTTTCTGCCACAGCTGGCCACCGACTGAGCTCTCAATGAGTGCATAGTATATACAGTATGTGCTCATTGAAAGACACCTCAAACTTAGCTGTCAATCACTGTCAATGCTCACATACTATATGCAGTATGCGCTCATTGAGTGCTCAGTCAGTAGCTAGCCATGGTGGAGAGAGAAAGGCTGTGCTGGTCACTGGCTCAGGTTCAGGATGGGGAAGATGAGTTCTGGAACACTAGCTGCTGGGGTGAGGGGTGGGGTTGCACTAGACCACCAGAGAATATCAGTGAATTAATTTACTGTGGAATGGGGATGGGGGCTTACTAGACCACCATGGAATGATTTATATTGACTCTAGGGGGCATCAGGATGGGGGTATTACACTGGATGCCAGAGCATGATGTCCACATGATCAGGTGGGGGAGTGGCCACTAGCCACCAGATAATTATTTCTTTTATTACTGGGCTGAGAGATTAGGTGAGGGAAGGGACCACTAGCCACCAAGGAATTATTTTTTATGTATGGGGCTGTCTGGTGATCAGTTGGAGGGAAGGACCACTGGCAACAAGAAAACTATTTTTTATATATGGGGTGAGTGATCGAGTTGGGGGAGGAACCAATAGCCACCAGGAAATTTTGTTTCTATTTTGGGCAGGGCTTTGGATGGGGAGGGGGCAGTGGATACCAGGGAAATCTTGTACTGTATGATCGACATTAGGCAGCGATCAGTGACCAGTGGGGGGGGAGGGGTGCCACTCGATACCAGGGAAATATTAAATGGTAAACATAAAATAAGCAATGGAGTTTAAAGTGCCTTCTTGTGACCCTGTCTGCACTAATATCCCATAAGGCGCTTTAGACTCCATTGCTTGTTTTCTGAATCAATGAGATGCAAGTGCAGAACCTCTCACTGAGTTCATTTGAAGTTATCACAATTTTTTTTTAAGTTCAATTCATTTACATTTCTTGATAAATATTATTTACAAACTAAGTGGGTGGCAATGGGGTTAACTTTTGCACCTAGTGTAGCAAATCTGTATGTGAGCCAATGGGAACTAGAATATGTGAAGAATGATGAAATTAACACTTTCTACAGTAAATTAGAGTTATGGAATTGCTTTATTGATGATGTCTTTGTGATTTGGAAAGGGAATTTACAGGAAATAGATGAATTTGTAAATATTTACATACAGTAGCACTAACCCAAACCTTAGATTCACATACACAGTGAGTAAAAGTGAAGTGTATTTTTTAGATCTCAACATTAAAAAAAGATAATGATGGTAACATTACCAGGAATATATTTAGGAAAGAGAGTGACAAAAATACTTTACTTCAAATCTCAAGTTGCCATCCGAGGCATACAGTTAAAAGCATTCCAAAAGGCCAATACCTTAAATTGAGATGCAACTGTAGTACAGATATAGATGATGAACAGGCAGCAAGGGATATGATGGGGAGATTTCTGGAATGGGGGTATAGCAGACAGGATTTACAAAATGCATATGAGAATGTGAGTGCAAAAAATAGAAATTATTTATTGTCTGTAAATGTGAGAGGAAACAAAACACAGGACAACAGGTTTAATTTTGTGATTATTTACTCAGCCCATGCTTCAAGGGTTGAGCAGTTTATTAAACAAAATTGATATGTCCTGAGGGGAGATCATGGTTTAAGTGCTATCTTAAATGCATATCCACATCTAGCCTATAGACAAGTGGAAACATTAGGAGATACTTTGGTTCATAGTCAACAGTGCAGACTGACAACAAAGCATCACACACTGAGCATGTGTGTAAAAATAGAATAAAGTGTGGGGTGGTGTGTGTAACGAGAAGTTTACACATGCCTGAAGGGTTAGATGCTACATAAACCCTGACAGTGAAGCTCTATTATACATAATAATGCATGATGTGCTGTGCATTATGAGAACTGAATACACACCCAAGGGGTGTGATTTTATTGATTTATTTATTTAGATTTTGTTGACCGGGTAAGTGCACTAGACAAATTCTGCCTATCTTCAGGCACAACCCGGGAAGGGGGATACAGATGAATGCCAACTGACTTTGAACCAGCTTAAGCTGTATGTGGTATTTTTAGAGAATAGGGGGGAATTTGGCCAGGGCACCAGGGACATTTTCCTACTTTCCAGTAGGGGGCCCTGAGGCTGTGTGGTATGGAACTTGATGGCTGTTGTTGAGAGTGAGAGGTTGGAGGAGAGCCCATTGTCGGCTATGGATATGGAATTTCAGGAGTCTGGAGAGTCTGGAACCACTGTGGTGGTGGCTGGGATGCAACCTCTGGGTGGTTAGCATATCGCCCGAGGCAGTGGTTCCATTCCTAATGATGTGCATGCCTTGAGCTTGGCTCAAAAGAAGATGTGCCTTGAGGTGGAGTTGCAAAAAAGTAGTGACCAACCAACTTCAGAGGACTTACAGAAGGAGGAAGAACATAAATACAAATGCTCGATCACTTTTCCCTTGATCGAGGGTTCTTCTGGGCCCTCTAAACTTCTGGCGGCAGCAGACAGACTGGATATGCTTCCTGGGCAGACTGACAGGACTCCACGCTGGGACTGGAGTGAGAGAGATGACACTGTTTGGTCGCCAAAGCTCTCATTGTCTTCCGCTGGCTGGATCCCCACGCCTCGTGGGGACTGGCAACTGGATCCCCAGATTCCACTCCAGGGCATTGGCATGACTTCGCCATGTAGAACCTGCATTATCTGCTACCTCAAACATGGTGGATGTGGTTGGTGTGCCTGGACATTCAGGTAATGTACTGCCTCCTGGGGTTCCTGGGCCTTCTATTCCTGCTAACTGTCTGGGAGGGACAGGGCCTCAGCCCGCAGAGCTGTCGGTGGCACACCATCAACACGACAGTGCTTCAGATTGCCCTGATCCTCCAACTTATGCGAGTCACTTCCACAAGCCTGTGGAGTTAGCTAAGCGGCAAAATGCCGTCCGTCTCCATTACATTGGCAACTGGGACTCTATCCCTGATCATTTTTATGTGGGTAAGATTTTGTTGAATCAGTCTCTAGGCTTCTCCCCATTGGAAGTCTATGCCCTGATCCATGCACAGGGGGAAAGTACTTTCGATATCAGTTTCAGGACCCCAGCTTTGTTGGAACATTTTTGGTGTTGTTATACTAATCTGAAAACTAACCCTTTATGGGTAGACTTTGTTGTCATCCCCTTAACAAAATAGCCCTTCAGAGTTATCACCATCCTTTTTCGTAATGAAGAAGTGAATATCACTGACATAGTTTATTGGTTGGAGAAACGGTGCACTATTCAGCGTAATCCGGCTCCCATATTGGACAATGAAGGCTTTTGGAATGGGGGCTGGAAATTTAAAGTGAAGTTGCAACATTGTGACCAGGATATTGTTCACCTTCCTAATTGTTTTTTCATTGGCCGGGATAAGGGTTTTTATTTTACCCATGTCAGCCCAGGATGTGTTTCAAGTGTGGCTCTCATAGGCATATCAATACAGCCTGTGATGTCCTCAAATGTACTCATTGTGGGGACCTGAGTCATTCCAGTGCGCACTGCTTCTAGGAACCCAAGTGTAATCTCTGTGACGATCTTGGTCGCACTTTTACTGATTGTCCATGGACTGCTAAAAATACTGAGAATGCTGATTTCAGGGTGCAGGATCATTATATTAGAGAAGCTATGGCTCCCTTCTTGGGTCTTGGTCCTAAACCTTCACCTGTCAAGTGAGATCCGGGGGTTCCGGAGCAGTGCCCTACTCCCCTTCTCCCCTGGTCTTGTTGAATACAGTCCCAGTTGCTGAGCCAGATCCGGGAGCTTCCAAGGTGGATATGGAACCTCCCCCCCACCCCTCCTGCCTGCACAACTACCTCCAGCTCCGGAGTTCTCTGTGGTTCGCAGCAAGAGGGGAAACGGTTCTAAACTCAAGCATCTGAAGTTGCTGGTTGCTCCCTTAGAGGATTCTAATCAATATGCTATGCTTCAGGGTGTACCCTCTGATATGGAGGGAGACTCTACAGCCCCTTCAGCCCATCCGTCTCAGGCAGGTTTGGTGTCTGACTCTGGGGTGTTGGAGGATTGTAAATCTGCTCCCATATCCAGTGGCAGGGTTATCCGAGCATCGAGTAAAGTTAAGTGATGATTTAGTAGTTTCATGGCTTCCCTTTTGTATCATTTCAAACTGGCATCCCTGAATGTTAACAGTATTCAATCTGAATTTAAAAGATTGGCTACCTATGCCCTCTTTTAAAATCTAATTTGGACTGTTTGTTTATGCAGGATGTTCATCCCCACTCTCCAGTACTCTTGGAGGCAGACTCTGCTGGCTGGATATGGGGTGCTAGCTACTAGTCTCAGGGTGTGGACATTTGCTCTGGTGTGGGGATTTGTTTTTTCTCCCAGGTTAAAGTGCTTAGACTGTTGGATATCTTGGAGGGGAGGGCATTGTTGTTGGATATCTTGTGGAAAGGCTTATCTTTTCTACTCCTAAATGTGTGTGTCCCTCAGCTGAAACATGACAGGATGCAGCTTTTTCAGGCCCATCAGCCTTTTTTATTCACTAACATGCATGTCATTTTAGGGGGTGATTTTAATTGTGCACTTTTGCTACCTGGTCTGGGTACTCCTCCCAAAAAACAAAATTGTGATGTCTCATCTTTAAGAGAAGTTATTGAAGATGTGGGGTTGACAGATGTTTTTGGCTCACACTTTCAGGTAGCCCCACATACGTACTTTTGTGGGCCTCGTTCATCCAGGATTGATTATTTTTTTGTTTCTGCCTCACTTCAACTGCAGGATGCTTTGGTGGTGGATGTGGCCACATCTGATCATAGAATGTTGGTTCTTTTGGTAGGTAGTCACCCAGAGGAGAGACATGGACTGGGGAATCTGGAAATTAAATTTTTCTTTGCTAGATATTCCTCACATTCAGGAAGGTTTTAGTCATATCTTGGCAGCTCGAAAGTCGGTTTTCTTTTTGAATAAGGATACTAATGCTTGGTGGGAAGACTCGAAGAGGGAGTTTTGTTCTTATTTTAAGTCTGTGAGGAGGCTTAATGGGAAGTTTAAGCTGGACACGTTGCACCATTTGCGGTCCAAATTACATTCTTTGACTGCCCTGCATTATGAGGGGGATAAGGCTTGTCTCAGTGCCCTTAAAGCTCTTAAGGATAGGGTGGCTAGCCTGCAGCAGGATATGATGAAGGGTTTAGTGAGGCAACAACGATATAAGGTGTTTGGCAAGATGCATGACACTGTCCCTTTTGATACCTGTGGTCAGGTTCGCGAGAAACATACTATGCTTTCTTTGCATACTGCTAGTGGAGACACTGTGATTGAGAATTTAGCCATTTTAACTGAGATACAGCATTTTTTTGCAGCTGCATTTACTAGCCAGTCTCTGTCTCGAGAAGTGATTAGACAGTGGTTGCATGAGTGCACTCTTCCTACTCTTTCTGAGGATCTGGGTAATGTGCTAACTGACCCTATTTCACTTGCTGAAGTGAGATATGTCATTTGGTCTCTTCCTTCTGGTACCTCTCCTGATTCTAATGGCTTGCCACATACTATTTATAAATATATCTGGGACACACTGGGGGAAGAATTGGTGGTTGTCTTTAATGGGGCTTTGAGCTCAGGCACCTTGCCTGTTAGTATGTCAAAAGGGGTCCTGGTCCTTTTAATTAAGGATGGAGATAGAGGGGATTTGAGGAACTGGGGGCCTATAACTCTCCTTAATACTGACAGTAGAATTTTGATGAAGGCCCTGGGGAACAGGCTGGTGGAAGTACTGGATGCTATTGTTCATCCCACACAGTTTAGTGGGGTTCCCCTTAGGAAGATTCAAGATGCCCTGATCCGTTTCAGGGAACTCCTTCATAGGGGTAGTACTCAGGAATTACTAGGGCATCTAGTGAGCCTAGATCAATCCAAGGCATTTGATCAGGTGGAATATGATTACTTGTGGAAGGTTCTGTGGTGTTATGGGTTTCCTGACATTTTCACTTCTTGGTTACAGATTTGCTATACAAATATTAGTATTCTGCCAACCATGAATGGTTGGGTGGGTGCTAATGTCCCTCTTGGTAGAGGGGTGAGACAGGGCTGCCCTTTATGTCCCTTTTTATATTTGCTGTCCCTGGACCCCTTGCTCTATCGACTGCATAGGGTTGATGATATCATTGGCCTCTCTGTGAGTAGTTCTGACCCACAGATCAAATTCATTGCCTATACAGATGACCTCTGTTTGGTTTTGGCTGATCTGGCCTCAGCCCATTTGGCCCAGAATGAGTTGAAAGTCTTTTCCGCTGTTACTGGATCTGTCCTGAATCAAGGCAAGTGTTGTATTCTACTGTTTGGTTGTGATGGTTCTGTGTGGTCCCCTATTTGGCAGTTCCCAGTGGTGCAAGGCTATGCTAGACTTTTGGGCATTTATTTTAGTGATCTGGACCCACAATTTTATAATTGGGAACTAAAACTTCGGACTGCACAGCTTTTGGTTGCTAATGGAACAAATGGCGTATGTCCAAACATAAAAGGATCTATATGATTAAATCCCATTTGTTGCCAGTTTTTTTGTTTCTTTCAGTGGTTTTTCCTCCAGCCCCGAGCTTTGGAAATTACTGTTTATAGTGGGGTTTTTTTCAATGCTTATGGCGGAGTAGATTGAACCCGATTAAAAGGGGAATTACCTACTTGCCCCTGGTGCAGGGTAGGTTGGGAATGGTTAACCCTGTGGTGTTTTTTATGTTACCTTTTTTTTTCATAACATTGCTCCTATCCTTCATAATGTTCCCATATTGTGGAGTCCATGAGTGTTGGATGAGTTTGGCTCAATACTGTTGGCATGGAGCTCAGCCAGCTCCGTTTTTAAATAAGTTAAGGTTTCCCTGTTGGCTGTTCATTGGAAGGACGTGGTTGGGAAGCTTAAGGTCTGGAAGGTGACCTGTAGGCTGCTTACTACTGGATCTCGTAAAGAAGTCTATATATGGCTTGTAGATACATACTTGATTGTGGATCCTTGGTTTGTGGAGCATCCTCCTTTAGTCTGGGATTCTTTGACCCAGTTTCTCTGCAGTCCTCTGATCCTGGCTTATATGTGGGATTTTCTCTGGCTCTGTACACATCAGAAGTTGGGGGTTAAGGGGAATATGATGCATAAAGAGATTGCGGAGTCTGCCTGTCCTAGAGACTCTTCTTGCTCAGGGGTTGTCGAAACTATGCAACATTTGTTTTTGTATTGTCCTTTTGCAGTTGATTTTTTTACTATTTTTCACGCTTTTTGGCCTTCTAGCCCTTTTTGGGTCTTAGACTCAGATATCTGGGTCAGTGGCATCCTCCTAGGGTCATGGGCGAAATATGATTCTGGTTCACTGCTGTTGTTTTTATTGGGTATGGTAAGTTTCAGATTTGGCAGGCTCATTGTGAACTGACCCTGCAGAAGAGATTGCTGACTTGTGAACACGTGTTTTCTGCTGTTCACCGAGATGTCTTTAGATGGTGTGCTTTGTAATATAATTCGGCTTCCCCAGACTTCTATAGCTTGTGGTGGTGACATATGTCCTGGTTGGATATGGGTTGAGGTGCCTTTTTCTCCTTCCTTTTTTTGTGGGGGGGGGTTATTATTTCTTTTCCATTTTATGTAACAATTTCCCTTCCTTTTTTGGGGGGGGAGCTGTTTTCAGCATTTATTATTACTTTCTGGGACTATGATTATGATATTTTCTATCACATGTATGTCACAATACTTATTTCTGTTTCCCTTATTTTTTGTATTGTGGTTTTGTGTGCAGTAACACTATTATGTATGTATTTTGCCTTTCCAGTTTTCATGAAATTTCCCCTACTCTTTTGGTAGGGAGGGGGAGGGATTATGTTTTTTACATTTCAGTTGGGGGTTTATGGTTTGTTGTCCTGATCGTGTATGTTTCTCTTTTCATTTTTTCTTTTGTATGACATACTGCAATTTTATTTTGACATTTCTTTTGAGTTTTGCATTTATATTTCCCTACTGTTTCAGTAGGGTGCGGGGAAGTGGTTTGTTTTATACTATTTTCCTTATGTATGGGATGGCATGTATAATGTAATACTGCTTTCCAATTTCACCTTGTTCATACTTTTTTTCCTTATGATTTTGTATGATGTCCATAATGTTTTGATTCTATGTTCTTTTCAGTTATGAATAAAAACTTCCCCTACTCTTTTCGAGAAGTGCCATGGGATCTTTAACATCCACCTGAACTACCACCTGAACAGGCAGGTGGGACCTCAGTTTAACATCTCATCCGAAAGATAGCACCTCAGGAGTGCAGCACCCCTTCATGCTGCACTGCAGTGTCAGTATCAGAATATTAACCCAAGTGCCTGGAGTGGGGCTAGAACCCATAGCCTTCTGATCTCCCGGCCTCAGAGACTAGTGTGCTACCTGCAACATATACCTCAAGAGTGAAGCTTGAGGTGTTAAAAACATCATCAAACACCAAGGGTATGTGTTAAATTCGAGTAACCACACCATCCCATGCCTTAGTCTACATAATAATTGCACAACATTGTTTTATGGACACCCTCCCCTCTTTTTCTTGCATGTTTTACATCTAAATTCAAGCAGAATCCAGTCCAGGAAGTATTAACAGTTTAAGGTTGCTCTGTGTGTTTTTAAATTTCTGTTCCTTCCAATTATCTTGCTACTGGATGAATGTGGGGTTCTTTGGTACCCCCCCAGTTAAATCAAACATACTTTCACCTTTTTATTAGAATGTGCCTGCAAAACGTTTAAACTAAGTGCTGTCCAATTCTGGTAGCAAAAACTGTTTGCACCACTGCTTCATTTTTAACTCTCTCAGATTAATCTAAGGAGTTTCTGAACAGAAAATAAATCAGTTTTAAATTTAATCTTAGACTTTGAATGTGGATGGCTAGGAATGAGTGGGAAACCACCCTTCATGAAAATGTTGGAAGATGTTGTCTCAAGACCAGAGTTGCAGGATACAGCACATATTTGCTATGATAATCAAATGGTTATTACAGTAAATAATGACTGGCCATCACCACTGAAAAAAAATGATGGCCATTTTATTATAAAGAGAATAATGGATGGGTAGCTGGTTATAACGAGGATTTTACCCCCCCTCCACAAGGGATGGGATGCCACTTAAACCCCAAGAGCGAAGCTTGAGGGGTTTATGAAGGCATCCCACCCTAAGGGTGTGTGTAAAATCCAAGTTTTTAACAAGCTACCCAGCCATTATTTTGAATAATTTCTGGTTTGTATTTTTTTGACTGCTCGAGGGCATACGAACCAGGAAGTCAGATCAGAATTGGTAACTTGCTGCACAACAGATAAAAATAACGTTATTTAAAAAGGTAACTAAAAGCAATTGGTATGTCTATGTTTAGAATAAGCAGGGTTTTTTAATACAGTTGAAAGTTTCAGCGAATTGTTGGATTTTATTTTTTTTTGTGGCATTGCTATGGTGATCGGTATCTTGTTTTAAGGTCTTGCGTTACCTCGAAGAGAGTGAGAGTTTACTATGTGTTAGGGATCTTGTGAAATTTTAAAAAGTAGGTGAAAGTAAACTTACTTTAGTCATCCTCTTCATTGTCATCTAGCACCAGTGGGTCTTCATCATTTTTGGAGGTGGGCAGTTGTGACTGAGAGCAGGAAGTGGTGCGGTGTAAGATATGTGTGGCTCGTGCTGCTGAATGGAGAAAGCCGGCATGTGAACGTTGTTATAACCAGCTGGTAATAACAACAGAATTATAACTGGCTTTCTCTATGGAAAAAAAATAGAAACCAGTTATTATAAATATAATAATAGATAGGGAACTGTGTATTACAAGGCTATAGTACAATTGAAAGGGTTTGGGGACATGTGAACCTTGAGACTGAAGCTCAAGAGGTTCCAACATATTCCCAGAACCACGAGATGGCATTTTAGCTGAGTAATCTCAAACCTCTGATTGTTATTTTTTGTAATACATGGCATCAAGCATATTTAATTAAATTAAGCCCATTTGGCAATTTATTATAACTAGAATAAAAGACAGGGGAAGTTGCTTTCAGTTTGGCAGAGTGGAGAAAGGGAACAACAGGCAAGTACTATCTGGCTCCTGCAAGCTAACCATTTTTCTCTGGAGGATGGCCTGAGATAGCACACAGCTCAAGTGATAGAGGCCTGAGTTATGAGATCCCCAGGTAGGGGAAGTGATGATGCCATCTGAAGGAGAAGCCCAATGGGCCTTGCAAGTAGCCACTATGGGATTTGAACCTAAGTTGAGAGGTGATGTTGAGTGCAAGAAAAAGGGAGCTAGTAGGACTTTACAGTCACAGTGGGAGTACCTGGAAATTTCAAATTGCAGCTGTGCAAATCTGGATCAGTGCTGCCCCCCTCCGGCCTGAAGGGAATATGTAAGGCTGGAGGGTGACAGGTTCTGTTGCATTCAGGCATTGGGAGAGCCTGAGGAGCTACACCCGTGGGTATATGCTGCCCCTATTTTTGGGAGCACAGCTGCTCAGTGAGTGTTTTGGGACAAAGCCACAGTCTGGATGAGGGTCTATTGGACTACTTACAATGCCAGTAAACCTCAGAGGGTCTTGAGCAATTAGAAGCTGCTGCGATGGAGCGAAAAGGAGAGTATCACCAGTGTGGGAAGCTGGATATTGAAGCTGACCATAGGAGAACAAATACTGCCTGTTATGTCTGTGTAAAAAGCTATGAGAAGTGAATTGTATGCGGCCTGTTTTAGGGGTCATCAGCATGAAGCCCTAGTGGATGATGGACACTTATATTAATGATTTATGGACAGGGTGTGGACATTTGTGGGACCTTTGGTCCAAGGCCTTAACATTTCCCCAATGCGATAGTTTGCTGTCAAGTTACCATCACTCCATGGGGAAATCAAATTTCATGAAAGGATCCAGGTTGTTCACAATTGCTGTTTGGCTTTATTTCAACATCTTCCTGATTTTTAACTGTTGCTAATCAAGTTTGCCTCCTAGCCCAGTGTCCCATGGATGCAGTCTGCTCCCCAGGCACAAGGAATCAAAAATGTAAGTCATTTTCTGCAGTTTCTGTTGTGATCCCCACTCCCCATGGACTTTACAATCATTCATACCCCTAGACACCGGGAAGCAGGTGGTCTATACAAGTAAACCCGCATAAGGCAGCAATGTATTCTCATAACATAGCATCATTTTAATGCCGACTTAAGGTTTTTCAATCAGCAGAAATTTTTATGCTACTGTATTCAGTATTTACTGTGTTGGAACTGATTCACTTGTTTAGTGATGCTAGAGATCTTTTCAGGTATGCTGAGTTTTGAATTTGTATTTTATTTTATTGAGATCTCAGATTACAAGTACCTTTGAGTCAGAGGCTCATTTACAAAGGATTCACATTAATGAGTTGATGGTAACAACAAATATATTCAGGATGATCACAAATAGAATAAAGTATGGGGTAGTGTGTTTAATGAGAAGTGTACACACACCCGAGGGGTTAGATGCTACATAAACCCCTTGAGTGAAGCCAGGTGAGACACACTAAGCTGAAAGCTTAAAGCTTTTATACAAGTGCAACCTGGGAGCACAGGGAAGTTAAGTGACTTGCTCAGGGTCACACACAGTATATGCAAGTGGGGGCTGTGGGATTCAAACCCAGGTCTCCAGATTTTCAGCTCAGAGCCTTAAACCACTGAGCTATACTGCCTCCACTATAAGCATCTAACCCCTCGAGTGTGTGTAAACTTTGAGAGTTTTCACACACCACGCAATATTTTATTTTATATAATTGCTAGGTTTTCCTTTTTTCACCTCAGCAATTATATAAAATTCAGGCAATACAAAAAGACACAGGCAGAAGGGGATAGGGAGAAGTACTAGGAGAGGCAAAGGGAGGCAGGGAGGTTAGTAAGGGAAGCCAAAGCTCAGACAGAAGAGCACATTGCAAAATCAGTGGGTAGAGGGGACAAAACCTTTTACAGGTACATAAGTGAAAAAAGAAGGGCAAAGGGAGGGATAGTGAGACTGAAGGAGGAGGATGGGGGCCGCATGGAGGATGACAACAATAAAGTTGACATATTGAACAGGTATTTCTGCTCAGTCTTTACTGAGGAAGAGGAGGGTAATGGGTCTGAAGGGAGTACAAGGGGTGGGAATGGTGCAGAAATGGACACAAGTCCCTTTACATGAGAAAGGGTCCTGAAGGAACTGGAAATAATAAGAGTTGATAAAGCAATGGGGCCAGATGGGGTGCACCCCAGGGTCCTTAAAGAACTAAGAGAGGTGATGGCTGAATCTCTGGCAATCCTGTTTAGATGATCACTGGAAACAGGGGAGGTACCCAAAGACTGGAGAACAGCAGATGTAGTCCCCTTATACAAAAGTGGGAACAAAGAGGAAGAGGGGAACTACAGACCAGTCAGCCTCACCTCAGTAGTGGAGAAGATCATGGAAGCACTACTGAAGGAGATATTGGTGGAACATCTGGTTGTCAATGGACTACAGGACCCAAGGCAGCATGGTTTCACCAAGGGAAGGTCATGTCAGACAAACCTCATCGAATTTTTTGACTGGGTGACTAGGGAGGTGGATCGGGGAGGGCAGTGGACATGGCCTATCTGGAATTCAGCAAGGCCTCTGACACTGCCACTTAGAAGACTATTACACAAACTGGGGAATATGGGTGTGGGCAGGACAGTAGTGCAGTAGGTCAGTAACTGGCTGGGCAGCAGGACACAGAGGGTGGTGGTAAATGACTGTCACTCCACAGAGGGAAGAGTGACCAGTGGGGTACCACAGGGATCAGTACTGGGACTAGTCCTATTCAACATCTTCATCAGTGACATTGCGCAGGACCTAGAAGGCAGAATTTCCCTATTCGCTGATGACACAAAGCTCTGTAACAGAGTAAACACACCAGAGGGTGTAGACAGAATGAGAAGGGACCTACAGAAACTTGAAGAATGGTCAGGGGTTTGGCAGTTGAAATTCAATGCAAAGAAGTGCAAGATAATGCATATAGGGCACAACAACCCTGCCACAATATATCAGTTGGGGGGGTGAGGATATAGCATGCACCAAGCAGGAAAGGGATTTTGGCGTTATCATCTCTGATGACCTCAAGGTAGGGAAACAGTGTGACAAGGCAGCAGGTAAAGCAAATAGGATGCTGGGATGCATAGGCAGGGGCATCAGCAGTAGGAAAAGGGAGGTCATAATTCCACTATACAAGACACTAGTGAGGCCCCACCTGGAGTACAGGGTACAGTTCTGGAGACCATACCTATGTAAGGACATAGACAGGGTAGAGAAGGTTCAGAGGAGGGCAACAAAGATGGTAGATGGATTGCATCACAAATCCTATGAGGACAGGATGAAGGAATTGAATATGTACTCCCTGGAGGAGAGGAGGGAGATAGGGAATATGATAGAGACATACAAGTATCTTACAGGGAGGAACAGGGTGCAGGAATACACTATTTTTAAGTGAAAAAGATGTTCCAGGACTAGACGGCATGGGATGAAGTTGGAGGGAGGACGATTCAGAGTAAATGTGAGGAAGAATTTATTCACAGAACGATTGGTGGACAAGTGGAATACCCTGCCAGAGGAAGTGGTGGGGGCTGAAACAATCATGGGATTTAAGAATGCATGGGATAGACATAAAGGAATTCTGGAGGTCAAGGTTAAGGGGCAACAGACTTCTAGGAAAACATAAAGTAAACTTATAAGCTCAAATGGGCAGACTGGGTGGGCCGTAGGGCCTTATCTGCTGACACTGTCTATGTATCTATGTAAAATAAAGTTGCTGTGTGGTCGTTTATCATTTATTGTTTATTGATGATTTTCAGATAACACCTTTGAGTCAAAGTGCACAATCCGAGGTCCGTTCAGCGTTTCTTTCTTTTTTTTTTAAATTGGCATCCGAAAAAAAATACCTTGGGGTAATTTCTTTTCAAAGAAACTTACCACTGAATCCGAGTGGTGGTTCAGTATTTCCTGACTGTTTTGGGAGATGATAAGCAAAAGTCAGTGAGCCAAAGAACTCAAGTGGTCGGGAACAGAGGGAAGTGCAGTGGCATCTGCACAGATTGAGGGAAACCATGCACATGTTTGCCATAATAAACACTCCTTTATTACAGCAAATTACACCATGGTTTCCCTATGGGAAAAAAGGGAGACCATTAATTATAATACAATAACAAGCACAGCTTACTTAACAAACAATTGGTTACCGGGTGGTACAATAAGAGAGATTATTGTTTACAAACAGTGGTGGTAAGACAAAAATCAACATAGCAAACAAAAATCTTCATATCAACCTTTTTCAGTATCTTAGCAACCAGAATGGCTTTGTCATAGGACAGGTGGGCAAAGGTGAGAAGGAAGCCTGGGGAAAGGGAGGAGAGTTAGGTGAGATTAGGCATGTGAGAGGAGAGGTAGGTAAGTGAGGGTGACTTGGTAAGGGCAGGAGCAGTAAGGGGGTAGCTCATAGCTACTAGGAGAGTAATGGGATGGTGAGATGAGTTGCCTGAGGGTATGGGTAGGAGAAAGTGCCAAGGAACTTATAAAACATAAAAAGTGCCACCAATGAGGGTGTCAGGTGAGACTATAAGGTATCTGAGTTTAGGACTGACAATCACATGGCCCTTCTACATTATTTAAAAACTTAGTAATACATTATTATTGTAAAACTCAATTTCTTCCCTTAGTTTTGTGTAGGAATATATTTAAAATCCATTAGTCACTCATTGGGTTCATTAATCAATTAATGTATTTTATACTGCAATAAAGTTAGCTAGCCATATACACAGTCATGTTATTAATTAATGTCTTCAGAATCCTTGCCGGTAACTTTTGGCAATACAATACCAAGCTAGGCAGAATGCTGAAAGGGAGGGAAAGTTCAGTAACCTTCTCTGAAGCCCTTAGGGAGGCCATGCAAGGAAAAGTAAATGAGCCAAACAAGCTGGCATTGAGGGGGGTGTGGGTGCACCAGTGGAAAATACAAGCAGAAACAGGAAAACCAGGCACTCAATCACTTCACTGCTGGATGCTTCTGTTACATAGAAAGACTTATCAAGTTAATGTTAAAAAAGGAAGTCACAGTTATTGTTAAACTAAATATTGGCCATTACTGTAAAACTAAACACTGGCCATATTGATAGTAGGCAGACAGGAGGAAGGCACTCCAGTGGACCAATGTTTCACATGACACTATGCATGTTTTGTCAGGGTATCTTGACAATGTGTGCATAGTACAATACTGAATGGATACTTCTGTTCCATCTTTACAGAGGACGAGAATGAACTGCTTCCACAGTGCAAGATCAGGCCAAAGCAGAGTTGAGGAGGGGGCACTGACTTGGGGGCTATAGCAGAAGAAAGAGTACTAAAGGGGCTGAAGTCACTAAAGACAGATACATCCCTGGGTCTAGGCCGTCTGCACCCAAAGATATTAATGGAGATGGGGCAAGTGTTCTTAGCATCACTGATAGATCTATTTAGTTGCTAACTTGAAACTGGAGAGGTACTATCCAACTGGAGGGTAGCTGATATTATGCCCCTATGATAGAGTGGCAGTATAGACAACCTGGGAAACAATTTGCCTGTCAACTTTACCGCAGTACTTGGTAAGGCATTGGAAGCCATCATAAGGCTAGGCTGGTGGAGTTCCTGGAAGTAAATGGATTACAGGACATTAGAAAACACTTACTCAAGGGAGGAAGATCTTGTCAAATAAACCTGATAATGTTTGAGTGAGTGGACATGTCTATGGACAGGGACCAGGCCACAGAAATACTGTACCTGGAGTTTAGTAAATCTTTTAACTTTGCCCTGCAGAGATGGCATGCTAAGAACTTGGCTGACATGGGTGTAGGTGAGAAACTAAATACCTGGACTGGAAACTGATGAGGTGGGAACAGAGAACAGCACTCAATAAGAAATTCTCAGAGTAGAGTGCAGTCACAGGTGGGGCTCCAGATAGGTTGTTCCTGGGGCCAGTGCATTTCAACATCTTCACTTGTGGCATGGGGGTGTGGTATTCAGAACAAGCGTAATCTTTTAACAGACAGCACAAATATCTGCAGGAAAGTGGACGCTAAGCAAGAAAGAAATAAGGATAATTATTTTTTTTATTTTGTAGCTCAGAGTGTGGGTGCTTCAATCATCGTATAGTCTCTTGAAGAATTCACTTTATCATCCTTGCTACAATTTTAATTATGCCAAATTTAATTTGTCAGATTAGACAAAACAGTAAGAGATAGTAACCAGATTCCTACAAATGTATCCTGTTCTTCCTCTATAACACATAGAGCCGTATCTATCTTACCCTGGTCTAATATTTTCTGAATCCATTCTATATATGTTGGGGGGGGCTATAGCCTTCTAATGCTGGAGTATGATTCTATTGGCCACTAACAAACTAATATTAAAAAATATATTTTGAAATTTAAGCTCATCCTGAGCTTCTATTGAGAATCCAAAGATAAGAATTCCAGGATCAAATGGAATTTCTTTGCCTAATACTTTGCACAATATGGGCCATATCCTACCCCAATACCCTTTAATTGTTTCACAGGTTACTAACATATGGGAGAGAGTCCCTCTTTCTTTCTTATACCTCTGGCACAATTTGGAGATGGAGACATCCATTTTATGAAGCCTAGCAGGCTTTAAATAGGTTTTAGACAGTATGTTAACATGAATTTGCATTAGCTTATTTTTCTTAACTATAACGTTCTCAAGATTAATCATATTATTCCATCTTTGTGTTGATATGGGTGTAGCCAACACTCTCTCCCATGCTTCTCTAACCTGGTCTAGCGGGAGTGATAAAGTCTCCATTATAAAGAGGTGCAATTTAGATATCAAATGTTTATTTGATTCTAACTCCATAAAGAATTTCTCTAATCTTGAGTAAGAAATTATAAATGATTTATTATTCTTCTTCTTAAAGACAACATTTTGGATTTGCATAAAGTGCCACCTCCATATAACTAAAGCAGGAAATTTCTCTTGAACCTGCTGATAAGACAAGAAAGTATCTCTCTCAAAGAATCCTCATATCGAACATATTTGGTATGAGAGATGCCAAACCCTGTTTGTGGGATCTTCCCTAGCCAGTGAACAAAAGGATTATTGTATATTGGGGCTAATTTTGATAAGTCCACCAGGGCATTACATATTTTGGCCACCTGTAGCCGTGCATTAGTAGTGGATAGTCTGACCTCTAATGCTTCAGGAAAAGTAGTTTAAATTTTAGAACACAATAGTACCAGAAAATTAATCAGAGACAAATCCCTCAATGTATCATGCTCAATAATAATTCCGTCTAATGTCAATTTCTCAGGCGGATGAAAACAAAAATAAAAACAATCTCTAACTGCTCTGCTAGATAGTAAGCCCAACAATTTGGGCATCCTAACCCTTCTTTATATCTGCTTAGATATGACTTATCAAGGGAGATCATTGGCTGAGCCCCTTTCCATAAAAATGTTCTAATTAATTTTTCCAAGTCCTGAAAGAATTGCTTCTTTATTATTATTGGTATTGATTCAAAAAGAAACAATAATTTTGGAAGGACATTCATTTTTAGTATATTGATTCTCCCTATTAAGGCCAGAGGGAGTACTGCCATTTCTCCAAATCTTGTTTTATTATATGCATTAAGGAATCAAAATTTAATTGAAAAATCCTGTTCTTTTCCACAGCCAAAATTATTCCTAGATACTTAATTTTATCACGGGTTATTTCAAGTAACAGAGACTCTGTTAGATGCATTGGATCCCCCAAATACAACATTTCACTTTTGTTCCAGTTAACCCGATAACCTAAAGACAGTCCCAACTCCTTAAGAACCTCTTTCAGGACTGAAAAAGCATGGTTAGGGTCACTCAACACCACCAAAATGTCATCAGCATAAAGCATGCTAGTAATCAGTTCATGATTGACCCTGACCCCCGTCTGTGTGCCATTGTTCTTATTTTAATAGCCAGGGTTTCCAAGAATAATGCAAAAAGCAATGGGGAGAGAAGGCATCCCTGCCAGGTCCCTCTTAATTTAAAAAAGGCAGATCTTCTGGCATGTGTTCTGATTCCTGCCAATGGCTCCTTAGTATATATTAATTGAATCCATTTCAAAAAATTACCTGTAGCCCAAAAACTTTCCAGGACTTCCACTAGGAATGGCCACTGCACCCTGTGAAAAGCTTTCCCACCATCTAATGAGAGCAGTGCAGTGTCTGTTCTGAGAAAGGCCTACATGCTGTAAGCTCAAAAGCGTTTCTTGTATTGTGTTGGAGCCTTCTCCCCTCTATAAATCCCACTTGGTCTTCCTGTAAGAATTTTGGAATGCACCTTGCCAACCTATTAGCTAATATCTTAGCAACAATGTTGTAATCACTATTCAAGAAAGATATGGGTCTGTAGAACCCACAATTCTCTGGGGGTTTATCCATTTTAAGTAACAACACAATACCTGCCTCCCTTAAATGAGGAAGGAAGAATGCCTTCTTCCAAGAAAGAGTAGAAAAGAGTAACCATATATGGGGCTATCTCTCCATAAAAAGTTTTTTTATAGAATTCAAAAGAAAGACCATCTGGGCCCTGGCCTTTACCATTGGGAAGGGCTTGGATGGTAGCAATGATCTCCTCCTCTGTAAGTTCATTATTCAAAAATCATCGATCTTGATCAAATAATAAGGGAAATTCTAAGGTTGAGAGATAATTAAAAATCTGTTCCCTCATAACCATATTCTCCGGGGTATACAATTTTTCATAGAAGTTGAAAAAGATGTTATTTATTTCTGATTCATCCTTTGATCTAGTCCCATACTCCTTACATATAGCTGTTCTATTATTTCTATTTGTTTCCACCTTTATTTGATCTGCCAATGACTTCCCTAGTAAATCCCCATACTAACATTTGGCTCTAGCCCTATACATTTCTCTTTCCTCTCTCTCTTGCACTACTTTTTCTAGAATAAATTTGGCAGCCAGATATTTTATTTCTGACTGTTCAGACTGTAAATTAATATGTTCCTCCTTGGCCGAGGTCAGTTGTTTTTCTAGTTCCTCAGACTGTCTCTTATAAAGTCTCTTCCTAACTCCTTGCTGTGACATAATCCAACCTCTTAAATATGCTTCAAGAGAATCCCAAATTACATGATATTTAGTGTCCTGATTAACGTTAAGGAGCATAAACCGTTGAATGTCCCTTATATACCCTTCCCTAAACCCAGAGAAAGCCCAAAGCGAGTTATCCAGTCTCCAAGAATCCATACTACCCACATCTCCTTTTTGATTTGGCAAGACACATTCCAGAATAATAGGAGCATGATCTGAGATTCTTATGGATTCATACACCACCTGTTTCATTTCTTGACCGAGTTTTTGAGAAACCAAAAAATAATCAATTCGTGAAAAAGTTTTATGTATTTTAGAATAATAAGAATACTTTTTAGTGAGGGTCATAATTGTTTAAACGGGTCTACCAATCTTAAGTCTTTGGCCACTTGTTTTACCATAAGCCCAGAACCTTTCTTCCTTTCTGAGAATACTGTGTTTCTATCTATTAGACCTAATGTCAGATTGAAATCCCCTCTATCACCATAACATCATCAAACTGAGAGATTTAAAAAAAAGTCAGAAAAAAAGGCAGGATCATCCTGGTTTGGACCATATATTGATGCCAAGACCAGTGAGATGTTCCATGTAGTGAGATGAACTATTACATATCGGCCTAAAGTATCTTTAACTACTTTCTTTATTGGTATCCAGCCTGCTTCTTTATAAAAATAGCAGTGCCTCTTGCCAACTGAGTAAATATTGAGCAGAACCCTTCAGCTCCTAATAGGTTACCAAAATAAGCGGCATCTTTCATATCAAAGTGGGTCTCCTGTAACAAAAGACAGTCCGCATTTCTACCTTTGAAGGTTTTGACCACCTTTCTTATTTTTGTTCTATTTTCACACACATTAAGGTTCCATGTCAGATCTTTTAATGACCCCATATGCTTTACCATCCTCCTGGTTGAAGATGGCGTCCACGCTGGGCTAGCTGTTTCGTTCCGTTTCGTTCGGTTTGTTTTGCGATTTTATTTTGGCTGACGTTTATTTTATTGTTTAGTTTAGTTTAGTTGACGTTTATTTGAGTGTTCACACCTTAGCGCTAGCCGGTTGAGGTGGTCTGCGGTCTTGGTTTTCAGTTTCGGTTCGGTTATTTATCGGGACCAAGCTCTCTGTTCTCAGCTGGCTGTTCTACATTGGGAACAAGAGAGTGTGTGTGTTTGCTAAAGGAGGTGGAGGGTGAGGTAATTACTGTGTTTGGAACTGTTACCTTCAAGCCTGGCTGAGCCGAGGAGCACTCCGGTTTGAGTTTTGCCAACATCTGCGTAAGGAGGGAGCTGAGTCGCCTGGGTGGTCGCTGTGTTCCCGGCTCCTGTCTATGAGTCTGCGGATGTGGATACCGGTTTTATTAGTCGCTGGCTATCCGTTCCTTGGTTTGGGTGCTTATAACTCGGGTCCAAACTTTTTGCTACTGGTGGATTGTCGAATAACTTCAGGAGTAAGAGAGTGCTTGCATCAGTGAAAGAGGGAGAAGGACGAGATTTCAGTCTGCCAGTGGTGAAACTGGAGGCTGAGATTGGGATGAGTTTTTGGATGGAAGATAACTTTCCAGGTGTTTGTTTCATCGGACAGACCCGAGAGGTTTATTGGGATGGAAGCCTTTCCTAGCCCTGACCTCGAGCCAATGGTGCGCTGTGGTTCTGTTGCTGTAGGGTGGCGGTATACGCAGCTCTTCCGTTTTCCCTGCTCGGTAGCTGGTGGGTGACCGTTGCAGGGAGCGGGTTGGAAAGAGGTATCAGGAGTTGGGCGAGGACTCTCCTGAAATCCATTGTTGGAATTCTGGATCTTACTGCCTGATAAGCCGGAGTCGGAGGGTTGACATTTGGTCCTTGGTTTTCCTGACTAATCTTGGATCTACCTGGATTAACTTGGATTTTGCCTCACTCCCGGACTCTTGATCTAACTGTGAGTTTTGACTTGCTAGCTTATTCTAGCTAGCTCACTTTGGACCTGCTGGTTTTATTGTTATATCTGAGCTGGACATTTTATAGTGTCAATTTGACTGAACTATCTCATTAAGTGAGGGATGATTTCTTCACTGGATGATAGTTGATGTAATTGTCTGTTTGGATATATTTATTTAATTTTAAAGTTTATTATTAATCTAATTTATTAATTTTAGGTATATTTTATTTTCTCCCAGTGGTGAGAGGACTGGGTGGGAAGTAACGTAGAGTTTTGTTTTATTGTTAGTGTTGTATATAGATTTGGAGGGTGAGAGGTTTGTGGAATTATTATTTAGGATTGATTTTATTTGGAATTAAGGGGTGGGTTATATAATCTTAAAATCTAGGATTCTTTATTTGATATATATTAGAATTCTACAAATGTGTTGGGATAGTGAGGAGAGTCGGAGCTATTCCTTCCAACTCAGAGGCCTTCGCCCTTTTACTGTCCCCCTTACCAATAGAAGTTTATAGGTGATGTAGGGCTTTAGGGATTGTTAGAAGAAGGAAGAGGACGGGGCCTGGGTTTGGAGAGGGAATGGAAAGGAGCGGGCGGATAGGGATAGTAGGGACTAGGAGATGCCCTGGGGCGAAATGGGTCCAGGAAAGGGGTTCCCCATGCCTGGTTCCCATACCCAAGGGTTCTGACTATGGTCTGCAGGTAATACGATCATCCTCGGTGTCTCATCCTACTGGCGAGCTTGTGCAAAGCCAGGTCTATTAGGAACAAACGGCTATTATAGCTGATTTTGTTGGGAATCAGATTCCGGCGGCATCACTGAGACCTGGCTGGAAGGAAATGCTGGACCAGTTTTGGAGGCAGCAGTTCCAGCCGGTACTCAGTGATACACCGCCGAGGTTGGATCGTAGGGCGGGGTGTTGCCATCTGTTTTAGATCAGAACTGGGCCTAGTGGAGGTACCGTGGGAACTACCAAATCCTGTGAATGTATCCTGGCGAGGGTGTGGGGTGCAGGATACTTCTCGTATACCGTCCACCAGGTGATGGGAATGTTTTCCTGCGGGAAGTGGCGGACCTCGTTGTCGACCTGACATTGGGGTCACCCAGATGGTTGGTGTTGGGGGACTTCAATGCCTGGATTGATGATGAGGTCTCGCAGTTTGGTCAAGACTTCCTCCAGTTAATGATGTCACTGGGCTTCACACAGGTTATTTCCTCCTCGACCCATATTGGTGTCATTCATTGGATTTGGTGTTCCTTCTGGGGATGGAGATATCTGATTTGGTGGTGGAACCGGTCGGATGGTCTGACCATCACTCCATTGGGTTCAGTTTTGGGGCCACCCCTTGTAGGCCAGCCCCTCACGGAGATGGTCCGTATCGCCTTTAAGGGTGTCTCCCTGATGGTCTGATGGCGTGCTAGACCTATCGAGTTTACCGAGAGATTGCATGGATCCAGGTGAGCTGGTACTTGCCTATAATGAGGCAGTGGCAGGGCCCTGGATTTCATTGTCTGTTCGTGTTCGTCCTCTCACCCTTCGACCTAAGTCTCCTTGGTTTGATGAGACTTTGAGGGAGTTGAGGAGAGTTGGACGAAGGCTGGAGAGGTGCTGGCGGAGGTCGGGCCAGGATTGTGACAAACTTAGATTGATGGATCACTATGTGTTCTATCAATCAGCAATCTCTCATAAGAAGGCAGAATTCCTGTCTAGAGAGATTGCTGCTGCACAGAATAGACCAGCTCAGCTCTTCCGGACTGTGGACAGATTGTGCAATCCAATCTGTCTGCAGTCCAGAAGAGTGTTTTCTCAAGAACGGTGTGAGGAGTTTGCTCTATTCTTTTCAGATAAGGTTGCCAATTAGATCTGACATCCATCAAATTCTCTTCCAATGGGAGTGGGATGGTCGGTAGGAGATGTCGGACACCCAGTTTGTGTGGTCCGACTTCAGCCTTCCTACAGTTGAGGAAATTGTGATGATCATACAATTGTTGCATCCGACCAACTGTAGTTTGGATCCAGGCCCCACACATCTCTTAGTGGGGTGTGTGGATAAAATTGGCCCCATTCTAGCTGAGATAGTCTGTAGGTCCTTGGAGATGGGGATTTTTCCAAATCCTCTAAAGGAGGCGGTGGTTCAGCCTATCCTTAAGAAATCCTCCTTGGACCCGGACTGTCTGGCAAACTACAGGCCTGTCTCTAACTTACCCTTTGTTGGTAAAGTTATTGAGAAGGTGGTTGCTCTGCAGTTGAATGATCATTTGACCAGCCACAATCTCTTGAATCTCCAGTCCGGATTCCAGAAAAGACATAGTACCGAGACAGTGTTGATTCGGGTGCTAAATGACCTCCTAATAGCGAGAGATCGAAGATCATGTTCCATTCTGGTCCTTCTTGATCTCTCTGCAGCATTTGATACTGTAGACCATGGTGTGCTACTGGAACGCCTTCGGTCTATCTGTGGACTGTCTGGTACAGTCCTCAGTTGGTTTCGATCTTACCTCGAGGGTAGGACGCAGAGAGTGGTGTCTGGGATTCTTTCCTCAGCATCAATCTCCCTATCCTGTGGGGTACTGCAGGGTTCCATTTTGGCACCCACGTTGTTTGCAGTATATATGTTGCCTTTAGGAGTGATTATTAGGCAGTATGGTCTGAGTTTTCACTGCTATGCAGATGATACTCAGCTGTACATGTCCTTTGCGCCTGGTCATGATACTGCCTTGCCGGTTTTTAATAACTGTCTTGCTGAAATCCAGGACTGGATGAATGTGAGTTGGCTGAGGTTGAATCCTGTTAAAACTGAGGTGTTGGTTGTAGGCCAGGATCGCTGGGAGGCGGGTTTATTGGTTGGATCACCCTCGGGTTTATGGCTTGGGGATACTCCGCTAATTACCTCAGACCGGTGCGAATCTGGGCGTTGTATTTGACGACTGCTTGACATTTAAATTCCAGGTGTCAGCGTGTCAAACCTCTTTACCATCTGAGGAACATCGCCTGGGTGAAACACCTGGTTCCCCAGTGATCTGCCACTTTGGTCCACACTTTGGGTTACCTCCCGCCTTGACTGGCCAACTCCCTACACTCTACCTAGGGCTTCCTGGGGTTGAGATTCGCCGTCTGCAGCTAGGGTGAATGCAGCCAGGCTGTTGACTGGCTCTTCCAGGCCAGTCATATAACGCCTGTGCTCCGTGGTCTGCACTGGTTTCCAGTTTACTAGCTTAATCACCTTAAGATCGGGTTTGCTGGACCTATAAGGCCCTACATGATCAGGGACCGCTTACCTGAAGGATCTCCTTCATCCCTATTGTCCCCCCGCTTTCTCCGATCCACTGATCTAGGGATTGCTAGAGATTCCTAGGTTCATTTAAAAACCTCAGAGCTAGATCTTTAGTTTTATGGCCCCAACCCTGTGGAATTCTCTCACCGCCAGGTGCTGGAAAGCCCTACTGTCCATAGTTTTAAAGAATCTTTGAAGACTCACCTTTTTAGGAAAGCATACAATGATTTTTAATATTGGTGTTTGTTGTATTTGTACCTGTTTGTTTAGTATTGTATTTTATTGAATTTGTTTTATCTAGTGTTGTACAGGCGCCTTGGTTTTAGAAAGGCGCCTTAAACAAATAAATAAAGATTGAGATTGAGATTGAGATAAGTTTTTGTTAAACAGAAAATGGATGTCTCCATGGTCTACCCGTAAATCACTATTATTCTCAATATGCTCTGTTAAGTGAATCTGGCCCCTGGTTACCCTATTTTATTTCAGAAATATTTTTCATATCTTTTTGAAGCTTGTACCCGCATCTTATATTATGTTCATTTTTATTTTTCTGTTTTATTGCATATTTCTCCCCTTTTCTAGCCTTCTTAAAAAAATCTCCTCCCCCTCCTTCAACACCCTTACTTTATTATCTGTTGCTCCCTCCCCTATATTATCTACAAAATACCAGAAAATAGAAAACCAAAAGAGTAGGAAAATTAAAGAACCCAGGCATCCTAACAAAAAGCGGATGCCTCTCCCCCCTCCCATTAAGGTTGCTGAGTTGCTATGGTGCACTTAAGTGCCTCAAGAAGAGAAGTTGATAATCCCCACACGCTCCAGGACAAACCCCACTCAAAAAGAAAAATGAGAGAGTGCAAAAAGGAGTTACCTCCTATACAGACATAAGTTCCCTAGACCTTTTAATTCATGCCCCCACAAATCGCCCCCAAAAGGTTTCTTTTCCCCTCTCTGTTTTTATTCGGGGGGGGGGGGAACCCCGCCCCTGGCCTCAAAAACTGAATTATTATTTTATAAACCAGTGTTGATAGTGTTTAACTTGTAGACCTCCTGGGTCTGGTGTGCTTGAGTTTTGATTAGGCCTGTTTTTCAACATTTCCTTTACTTCTGGAGTGTGAAAGAAGTGTTTTTTTTTTCCATCCACATAGACTCTTCGCAGGGTATAACACTGTAAAAGAGAACCCTTCTTTTCTGAATCTGTCCCTTATTAAATCAAAACTTTTTATCTTCATTAGGATGGAGGGGAACATATCTGGAAATACCTGGAGCCACCTCTCATTGTAGAACAGGCCTTTATCCACGATAGTTTTTGAAGAATGTTTCTCTGTCATACATAAAGCATGTCCTGTTACTGCTTTCTCAAGAACCAAAGGCCTGATGAGCTCTGACCAATTCCACTTTTTGATGTGGGTAGGGGAGGCCCATAACTATAGATAACATCTCACATTTACCATGAGGATTTCCTCCCTCTATCCCCTCAGGTAAATTCCCAATTTTTAAGTTAACCCTTCTTGACCTAGACTCCAGGTCCTCCACCTTCATTTTTAAGGCCTCCAGTTCTTTATTACACATAGTTACAAAGTTCACAATGCCAGGGATAGTGTCTTCCATTTTACTCACACGTTGCTCACATTCAGTTGTTCTTAAAGCCAATGTTTCAAATTTATCCATCATTTCTGATAATTTTTGTGTTAATGCAGTAACAGCCATATTCAAGTTACCAAACCCTTGTCACATCTCTTTTACAATATCTTCATATTGACCTTTAGTCCCTTCTTTCACCCCTTCCTCTGCTTCTTGATCTCCAGGTTTGATGTCCCCCTCCCCCAATCCTTCCTCCTTTTCTTTCACTTCATCCATATTCTCTTTATCATGATTTTTGTTGCCTCTGGTTTTAGTATATGATACCATTATAGCCCCTTTAGATTTAATGTTGTTGTTTTCAGATTTTAAAAAGATGTCACACATGCACAGTGGAGAAGCCAGGGGTGGGCTATTAATATTATCCTCTGCAGATGTTTGACCCAGGTTAAGCAAATTAGTCTCAGATATATACTTTTTCTGGTTTGGACTGACTCTCTTTCTTTGACCAGTGACTTCAGTATTCCCAGATAGGCTTGTTGGTATTTTTCTTTTCTTTGTTGTGAGAGCTTGCTTGTTTGACTCAACTAGCAGATGCAGTAATAGAAGTTTACAAGTTAGACACTTCAGAGTTATTGCCTTTTAATAATTTATTTCTTTCCCCCTTACTATCTGCATTAAATTCAAAAAGCTCCTCCACCTGGGATTTCCAGGCATGGAGGTTACCTGACAATTTGAACTCCACTGTGTCTTGTCGCCCTATAGGTTTTGCTTGTGTCTTTGCTTATGGCTCTTGACAGAAGGCCTCAGTAATGGTTGAAACACCTATCGACTCACAGTCTTTTTTTCTCGAGGTTCAAATTGGTTACAGCTGTGGTGTCCATCACTGGATCCCATTCTTTTGTTTCCTCCGTAGCGGCAAATATGGATCATGCAAACTCCGTCATACCCGCAAACAAGAGGGAGATACCCCGCCATGCTTATATCAGCCAACAGGTGCCAATTGCAGTTCCAGAGCATTCTCTCACTACAAACCATGAAAATCTTTATGATTTTACTTTAAAGGGAGAGAACAAAACCAAAAAAAAACACCCAAGCCAAAACACCATTTCTCCCTCAAAACTTGGTGTCCTGGAGTATGGTAGGAAAAAATGCTCTCCTCATGCACTGCCTGAGCACTCAGCTGAGCATTCTGAGAACCTCAGAATGCTCCACCTCTACCCAAGAGTAAAGGCAAACATCTTTAACAGAAACTTCTGTTCAGTGTTCACCAGAAATAAGGATAATTAAAGAAGATTTGGAGAGGTTGGAAAGGCAGTCCAGGGTATGGAAGCAGAATTTCAAGGTGAAGAAGTGCACAGGTATGCACATAGGAGCAAGAAACCCAAGAACTGTATATAGGAAATGAGTGGGGTCAAGGTGGAGCAAATGAAGGAGGAGAGAGGTGTAGGGGCATAATATCTGCCAATACCCAAAGACTAGAGGATAGCAGATGTAGTCCTCTTATACAAAAGTGGGAACAAAGAGGAAGTGGGGAACTACAGACCAGTCAGCCTCACCTCGGTAGTGGGGAAGATCATGGAAGCACTACTGAAGGAGTGATTGGTGGGACATCTGGTTGTCAATGGACTACAGGACCCAAGGCAGCATGGTTTCACCAGGGGGAGGTCATGTCAGACCAACTTCATTGAATTTTTTGACTGGGTGATTATGGAGGTGGATCAGGGGAGGGCAGTGGACATGGCCTATCTGGACTTCAGCAAGGCCTTTGACACTGTGCCACATAGAAGGCTATTACACAAACTGGGGAATATGGGTGTGGGCAGGACAGTAGTGTGGTGGGTAGGTAACTGGCTGGGCTGCAGGACACAGAGGGTGGTGGTAAATGGCTGTCACTCCACAGAGGAAGAGTGACCAGTGGGGTAACACAGGATCAGTGCTGACACCGTCCTATTCAACATCTTCATCAGTGACATTGCCGAGGACCTAGAAGGCAGAATTTCACTGTTCGCTGATGACACAAAGCTCTGTAACAGAGTAGACACACCAGAGGGTGTAGACAGAATGAGAAGGGACCTGCAGAAACTTGAAGAATGGTCAGGGGTTTGGCAGTTGAAATTCAGTGCAAAGAAGTGCAAGATAATGCATATGGAGCACAAAAACCCTGCCACAATATATCAGTTGGGGGGTGAGGATATAGCATGCACCAAGCAGGAAAGGGATCTTGGGGTTATCACCTCTGATGACCTCAAGGTAGGGAAACAGTGTGACAAGGCAGCAGGTAAGCAAATAGGATGCTGGGATGCATAGGCAGGGCATCACCAGCAGGAAAGGGAGGTCATAATTCCACTATACAAGACACTAGTGGAGCCCCACCTGGAGTACAGTGTATAGTTCTGGAGACCTTACCTATGTAAGGACGTAGACAGGGGTAGAGAAGGTTCAGAGGAGGGCAACAAAGATGGTGCATGGATTGCATCACAAGTTCTATGAGGACAGGTTGAAGGAACTGAACATGTACTCTCTAGGAGGAGAGGAGGGAAGAGGGGTATGATAGAGACATACAAGTATCTTACAGGGAGGAACAGGGTGCAGGAATACACTATTTTTAAGCGAAAAAGATGTTCCAGGACTAGAGGGCATGGGATGAAGTTGAGGGGACGATTCAGAGGAAACGTGAGGAAGAATTTCTTCACAGAATGGGTGGTGGACAAGTGGAACACCCTGCCAGAGGAAGTGGTGGGGGCTGAAACAATCACGGGATGTAAGAATGCATGGGATAGACATAAAGGAATTCTGGAGGTCGGGGTAAGGGGCAACAAACTTCTAGGAAAACATAAACTGAACTTACAAGCTCAAATGGGCAGACTGGGTGGGCCATAGGCCCTTATCTGACAACACTGTTTATGTATCTATGTATCTATGTATAATATAAAATCAGATATGGGGCTGGCAGTATAGCCTAGAGGTTAGAGTAATGAGTTGCCTAATGTGTTTGGTATATCCAACAGACATAGGGTTGAGGCCCACAACCTCTACTTACCTACTGTGTGAAACTGAACAGGTCACTTAATCTCACAAGTGCTCCTGGGTCACTCTTGAAAACAGACACTTATGCCTAGTGGGCCTTAATATGTACTCTGCCTATCCGTGTTTTTGAATTATTTCCTATGTTACTACCTGTATTCCTCCCATATATTTTTCGCAATTTACTGAGCCATTGTTGTAATGCCTAGCTCGCCTATGGATTTTTCCCTACTCTGTAATCTGTTAGTTGTATGATGTCTGACTCTGGTAACTCTCCCAGGTCGCACCCTTTCTGTAACTGTGATGTACACCATATGATACCTTTAACCCTCCCGGGTCACACCTGAAAATAAGCGCATGGCTGTCTAGTGTGCTTACCCTGTTAACAAAAGCAAATAAATGAATAAATAATAGGTTATCAAAGAATTAAAAAAAAAAGTATGCAATTTAATAAGACAGTGTGCAAAGCCACTAGAACATTGGGCTGTATAGGCAGGGGATCACACTTGGTGCAAAGAAGAGATACTGCCCATGTACAGATCCCTGGTGAGGCTACACTTGGATTACTGCATGCAGTTCTGGAATCCACATCTAAAGAAAGATAGGGATAGGGCTGAATTAATCCAGGGGAGGTCCACGAAGGTGATTCAGGGCAGCAGGGAAGGCCCTACATGGAAAGACTGTTGGACCTTAAGTTGCAGTTGCTGGCAACCAAGAGGTATTGAGGGAACATGATAAAAATATTCAAGTTTCTAAAGGGGATAAAGAAAATGGACAGCAGTGTGCCCTGACACCATTGGGAAAATGTTGAAAAATGTAAGATTTAGACCTTGTTCAATTTATAGTTCATGTTTTTTCTGTAATTCATTCACCTTTTGTCTTTATTACTAACATATTAACATACAAAATTGCCAGCAGATTAGGCCTATTGTTCTAGTGAGTCTGCTCGAATAGCAGCCCTTACAGTGAATTTACTGTGGCCATCCCCCTTCCCCAATGTGGCCTCTTGCTGTCCTACTATCATGATCCTCTCCCCATCCATATTTTACCACTGTGTTTGTCCCACCCTCTCTTAAATCCTTCCACTGTCCCCATCCCCACCAATTCAGATGGTAAAGAGTTCCAAGGCACCACCATTCTTTCTGTGAAGAAGTGCCACCTCACCTCCCCCTTAAATGTCCCTCCCAAAAATCTCAGGCAATGCCCCCTCATGGCTCCTTCTTCCCTTAGCTGAAACAGCTCATCAGAGCTTACCCAGTAAATCCCCTTCAAATATTTAAAAAACACTATCATATCCCCCCATCCCTCCTCCAAGAAGTAAATGTTCAACTCCCTAAGCCTCTCCTCATAGGGCAGGTCACTCAGGCTGTGAATCATCTTTGACAGCCTCCTCTATACCCTCTCAAGAAGGGCCACATCCCGTCTCAAGTACAGGCACCAAAACTGCATGCAGTACTCCAGGTGCGTCCCAACCAGGCAGTTGTACAGGGGCATTATGACCTCTCTTTTCCTAGATGTTATCCCTCTGGCTATGCACCCGAGTATCCTATTTGCTTTCACAGCTGCCTTCCAACACTGCTCAGAGTTATTCATTTTGGCATCTATTGTCACCCAAGATCCTGTCCTTCCCTGGAGAACGTCAGCTTCACTCCTCTGAAACTGTAGTCATGCCCTGGGTTCTGGCACCCCAAATGGAGTATGCTCCACTTCCTACCATTGAAACTCAGTTGCCAAGTGTGTGACCACCTTTCAAGTGTCTCCAAGTTCTCCAGCAGTGTCCTGCTCCCCTCCTTATTGTCCACCATTGCCCCCAGCTTGGCGTCATCCGCGAATAGTCTATTCCTAACTCCAACCCCAATATCTGAGATGAATGCATTAAACAGGACTGGCCCCAACACTGATCCCTGGGGGACCCCACTTAAGACACTTCTAGGAGATGAGACCTCACCTCCAACCACCACCACCTGAAACCTATCCTTTAACCATTTCCAACTCCACCCCAGTATCTTCCCCCCTCATCCCCAGACTCATCAGCTTGTCCAGCAATCTATGGTGTGGCACTGAGTTGAAAGCTTTACTGAAGTCTAGGTACAGGAAGGCCAACGGTTTCCCCTGGTAAAAAGACCTAGTGACCCAGTTATAGAATTTGACCAGGTTTGTCTGACATGTTCTTCCCTGGATGACTCTTTGCTGGCATGCTACTGATGACAGTCGCATGAAAACAAGAACACTTTCCTCTAGGAATGACCTGCTCTGGCAACTTGTCTGCACCTGACATCATAATTTCATGTGTATGACATCATAATAGCCTCCAAAGCAACAGATTGTGATGTCCTAAACAGAATGTTGATGTCAGGTGTAGAAAAGCAGCCAGAACAGAAAGAGCAGAGGGATCCTGTATTCATTCAAAATGCCCTGAGTAATAAAACCATTTTTTGTGTTTAGGTATTATATTTTTTCAAAGTAGTCCAAATGGTGTCAGGAGCTCTTTAAATGCAAACACAAGCACTTTAAGTAACTCAAAGAAACTGGCAGATTTCAAAGGGATTTCAGGAAGTACCTTTTACTGGAGAAGTGGAACATATTGCCCAAGGAAGTGGTCTGTGCTAACTCAGTAGTAGAAATATAAAAACAGACAATGACAGCAAAAAAGACCAAATGGCCATCCAGTCTGCCTGAGTTCCCTATTTAGCCTTGGGACCTACTGTCCCTCGAGGGACGCAGCCCCTGCCATCCTTCCTTCTATTGCCCTCCCAGCTTCTGCCACTCTGAGCAACCACTATACCCTTAATTCTATCCCAGCCGTGTTTGAACTCACAAACAGTTTTAGTACTCACCACTTCAGCAGACAGACTGCTCCATGGCTCTGCCACACTTTCTGTAAAATAAAACTTCCTCATGTCCCTCTGAGTCTCCCTCCTGTCACTTTTAACTCATGTTCACATAACCATGAACTAGTACTCAAGCTAAATATTTCTCTGCAGTTCACCTTATTAATTCCTTTTAGGAACTTGAAGGTTTCTATTATATCACCTCTTTCCCTTCTGGTCCCAGTGAGTACATATTCGGTGCCTTCAGACACTCCACATAGGACCTGTCCTGTTGGTTCTGAATTATTAGGATTGAAACACAAGTGGATCAGTTGCATGATTTAGTGGGTGATAATGGGGGGAAGGGGAAAAGAGGTGGGAGGTGAAGAGTGACCAGTATGGGCCTCAGTCTCATGATTTAGGCAGTGAAAAGGCAGACTGCATAGACCAACTGGCCTTCATCTGCATTAATTTCTATATAATTAATAGGTTTCCTTTTTTCCCCATATGGAAACCCTGGTGCAATTTGCCATTATAAAGGAGTGTTTATAATGGCAAACAAATGCATGGTTTCCCTTAATCTGCACATGCGCTCACCACAGCTCTTCCTTTTGGACCGCTGGCCACTTTCTCTTTCCCCCAGAGACTAAACTGAAACTTGGACTATGCGGTAAGTAATTTTGAAACACAAACTCTCCTGTTTTAAAAAAAAAAACTTTCACTTTCGGCTGCTGACTGAAACAAATAAATACGAAAACTGTTAAATAAATAAGACAGACCACCAACCACACACTGAAACCTAACTGGACCATGGCCGCTCAGGAACGTCTCTTTATTTTATATAATTGCTGTGATGAAAAGGAAAACCCAACAATTATATAAAATAAAATATGGGGTAGTGTGTTTAAACTCAAAGTTTACATGCAGCCTCCATGTTAGATAATTTCACAAACCCTGAGAGCAAAGTAGCATCTAACACCTCGGGTGTGTGTAAATGTCTCATTACGCACACTACTCCATGCTTTATTCTATATGTTACTATGATTCCACATGGTTGCTAAAGTGGGGAACAGTTTAGTAGTTACTAGATGTTTCTCACCCTCCTACTGTATTGTCAGCATCCATACTGTATGCTTTGAGTATTTTCTTACTGTAGTGTAAGAAACAGAATGCAACTTAATGAAGTTATTTTGTAAGTTACTAGAGCCTTTTGCCAGGTGTGTTTCATAGTATAAGAGACTTAGCATGAGGTTTAGTAGAAACCACACAGCTAAGCAAAGCTGAGCTGAGCTAAGCAGTTGCACAAATTGTACTACATGAATTGCTGCACCATGCATGCACTACGCACCTTGCGGTGAATTTTATTACACAAAGTTGATGCACTTCACAACAAAAAACTACTGCAAAGTGTGAATTGTGTCAATTTGCATAGCAAGCATTCACGTAAGTGTAGCAAATTGCATAGTATGCACTATGTGTAGTGTGCAAATTCGCCTCAATTTGAGCACAAATTTTAAATTCGCAACACGCCTAGCGGAAGATAGGAAAAAATGAGAACTACTTGTAATGGAAATGGACAGATTTCATGGGACCAGATGTATTTAAATTGTTAGAGAATGTATCAGTTTGTTTCAGTGGGGTTGCTTGCCCTTAAAAGAAAGAGACAAAGAACTTGTATGTATATGATAATTTTATATATACTGTATCCTAAGACAATTCACAAGCAACAAGAAAAATTGTCAATATAGTGACTATAAACATGTACTGACTGCCATTTCACTCATTAACACTTGTACACATAGACTGTTGTTTGAACTGGTCAGACTAGAGGCACCTTTAGATTTTCCATCTGTACGTTATTAGAGCAGTCATGGCACTTTAAACCGACAGTTGTGAATGAATAATGTGTAACTGAAATGATAGATCTGACTATAAATTTTGACTCTTGCTGTAAATTGGGCATTATTAAAAACTGGAGTGGGAGATGACCATATAAGGGTCTAATTGGCACAGAGAATGCAAACAGCATCCTGAGACCTCGAGGGCTTTGGAAAATTCATCCTATTTTGTTACAGCAGGTGTACCTTATGCAACCCCAAGAAGGTCATTTATAGCCATTTGGAGCCTTGTTCAATGGTTGTAATATGACATGAGATGTCACCCCCTTCTTTTGCTTCCAGCCAGACATGTTAGACTGGTCCATGCAAATACTGCAGAATGCTAATGCTCTGTGCAGACAGACCCACATATAAAAATGAAGTAAATCCTCTGCCTGTATTGAAGAGGGGGGAGAAGAACCTTTTGGAGATATTTTCCATATTAATATATGTGTTGCTCCATCACTACTCCGACTGTGGATTTGCTGTGAACCAGGTTTGAAGTCATGACATGGAGGAAAATATTGGCCTACCTCTTACTTCATAATTCATGAGGAGGTAATTTTGCAAAATCTGGGCATTTTTAATAAAACCTACAGCAGCTCATTCTGTTCTAGCAGCATCCAGTTCTGACAAGATTCTATTCAATACTATAGAAAAATAAGTACCTTTGCAATTGCTACCATTATATTGTATTGCTACTGTACAGCTGCAGTAAGCAACAAGTTGCAGGGTATCAGCTGATCCACCAGTGCAGTGATAGTAGTACCACTTGCTGTGCCAATGACATGGGTTTAGGAGTGAACTCATGGTGTAGGAACCTTGGGGTGTGTGCTTGGGGGAGGTATATTGATCATCCATAGGACTGTTCTCCTTCTGTAAGGAGGGTTGGTCATGGAACCCAGTGCATACATGGCCCTTAGTGGAGGCTAGGGGGCAGGGCAGCTCAGACCACTTATATAGTATGTGGAACAGCAGACACTAATGCAAATCGCATAGAAGTGCATGACATGTGTCATGATGTCATCACATGTACACTACCCCAAGGAGAGAACAACATGGAAATTCAGCTGACAGGATGACTCTGGTCACCTGCAAGCCCAGCACCCAATGACCTGAGCCTGTCGACACAGAACCAGATCCTGTTTCACAGAAGAGGGTTGGGAACCCCTGTTAAAACCACCCAGTAGGTAAGCTCTGGGAGAAGATGCATTCAGTAAGTTCCAGGAGAAGTCAGGGTGACAGCTAGGATGGCCAGAAGATGGGTGCTGCCCAGATCGAGGAGGGTAAACAGATCAACCAAAAAAAAGTTACAGTATATCTTGATATACTGCGTATGATATATCACAATGTATCACAGAAAACCCATTCATGTCAGGGGGATACCCTGTCATATATTGTGATATATGAACCTTAGCAGTGTCAATGGCTCAGTAGGTAGCACACTCGCTTCTGAGGCCGGGAGATCAGAGGGCTGTGGGTTCAGTTCCCACATCTGGCACTTGGGTTAATATCCCAGTACTGACACTGTAATGCAGCATGAGAGGGGTGCTGCATTTCTGAGGTGCCGTCTTTCGGATGAGATGTTAAACCGAGGTCCCATCTGCCTGGATTGGTGGTAGTTCAGGTGGATGTTAAAGATCCCATGGCACTTATCGAAAAGAGTAGGTGAATTTCCCCGGGTGTCCTGGCCAAATTTCCCTCATTCACTAAAATACCACCAACAGCTTAATCTGGTTCAAGGTCAGTTGGCATTCATCTGTATCTCCCTCCCCCGGGTCGTGCCTGAAAATAGGCAGGATTTGTCTAGTGCACTTACCCGGTCAACAAAAGCTAAATAAATAAATATTGGGATATATCTGGATATACTGTAACTTGTCACTGGTTTAAACTGTAATCTACAGCAGCACAGGAATAATAGATATGAAATTGAGGATACATGCAGTATTGGAGATTATAGATGCAAAACTGCCATATCAGATACAACTCACCTATTGGAAGACACACTATAAGGGGTATTTTTTTAAAAGATATCCATGCATCATCTTTCCACATTTCCAAACACAGACATCAGTCTGAACTGTTAGTCCATCTGAATTTTGAATGCATATTCATTTTCAAAAAGTTGCCTTAGCAAATTGCTGGATATTTATTTATTTTATTTTATTGAAATGTTTCACCAGGAAGGCACACTGAGCAACAAGTTGCTCATCTCCCAGTGTGACCTGGGGGAAGAGTACAGGGAGTTTGCATACAGAAATACTTAATGAACAATATCAAGTAACAGGAAGTAAAGAACACATTGCATGAAGTTTAAGAAGTCATTACAGTGGAGGATATACAGTATTCAGAGCAATTACACACAATGATTTGACAACTTAAAGTGCAATTCATTATGAATATAAGTGCAATCTTAAATAAGGATATTGACCCTGAGTGGAGAAGGGGAGCTATAGGGAGAGTGGGAATGTTGCATTAGGATTGCTGAAAACTGGTACAATTTGAGGAGAGGAAATTATGGAGGGCAGAGGAGAGGGAAGGAAAGAAGATTGCCAAATTTGAGGGCAGAGGAGAGGGAAGGAAAGGAAGATTGCCAAATTTGAGGAGGGAAGGCATTCCAAATTTTGGGGAAGCAGTGTTTGATGGCCAACTGACCTATCAATGTGGAGCATCAAGGGACTACAAGGGTCCATGAGTCCAAAGACCTTAAGAAATGAGTAGGAGTAGAGGAAGGTAGCAAGGGAAGAGGATAGATATGTAGGTAGAGATCCAAGCCAGAATTTAGAGATGAGTTTGGCGCAGTGGGACAGGTACCTGTTTGTAAGTGAAGGGAAGGAAAGGGAGTGATAGGGGTCACAGTGGTGAGCATGCACAGGAGATTCAAGGGTGAAACAGCAGAAAGAGTTGAACAGGGGATCCAATCTGGATAGGGTGGATTTAGGAGCAGCACTGTAGACTACATCACAGTAGTCGAAAATAGGGAGAGTCATCTTTTGGACAGTCACATGCCTGGCCATAAGAGGGATGCAATTACCGTTCCTGTAGAGGGCGACAAGTTTGGGATGCAGTTTTTTTCAGGATAGCGTCGATGTGTCCAGAGAAGTTGAGGTGTTGGTCCAACCAAGCCCCAAGATATCTAAATGAGGAGGTGTCCTCAAGCTGTGTCCCATCCAAGGTGTTAAAGTGGGCAGAACAGGGAGCCTAGCTAGTCTCTGCCTAGTGCCAAAGGTAACAGAGACTGTTTTCTTGGCATTTAAGAAAAGATGATTGGAGGCTAGCCAGTGCTGGATCTTGTTGAAGTCAAGCTGAAGTCTGGCTTCCACATCAGTGGGAGATTGGCCAGAGCTGAACAGGAAGGTATTGTCAGTGTACATATGGATACAGGAGGAAGAGCAAGCGGCCGGCAAGTCGTTAAGAAATATAGAGAAAAGTAGGGGGTCCAACACTGAACCCTGAGGCACACAAAAGTGTATTTGGTGGGGTAGGGAGTTGGTGTTGGTGATTCTAACAAATTGAGTCCTCCCTGTGAGGTAGGCCCTGAACCAATTTGTAGCAGTTGGTGAGAGGCCAGCTGCAGAGAAGGAGTGGAGAAGCAGAGGGTGGAAAACCTTGTTGAAAGCCTTGGCAAGGTCGACAAAAATGGCAGAGGTGATCAAGTCATTGCCCATTCCAGTGAGCATGGTATCAGTGAGCCTGAGAAGGTAGGTGGTGGTAGTGTTTTTTCCGAAATCCAGATTGGAATGGGGTGAAGAAGTTAGAGTCAGAGAGAAAGGAGAAGATCTGAGAGAGGACAAGATGTTCCTGTAGTTTAGCGAGGGTGAGGAGCAAGGAAATCGGATGATAGTTCCCTGGAGAAGAGGAGTCACCGCCCTTGGGGAGAGTGAGAACAACAGCATGCTTTCAGGGTGTAGGGACCTCAGGTAGTGAGAAGGAGGGATTCAGAATGTCAGCAAGTGGGCAGGCAATTGCAGGGGCAGAGATGTAGAGAAGCTTAGGGTCAAGTTCATCTGGAGAGCTGCCTTTTGATGGGTTGAAAAACAGCAAAGCTGCAATGGTGTCTTCAGGACGAGACCAAGGAATAAGAGAAGGGAAGGGAAGCTGGCAAATGGCAGAGGTCGAGATCTGCACTTTTGGAAGGGAGGGAGGAGGGAGGAAGGGAGGCTAATACAGTAGAAGCACACGATGTGAAGTAGGAGTTGAATTCTTCAGCCACTAAAGCATGATCAGCTACTAGGGAGTCATTTATTTTAATGATGGGGGTTGGGGGAAGAGGGCATGAATAACTTTCCACAATTTGGATGGAGAATTTAAGTTTGAGTGAAAAGTAGAGTTGAAATATTCTGCTTTAGCTAACCTAACTGCTTTAGTGCATGAGTTGCAAAGTTTACAGTATAGTGAAAAATCACTAGGTAAATTAGTTGCCTTGTGTTTCTTCATGATTAGTTGTGTGTGCATAGGCAGGCCAGAAGTTCTGCAGTGATCCATGGAACATGATTACCTCATATTCTGGTGCGTCTCTGAGGGGCATAATAATTCCAGATGGAGAGGAATTTTTCTTTAAAGTAGGCAAGGGCTGCATCCACATGGGGTGTCTGGCTAGTGGAGAACAGTCAGTGTTTGCTAAGTCTTGGAGGAGGGGTGTTAAGTCCAGGGATTTATAGAAGCATGTTTGGATTATTTTGGGAGGGAATTTAGACCTGTGGACCTTCCTGACTAGGTAAATCAAGTGTTGATCACTTAGGGCACCAGGTAGGATACCTGAATCAATAACTCAGTGTGGGTGGAATGTGAGGGCCCAGACAATCAAGGTGTGGTTTTGAGATTTATTATTCAGATGGGTGGGTCTTTTGATGACCTGATATAGATTTGGGGAGGATATGCTGTCACAATTCTTGGCTTGCGAAAGTGATAGCCAGTTTAAATTAAAATTGCTCATGATGTACAGCTCACCTGATTGAGAGTGGGAAATGATGGTGGTAGTTAGGTCAGTAGGTATGGTGGAGGGAAGGTTGGGGTGACAGTAGATGCCCACAAGATAAATCAGAATAGAGAAGGATAGGGATACACGAATAACCAGAGCCTTATAGTTTGCCTTGATGGAGGTGGAGAGGATGACGGTGAATTGTAAGGAGGAGGAGGAGGAGGAGGATATACATTGTCACACACCCACCTCTCCCCATCCTATCTTGTCTGATTAGGGAGTAGTCAGAGATTGAGATGGCGTGGTCTGGAACCTTGTTATTAAGCCATGTTTCAGAGAGGATTAGGATGTCAAGGGAGAGGGAGACCAACAGGGTTTGAAGGAGGTCCAATTTGAGAAGCAAACTACAGATAGTAAGGTGTACTAGTTTAAGACCATTAGGAAGGGTAATAGAATATGTAGGATAAGCTCAGGGTTATTGTGGGGAGACCCAGATGCATTACCAACAGGTAGGCCAGGGTTAGAATGAATGTTTCCTGATGTGAGAAGCAGAGCACTATTATTAAATAGTGCAGCTTGGGGGGTTTTATAGGATAAATGGGACTTAAAGTATTTTTAAGTACAGTGTGGAGGGCTAGTGGGTGACATGATTTTAAGTATGTTGCTAATAAAGGCAGTTGAGGTAGGTACAGTTAATAGAGAGGCTCAAGGAGGAGGTGGAAATGGCTCCATAGTTGGAGGAAAGAAGATGGGCTAGTAGCACAGTTATTAATGCAGGAGTGTGTTGCATTAAGGTAATCTGGAGAGGAGTCCTTGGCATAGGAGTAGGGAGAGGTGAGGGGGAGAAGGTAGGTATGAACAACAGGAGAAGCAGAGGGAGTAGCGTTGGCAAAAACATACTTGAAATTGGCTAGGTTGAACACAAATGAGGGAAAGGTTTTAGAAGGAACACTAATGTAACCCACAGGCCACTTTTTAATTAATGAGTACATCCCCATTAAAATCTGGAAACACTGGTGCCCATATGCTGGAATACCATTTTATCTTATAAAGGATAGGTACCATGCTTGGTGTTAGGATGTATACCTGGTCCATTTTCTAGAGGAAGAGAGGGGTGGTGGTACAGAAACAAAACAACATGAACCTTGTGTAAATGACACAGCCCAGGTCCTGGGTGGAGGCTGCTAGGCATATGCTACATCTAACCTGTTGAGGGGACCCCAGTAAACCCACACAACCAGAAGCAATAATTGGAATGTGTGTAACAGTGACTGGGATTGTGCAGTATGGCTTTATTCAACAGATGGAATGTTAAAGCAGAAGTGGACCCCCAAAGGTTGGTCTAGGCTAGACAGGTACAATTCATGAACCCTCATTGCATGCAGTACAGTTCATGAACAAACAACAGAATAATCTTCTTCCCAAATTCCCAAAAGGTGCATAAGTAGACACCTGGCCACACACATGAACATTTTCTGTCCAATTTCCCTTAAGGTGCATTAGTGGACACCTGGCCATGTACATGAACCTTTTCCTCCCATGAGTGTTATTTAGTGAAACTAAGTCACACACTCAGAACTCTTCTTCGCACATAGGTGCACATAAGTGAAACTCAGTCACATACCATAACCTGCAGCTTGGCCCTTGCTCAGGTAAAATGGGTGCCCTTTACGAACCAGGAAGCCCTGCCTTGTAAGCACTTAGATGGTGTTCTTCCCACCTTTGGCCCCAACTGACAGTCTCTGGCTTACACCATTGAAACCCCCCATTTCCCACTAAATGCTAGAGGTCCCACACTTTAACTTGTCACTTGCTGGGGTTACCAAAGTACAAAACTGAACTCACTTGGGTGTACAGTTTAACAGTACTTCACTCACTTGGGTGAAGCTAGGGGAACTGATGGGTGTAATCCAACCTTATCTATGGGCTCATGCACCCTATACTATCGAATTCCCTAAAAACCCTGGAGATGTGGTCTCCTAGAACAGTACTCACAGAGAGTTGTCCCATCCACAGGGCATGGAACAACAAAAGAAAAAGAAAGGCACTCTCCTGGGTAGACGATCAAACAGTCTCTTTCAGGTCCTATCCAAGGCAGTGAAAGCACCACAGAACATCCAGAGGATTGCCCCTTGAGTCCACTGAGAGCAAGCAGTTCCTTCCACTTCTCTGGGAGTAGAAATCAGGAAATCATGCTGTAGCACTGATCTCCACCACTTCACTGGAAGCTGGAAATGACGCTCCACTAAGGTGAGACATCCTGGGACCTTTCCTCAGAGCTCACTGGTAATTCTTCTGCCACTCTTACCTTTTCACTGAACAACTGGTTGACACCAACTGAACATGCTAAGCTCCCCAGAGCAGCTGTCCACAGAGTGTGGCTTATGCTGCTGCGAGAGTTCCAAATGACCTAATCATTCTTCTCTCAGGCTAGCTGAGTAAACAATGATGTAATTATATAAGGAGCCCCTAATGAGCTCTGTACCAGCTGCCTGCTACCATCCTAACAATAATACTGATAGGATTCTAGTAACATCAGGGGATTGGGTGGTTATACTAAGTATTTGGGGCAGAATGTAGAAGGTGCACACAATTAGCAGCTAAGTTAGAGAGAACTTAGGAGGGACTTAGTCAGAGCTTAGATTACGCAAACATATACTGTAGTGTACTACTAGTTTTGACCAAATAAAGCTTAGGACTAAAATATAGCTTAAGGACTAGTTTAGATCAAAAAATATGTAATAACTCAGTAACCGTGTAGCAGGCTAAGAGCTAATCTAATTCCAGTGCTTAAACTAGGCTGGCAGAGGTGCAGGGAGGATTTAAATAAAGTAGTCTTCTGACTTTTAAAGCCATACACGGACTTGGCCCGGACTATCTGAAAGAGCTCCAGGTTCCGCACTGCCCTAGGCATGTTTGAAATCTTCTTGGGCAAAAACATTTATGTATGCTGCCCCCACCCTTTGGAATTCTCTATCTCGTTGGTTACATAAGCACATGACTGTAGAAGGTTTTAAACAAGCATTAAAACTTACCTGTGGAGCCAAGTTTATGGTGATTAATTGAAGGGTGAGATCTGTGTGATTATATTATTTATTGTTGAGGTGCTTTGCTGATAATGTGATTTTAATTATTGTTAAGGCACCTTGGATTTTGAAAAGCACCATACAAATAAAGTTTATTATTTACTATTATTATTACTGTTATTCTAAGTCACCTACTCTGTGACTGGCTGCTCAGCTGTAGAGCAGAGATTCAGTGAGCAGGGGAGAGCATTTAAAGAGTGCTGGGGGAAAGGGTGGTCAGGATGGAGAAATATCAAGTTGTACTGCAGTGCTGAAATTCAAATACTGCTCAGAGCTGGGCCAAAATTACTCAGAAGCCTGCAGATGCAGTACACCAATGTCAGGGAAGTGAAGAAATTTGTCAGCCAATAGTGGCCTTAGCACATGAGGAAGTCTGCCAATTAGAAGCGCAGCTTGCAATCCGAATTAGGGAAGAGGATGAGTGGTCGTACCTGCTTTCGGTGGCAGCCAGGGAAGCTCGGCTGGTGGCAGCAATGAGGATCCTCTGGCGCTGGATGCCTGGTCAAGGGAGCAAGCCTAAAGGAGGGAAAGGGAGGCAAAAATTACTTAGATATAGTGGCAGCAGGTTGGTCAAGGCTTAACAGTGGGTGGGAACAAGTGTAGCAGAGATGAGAGGAATATTGGTGGTGAATATTATGATGTTTTGTTGGAAACAGCTGGATCATTTTGAAAACTGGGAGACTGACTTTGAATACAATAATCTGCCAGATCAGTGCTTTCATATTGCTAAACTGATGTCACAAACATAAGGAGTGCTTAGTTGTACTAGAACAATTCTACAGGCACAGTAAGGCAGCAGGAAATTTCCCTGCTGCATTGTGCACCTTTATTCTTGGGTGTCTTATTAATAAAGTTCTGCACCATTAGAGCCCCCCCCCATAGCCACTCTCCTTACAAACAGTCCTGCACCTATACCCTTTGGTCATTAGATTAAAAGACAAAAATATATGTTATGAAATATGCAGCATTTCCCATTTCATTAGGACATAACCAGCTGAAAGTTTAAGCATTAAGCCTTAACATTGATTGGCAGGTTTTACTCAGCTAATGTGTAATACTTGGTATGTTACCATAAACTGAGATTTGGGTTTCACTTATGCATTAGTTGAGGAATCAGCTTTTGAAAATACTGTAGTTATGAACTGATTGGATTTTTAAACATAGCATAATTCAGCTTGTGAGTTACAGTAACTCTGTTCCACCACCCTTTCCCTCCCTGGACCAGGGTGGGCTCAGGGAAGGAAAGGGTGGTGGAACATAGTTGCATCCCTCCAGTTGTACCTCTCCACAATTCATTCGCTCTTCTGGTGGATAGTGGTTCTTCTATGGAGGCACCTGCAGTGGAGACCAAGGAGGATGCTGGGAACCTTCACAAAGGAGACCCACAGGAGGGTGGCATGGGACCCCACAGGGGAAGGAAACAACTCCTGGTGGGGACTCAATCATTGGGGGTAGAAATGGGGGAGGAAGGGGAGAGGGAGATAAGGTGCCTTCCTGGCACCACGGCTTGGAGGAACAGGAAGCGAATCCTCAGGATCGTGGGAGGAGCTGCACGAGGGAGGGAGCTGGATGTCATTGTCCACCTAGGGACAAATGACCTGGCTAGGAATGGGATCAGAGCAGTGCAAGAGGAGTTTGTAGGGTTGGGGAGGGGCCTTAGACAAGTAGCGCATACGGTAACCTTCTCGGAGGTGCTACCTGCCTATGGCAAGGGTGATGATAGGGCACTCCTCACCAGGGAATTCAATGAGTGGTTGAAAAACTGGTGCGGAGCTCAGGGTTTTGGCTTCATTGGGGACTGGGGAGCAACCTGGAGGGATGTAGACCTATACTGGTGCGATGGGCTGCATCTGTCGGGGGAACCAGGATCCTAGGTGAGAGGTTTAAATGCTTCATTGGCAAGCATTTAAACTAGCCAAGGGGGGGCACTAAAAGGAGTAGGAAAATCCCAGCTTCCCACCACAAAACATGGTAATTAGTGAGGTAAACACCAAGGTAGAGAAGTTATTAGGGAGCAGAACAGAGGTAAATATAAAAAAAGGCAAAGGCAGTAAGGACAGGAATGGAGCTAAAAGGGGTAAGGCTATCAAAAAGTTGAGGGTGATGAGTACCAATGCTCACAGTCTGTGTAACAAGCTCCCTGAACTATTGGCCTTGATGGAAGAGGGTTGCATGAATATTGTGGCAGTCACAGAAACATGGTACACAGAGAACCATGACTGGGATGACAACATAGCAGGATACACAATCTACAGGAGGGACAGGGAGGGTAAAAGAGGAGGAGGAGTAGCTCTCTATGTAAAGGAAGGGATCAAAGCAACAGAACTAAAGAGTAAACAGGGAGCAGATGAGGCACTCTGGGTCACCCTGGAGACAGGAAATGGCACCACAATCCGCATGGGGGTTGTATACAGACCCCCATCTCAGGGGGAGGGAATGGACAAGGAAATGATAGAAGGCTTCCTAGAATGGCAGAAAAAGGGGAGATATTGTTGATGGGGGACCTGAATATGCCAGATGTTAACTGGAGCACCTTTGCTGCAGGCACATCCAAGAGCAGGGTCATTCTTGATGCCCTACAGGGGCATGCCTCAGACAGCTAGTATTGGAACCCACTGGAGGGAGCAATCTTAGACCTGGTACTCTCAAATGGGGACGGAGAAAGAATCTCAGATTTAGAAGTGGGTAGCCATCTGGGAACAAGCGACCACCAAACAGTTTGGTTCACGATAAACACAGCCATAGGTGGCCATACAAAGCAAGAGTATTGGACTTTAAGAGGGCTGACTATGGGAAAATGAGAGTGCCTCAGAAAAGCACTAGCAAACAGGCAAGAAGGAGGGGTGGAGGAACAATGGGGAGTAATCAAAACAGCCATCACAGAGGCAACAAGCCTTTGTGTAAAGCAAATCAATAAATCACAATGAAGGAAAAAACCGCTATGGTTCTCAAAAGAGGTGGCAGGGAAGGTAACGGAGAAAAGGATAGCATTCAGGAAATATAAGGAAACACAGAAGGAGCAGGACAGAGAACTTTATCAGTTAAAGCAGAAAGAGGCTGGGAAGGCAGTTAGAATAGCAAAGGCCCAAACCGAGGAAAGGATAGCCAATTCTGTTAAGAAGGGGGATAATACCATTTATAGGTACATTAGGGAGCGAAGAAAGACCAAAGGAGGGATACTGAAGCTTAATAAAGGGAGGAATGTGGGTAGAGGGTGACAGTGAAAAAGCAGGGATACTGAACGAATAGTTCTGCTCAGTATTCACAAAGGAAGAGGAGAGGGAGGTACCTAAACCAAACAAGAGAAACACTCTGAAGACGGGGGTCGATACCAGTCCATTTACAGAAGAAAGGGTTCTGAAAGAACTAATAAAATTGAAGGTGGACAAAGCAATGGGGCCTGATGGGATTCACAAAAGAATTCTAAAAGAACTAAGGGTAGAACTAGTGACACCGCTGACTACTCTCTTTAACAAATCATGAGAGGATGGGGTACCCGAGGACCGGAGGAGGGCAGATGTGATTCCTCTTCACAAAAGTGGGAGCAGGATAGAGGCAGGAAACTACAGACCAGTTAGTTTGACCTCAGTGGTAGGAAAAATGATGGAATCACTTCTGAAGGAAAGAATTGTTGAGTACCTAGAGGCCAGTGGGACAGGACCCAAGGCAGCATGGATTCATGATGGGAAGGTCGTGTCAGATGAATCTAATAGATTTCTTTGACTGGGTGACCAAAGTAGTAGACCAGGAGGGCTGTGGACATGGCCTACCTAGATTTTAGCAAGGCATTTGATACAGTCCCAAACAAAAGATTAATACACAGTTAGCCAGCCTTGGAGTAGGTCCCAAGGTGGTAGCCTGGGTAAAAATTGCTAGACAACAGGACGCAAAGGGTAGTAGTAAATGGAGTACACAGTGAAGAAAGGAGGGTTACTAGTGGGGTACCGCAGGGTTCAGTACTGGGACTGATCCTTTTTAATGTCTTTATAAGTGACATTGCAGAGGAACTGGAAGGAAAAGTATGTCTCTTTGCAGATGACACAAAGATCTGCAACAGGGTTGATACACAAGATGCAGTGGAAAGGATGAGAAGGGACTTGGCAAGGTTGGAGGAATGGTCAAATGTATGGCAGTTCAGATTCAATGCAAAGAAGTGCAAGGTAATGCACATGGGAAACAAAAACCCAGGGGAAGCATACGCAATGGGGGTGAGATACTGACAACAGTAAAAATGGAAAGGGACCTGGGGGTAATTATATCAGATGACCTAAAGGTGGGCAAGCAATGTGAGAAGGCAGTAAGGAAGGCTGGGTATACTGGGATGCATAGGAAGAGGCATCAATAGTATAAAACAGGAGTTGTTATCCCTCTGTACAGACAGTTGGTGAGACCCAATCTGGAGTACTGTGTGCAGTTCTGGAGACCCCATCTCCACAAAGACATAGACAGAATGGAGGCTGTCCAGAGGAGGGCACCAAAATGGTGCAGGATCTGCACCAGAAGACATATATGAAGAAAGATTAAAGGAGCTAATATGTATACCCTGAGGAATGAAGGAGAGAGGGACATGATAGAAACTTTCAAGTACCTCAAGGGAACCAACAAAGTCCAAGAGGGTAGCATCTTTCAGAAAAAGATGTGCAAGAACAAGGGGGCACAATTTGAAGATAGAGAGGGGACGGCTCAGAGGTAATGTGAGGAAGTATTTTTTCACAGAGAGGGTTGTGGATGCATGGAGCAGCCTCCCTGAGGAGGTCGTGGAGTCAAGAATAGTGGGGGAATTCAACAATGCATGGGACAGACATAAAGCAGTCCTAGTGGGGGGTACGAGGAAGTAAGCTGTTGGTTAACTAGGATCTGCAGCTTATCTGTTAGGTAGGAAAATGGGCAGACTAGATGGGCCAAGCAGTCCTTATCTGCCATCAAATTCTATGTTTCTACAGTAGTTCCTTATTTGACTTTGAAATTGTCACAGTTTTTAATTATTTTAGATGTAAAGCTTAGAAAATGTTTCAGTTACTAATTACTCAAAATCTAATGAATTTTTTATGTTATTAATTCTGCAGCATACTGGGGAAGCAGATTGCAGGGAAGACAGAGTATGGGATCCAGAAAAGGATGGTAGGAGAAAAGAAATATCCAAATAGTTTCTTTTTTGTTCATCTCTCAAAACCATACACATACTCTTGGGCCTCATTTCCAGAGCAGGGCATCATGGGTATGTGACTGGACTTCTCTACTGGGACTATATTGCCCTCCTTCCTTCCCCTCCACCCTCCCACTCACCCAAACCTAGTTCTACTTTTATAGGCACAGGATTTGACTGACAGCAGGAACTTCCTGTTTGGGTGCAGAAAGTGAGTGATCACAGAGCCACCAAAACCCACCATCCTAGAAGGGCAAGAGTAGCTCTCTGGCCCCATCTACCTGCTGAAGGTCTGCCTCTGAGCAAGTAAGGGGTCTACTGAGAAATATAGGATCTTGTCTCAGAACAGGACAATCAGGAGCTTAAAGGGCACAGAGGCAAAAAGTAAGTAGAGAAAGAAGGAAAAAAAAATACAGAAGAAAGAGTAAGGATTCCAAACAACAGTTAAAGGGCCAGAAATAAGACATGATGGGAGTGGTGCAGTGCAGTGGCTGTGGAGCAGCAGTCTTCTGAGAGACATTCTGGAGGATGTGGTGTTGTCCCATCTGCAGGCACCTCTCTAGGCTGAGGGAGGAGGTTGCTCATCTCCAGGCTGAGTTGGCCAGGATTTGTGGGATCTCCTCTTCCATCCAGGGACCACCAGTGCCACTGCTGTTGCCTCAGATGTTGCCAAGAAAGAGGAGCGGTTAGACCACAGTGGGCTCAGGGAGGGTAAGGGTGGTGGAACAGAGGTGCATCCCTCCAGCTGTACCTCTCCACACTTCCTATGCCATTCTGGCAAAGTGTGGTTCCTCTATGGAGGCACCCAAAGTGGAGACCAAGGAGGATGCTGGGAACCTCCACAAAGGAGACCCACAGGAGGGTGGCATGGGACCCCACAGGGGAAGGAAACAACTCCTGGTGGGGGACTCCATTGTTAGGAAGGTAGAACTGGGGGAGGAAGGAGAAAGGGAGGTAAGGTGCCTGCCTGGCACCATGGCTTGGAGGGACAGGGAGCGAATCCTCAGGATTGCTGGAGCAGCTGCACAGGGGAGGGAGCTGGATGTCATTGTCCACCTAGGGACAAATGACCTGGCTAAGAAAGTGATTAGAGCAATGCAAGAAGAGTTTTTGGAATTGAGGAGGGGCCTTAGACAAGTAGCACGCACGGTAACCTTCTTGGAGGTGCTGCCCATCTATAGCGTAGGAGAGGCTAGGGTGTTCCGCACAATGGGATTCAATCAGTGGTTGAAAACCAGTGCAGAGCTCAGGGATTTGGCTTCATTGGGGACTGGGGGTCCACCTGGAGTGATGCAAGCCTATACTGGCATGATGGGCTGCATCTGTCCAGGAGGGGAACCAGGATCCTAGTTGATAGGTTTAAATACTTCAATGGCAAGCATTTAAACTAGCCAAGGGGGGAGGCACTGGAAAGGAGAAGGGAAATCCTAGCCCCCCCAAAATATCATGGTAGTAAGTGTGGTAAACACCAACATAGAGGTGCCTATAGGGAGAAGGGCAGGGGTAAATAGGGAAAGTGACAAAGGCAAGAAGGACAGGGATGGGGCAGAAAGGAGTAAGGCCATCAGGAAATGGAGGGTAATGAGTACCATTGCCCACAGTCTGAGCAACAATCTCCCTGAACTGGTGGCCTTGATGGAAGAGGGATGCCTGGATATCATAGCAGTCACAGAAACATGGTACACAGAGAACCATGACTGGGATGTTAACATACAAGGGTACATAACCTACAGGAGAGACAGGCAGGGTAGAAGAGGGGGAGGAGGAGTAGCTCTCTATGTAAAGGAAGGGATAAAAGCAACTGAACAAAAGAGTAAACAGAAAGGAGAGAAGGCACTGTGGGTCATCTTGGAGACTGGAAAGGGCACCACAATCTGCACAGGGGTTGTGTACAGACCCCCATGTCAGGAGGATGGAATGGACAAGGATATGATAGAAGGCATTCTTAGGATGGTAGATAAAGGGGAGATACTGTTGATGGGAGACCTGAATATGCCAGATGTTAACTGGAGCACATTTGCTTCAGCCACATCCAAGAGCAGGGCCATTCTCAATGCACTACAGGTGGCAGGCCTCAGACAGCTAGTTTCGGAAACCCACTCGTAAGGAAGCAATCTTAGACCTCGTACTCTCAAATGGGGGCAGTGAGAGGATCTCAGATCTAGAAGTGGGCTGACATCTGGGAACAAGTGACCATCAAACAGAGTGGTTTACGTTAAACTCAGCTACAGAGTCAAGCCATACAAAAGTGAGGGTACTGGACTTCAGGAGGGCTGACTTTGGCAAGATGGGAGAGTGCCTCAGAAAATCACTAGCAAACAGGCTAGAAGGAGGGGTGGAGCAACAATGGGGAATCATCGAAACTACTATCACAGAGACAACAAGCCTTTGTGTGAAGCAAATAAACAAATCAAAATGAAAGAAAAAGCCTCTATGGTTCTCAAAAGAAGTGGCTGGGAAAGTCAGGGAGAAAAAAATAGCATTCAGGAAGTATAAGGAAACACAGAAGGAGCAGGACAGACAGCTGTACCAGTTAAGGCAGAAGGAAGCAGGGAGGGAAGTCAGAATAGCAAAGGCCCAAACTGAGGAAAAGATAGCCAACTCGGTTAAGAAGGGGGATAAAACCTTTTATAGGTACATCAGAGAGAGTGTAGAAAGACAAAGGGAGGGATAGTGAGACTGAATAGAATGAACGGTGGGTGGGCATAGAGGGTTAGTGAAAAAGCAGGGATACTGAATGAATATTTCTGCTCAGTATTCACAAAAGAGGAGGGGAACTCTTGATGGGGGGGGCGGTCATTCCCAGTCCTTTCACAGAAGAAAGGGTTCTGCAAGAACTCCTAAAACTGAAGGTGGACAAAGCAATGGGGCCTGATGGAATTCACCCCAGAATTCTAAAAGAATTAAGGGGGAAACTAGTGAAACCACTGACTACTCTTTTTGACAAATCATGGGAGGCTGGTGTGGTACCCGAGGACTGGAGGAAGGTGGATGTGATTCACCTTCACAAAAGTGGAACCAAGACAGAGGCAGGAAACTACAGACCTGTCAGTTTGACCTCTGTGATAGGGAAAGTGATGGAGTCACTTCTGAAGGAAACAATTTTTGAGTACCTAGAGGCCAGTGAGGCACATGACCCAAGGCAGCATGTGTTCACAGAGGGAAGGTCATGTCAGACGAATCTAATAGATTTCTTTGACTGTGTGACCAAAGTAGTAGACCAGGAAGGGGCTGTGGACATGGCCTACCTAGACTTTAGCAAGGCATTTGACACAGTCCCACACAAAAGATTAATAGTCAAATTAACCAGCCTGGGAGTAGGTCCCAGGGTGGTAGCCTGGGTAAAACATTGTCTGGACAACAGGACACAGAAGGTAATTGTAAATGGAGTGCACTCTGAAGAAGAGGGTTACTAGTGGGGTACCGTGGGTTCAGTAGTGGGTCCAGTCCTTTTAATGTCTTTATAAGTGACATTGCAGAGGACTGGAAGGAAAAGTATGCCTCTTGCAGATGACACAAAGACCTGCAACAGGGTTGATACACAAGGAGGCATGGAAAGGATGAGAAGGACTTGGCAAAGTTGGAGGAATGGTCAGAAGTATGGCAGCTAGGATTCAATGCAAAGAAGTGCAAAATAATGCACCTGGGAAACAAGAACCCAGGGGAAGATTACACAATGGGGGGAGGTAGTAACATCAACAAAAAAGGAAAGGGACCTGGGGGTAATCATATCAGATGACCTTAAGGTTAGCAAGCAATGTGAGAAGGCAGTAGGGAGGGCTGGGGGTATACTGGGATGCATAAGGAGAGACATCACCAGCAGAAAACGGGAAGTTGTTATCCCTCTGTACAGACAGTTTTTGAGACCCCATTTGGAGTACTGCATCCAGTTCTGGAGACCCCACCTCCACAAGGACATAGACAGGATAGAGGCAGTCCAGAGGAGGGCAACTAAAATGTTGCAGGGTCTGCAAGAGAAGCCGTACGAGGAGATACTAAAGGAGCTTAATATGTATACCCTTGAGGAAGGAAGGGAGAGGGGGGACATGATAGAAACTTTTAATTACCTCAGTGGAATCAACAAAGTCCAAGAGGGTAGCATCTTTCAGAAAAAGAGACGTGCAATAACAAGGCGACACAATTTAAAGATAGAGGGGGTTTTTCAGGGGCAATGTGAGGAAGTATTTTTTCACAGATAGGGTAGTGGATACATGGAATAGCCTTCTTGGGGAGGTTGTGGGGTCTAAAACTGTGGAAGAATTCAAGAATGCATGGGACAGATATAAGGCAATTCTTGTGGGGGGTAGGAAGAAATAAGATGTTTGTTAACTAGGATCTGCGGCCTATCCTGTAGGTAGGGAAATGGGCAGACTTGGTGGGCCAAGCGGTCCTTATCTGCTGTCAAAGTCTATGTTTCTATGTAAATCCTTTTGCAAGTCAGGCTGACAAGGCTTTGGTTGAACAAACATCACATTCTGAACTATCATGTACAGTTGATCCAGCACAAACTGAGAATGACAAAGTACAGACACATGATTCTACCTCTTTGGGACTCCTAAATGTACTGTTGTCATAACCTTGACCAGGTACCACATCAGATCTCCAGTGTACACAAGCAGGGTTTGATTTTAACATTGTTTTACAAACCCAAAACCTAGTGCAAATTACCCAGGGCTAGTGCAGCTAATCCTCTATTTGTCCATCTTGACTAGTGCAGGTTTTCCATGGCTATTAATGAAGTTAAAAATGTTCCAACTTTTGCAGGCTCTAGTCCTCATGCTAATCTGTCTCAGTGTTGCAGATGACATGGTGTCATTCACATCTAATTAAGAGCTGCAGTTATCTGGCAGTTTAAGAAGGGGATCCCCCAACAGGCTCAATGTGAGTAAGTATCCATCCATTGTTAGAACTTTCAGCTAGTGTCCAGGGTGTGATCAAGGGTAGAAGCTATTAAGTCACTAGCTTCCAGTTTTCTGAATGTGTCTCTATCTGTCAGTTTGTACTGTACCACATTATTAAGACCAGTGCCCCTCATTTCCCTACAATTTGAGTGTCTATCTCCAACATGTCAGAGAAAAAATGCTGATGTATACATGGTCTGCTCTGCAGGTGGTGGGTTTTATCCCAGCCTCATCATATTGTCCATCCTCCCTTCAAATCTCTCAACTCTGTACTTTTCCTACATTTTCCTATCTTTTGAGTGTCTGTACCCAACATTTGAGTGACAAAATGCTAAGAGGTATACAGGGTCTTCCCTGCTGTTGGTGGGCTTTATCCCAGCCTCGCCATAGTTGCTCCCACTCCCCTCTAAATTGCTCAACTCTGTACTTTCCCTGGACACCACTGCAGACCATACTCTGAAATGACTATCCATAGACCCAGAGCTGCCATTACTGGCAAGTGTAGGAGTCCCCAGGTCTTCTAAATGAACCAAGCCAGTCAACACCATCCATACAGTCCCACTCTTATCCTACTCAGCATGTCCTTTCATCCTATAAAACAAAGCTTTGGAGCATGTATGGTACAAAATACCCTAATAAAACACGTAATATGAAAGGTTAAAATAAGCATTCCTGGGTTGCATAGATCATTCTGTATAGAAACAGGTGTAGTGTAGTATCATACCTGTGTACTGCTTACCCTAGCCTGATGAAAGGAGAATGTTTTATAAAATCTGTTACTGTTGGGGCATAGCATGTTAAAATCAATACTTTTAAAAATAAAAATGTCAAAGTTTTCTGTTACCCAGCCCCCTAAGGTTTGTGTAGCCTCCTCCCCAAAGAAATCCTAGATGTGCTCCTGGCTTACTTGACACTGTATGAAAACATCCAGAAGTGCCGGGCTCCAGTTGTTCACAGGGTGGTGGCTGAGAGTATCTTTCGCTGCCTGACACTGTTCATTGCCCTGTGGGTGTAGGTGAGTGTGGTGAGGTGCAGGATGATGCCAGCTATTGCATGGGCAGAGATAGATCTGCTTGACTGAACATTTGCTGCTGTGTTATATTCTGGTTCAAGAGATACTGAAGGAGGAAGAGAGGAGGCCATGGCACAAAACAATGGGGGGCACACTGTGTGGGATGGCACTGCAGTCTTTTTTTCTGCTGGGGCCGGAAGCAATGTGGGAGCAGGATAAATGTAAAATAATCTGAGTATTTTCTTGGCTTACATTTGTTCCTGTATAAGTGATAAAAAATGTACCATTACAGTTGTGGGCTAGTGCAACCATCTGAGGGTTACTGCAATTTTGAATCAACTTGTCCTGCTGGCTAGTGCAAATAAAAGTTAAGGCTGACCCCTGCACACATGCCTAGTATACTGGGTGCCCTCCTGTATACAAGGTCAGCTCACTGAGTCCCCTCCTAGACCAAAGTATAGCCAACTAGGTCTATCTCCTGCAGACAAACTCAGATTTCTGGGTCCCTCTCTTTCACCCATGCCCAGCCTGGTGGGTCCCCTCCTGCACCCATGTCCAGCCTTTTGGCTCCCCTCCTGCACCCAGTCCCTGCCCACTGCACCCTGGGTCACCCTCCTGAACACAATCACAGACCTTGGATCCACCTCTGGCACACAAGCCTAACCAGTTTAGTCCCCCTTCTTCACACAGACACAGTCTTTGTGTACCCCTCCTGCACACAAGGCCAACCCATTGGCTCCTCCACCTGAATCCAAGCCCAGCCCACTGAGTTCCCTCCTGTAAACAAGCCCAGTCCTCTGGGTCCTTCTTCTTCTCTCAAGCCCAGCATTCTAAGTCCTCGTCCTTCACACAAACTCAACCACTGGGTACCCCTCCTGTACTCAAATCCAGCCTACTTGGTGCCCCATCTGCACTCATGTGCAGCCCTCTGGTTCCCCTTCCACATCGATGCCTAGTCCACTGGATCCCCTCCTGCAACCAAGCCCAGACCATGTGCCCCCTTGTACACAAGCCCAGTTCATTAGGTCACCATTCTGCAGGCAAACCCAGCCCTCTGGTTCCATTATGGCATTCTGGCCCAACCCATGATGTCCCCTCCTGTATCCAAACCTAGCTCAGTGGGTTCCCAGAGTACCCAAGACCAGCTTACTGGACCTCTTCTTTCATTCATGCACAGACCAGAAGCTCTTCCCTACAACTAAGCCCAGTGGTTACTTCCTTCACCTTCATAGAGTAGGTACCCTCTGCACCTGGTGAAACTGGACATCAGCAGCTGCCAGCAGAAGCCCTCTTAAAAAAAACTTGCCCATGGTGCAGGTCCTGTCATGGCCTATGTTTTATGAGGGGACTTATTGGCTTCTGCTACCTTCTCGCTTAGAATATTGTGAATCTGTCCTTTGGATGAGACATTAAACTGAGATCCTGCCTGCCTGTTCTGGTGGTTGTTCAGATGGATCCTAAAAATCCCATGGCACTTCTGGAAAACAATAAGGGAATTTTCCCAGTGTCCTTGAAAAATTTTCACCATTCACTAAAAAAATACACTAACAGATTAATCTGGTTCAATTTCAGCTGGTTTCTATTTATAATGTCCTCCCCCCATCCACCCCCACACCTGGACAATGCTGAAAATAGGAAGAAGTGCCTAGTCTTCCTTTCACCATTCAACAATAAACAAAATAAAAAAATTATATGATTAAAGCTCCATAATTTATAATTGTTTTCTGCACTCCATTTTTATGCTGGTGCTCTTGCACAGCCAACATTTTGCGGTAGTGCAGATTTGGAGGTGCGGTCACTGTTGGGAGAATGCAGGGCAAGCATCAGTAGGTGCGTCCCTCATTCCTCAATCAGCCTGCATGCCAGTACCACACCATGCATACATAATGTGGTGAGCACGTCTAAGGAAAGGTCCGCTGCAATCCGAGCAAAGCTCGTAAGATGCAGTGGACCTCCCGACGTGCTCGGCCACATTGTATACATGGCGGCCGCCCAACTGCTGACTTCGGGGGTGCCCAATCCCCTGCTGGCTTAAGCGTGGCTCAATGTATTTGCCAAGCGGAGGAGCCCACTTCCCCATTTGTCATATGCCGAGGGTGCCCAATCCCGGCTCTGCTCCCACTTTCCTTGTGTGTGACAGGGGTGCCCAACTCCTGTTGGTATAAATTAACCCCTTTGTGTTGTGTGCCAAAGAGGGTGCCCAATCCCCCATTGGCTGCAGCACCCCCTCAAACAGTTAGGTGGCATGCTGGAAGCTCACCCCAGCATGCCAAATACCCTGTAAAAAAACAACAACTGTCCCACAATGTGTTGTTTTTTTTATACCCTGAGAACAAAAAACAGTCCCTCAGCATCTCCTGGCCCCCCCTTCCACAACCCGCACCCACCCTCTGAGCACCCTGACTCTCCACACCATCCTCACCCCATACTTACCTCCGGAGTCCGGCGCGATGATCTTCAGTGGACCAGGAATATGTCTGCACTCTTCAAAGCTGACCACGAACTGAGGAAATGCCGGTAAGCTGTATAATAGAATAAATAGGGGTTTTTCAACTTTGATGCATATCTCAGGCAGTTTTTGGAATTTTGGCACCAAATTTTCAACATGGGGTTTTTGGGACCCCTCCTAGTGAATTATTGCACTGTCATGGCCTTATTCAGTCCTGAAAGGTGATTTTGCAGTCACTGCAGAGAATCACCTTTTGGGATTGAGGAACGAAACAACAGTGACAATGTTCATGAGGGGCTCTCAAAAAGCCTATGTTGAAAATTTGGTCAGAAAAATCCAAAAAATGACTGTTTTATGAACATTCATTGCGCAGTTGCTACGCAAGATCATAACTTAGTGAATTTGCAATATTTTCATGCCACATGTTCAGCATTGGCATTTTTCCACACCTTCTTGTGAACCGTACAGCTGTCATTTTTCACATCCTGCCCAAAATGTGTTTCCGCACTTCCGGCGCAGAATAGCGCTGTCGATGTGAGAAATCAGTGTTCTGGACAAATTACAAAAATGACAGTTACACTGTTCATGAGCAGAGGTCCTAAAATGCCTATGCTGAAAATTTGGCTACGATACTCCATAATGTGACTGTGTTACGAGCGTGCATTGTACACTTTGCACGCACGCTCGTGACTTCATGCATTTGGTAATATTTTCACTCCAGACGTTCAAAATTGGCATTTTTTCATGTTTGCATGCACGCTTGTAAGTTCGCAAATTTATAATATTTTCACTCCAGATTTTCAACATTGCCATTGTTCTGCATCTCCTCATGAACAGTACAACTGACATTTTTCACATCCTGACCAAAATGTGTTTTCGCAGTTCTGGCGCAGAATAGCGCGGTCGCTGTTGAAAGTCCATGTTCGAGACACATTATGAAAATGATAGTGACACTGTTCATTAGCACAAGTCTGAAAATGCCTATGTTGAACATTTGGGTCCAAAAATCCATAAAATTAGTGTTTTACAAGTGTGCATTGCGCACTTTGCACGCACGCTCTTGACTTCATGCATTTATAATATTTTCACTCCAGATGTTCAAAATTGGCATTTTTTCACACCTCCTTATGAACTGTACAGCTGTCATTTTACATATCCTGGCTAAAATGTGTTTTCGCATGTCCGGCACAGAATTGCACGGTCGCTATGCAAAATCAGTTTTTGGGACAGTTTTCGGAAATGAAGATGACGCTGTTCATGAGCAGAGGTCCTAAAATGCCTATGTTGAAACTTTTGTGCCAAAAGTCCATAAAATGACTGTGCTACAAGCGCGCGTTGTGCAGTTTCCATGCAGCCTTATAACTGCGTAAATTTGCAATATTTTCATGCCAGATTTTCACCACTGGCATTTGTGCACACCTCCTTATCAACAGTACAGCTCCCATTTTTTGCAGCCTGCCCAAACCACATTTCTGCAACCCTGGTGCACAATGGAAAACTGTGGGAAATCACCTTTTGGGACACATTAACAAAATCACAGCGTTACTGTTCATGAGGGGAGGTCCCAAAATACCTATGTTGAAAATGTGCCTAAAAAACTCCCACAAATAATTGGGTTGCGGACGTCTGTTGCGCAGTTTGTATGCATGTTCATTGCTTCACCAATATTTCATATTGACACTCCAGATTTTCAACGTTGCAATTTTTTATGCCTCCTCATGAACAATACAGTTGTCATTCTCCACATCCTGCCCAAAACTATGTTTTCATCCCTCTGTCACTAAATGGCGCAGCCGCTGTGCAAAACGATGTTTTAGCTAACAAAATGATTGTGCTGCTTTTCATGAGGTGGCTTGAAAAGCAGCCCTTGTTGAAAATGTGGAGTGAACCTACCACTACACGCCTACGGTGTTAGGGTTTGCAACTGTAACACCCTACCCGGTATGGACTGACAGGTGTCAGGGCTGTGACTTGGGATCATCGGATGCAATGCTCACACCATTCCACCCCCCCATGCCCACCTTGCAGCCACTGACAGACATCGTGGTGTGTCTTGCACTGTTCTGCCACAAACTTCACCCCATGCTCATATACTGCACCTACATCAGCGTATTTCCCTATGGAATGGGGTAAGTATAATGCCCAAAGAACCCAAAGCACACCACAGCACTTGTCAGTGTCTACAGGGTAGGGTGAGGTAAAATGCCATGAGCATTATAGCTGATGATCCAAAGGCACACCCCAATGCCTGTTGCTCCCTACAGGATGGGGGTGGGGTTGGCGTCACTTCAATACTTCATTCCTATTATGCGTCTCTAGCTCCGCCACTGCCTGTGCCAATGCCAGCGCAACAACATTCGGCATTGACAAATGTTTGTTTGTATCTTCTGTCCGCTTCCCCCTTGTTATGTCTCTTTGTTGTATCTGATATACTTGAACAATGGAAATTATAAAATGACTGATTTACATTGAATATTTACCTGAATTTTTATTTTATTCGACACAGGTACAAGGCAGCAACTTAAAGAAGTGAATCAAGCCAATGAATGTCAAACACCACGAAACTCAATAAAAGTCAGGCTAACAGTCAGCCTCTTAAATTATTTTAAATGATAGGTACCATTAAAACATAATTTATTAAGTAAAAAGTTAAAAGGTACAGCAGCACCTTGCTCCAGTCACTTGCCAACGTTTTGAATAATATGTATGCTTTATCAAGGCCTTGATAAAGCGTACATATTACACAAAATGTTGGCAACTGACTGGAGTAAAGTGCTGTTGTATCTTAACGTTTATTTAAAAAAATGCCTTTTAATAGTACCTGTCATTTGAGGTCCTTTGTTTAACCAGTTGACTGTTAGCCCAACATTTATCAAGTATTGTTTTTTTATTAACGTTCCTTTTTGTATTTTCACTTTAATAGTTACTGAATGTACTTGTTCCTTCTAATCTAATACCTTTAGAATATGTGTGATTACTTTGGCAACATTGATGACAGATAGTACTTAATTAATCTGAACTATGCTCTAGTCATAGAGTGATCAGAGAAGATTTTACATCATACAGACTCTCTCTCTCCATATACATATATATATATATATATATATATATAACTGTAATAAATAGTTGCTGGCTTATGCCATATTAAGATGATTTCCATGTCTCTCGCTTCTCTGTTGTGACAACTTGTGATTAGTTAATAGTTAATATTTATTGATGTATCTTTTCTATGATTACCAAATCCATGTAAATTTAAAATTTCATCTTGAGGTATAATAAAGTGATAACATTTAATTAGCTGGAGTGTACAACAAAATAACTGGCTGATGTGGGTGATTAAATGCTAAGGCCAAAGGCCGAAGCATTTAATCAACCACAGAAGCTGGTTATTCTGAATACACTCTGGCTAATTGAATGTTATTACTGTTATATGACTAGAGATTTTGAACCCAGGATTTTGAAATGTCTGTGGCAGTTAAAGTAGAATGTGCCTTTTTCCCCTTTTTTATCAGTGGACTGAATGTATAAACTACTGTGGGCATGTCAGAAATGTGGATCACCTACTGTGGGCACATCTGAAATGTGGATCATCTACTGTGGGCATATCTGAAATGTGGATAACCTACTGTGGCCATGTGTTAAATATAGATAACTTGCTGTAGGCATATCTAAAATATGATTGTAGTAGGTTGCATGGTAATATATGATAGTTTTGTTGTCTTCTAATTGGGTTTCAATAGATACCAGACATATAATTAAGTGATAACATTCAGTTAGCTGGAGTATACAAACGAATAACTGGCTGATATGAGTTATTATGAAATGGGTTCCAAAAATATAGGAACCTGATTGGCCAAGGACCTTGGAACCATGTGCTGATATCTCAGTACAACAACATGGGAAGAAGTTCTGCATCCTCTTCACCCCAGTTCTGCCTCTGGAATATCACTCCCAGCTGCCACGATTGAGTGGCTACTTAGTCCCGCTCACACACCTCAATCGAATAAAACTCGCTCACGAAAGAAACTGGAGAGAACAAAAAAAAAGTTGTCCTCTGCCATCAGCTGCTGTTTCTCTCTAACCTGGTCATGGACCATAACAACTGTCTCTTCTCCTGATTCCGGCAAGACAGCTCCAATTCCTCACAGTGCTACTCACAGCAGTAACTCCTCTTCTACCAGTGCTTGTGATGGTCATTCCTTAAACACCTCAGTGTAGGACATCTGTCAGCACTGAAAAAACATTTTCTTGTTTGTTTTAAAATGACCGGTCCTGAACTGACTTCCCTAACAAATGCCAAGGTGCATAAAGAGAAAGCAGAGCTGCTTATGGGCAGCATGTGCATCACCATGTGGCCATGTAGCAGCAATTCAAAAATAAAATTAGACTATTTTTTCCTTTTTATGTTTGCTTGCACGCATGTGCAAGAAACATAGTACCATCATCCGAGTTTTCGGAGGTGTGGCAGCCCTCTTCCAATTCAGTCAGTGTGTTTGCAAGCGTGGCCACAGTTCTTCAATGTCTGCTGGAGCTGTCTATGACAGCTCCAAAATGCAGTGGCATACAGTTGAAAGGGGGAGCTATGCTTCAGTGAGCAGCGATAAGATATTGCCTGCTCATGCGCGTTCCCCCTACACACACGCACGCATACTGCATGCTTCCCCCCACACACACACACACACTGTGTAGCCCGGCGAGTGCCCAATCTCCCGTTGGCTGTGCTGCACCCCCAAAGCAGAGTTACATATGCCACACTGGGTCCGCACTAGCGTGGTGCACATCGTATAGCTGACGGGGTGCCCAATCCCGTCGGCTCACTGTTCCCCACCCGAGTACAGTATGCCACTGGGGCCCACCCAGCATGGCAACAGATGCTGTTGCTGGCAGGGGTGCCCAATCCCTTGGCTCCACGGCCCCCCACCAGCCTTCCTTGTGCCATGCTGGGCCCACCCCAGCGTGGCAAACGCCCCGCATTGTCATTTAAAAAAACAAAAACCTGAAACTTAAAAGCGGTCCCTCGTTGTCTCTGCCCCCACCACCCACCCATTGCGCCCGCCTCCCCACCCCCACCCCATACCTCCGGACTCTGTGCGGACGATCTTCGGTGGACCGAGAACATGTCTGCCCTCTTCAAAGCCGATCCGCGAACTGAGGAAATGCCGTAAGCTGCATAATGGGATAGATAGGGTTTTTCAACTTTGCTGCATATCTCAGCCATTTTTTGGAATTTTGGCACCAAATTTTCAACATGGGGTTTTGGGGACCCCTTCTCATGAATGCTCTCACTGTCATGGCGTTAATCGGGCCCGAAGGATGATTTCGCAGTCACTGCATGAAATCACCTTTCAGGACCGGTAACAAAATGACACTGCCACTGTTCATAAGGTGGGCTCTCAAAAAGCCTATGTTGAAAATTTGGTGGAAAAATTCCTAAAAAATGACTGTTTTACGAGCGTGCGTTGCGCAGTTCCTACGCACGCTTGTAAGTTCACGAATTTTCAATATTTTCACTCCAGATTTTCAACATTGCCATTTTACCACACCTCCTTATGAGCAGTACAGCTGTCATTTTTCACATCTTCTGCCCAAAACGTGTTTCAGCCCATGTAGCACACAATGGCGCAGTCGGTGTGCAAAATCAATGTATTGGACACATTAAGAAAATCACAGTGACACTGTTCATGAGCAGAGGTCTTAAAATGGCTATATTGAAAATTTGGTGAAAAAATTCTAAACATGACTGTTTCTGACGTCGTTACGCAGTTCTCACGCTCGTAAGTTTGCGAATTTCTATATTTTCACTCCAGATTTTCCACATTGCCATTTTATTACACTTCCTTATGAACAGTACAGCTGCAATTTTCATGTCGCCTCAAATGTGTTTCCGCACATGTAGCGCACAATGGTGCAGTCGATGTCTTAAAGCAATGTTTGGGACAGGTTAAGAAAATCACAGTTACACTGTTCATGAGCAGAAGTCTTAAAATAGCTATGTTGAAAATTTGGTGACAAAAGTCCATAAAATGACTGTGTTACGAGCGAGCATTGTGCAGTTTCCACGCACTCTCGTAAGTTCATGACTTTGTAATATTTTCAGTCCAGATTTTCACCAGTGGCATTTTTCCACACTTCCTTATGAACAGTACAGCTGTCATTTTTCACAACATGGTTGAAATGTGTTTTCACACTTTCAGCGCAGAGATGCGTGGTTGCTGTGGGAAATCATTGTTCGGGACAGATAAAGAAAATCACAGTGACACTGTTCATGATCGGAGGTCCCAAAATGCCTGTGTTGACAATCTGCTGTAAAATATCCCCAACCTAATTACATTACGGGTGTGCATTGCACAGTTTCTATGCACGCTCATGACTTCACCAGTTTTTTTTAATATTTTTACTGCAGATTTGCAACATTGTAATTTTTTACACCTCCCCATGAACAGTACAGCTGTCATTTTTCACATCCTGTTCAGAATGTGTTTTTGCACCTGTGGTACTAAATGCCATAGTCGCCGTGCATAAGCAGCTTTCGGCTAACAAACTGATATTGCCACTGTTCATGAGGTGGAGGTCACAAAAAAAACATATTGAAAATTTGGAGTGAAAATACCAATGAATGCCTGAGGTGTTAGGGTTTCCAACCATAACGCCCCACCCTGTAGAGAATGGCAGGCATCAGGGGTGTGACTTGGGATTCTTGCCTGTAATGCTCATACCATTCCACATCCTGCAGCCAGTGAGAGGCATCGAGGTATGCCTTGGACTCTTCAGCCCCAAAGTTCACCCCATTCTCCTGTACCGCACCCATCTCACTGTATTTCCTGATGGAATGGGGTGCGCATAAGGGCCAAAGACCCCAAGGCACACCGTGACACTTGTCAGTGTCTGCAGGGTAGGGTGTGGTGAAATGGCATGGCCCTTATGCCTGATGACCCAAAGGCACACCCCAATGCTTGTCACTCTCTGCAGGGTGGTGGTGGGGTTGGCTTCAGTTCAATACTTCACTGTCATTTCTATTATGCAGCTCTGTAACTTCTACACTACCACTGCCAATGCCAGCAAGCAAACATTCGGCATTGACAGATGCTTGTTTTATATTGGTTCTTTTTATTTTATCTGAAGTAGTTATTTTAATTATGATTGCTTTTTTATATGAAATATATGTCTTCACACTTTTTTTAACCCCTGTTCATAATCACAATAAAGCACTCCAGGGTATGTGTTGTACTGGGATAATGGCACTCCTTTGGTGGTGGAAACCCAAGGCAAGCCAGTATCCTAGCACAATGCACACCCTGTTGTGTCTTATTGCTTAATTAAATGCTGATGCCAAGGTGTTAAATCAACTACAGAAGCTGGTTATTCTGAGTATACTCTTGCTAATTGACCATTATTACTATTATACTAAATTGCTAAATTGTTATATAAGGAATTTTGTTTAGTTTTTTGTAGACGTTTGTTAGAGTGTTTGATTATTTTATGTTTTGGGTGTGGGTTAATTTGTATTTTGGGGTTGTTTATTTGCTGGTATTTGCTTAGTGTAGTAAATATGTGTTGGGAAGGCATAAGGACAGTGAGGTACTATTCCCCCCTCCAGGCTCAGGGACCTTTGTCCTTTTCTCTGTCCTCCCCTATCGCCAGAGGTGTATAGATGGTGTAGGGCTCTGGAGATTGTTAGAAAAAGGAGGAGGATGGGAGTTGGGCCTGGAGAGGGAATGGAAAGGAGTGGGCGGATAGGGATAGTGTGGACAAGGAGACGCCTTGGGGCGAAATGGGTCCAGGAAAGGGGTCCTCCCTGTCTGGTTCCCATACCCAAGGGTTCTGCTTGTAGTCAGTAGGTAGCACAGTCATCCTTGGATTCTCATCCTACTCGGGTGGTGTTATGCAATGCCAGGTCTATTAAAAACAAAACCGCTATTATTGCAGATTTTGTTGGAACATCTGACCTGGCGTGCATCACTGGGACCTGGCTAGATGAGAATGCTGGCACTGTTTTGGCATCAGCAATTCCAACTGGGTACTTGGAGATACACCGCCCTAGGATGGATCGTAGGGGTGGGGGTGTTGCTATCTGTTTTAGAACAGAACTGGGCCTAATGGAGGTACCAATAGGAACTACCAACTCCTTTGAATGTATCATGGGTGAGGGTGTGGGGTGCAGGATACTTCTGGTTTACTGTCCACCAGGTGACGGGAATGTTTTCCTGCAGGAAGTCACAGACTTCATTGTCGACCTGACATTGGGATCCCCAGATGGTTGGTTCTGGAGATTTCAATGCCTGGGTCGATGATGAACTCTCGCAGTTTGGTCAGAACTTCCACCAGTTAATGATTTCACTGGGCTTCACACAGGTTATTTCCTCCTCAACCCATATTGGTGGTCATTCATTGGACTTGGTGTTCCTACTGGGGATGGAGATATCCGATTTGGTGCTGGAACCAGTTGGATTGTCTGACCATCACACCATTGGGTTCAGTTTTGAGGCCACCCCTAATAGGCCATCCCCTATGGAGATGGTCCGGTACCGCCCTTTACATAGAACATAGAAGTTGACGGCAGATAAGGACCGCAAGGCCCATCCAGTCTGCCCATTTCTTTTTCTACCTTATAAATGTGCCATCGGCCTTTGCTCTGTCAGTGACCTATCTATTCATAGTCATTTGTATTGCTTCCTTATGCCTATCCCATGCCTGTTTGAAGCCCTGCACTGTATTCATAGCCACCACTTCTTGTGGTAAGCCATTCCATGCATCTACCACCCTTTCTGTGAAAAAGAATTTCCTCACATTCCCCCTTAATTGGCCTCCCTCTAATCTCATGCTGTGTCCTCTTGTCCTGCTATTTTCTTATATTTAAACATGTTAGACTCTTTCACCTTGTTTATGCCCTTAAGGTGTTTAAATGTCTCGATCATATCACCTCTCTCCTCCTTTGCTCAAGGGTATACATATTGAGCTCCGTTAATCTGTCCTCATATGTCTTCTGATGCAGTCCCTGCACCATTTTGTTGCCCTTCTCTGGACTGCCTCAATTTGGTTAATGTCCTTGTGAAGGTGTGGCCTCCAATACTGACGCAGTACTCCAGATGGGGCCTAACCAATGTCTTGTACAGAGGGATTATTACCTCCTCTTACGACTTGTGATACCCCTACTAATACACCCTAACACCCCCTAGCCTTACCTACTGCTTTAGAGGTCTGCTTGATGATTTGAGTCATCAGTGATGATGATGCCCAAGTCTCTTTCTTCCTTTGTGACTGCTAGCAACTCCCTCCCAGCCTATAAGTGGCTTCAGGGTTTCTCTTCCCTATGTGCATGTTTTGCACTTCTTTGCATTAAATCCCAGTTGCCACTCTTCTGACCATTCTGCTAGTTTATCCAGATCTCTTCTCATTCTGCCCACCCCATCTGGATCATCTACTCTGTTGCAGATCTTGGTGTCATCTGCAAACAGACAAGCCTTACCCTCTAGTCCATCTGCGAGGTCACTAATGAAGATGTTGAATTTGAGGGGTGTTTCCCCAGATGGCCTGATGGTGGTGCTGGACCTATCGGGTTTACCGAGTGATTGCATGGATCCAGGGGACTTGGTACTTGCCTATAATAAGGCAGTAGTAGGGGCTCTGGATTCCATTGCTCCTGTTCATGTTCATCCCCTCACTCTTTGCCCCAGGTCTCCTTGGTTTGATGAGACTCTGAGGGAGTTGAGGAGAGTCGGACAAAGGTTAGAGGGGTGTTGGCGGAAATCGGGCCTGGATTGTGACAGACTTAGTTTTATGGACCATTATGTGGTCTATCAATCAGCAATCTCCCGTAAGAAGGCAGAATTCCTGTCCAGATAGATTGCTGCTGCACAGAATAGACCAGCTCAGCTTTTCTGGACTGTGGACAGATTGTGCAATCCAATCTGTCATCAGCCCAGAAGAGCCTTTTCTCAAGAATGTTATGAGAAGTTTGCTCATTCTTTTCAGATAAGGTTGCCACAATCAGGTCTGATATCCGCTTGACGCACCCTAATGGGAGCTGTGATGGTCGACAGGAGATGTCGGACACCCAATTTGTGTGGTCTGACTTCAGCCTTCCCACAATCAGTGACATTGTGATGGTCCTCCAGTTATTGCGTCCGACCAACCATGGTTTGGACCGGGGCCCCACACATCTCCTAGTGGGCTGTGTGGATAAAATCGGTCCGGTCCTTTCTGAGATAGTCTGGAGGTCTTTGGAGAGGGAGATTTTTCCAAATCCTCTGAAAGAGGCTGTGGTTCAGCCCCTTCTTAAGAAGTCTTCCTTGGACGTGGACTGTCTGACTAACTACAGGCTTGTCTCTAACCTGCCCTTTGTGGGTAAGGTTATTGAGAAAGTGGTCGCGTCCCAGCTGGATGATCATTTGACCAGCCACAATGTCTATGATTCTCTCCAGTCCGGATTTAGGAAGAGACATAGTACCGAGACAGCTCTTGTCCGGGTACTAAATGACCTCCTAATAGCAAGAGATCGAAGGACTCATTCCATCTTGGTCCTTTTTGATCTCTCTGCAGCATTTGACACCTTGGACCATGGTGTGCTATTGGAGCGCTTGCAGTTTATCTGTGGACTGTATGGTACAGTCCTCAGTTGGTTTCAATCTTTCCTCAAGGGTAGGACTCAGACGGTGGTGTCTGGGATTTTTTCCTCATCATCATTCCCCCTATCCTGTGGGGTGCTGCAGGGCTCTATTTTTGGATCCATGTTGTTTGCGGTGTACATGCTGCCATTGGGAGCGATTATTAGGTGGTACAGTTTGAGTTTTCACTGCTATGCAGATGATACTCAACTGCACATGTCCTTTGTGCCCACCCAAGATGCTGTAATTTTGGTCTTTAACAACTGTCTAGCCAAAATCCAGGACTGGATGAATGTGAGTTGACTGCGGTTGAATGAAGGGAAAACTGAGGTGTTGGTTGTGGACCCAGGTCGCCAGGAGGCAGGTTTGTTGGCGGGATCACCCTTGGGTTTATAGCTTGGGGGTGTTCAACTAACTACCTCAGACTGGGTGCGGAACCTGGGTGTTGTGTTTAATGACTGTTTGACACTTAAATCTCAGGTGTCGGCAGTTGTCAAAGTCTCTTTTTACCATCAGAGGAACATCTCCCGGGTGAGGCACCTGGTTCCTCCTGACTGTCTTCCTACTCTGGTCCATGCCTTAGTTACCTCCCGCCTTGACTACTGCAACGCCCTTTATCTGGGGCTACCAGGGGTTGATATTCACTGCTTTCAGCTAGTGCAGAATGTGGCAGCCAGGCTATTGACTGGTTCTTCTAGGGCCAGTCATATAACGCCTGTGCTCTGCGGACTGCACTGCCTGCCAATATGTTGGTGAATCACCTTCAAGGTTGGTTTGTTGACCTATAAGGCCTTACACGATCAGGGACCTGGCTACCTGAAAGATCTCCTTTGTCCCTACTGTCCCTCCTGCTGTCTCCAATCCAGTGACAAGGGATTGCTGGAGATTCCCAGGGTTCGTTTAAAGACTTCTGGGGCTAGATCTTTTAGTTTTATGACCCAACCCTGTGGAATTTTCTACCTCGTCAGGTGCGAGATTGCCCGACTGTCCAAAGCTTTAAAGGGGCATTAAAAATACATCTTTTTAGCCTTGCATGTAATGATTTTTAATGTTGCTGCCTGGATTAATTTTAATATTGTTTTAATTATTTATTTATTTTATTATGTTATGTACAGGCGCCTTGGTTTTGGAAAGGTGCCTTTTTACAAATAAAGTTTGATTTGATTTGATTTGATACAAGTAGGGATTTTGAACCCAGGACTTTAAAAGTTCTGTAGTAGTTAAAGTGGAACATGCCTTTTTTCCAATTTTTTCTGTGGACTAATGGATAAATTACAGTGGGAGTGTTTGAAATGTGGGTAACCTACTGCAGACATGTTTGAAAAGTTGATAACCTTCTGTGGGAGTGTCTGAAAAGTTGATATCCTTCTGTGGGTGTATTTGAAATGTGGATAACCTACTGTGGGTGTGTCTAAAATGTGATTGTAGTAGTTTGTGGGGAATTAAATTGTATTCTGATTGGCTGAGAAGAGAGACCTGTTGTATTTTTATTTATTCTTTTGGTAACTGGTTAAGGCCCACTAAGCACACACACCTGTTTTAAGGGGTGACTTGGGAGCACTAGGGAGGTTAAATGACTTGCTCAGAGTCACACAGTATGCAAGTGGAGTTTGTAAGAATCAAACCCAGACCTGCTGGATGTACCAAGCTCATTCACAGTTCATTACTATAACCTGTAGGCTACAGCTTCCAAACATATAACTGAATAATTGTATAAGTCTGTCTTCCTTGTTTTCAAAGTTTTTAATGAACTGCACTTGTGCACTTCGTTCTCAAGCTTGTATTTTCCCTCCTCCCCTTCCCGCTACACTGCATATATACATATGATTGTGCCTTTAAATGAAACATATAAAAGTGGGATTTGGGAGTAGAGTAAGGAACCAAGGAAAAGCACCTGGTGCAGGCATGACTCATCTGGCTGTGTTTTTATGAGTTTGCCATGCCCTGTACAATTCCACTTTTGTATATACTGTATGGCCATTTTTCTAAGCAAAGTATCTTGAACTGTGCTCCTGGTTGTATATCTGCCTTTCTTTGCTCATAGACACAGGGGTATAGTTCATACCAGAGAAAGGGATGAGGCTGGACAGTTGAGGAAATGTGATGACTGGGTTGGTAGGGGGTGTTCAGATACATTCAGGGCTACCAGAAGAATACAGTGGTGCTCAGTGTCATATTCCCTCTTGTCTAGTCATGTCAGTTATCACCTTTGGATACAAACTGGCAAAAATGGATAGAGTCATCAATTAAACAATAAGGCATGACTGGGCATTGGTAGTACCAGGCTTACCCCATGGTCAGGGGCATTGTGAGGCACGAGGTGAAGCTGAGTGCCTTCAGCCCCTTTACTGTGGGGTAAACCTATAGTACAAGTCACAGTAAACTGATCCTTCAGCTCACTGCTTTTTCATTTTTTTAGTGCTGCAAAGCAATGGCAACTGTAACCATTTTTACTCTGAAATCTTTTGTTACCCTTAAGCAACTCTCATGAACTGCCCATAAAATATTTTTAGAAGTTTCCTCCAGCCCTTTCATAACATTTATGTAATGCATATCGGATGCATTGGTTGCTCAGTCACTGCGCTTGCACTGCACCACTGTTCTGTCCATATTGCACAAACATTTGTAATTTCAGGGCTAATGTGCATGCTTTAAACAGTTCCATTATTATTAACTGCTCCAACTTTCTCAGTATGGCCATACAGGTACTGTACTGTAAGCCTGGAGCTGCAGCATGGATGATTTTCTTTACTCCCAAACCCCGCTGCTTCTCCTAGGTTTGAGCATCTTACTCCTGTGCCTGATGGTGGTTTCCTTCCCTTCAGTTCTAGTTCCAACCCCACAGCAGAGTTCAGGGGCCTGGATTGTGTGACTGTCTGGACAGGGTTTGACTTTTGTCATGAACTCTTGCCTGCAGATATACTATACTGTAGCACTGTACAAATCCAGTTCCAATGCAGCTGCAGACTGGCGATAGCTGAATAACTTCTAAGCTGGTAGATGAGGGAGGCAGACAGGACATATCTGCTGTAGTGTATAGTATTTAAATATTTTTTATTAGCACAAATCACCATTTAAAAATGCTGTGGTTTGAAAAATATTGCTGCTCTGCTTGGTACCATTATGAGTACTCTACGTGCATACAAGTCAACTTCTTGGAGCATTTTACAAAAAAAATTAATTGTAATATATGATTCAAGATCATATTGTAGATAGGGTGCAATAATGTATTAGAAGTAGCCCAACTTTTATCTTTGATTAAAATTGTTAAATTAATTGGCCAATTTATGGATTGGTGTTTTAAAATGTTCACGTTGTTGGGGCTGGAATTTATAAAGATGCATAGTATTGAGATGAGAACAGATCCCTTGAAAAAGCACCCTCAAGGATGCGAAATGATCAGCGGGTGTTCTCGGGCCTGTGGGGGATCTTTTACTTATGTGTGCCATTGTAAAACACAAGGTTCTTGGCTAGTGGTCCCTGGTAATCCAATAAAGCCACCTGACACCAAATGTTGTTTTAAATCAGTTGCAATTTATTAATACCAAATAAACCCTAACAATTTTACCTCTGACATGATCAAATCTAAACAGCTGATGGATTTTTACCACCAGGGCTACAGCATTTCAGAGACACATATTACCATACATCTTTGGATCCCCCGAGCAATCTATGGATAGTCTCAGACTGCATGTTGTCCGAGACTGCGTCTTCTCGAAGGGATGCTGGACATAACCATAGGTTCCATATTTATGTGTAGCAAGCTTAGAAAAAAATGCAAGGCTGGAATTTCCCAAAAACTACCTCAGCAGTTTTAAACACAGACAATATGTCATTCTGCAAATCATAAGACTCAGGTTCAAAAATACACTGGCCATTAGATACCTCGGTCACAAGACACTTTTTTGATACTTTGTTGAGACATGCAGTCATTCTTCAATGGAAAAACAAATAATCAGGGGATTTTCATTTGTCAAAAAAATACGTTACTTTAGGATACAGAAAACATGCAAGGGGATGTAACTGTTCCAAAAATAATTGGCCTACAGATGAAACCAGACAGTGGCCAAATTGCATCCTAATCACAAGATAATAGAGGAACTTTAAGCTCCAAGGCCGACTGCGGTTATTAGCAGCTGCGCTCTTATCTCGGCTGTAACCTTTTAAAAAGACATGTTTTGCTAAACAGCATTGCTGAATAAGAAAATTTCAAAATTAGACTTGGCTATGCTTTAAAATTTATTTTATTTTCTTCAGTTTAACCATTAACCATTTAACGCCTCCACATACATGCATTGATATGGTGGTATCATTCATTTGCTTAGCCACTGGCAGTCATTTGCTAGCTAGCCATATCAGCCTGTATGTGGGCCTCATTCAGTCATCTATTGGCCATTTGCATTTTCTCTGCAAGCCTTTTACACTTTGCCATAGTCAATTGTATATATAGAGGTGGCCATCAGCAATTTTATATAACTGAACTTGTATATACCTAGGTCTTGGGGCCCCTGGGCAAATTCAACACCATGTAGTTAATAAAACTTCTTTTTATATTTCTGCAAACAAGATAAAGTTTGTGGTACATTTTTTCTCCTAGCAACTAGCATAGAGTGTTGTTTTTTTTTGTTACACTTTTAAAAAACAAACCCTCTAAAAAGTTTTAAGAGCCACAAAAAATATAATAAAATGTTGCTAAATAATGTAAAATAGTCCCTCCACAGATGTTTTTCACCTGTCAGTCATCTGTTTTTCTTCATATTCAATACATTGTGTGATTGTTTACCATGGAATAGAAGAATTGAAAGCTCTGCATTACTGTAGTAGTGGAATGCCCCCCAACACTCGCGCGCGCACACACACACACTCACGGAATGTAACATGTAATACATGAATTCATAATTCATCAGAGTTCCACTGACATACACACACAGACACACACACAGGCCTCAAGTGGAGCCTGATCCTCAATTTTATCTGTTGCCAGGAAAGGAGCAGGGAGTTCTCTGGCAAACTGGTAGGTACACAAGGAGGATTTTTTTATGGTCATCAAAGAAACAACAGCAATGGAAACTCTGAAAAGTACTTGATTTTTTAAATTTGTGTATGTGTGTAGGAAGGTGCTCTTGAGTGAAAATAACATTACATTATTTAATTACTTTATATAATTAAATGGACTTTTATTTTTAGGGCCTACTGCAGTTGAAGTTTTTTATATATGAGTAAAGATTGCAGCCATGCTTGTAATGTAAATTAGGAAGTAAGTGGCTTGTGAATTCTGTGAGTTGCCCTGGTTGGCAGGGACTTGTTTTTAGCCATTGATAGTGCTCTCTTACTGCCATGGCTTGAACCAAGTCTCAGCCAGTCAGGACACAGGGATTTCAATGCCCACTTTATATTGCTAATTGCTTAATTGTTTAGTGTTCCTATCATTATGTCTAGTCATCAATCAGAGCATCATGGCTATAGTGTCACAACATGATTAGGCATGAAGAAATCTGACACCAAATACCACTGAAACTCAGGCCCAGTATTACGCTGGGCCTTAGAGAGATATAGCCAGGTAATGAACAGACTCAGTGGACCACTGGGCCTTTTTCTGCCATCAACATCTATGTTTCTATGATTTTTGTTTTACTATTGTTTATCAGGTGGTCAGTCAAGGGAATGGGTGGTCAGTCAAGGGAATTGGTTCTGTTGAAGGCTGACTTAAGTATAGCATTGATCTTTGTGATGTAGGTGTCTGTGGCATATAGGACAGTGCCATTGGCATATCCTGTAGGTGGTGGATTATAAACCAATGTACTCAGTAGGTAGGTTATTGACTAACAGAATGAACAGACAGACTGAATATGGACTGCTTGAGGAACACAGAGATGAAGTGTTTCTGGAAGTAAGCTTGCCCCATTTAGGTTTAAAACGTATGATCTTCCTGACAGGTAATTGCCAAACCATGACAGTGGTTGTTGTGAATAAACAGTTTATTGGACCATGTGGTTTGGGGTGTTGTGGCAAAAGGTTTCAGAAGACTTGCTCACATTTGTGAACATTGCACTAGTGAGGTGTCTTGAGTCGAAGGCTAATGACAGGTGATTGATAACATTTACAGTAGGAGGGCTGTTCTGGTAGAATAATTGATCCAGAATCCAGATTAATATTTCAGTTTAACAAGCAGGTAGCAAGCAAGTAACAATCATGATAATATTGGAAAAAAAAAAACATTATAATCAGAATATGACAGGTTTAGCCTGTTCTCAATGTCATCCTTGGTACTGTCTTACAATAACTAAAACAGGAAATATTCACATTACATTACATAGAAATGTAGAAGCATATTTGTTTTGTAAACATTTTTTAATAGAGTTTTTCTTCACTTTCCAGAATTACAAAGCAAATTCACAAGGATTGCAGTGATCTCATACATCAGTTCAGTGTAAGAGTACATTTAGAATGTAAAATACAGTATTACAGTACATTAATAAAATCAGATTCCCTACTTCATAAATTATAAATAAAGCACTTTCTCAGCAATGACCCTCTGCCATACAAACAGAAACTATGGATAGTGCTGACTTGGCTATCTCTAAGGCATACAGACGGTCTAAGGAAAAGTTAATACAGAGCATCAAATAACCCACTAATTTGTCCAAGAATTTTGCATACACTTAAACTGTTGTGACTGACATGCTGAGTTAAATAAAATATTAAAAATAAAATTATTCAGAATGTCAGCATTGCCTTTCTCTCTCTGTAATGGCAGATAAATTGCTAGGCCCATCCAGTCTGACCATTTTTCCACACCTACTTTATTACCCCAGACTGTGATTGATCTAAGCTCTTTCTCCCTCCCCCTTCTTTTCCCATCTGCCCATCCCTTGCATGCTTGAACTCCATCACTGTTTTTGTTCCTTCCACCTCCACAGGAAGGCTGCTTCAGGAATCCACCACTCTCTCTGTGAAGAAGTACTTACTCACAGCTCTCCTGAATCTATGCCACTCCAGCTTCACAGCATATCTCCTTGATCTTCAGCACTTTTCTTTCTGAAAAAATACTTTCCTCCTCTATCTTATTTATTCTGTGGGGTATTTAAAGATCTCTATCATATCTCCCCCCTTCTCCTCTCTTCAAGGATATAAATTATTGAGGTCCTTTAGTCTGTCCGTGTAGGGCTTTTGATGCAGATTATGCACCATTTTAGTTGCCTTTCTTTGGACTGCCTCAACTCGGTCTATGTCCTTCTGGAGATGTGGTCTCTCGATCTGGACACAGTACTCCTGGTGGGTTCTTTCCAGCAATCTACTGTATACAGAGGCAACTCCACTTCCCTCTTTGCTGGTGGTGCTGACTGATTTAATCTATTTTGACCTTCTGTGTGTCTGTTTTATGTTAAAAAAATACTGTTAAAAAGCTACAAAAATTGCAGTCAATGACAGGCTGTATGTCTGTGTACTTAACTACAATTACAGTGCATTGCAGGACAGTGACAGGAATAATAAGTTCCTCTACAGTACAACATAGGCACAACAAGCACCTTACAGATTGCAAGGGTTGTGAGGCATCAAGATAGGCTGGTGAATGGGCTCCAGACCACATTTAATGGCATAGCAAGTAGTTTTAGCAGTTTTAATATTAAAACAACCAGTTTCACCAGACCAGATGTCCTGCCTCATGGCACTTCTGTTTTTCCAGTTTATAAACTAGCCAGCTTGAGGACAACCAGCTTCACTCTGACTGGGGTGCTACCTGTTTTAATCTATTTTAAACTTCTATGTGTCTGTTTCATGTAAAAAAAAGTTAACAAGCTACACAAATTGCAGTCTATGACAGTGTTTCTGTCTGTGTACTTAGCTACAATTACAGTGCATTGTGGGGTAGTGGAAGGGCTACTAAGGTACTGCACAGTACAATATAGTCAAAACAAGCCCATTACAGATTGACAAGGGTTGTGATCAACCATTTAGGCTGCTAAACTGGCTGTAGACCTCAGTTAGTGGCATAGCAAGGAGTTTTAGTAATTTAAATATTAAAAACAACCAGTTTCACCAGACCTGAAGTTCCACCTTATGGCATGTCTGCTTTTCTGGTTTATAAACTCACCAGCTCATGAGCATTAGTAAGCATGGAGCAGAGGCAACGCATCCGCCTGCGTCCGCCGAGGCAGATGAGACAGCAGCCAGACGCTGTGAAAATTAAACCACGATAAAATAGCCTAACTAGTGAGCTTTGTGTTTGTCTTTTTTCTTAATTGCACTTAACCCAGATTACACTTAAATGGATTAAGAGGATTTCCTAGAACTTTGGTGGAAAGAATGCTTGGCCTCCAGATGCAGCTCTTGCAGCATGTATACTTGTTTAAGTATCACTGACCAGGCTATAAACAATGCATGTACCAAATGTAAAGGCCTATCAGAATTAAGGAAAGAGCTTGAAGCTACAAAAGATAACCAAGAAACCTAAAAAGAGCTAAAGAAATCAGTACTGTATAACTGAACAATGTATTAAGAACACTGTAGCAGAAAAGGAACTAATAACATCAGCAGTTAACAATAGTAAAAATTTTCATAAAGGACCTGCTTAAGGAACATACCACTTAAGGGACAGTACAGGCCAAGCAGGTCCAGGACCCAGCATACAGAGGGTAGAGGACAGAGAAGCCCCAGCTGTGGATAGTGCTTCCAAGAAAACTTAGGAAGCATCCAGACACCTAAGAGGATGATTGGTACATAGTACAGAGTAACAGAAGTAAAACAAGCGTTTGCCAATGCAGAATGTTTGCCGCAAGTATTGCTGCTGCACTTCCAGGCAAACATTTTTACTCTGTATTTACCCAGGATAGAACAGATGAGATGCAGTGTTTAATTTTCAGTTGTGTCCCGCTTTTACGCATTGTTAGATTGTAATTACCCAGGACAGAGCAGCTGAGAGGCAATATCTACTTTTAAGTGGGCTCTCAAATTTGAACCAAAATGTCCAACAGCCTTTATGACCTGATGTTATGATAAAGATAGGTGAAATTTTTAAAATCCCAGCCAAAAGGTGATTTCACTGTGTGACTGTGGAAACAAGTTTCTGATGGGATTTGAAAAATGACACCTGTCGTGTTCATTAGGTGGGGGTAACACAAGGGATATGTTGAACATTAGGGACCAAAATCTACAAAAAGTAAAGTTATGAACAAATGTTGGTACAATGCAGTGTTTCCTCATTTTGCACCATAAGTGTGAAAACACATTTTGGATAGGGTTTGAGAAAGACAGCTGTCACATTCCTGAGGAGGTGTGAAAAAAATGTCTATGTTAAAAATCTGGGGTCAGAATACTGAAAATTACTAGCTACAATCAAGTGTTGAAACATTTCAAAGTATACTCATAACTTTATTGATCTGTAATATTTTTACTCTAGAGTTTCACCATTGCCTTTTCATGACCCTACATAGCCTTCATGAACAAGGGTGGAGAACAATGTCAAACCTGCCCAAAAGGTGATTTTGTGCCACAAGTGCGAAAACACATTTTGACCAGGATTTGAGAAAAGACAGCTATTACATTCATGAGGTGATGTGAAACAATGGCTATGTTGAAAAGTTGGGCCAAAATATTGAAAAAATCCAAAGTTATGATCCTATGTTCATACATTTCAATGTAAGTTCATAACGTTGTTGTTTTTTTAATATTTTTACCCCAAATTTTCAAAATAGCCTTCTTATGATGCTACCTCATGAACAAGGGCAGAGAAAATACTCAAATCCTGCCCAAAAAATGATTTCACACAGTTACTGTGAAATCACATTTCAGGACAGATTTGCTTAATTTACTGTCATTATTTGTGAGTAGAGATACAGCAAATTTAAAATCTGCTGGTGACGTGCAGCACAGTGGGCACTTCGCGTTGCCACTCCGCTACGCGGAGTAGGCAATACAAAGTGCTCACTTCACCTTGTCATTACCACTTCATGTTGGGCTGAATGTCAACGCAAAGTAAGGTGAAGTCATTGATTTTAAAGGACTTCACGTTCCTCATTATGATTCTAAGTGATACACTTGGTGTTTCAGACTTGGCAGCCCCCCCACACATCACACGGCTTACAATACTGTAAGTCACATGCTCTCTAGCCAGGCAGGAAGGAAGTGAGTCACACAGACAGTTTCACTTTCTCCTGTGTAGACTGAGAGAGAGGAGTGTGTACTAGAGAGAGGAGTGTTTTGATTGCAGAGGAGGAGAGTTAAAATTTGATAGTTAACCCAACAGCTTTTTTAAAAGCTACATTTTTCTGTCTTTTCTGTACTGTTTTTTACTTAATTTGTTCTTTCTGTAAATTTTATTTTTCTTACCTACTTACTTAGTTGTTTGTCTGTGTGTGTGTTGTGCTTGTGTCGTGAGATGGAGCAGGGTGAGGGAATGTCTGGGGTGGGGACAACTCTGGGAGAGTGTGGTAGTACGCATCATCGTACCTTGTGCATGCGTGGGGGGCATGGGCGCTCATTTGTGTTGGACCACTCTAAACTTGTGAGTGTCCAACCCCCGGAAGCAAGACCAGCAATGCCTCCTGACTCTGAGGTAGTTCAACCACCACCACCACCACCACCAAGTCCAGCACAAGGTCCTTTGGAGCAGGATGTGCCTGTTCCCCCAGGCCCAGGTGTAGATCCCATCAGTACTGTTGAGCAGTGTGAGCAGCCTACTGCCAGTTCAACTGGCCCTCCCCTGCCTGTGCCTGGCCATCCCCACACCTCCATTGTTTGGCAGTTTTTTGACTGTGTCAGGGGGGACAGCAGTGTGGTAAAGTGTCACCTATGTGCGGTGGAGGTGCACTGTGGCCCCTTGGGGAGTCACCTGGGGACTGGGGGCCAGTGCACCCATATGCTTAATCACCACCAGTTGGAGTGGCAGGCTGCCACAGAACGGACCATGTCTGCACCTGCTGGCCATTCTGTGGCAGAGGGTGCCGCTGTGCATAGCGGCATCCCTAAGAAGAGGAGAGCCACAGCAACACCTGTTGCTCCACCAGCACCCCCACCACCACCAAGATCACCACCAGCAGGTCAGCCTGTTGAAGGAGTGGACACCAGAGAAGTGCGTATAATGCTGTCTGACTTGGCAGTTCTCTGAAATGCTGTTGAGGAGAACAGCGAGAGGATGAGTGCTGTGTAGCAGTGGCTAGATAACATAGAGGGACATCAGTTTCAAATTATGTCCATGCTGGAACTGCTGCTGGATCACCATAGGATCCCACATTAGTTTTGTTTCCTCACACCATGTCCCCCCCACCTTCCTTGCTGTGTCATAAAATGTATTCCTCCACCATTCCTGACCCTTGTATGTAATTATGCCCTTTTTTTGTTGTCTTCTGTATGTGTTACACTTTGTATTCTGGGGTCGCTTCCTTCTGTTAAGTGTCTGTGTGTTTTGTGTGTGTGCGCTGTTTTGGTGCCTCATTTTTCTGCATCCACAAAAGGCATCTGTCTTGTGTCCAGAAAATTGACAAGTGGTAACACAGTTAAATGAGACTGTTTCAGCACATACAAAGTCCCCCAGAATTAATGGCACACTCAGTCATGCGCACAAAAGTGCCACAGAGTCCCCAGATTTTTTCTGCAGGCCCAGAATGCATCCTCCATGTGTCCAGAAAATTGACAAGTGGTAACACAGTGAAATGAGAGTGTTTCAGCACATACAAAGTCCCCCAAAATTTATGTCACACTCAGTCATGCGCACAGTGGTGGCACAGAGTCCCCAGATTTTTTCTGCAGGCCCACAATGCATCCTCCTTGTGTGCAGAAAAATGAAAAGTGATCATCTCAACTGGATTGAAAGGTGCCCTTTGGATGTACAGCAATAGTAGCCTTGTTGAGTATATATATATATATATATATATATATATATATATATATATTTATATAGATAGATACATGGTTGTGTATTTTGTAGGTGATGATGAGGGGGGTTGAACGTGACATGGACATGTACTCTTGCTATTGTTCTGCATCACACACAGGTGACTCCGTCTCCGAACTGTTGCTGTGCACCGTCCAGTGCTCAATGAGAATGTTTTGCACTTAAATGGAAATAGATAACTCTCAGGCACATGAAGGTAAGTATTTCTTTTTTTGGGGAGGGAATCATATTTTCAGTTTTGTCTGTAAGGGTTTCTTATTTTTTTATTTCTTCACAGATTTCATCAGCATCCTTCTGGAGTCCGGTTCTTAATGATGGTCATGGTCATCGAATGAAATGACTTCTGCGTGTTGCATGTGTGCCCAAGCTTGGGTTGGGGAGGGGTGTGCCTGATGTTGACAAACTCTTTTGGATAAGGCCACTTTGATAGAACAACAAAGTATCACAAATTTTCCTAAAAAAAGAAATGAATGACTTCTTAAAAGTTACAACTTCATTGTTATGTGTCCCTCCCTGGTTCTCAAATCTCAATCCCTATTGCCAACTAAGTTATATTTCAGAGACCCATCTTGTCAACTATTAAGACAACCTGCTGTTTGCAATATTTGCAGCAGTCTTTACAAAGCAATGACATAGATTAAATAAAATCTTCATACTTACTGGAATGGATTTCACATGGACATTACATCGCTTCCTCTCTGTATGGTATAGCTACAGCATCTTTTCCAACGAGTAATATTAGCGATGGATCCTGTTTTTGTTCTCCTGTAAAAGAAACAAAATAAGTGTACTGTATGTGTTTTGCCACTGCGGCTCTGAAAAGCTACAGAAAACAAGACAGACAACTTAAGGAAGTGAGGCAGCATAACAAACATGAGTGCACATACTCACTTTATGGTTTAAATATTAAGAAGCTGGTGGTGGTGGTACACTGGTAGACTGGTGGTCCGAGGTGGGCAGACAGACTCATGGTAGCAGCAGACTTGGATAACATCAGTCCCGGTGGTGGTGGTCCGGGGTGGGCAGACAGACTCATGGTGGCAGCAGACTTGGATAACATCAGTCCTGGTGGTGGTGGTGGTCCATGGGGGGCAGACAGACTCATGATGGCAGTAGACTTGGATAACAGCATGGTGGCAGCAGACTTGGATAACATTAGTCCTGATGGTGGTGGTCCGGGGTGTGGAGACAGCCTTATGTTGGCAGCAGACCTGGATAACATCAGTCCCGGTGGTGGTGGTCCGAGGTGGGCAGACAGACCCATGGTGGCAGCAGACTTGGATAACATCAGTCCCAGTGGTGGTGGTGGTCCATGGGGGGCAGACAGACTCATGATGGCAGCAGACTTGGATAACATCAGTCCAGGTCGTAGTGGTCCGAGGTGGGCAGACAGACTCATGGTGGCAGCAGACTTGGATAACATCAGTCCCGGTGGTGGTGGTCCGGGGTGGGAAGGCACACCGCCTTTTAAATACCACAGTTAAAACCTGCCAACATTAACCAGATCATTATCCTCATAAAGAAAACTGCCCTCACAGTCATCAATGTCTGAAGTCTGACCACTGGGAAATTCTTTCTCCATTGTGTCATCATCTACGTCAGTGGTGGTCCATTTCAGACAGCCACTGCCAGTGCCACCAGGATGCTCCATTTCCACATCAGCAAGACCACCATGACTAGGCCGGGGTATGAATACCGAGGTTGCAGTCTGTGCTGGTATGTGCCTCTCATTCATTTTAATGAATGTTAGCAAACTAACATTTGCAGGAGACAGGTTTGTCCGACGATCCCTGACTATTGCACCTGCTGAGATGAATACCCTCTCAACGCTTACACTGAAGGGTGGGTATGTGAGGTACTTCGGTGCCACTGCAGTTAGCTCTGGTCATTCACTGACCTTTCTGCTCCAGTACAAAAGAGGATCTTCACTTATTGTCAGATGCCTGTTTTCAGACAAATATGACTCAACCATTCTCTGTGCCGCACTAAGTCCGATTGTTGATGCATCAGCCTGTTCCCCGGAATCATTGATGTCACAAATACTCACTTGGGACAAAGCCTTCCAAAGTGGGTTGACGCCAACCACTTTGGATGACAGACCACCAGGAACTACAGTCTCCTTACCCTTGCATGATATGCTTGCTGGTCCTCCAGCTACATCTTCAGCTCGATTATGCTGCTGAGGTTTGCAAACCTTGGCATGTGACTTCTGTGCCCCATGAACCAAGCAAACCAGTTGACCACTGATAGTTTTTACCTGTTCAAGCCCTCCCTCCAGTACTGATGCAATTCCGTGTTTGTATCGTGGGTCCAGCGTTGTTGCCATGGCAAAGTTGTCACTACGCTGAATGCTCACAATGTGATGATTCTGGTCGAATACTGTCAGCATGTGTTGCAGCAACATACTGCTACCACCGTCTCCGGCAACATCAAGGCTATGCTGTACATTCATCAATGTCTGCCTCAGCACCCGCAACAGTGGAACTGCTTGGCTAATGGAGGCAGACTTGCCACTCACTGCCTGTGTGGCACAATCAAAAGGCTGCAAAACTGTTATTACAGAGTCCATGAGGCACCACTGTTCAGTCGTCATAAACATGGAGGCCCCAGAATTGTCATGGCTAGTGTGCATAACAAGATATTCTGTGATGGCTTTGTATTGTTCATACAGCCTCTCTGTCATGTATAACGTGGAGTTCCATCGGGTGACAACTTCCAGCTTCAAGTGGTGCTGAGGCAGGCTGTTTTGTATCTGCAACTGTGGCAATTGGTCACGGGCCTTTCCAGATCTTGAAAAGTGAGAGCAGATATGTCATGCAATGGTCAGCATTTCCTTTGTGTCAGGGTGCTGCAGAAACTCCTGAACCACAAGATTTAAACAGTGGGCCATGCATGGAACATGAAAAAAAACAACATTAGTGATGCATTTCACCACATTTGACCCATTGTCATTTGCTATGAACCCAGATCTCAGGGACAGAGGGTTTAGCCATCTGTCAATTTCAGTCAGTACCATGTCCAACATGTTCTCTCCAGTGTGTGAACAGGTCACGCTTCACATAGCAATTGCTGCATGCTGGCACATTCCAGGAAGATTGCTACCACGACAATCCACCTTCCTTCACTGATTATTCACGCTGCCAGTGTCACAAACAACCCCTGGCACCTGTGCCCAGTGTGCAGTTATACACAGATATGAACTCCCCACTGTTTTTCCACTTGTTCATATATCCATACTTAAATGGATGAATGGAGAGGAGGAATGTTGAAGGGCATGTCTTACTGAATCTGAGACAGTGCGGAACAACTCAGGAACAGCAAGGGTAGAAAAGTATGTCCTGGATGAGACTTTCCATTTTGGACAATCACGGGCAGCAAACCGCTGGAACCCAGAATTCCCCACAAAGGAGAAGGGCAAAAGATCGATTGCCAGCATTTCTGCTACAGCAGCATTAAGTTCACGTGACACTGTATGATTGGGGGGGACTTCAGCTTACGCTCAAAAACTAAACATTTTACACGGTGTGTGCTGTTGGTAACAAATGGTTGTGCTCTGTGATGAATGGCATTGGCAGGGGGTGGAGTGTGGACATTTGATGAAGACGGTTGCACAGGTGATGATGACAAACTCAGAAATGATGTTATTTTTAAGGATTTGCTAACCGGGGTTGATGTACCACTTGCACTAGACATACTGCATTCAACACCACCACCACCACCACCACCACAAAAATTGCTACTCTCACCAGCACTGGACAATATTTCAAAGTCATTATGGTCCTCCACCTCATCATGCCTGTAGTAATCCTCTGCTCTTATTACCGCACTACTGCACACATTTAATTTCCTACTGGGCTTAACAGTCATGGAAGGGGATAACATGCTGGCTATGGTTGCCGCCGGTGATACGGGTGAATGCCCAAGTCTGGTATTAGCTGCCAGCTTGTGCTGGGTCCACAGAGCCAAGTGCCTATTCTTAAGCTGCTTATGCTGTCCTCCTGTCCCAAGATGGCTCCACTTTTTACCTCGATTGACACACACATGGCAAACCTGGCAGATTGCAACTAAATCATCATTTACATCTTGAACAAAAAAATACTAGACAAGGGACTGTGATGCTCTGCTTTGAACATGTCCACAATGATGTGGCTTATTTAAGACTGTTATTTTATGCACTGAAGTTGGGGGGCATGTGATGTTTCTGGTACTGCATACCTGGACTGCTACTGACCACCATGACTACCTATCATATTGAGTACTGGGTCATCGTCATCATCATCATCATCATCCACTAAAACCGGTAACAGTAAATCACAAGTTTTTACGGGGGGGGGATTCCTGCAAACAGATTCAGACACAGCCACTTTTAATTTCTTTTTCTCCAGTTCCCAACTGGGGTCAATTAAATCATCATCATATTCATCAACATCACTGTCACACACATCCACATCTTCTGCTTGGATGGATGCTAACATGTGGACTGCATGTTGCAACAACAGTAACATCATCATCATCATCAGCATCATCACATTCATCATCAGCATCTACATCACCATCACCTGATATTTTTTCACCACACTGTGAATCACTGTTGCATGGAAAATGAATGACGTTAAGTGCCATGGTGGATGAAATATCACATTGTATGCTATCGTTGACATGATCATTAGAATCAGGTTCAGTTAATGGGATGTTACTGGGAAGTATGACATCATCTATGCTGTCACTCACTTGCACTGCTTCACACTCAATATGTTTGGATATGGTACACTGGTCGGAATTAGAGCACGACAATGCTAATACTACCTCCACCACCACTAACATCAGTAACACTAACACCACTGGCTGGGAAAACAACATCTCCTCCAACTATCAGTGAAGCTACTGACTGGGCTGTAAAAAACATTGCAGGAGAAATACCTTTCCTCACATCAGCAATGCACTTCTCCGTCCACGTACTACTACCGCACCCACAGACCCTCTTACTGCCAACATTGCCATGGCCAGAAACAGCTTTACTTGCACATCTCTTTGCAGGAATTTTGGGGGATCAACCACAAATATTATTACCAAATTCAGATTTTGATACTTTCACTTTCTGACTGGAGGGTCGCTACTCACTAGCTGGATGTGAAGCAAAATAAACAACTGTGGCTTCAGCAACAGATAAGAGACTACTGTGTTGTGACACTGTCATGGAATTAAAACAACTTCAGTAACTAGTGGTGCTGCTGGGGTCACAAAAACAATCCAGTCTGGTAAAAAATACATTTTCAACATGGGGGGGCACTGAATAGAGACAGTGCTGATTTTTACAGCACTACAAGCAGCAACACTAAGAACAGAGAACACGATCACAGTACAAAATCAGGTAGCTGCAGTGGCTAGCAGGTTCACACTGCTGCGCTTAGTTGCACTTACACTGATCTGTGTCACAAATTTTAAAAGGTGTATTATGTTTGATGCACACAACACTGCACACACAACACAGAACACTTTGTGTACAATGCTGAATGAGGAATGTGATGCAAATGCAAAAGTTCAGTGTACTCAGTGCCACGTAATGTAAATTTGTAATTTAAACAACCTGACCTTATGAAATGCTGCACCATATTCACACAACAAGCAGCAAGAAAATTTGTACTATCACTGACAATTTTACTACGTGTACAGTAACACAGTCAGTTATATAACAAAAATATTACCAAAACACAAAGAAATCACTAGTTGTCCAACTTAAATCTGCCTACACACAGATGCTCCCCTCCCCCACACAGCACCCTTCACTGTCTTTCACCACACACACTCAGTGTTGTAAATTTACATTCAAAATCCACACACAAACAAAAATGCTCGATGATGTGAGCACAGGAGGGTTTCCTACAATCGATGAACTACAGTTGGATCCCCCAAAATAGACAAAAATGCTTTTTGAACAGCTTTTAAAAGATTCCTACAGACAACTGTCAGAGCACACTGTCTCCTACTCCTTCCTACTCATACTACCTTAAACTGAGGCTGTGCAGATCAATATAGAGCCCATGTGACCTGAACTCCCATGAATCACTGCAAAATCCTCCTTCAGAGCTCTAAAACAAGGCAAAGTGAGGTGAAGTGAACTGCCACCAATGTACTTCGCCTTAAAAATTGATAGAGAAGTGACCAGTGGAGGCGGAGTAACGCGAAGTAGCTGTTTTCAATGCACTTCACATTACTCATTATAATGTGAAGTACTCCGCTTCGCATTGCGGAGCACTCCACAAATCCGATTCGTGGAGCAAATTGAGCCCACCTCGCCCACCACTATTCATGAGGTGGGTCCCAAAAAAGGCATGTTGAAAATGTAGGGCAAAAATATTCAAAAATGACCATGTTATGATTATAAAGTCTAAACCAATTCAAACACATTGAACTGTGTACCTGATTGTCTCAGTTTGCAGTCTGGCACTCAAGAGTGAAGATATGTCTCTGGACCAGAGAGGATTATGGCATTGGACCCCTGGTAGGTAAGTAAAAGCTTGGGTGTGTGTGTGGGGGGGTGTTGCTCACTGGAGGTTTTGTGTGACAGGACAGTAACAGTGGCAGTGGCAACAGACATCGATGGGCAGTTTTCTTTTTTACAGGGTGTATTTTATATTTATTTCAAGTATCGACACTGGAGATTGGGCAACCCAGTGTTGATGTTATGTTTGGTGGCACCAGGGGTGGGCTCTCCAGTGTCTCACAGTTAAAACAGGCAGGGTGGGAGGTAGCAGCCTGCATGGGGGTTGTGCACCCCATGCCAACATTTTAACATGGAAGGAAGGGGAAGTAATTGAGGGAGGGTTTTTGTTATGTTTGTCAGCATTGGGGGTGGTCTTCCCGGTGTTGGGCAATGAAAGTGGGTGGGGTGAGGGGCTGTAGCTGGCATCAGGGATGATGTTGGGATGGGACTACAATAGGTTGATAATGATAGATCAGCTGTGCTTGCTGGGTGGTTTTATGTAGATCAAAGGAAAGAGCTACCCTATGATTGGGCTGACTCTCTTCTTTAAACTACATGAAGTTTCCACCCAGCAAACCAGAACAGTCTCATGATCAGCCTGGATAATGATAGGTGTGACACTGATGAGCCCCTTGCAGACTACTCTGAATTGGATTGATAGATTCACACCTCTCAAAACCCACTCTCAAAACAAAATGTTAGCTGCTTGTGCACATGGCAAACATATAAAGAAAGACAGTCATATCCCCTAGATTTATGCCCCTCATTACTAGGAATAGATTCTCACCATTATATAAGAATACTGAAGAACCTCCCCATAAACACCACTACCAACATTAGCTTGGCAGCCCACACCTCTCAAGAACTTTATGGTAGGGGATTCTATAATAAGGTATGCTGACACCCATCTCTGAAGAAACAACAAGGAAAATACTATGGTCACTTGCCTACTGGGAGTAAAAATAAAGGATGTACACCAGCATTTAGGTAAAATAACTGCCAAATTACCAAACAAAACGAATGTAGTGCTACAGTACATGTGGGTATAAATGATGTGGAATACTCACATGAAAAGGACATCTGCTGTGAGATCATAAATATGGGGAGGGAGTTAAAAAATAAGGGATGCAGCATATCAATCTCAGGGCTATCTACAGTACCCAGGGCATGTAAGGAAAAGAAGGATACTATTAAGAGAATAGATACAAGGTTAGCCAACTGGTTTAGTAATTCAGACCTAAAATTTGTAGCCACATGCAGAAGTTTCTTTAATCAAAACAAACTGTTTTCTAAGGATGGCCTACACATAAGTAAAGAAGGGTCCACTGTGTTAGCACAGTAAATTGAAGCTACTCTAAATAATATGAATTTAAAGTAGGATGTAGGGGGAGACAAATAGTTATGTTAAGAAACCACACCCATTAAATAAAGTTGGAAACATAAAAACAAGTAATACATGGAACTGTGCCCTAATCAATGCTAGAAGTCTAAATAACAAAATGGATCACCTGGCCACACTAATATTTCAAGATGGGGGTGCACTTTATACATCAAACAGGAAATCATCAGTACAGATATAGCCAACAAAATAAAATCTAATGTATTTGATGGTGAAACAGTATGGGTAAGTCTTTCAAGTAAGAACCCAAGAAATCTGTTTATAGGTGTGTGCTACAGATCACCAGATAGGTGTGTGCTACAGACCATCAGATTCTTTTGTTTTATCCTTCATCAGTTCTACTGTGTAGTACTAAACCATAAGATGTATCTAATTGTTAATGGGTACTGGTCCCTCTTGCTTTCCCTCTCCCTCCCTCTCACTCCTCTCCCCTCAGTCCTACCTGGTCTCAGTTCCAAAACCCTCTTGCGCCTTTCCCGAACCCGTATCTAGCCGACTTTGCCATTATCGTCTCATGTACGTTCCAGTTCCATAGCCAAGGTCTTTTTAGCACCCTTTTCCGAAAAGTCGTAACTAGCCGTACTTTGCTGCACGAGTCCCTGAGCCCAGCCGAGTTTTAGTTCCACAGCCCTGTGTCTTCTTAGTGCCTTTTCCCACTAAAACCGTAATCATGCCGCTCCTTGCCGTACATGCCTTCAGCTTAGCTGCCTCTCCTGATCCAGCTCCATTACTATTGGATCCCTTTGTGCCTTCCCATTAAATGCTGCACCTTGAAATTGTGTCCCTCAGCTCTTCCTTGCCCCTTACCCTCTGGCGTCATCCTCTTGCTTTCTGCAACACTCTTCCCCCCTACTTGATGTTATCTAGCCGTACTTTGCCGTATGCGTCTCTGTGCCCAGCCGAGTTCTAGCTCCATAGCCCGGGGGCCTTTTAGCGCCTTTTCCAGCAAAAGCCGCAACTAGCCGTACTTCGCCGCATGAGTTCCTGAACCCAGCCGGGTTTTAGTTCCACAGCCCTGGGTTTTCCTAGTGCCTTTTCCCACTAAAACCGTAATTACGCTGCCCCTTGCCGTACGTGCTTCAGCCTAGCCACCTCTCCTGATCCAGCTCCGTTGCTATTGGATCCCTTTGTGCCTTCCCACTAAATGCTGCACTTTGAAACTGTGTCCCTCGACTCCTCCTTGCCCCTTACCCTCTGGTTTCATCCTCTTGCTTTCTGCAACACTCTTCCCTCCTACTTGCTGTTCATCCCCTCCCCCCCCCTGCTCTGCCGTCCCTTGCCCAGCACCGCAAGGCCGTTAGCTGCTATCTTCCGTCCTTTTGTTCATTACCCTCCACCTCTCATCAGTTTCACACCCTCCCTTGTTGTCCTAAAATCCCCCTTACCTTCCCTTTCCTCTCTCTCTCCCCCTAAATGTGATCTCCCGCCAGTACCCTCTGCCTATTTGAAGCCGTATGCCTGCCTTTGAAAATCGTATGTCTGTACTTGTACCACTGTACCTTTACCTGTATTATGTTAACTAAACTGACCTATTTTGTACTGTAATTGTGTCTCCCGGGTCGTGCCTGAAAATAGTCACCTGTTGGCTAGTGCACCTACCCAGTTAACAAAAACTAAATAAATAAAATAAGATACATCAAATGATGATATCCTGTTCATGCTAATCAGATTTGAAATTGCATGCGAATTAGCAGAAACTATAATTGTCGGTGATAATGACATGGGGGATATAAACTGGGGAAACTAATCAAGCCACTACATCCACAGATAAAATCCTTATCCATAGGGTAGAACAACTGCACTAATTAAAGATGTTATAGTCCTAACTAAGGGGGAAAATATCCTTGATCTCATACTAGGTTCTGAGAATATTATTATTGAAACTGTACATATTGAAGGGCCCTTAGGTAACAGTGACTGTAATGTAGTAGTAATCAAATTAACAGGGCACTCATTCAAACAGGGTCTCATAGAAATCTATCAATATGGGAACGTCAAACATACAAACAGCTGATAAGTACCTAGGAGGAATAGACTGGGACACACAATTTGAGAATTTATTTATTTTATTTCGTTTTTGTTGACCGGGTAAGTGCACTAGACAAATTCTGCCTATTTTCTGGCATGACCCAGCGGAGGAGGATATAGATGAATGCCAACTGACTTTGAACCAGATTAAGCTGTTGGTGGTATTTTAGTGAATGGGGGGAAATTTGGCCAGTGCACTGTGGAAATTCCCCTACTCTTGCAGTAGGGGGAACTCTTGTCCATCTTCTGATGGACAAGATGGCTGACCAAGGACGTGGGTGTGTAGGAGCTGGAGGAGGAGCTCAGAATTTTGATCAAAAACCTCAGGACAAGGACATTGGGATTACTCTGTCTACAAGGCCTGTGCACATCGAGAATGTTTCTGTATCAGAATGGATGGATTTATCGTCTGACACTGTTGATAATGATAATGGACACCTGCACCCTGAAATTGCGGCTCTTCAGCAACAGACTGCTGAAGCTCTGAGACAACTCTCTCCTGGGACTGAAATGCTGAGGGCAATGCATAGGAGGCAAGACTTGGTATCTGAACCTCAACTTTTAGCCATTAAACAATGTAGAGAAGCCTTATTGACCTTACTGCACAAGAAGGACGAAGCTCTACTCCATTTGGAGACCTCAAAGAACATTTTCCAATGGATTTTCAGGAAGCCCACTCTAGTGGTAAAAGCTTATTTTCATCTTCTAAAGGTGCACAGAGATTGCAATCTGCTTGGTCCCTGGATCAAGCTCTGCACGCAGCTGGCTGGATGCAAACAGCTGTTGGGTCTGCTTGGTTTTCCACCTCAATTCCAACTGCCGCGGAGATTCAAGGACTGACAGATGAGTCAGCATTTGTCACACCCCAAGTTGCTGTACCACAAACTGTCCTTTCTGAGGCCCACACTGACTGTATTACAGATGACACCTGCAGCAGCACACAGCCTGAGGCAGCACCACAAATTTTGCCGGTTGAGGAAACGGAGACGAGTTTTGAGACTGCTGCACAACATGTACTGGATTCTTCAGTTTCCCAAGTAAGTGCTTTTTGGTCTTCTCACCAAGACACTCCTTCTAATGTGTATCTTGTGAATGAGCCTCCCTCTACTTCTTGGGCTGACATGATGGAGAAAACTGCTCCTATTGCCCATTCTGATAATAATCAGGTACCTACTTCCCCACATTTGGACACTAGTGGTAACCATGACAATCAGCGAGGCCCTCAAAATCATACCAGACCTTTTAAGTTGTCTGATTTGTTTGCAAATTTGGAAGAACCCACCAAACACAAAAATACTGTGTGTTTTAAATATGCTGGAGGCCTTGATATACCTCCTGCTAGAATTTATTTTGCCAGAACACTACTTAGAGACACCATGCATTTTACTGCTACAGAGATGCTAGCACTTATTCATACTTCTGGGGACACTCAGTTTGATGTCAGTTTTCACTCTCCTGTTTTACTTGATAAATTCTGGCTGAAATAAAACTCTCTTAAGAACACTCCACCATGAGCTCCCTTTATAGTCATCCCTTTGACAAAACTGGTTTGGAAGCCTGTCAATATTTTATTTAAAAATGAAGGGGTGGAAATTTCTAATACCTTACACTGGATAAAACAATGTGTGGAAGCCATTAAAAGGCCTTCTCCTATCTTGGATTCTGAAAATATATGGATGGGGGCTGGCAGCTAAAGGTCAAACTTAAGACTACAGATTCAGGCATTCAACACTTACCCAGCAGTTTTTTTCATTGGCAGGGACAGAGGATTTTGTTTCTATCTGGGGCAACCTAAGACCTGCCATAGATGTTGCTCTTTATCCCATTTGAGCAATGATTGTGAGGTGTGAGTTTGTGACTTACGTCTGGAACCTGGTCATTCTAATCATTATGGTCTGGATCCTATCCACTGTAACCTCTATGATGAAAAAGGACATTCATATAGATAGTGCCCTTGGGCTGCTCGTAATAAAGGTTCCTTTTATGACCAAGAGGAGATGGTCCTGGAAGCTCAAGAAAAGAAACAACTCAAAACTCAATCTTTGATTTCTCTCCCCATCCAGCTGCCTATACCACATCCATTGGAAGCAGTTGTTTTATTGCAGACTGATTCTTCTGTATCACAGGTGGCTGTACCCTCGATGGATTTACAGATACAGAATGACTGTATCTCGTCTATGGATACTGCTGTCATGCCCCCTCGCTCCTGGCTGATGAATTTGTGGTGGTGGGAGGAAAGAGGAAACAAGACAACTACAACATAAACCAAAAACATCCAGAAGGGACTCTCTTAGAATTTGGAACAGCTATGCAGCTTTACAACCCTGTGAAGCTGAGGAGAGTGAGGAATCTGATTTGTCCTTAGTAGCATCTTCTCACAAACAGGCGTCAGAAGGTGAAGAGGGATGTAAAAAAAGAAAGCTTATAAAAGAACTAGAAGGAAAAAATGTTTAGAGACTCCTCTCCTTGACTCTGACTGTTACTTGATTTACATTTGTTAACTTTAAATGTTAACAGTGTACGGAATGTCAAATGTCGGTATACTTTATTTTCTTCCTTGCAAATCACTAATGCAAGTGTATTTCTTTTGCAGGATACTAGGTTGAGGACCACTTCTGACATTACTCTTGCCCAATGATCTTGGCCTTGGAGGGCCTTTTTTTGGTCGTTGGGGACTGAGTCTTGTTCTGGTGTTGGTATACTTTCCAAGTTTGGGGATTTAAGAGTTCTAAGAGTCTTAGATATAGAGCCAGGAAGATTATTACTGCTGGATATCCTTTTAGGCAATGTCTCAATTAGGATTGACACTATTTATGCCCCACAAACTAAGAGTCTGAGGATTTCACTTTTTAAGGTTTTGAGGCCCTACGTACATACTGCAAAATTAGTTATGATTGGGGGAGATTTTATTTGTCCCTTGGATTTAGCAGATAAAACTGGTTTAACTCCAAAACTTCTTTGTGATACAAATTCTTTAACTTCTATTATGCAGACTGCTAGGATGATTGACTCTTATAGGCAAGACGGTAGAAGACTTGGTTTGCTGGCCAAGGCACCTAGCTTCACCTGAGCTCTTTCCTTCTAAGACTGCTTGAAAGGCAGAGTAGAGAACCTTACCAGAGCAAGGGAAAAGGATTAAGACTTCTTTTGGCTAAGCAGATTTACTGTGTGGTGTTGTTTTTATTTTTTACTCACAGGGATTGCTACTGTTTGTTGCTAACATTTCATTGCTTTATTTTTCTCTGATTCAAATTGTTGTTGCTGGTATACCTTTTTCTGCATTATTACAAGGCGTGCCTACAGGTGTATGCTAACAGATTACTGCTGTAATCTTCTGATTCAAATTGTCTTTTGCAAGGTATATCTTCTGTTACTGCTTTATTTTTCTCTGTAGCAAAGTGTTTCTTACAGGGTATATCTTCTCTGAAATTATTACAGGTGGAGCTTACATTTTTGTGACTTTTTTATCATTGGGCTAAGCAAAATTACTGTTTGACACTGTTTTATTTTATTCTTGTTTTTTTGTTGAAAAGGTTTGTTGTCTCAGAGGTGTTTCAGTCTCCTTCTCACATTGAAGGAGCTAATTGCTTTCCTCCACAGCTCTTCCAAAGGATTAGGTGTGTATGTGGGGTGGAGCTGGCAAACTGTCAGTAATTTCCAACAGAAAGAAGGGTTAAAAGGTCAGGTTAGTTGATATCTTGGAGATAGAAGACTTGGTTTCCTGGCCAAGGCACCTAGCTTCACCTGAGCTCTTTCCTTCTAAGACTGCTTGAAAGGCAGAGTAGAGAACCTTACCAGAGCAAGGGAAAAGGATTAAGACTGCTTTTGGCTAAGCAGATTTACTGTGTGGTATTGTTTTTATTTTTTACTCTCAGGGATTGCTACTGTTTGTTGCTAACATTTCGTTGCTTTATTTTTCTCTGTAGCAAAGTGTTTTTTACAGCGTATATCACAGGTGGTGCTTACAGGTTTTACAGTTTTATCTAACATTAGGATAAGCTTTCAGGGTTACTGCATTTGTTGTTGGCTGATTGTTTCTGCTCTTACCTCCTTGTTCTTTCATCTGTAGTTCTTCTTTTTCTGCAGGCGAAGGGCTCAGCCACCCACCCCCATCCCCAACCACCCCACACTACACTCCTTTTATAGGGTACCACAGTTGTGACATTTCCTGTGGCAGAGCAGGAAGGGGCGGATCAGTGGGGCATCCACAAGGTGAGCTCATTTACAGGGGCACTAGTAATTTAACTTGTTATAACAAGTTAAACAAAAACAAAACACAATCAAACCATTACTTGCATTTTCTTCCTTCTAATTACTCTAACTAGGTTATAAACCCAGCAACTTATCTGGAATGGATATCGTTAACTGCAGGTGCTGTGGAACAATTTTCAGAAGGACAGTCTTACAGGATTTAGGACACTGTCCTACATGCTGGGCCATTGGAGATCTTAGGGCTCAGCTCCGGGCAGCATGGGCAGAGATTGCACGCCTCAAATTTCATATTCAAGAGGAAATACATTATAAGAACCACCCGCCATTTCCCCAGCATCCAACAGAAAAAGCTCTACCGCAGAGGGTAGTTGGTCCAGGAGGTTGGCAGGTGGTTAGGAGGGGCAAATCATGTGCCTCATCACTCTCTGCTCTCCAACATATTACCTCCAGAAAACATATAAACACTACAAACAGGTATCTGCCTTTATATCGGAAATCAAACAAAGAGGCAGAAGACACTGCAGAGCAGGACACTGCGGCACAGGAGCTAGCACAACAAAACTCACCCAAATCAGGAACCAAAACAAAAAAAGCAAAAAGGAAATCCAAAAAACTTCTGATCATAGGAGACTCCATGATTCAGGGAGTTGATACCCATCTCCAGCCAGGGGTAATGGTCAGATGTCTCCCACGTACATCTGCATGGAGAGACACTGACTGCATTGCTAAAATTGTTCACAAAGCAGGAGAAAACATTGCTGTCCTAGTACACATAGGGACTAATGATCTCACCAGCTGGTCAGTTGTGAAGACCAAGGAACACCTGACCAGGCTGGGTGACAAACTATCATCCATTTCGTCCGGCATCTCCTTCTCTGAGATTCTGCCAGACTGGGAGAGGGGGGCAGATGGACGGAAGGTCAGAGAAGGGGAGATAGGGGAGCTAAACACGTGGCTCAAGGGCTGGTGCCGGGAAAAAGGACACAGATTTGTAGGGAACTGGCAACAGTTCTGGGAGTGAAAGTTCTTTAAATTTGATGGACTGCATCTGACTAAGGAGGGAGTCAGTGCATTGGGGCAGAAGTTTGACGTCTTTGCAGAATATTTAAACTAGCAAATGGGAAGGGGTGCAGCACCCCATACGGCGAATGGGAAGAACACCCTTCCCCCCTCAGCTAGTGGTCAAACAGGGATTAAGCATGTTTGCAGTTCATTTGCATCACCAGGTAAGAAAAAAGGTTTGTCTCCCCATACGATGCACAGGGGTAATGCCAAACCTCACCCAATAACTAACACACCAAAATCTGGCCAATGGAAAATCATGTACACAAATGCTCACAGCCTGGGAAATAAGATCCCAGACCTGCAGGCAATAATGTCAGAGGCTAAACTGGACGTAGTAGCAATTAGTGAGACGTGGTTTACCAGTAACCACACTTGGGAGACTTCAGTACCTGGCTATGTATTGTTCAGAAGAGACCGAGGTGCAAAAAGGGGGGGAGGAGTGGCCCTGTATGTCAATGAAAATATCAAAGCTACAGAAATTCAGAATACACATAAGGAGCCAGAAGAACTGTGGGTCACCCTGGAAACAGGAAATGGGACAGCCATAAGAACCAGGGTTGTCTACAGGCCCCCAGACCATGGGAAGGACATAGACACATTACTGTTAGAAGATATACAAAACAAGACAGCTAAAGAGGAGGTTTTGATAATGGGAGATCTCAACATGCCAGATACAGATTGGTCAATACCAGCAGGAACATCTGCCAGAACTAGACACATAGTGGATTCCCTGCAGGGGGAGGGCCTCAAACAACTGGTACAACAACCCACAAGAGACAGGGTTATCCTAGATCTAGTACTGACTAACAGGGAAGGGATCACAGATCTCCAGGTAGAAGGTAACCTGGTAGCCAGTGACCATCACATGGTATGGTTCAATTTGGCCACTACATCTAAATCATACCATTCCAAGGCAAAAATATGGGACTTCAGAGGAGCTGACTTTGATAAGATGGCCAACAGAGTTAAGCTAGCCCTGGCAAAAATAAACACAGGTGAGGGGGTACAGGCAAAGTGGGCAAGCATTAAGGATGCAATACTTGAGGCAACATCCCATTGTGTTAGACAGAAAAGGAAGTGCAAAAGAAGAAGGAAACCACTTTGGTTCTCAAATACAGTAGCAGAAAAGGTCAGAGCCAAAAGGCTGGCCTTCAGGAAATATAAGGGAACACAGCAGGATGAAGATAGGGAGGCATACCAAATTGCCCTGTGGGAAGCAGGGAAGGCAGTAAGGCAGGCAAAGTCCCAAACTGAGGAAACACTAGCACGAACAGTAAAAGAAGGTGACAAGACTTTCTATAGATACATTAGTGAAAGGAGAAAGTCCAGAGGGGCTTGCTGCTTAATCGAGAAAAGGGAGCATGTGAGGAGGAGGACCCTGTAAAGCAGCTATCCTAAATAGATACTTTTGCTGAGTATTTACTGAAGAGAAGGTAGGGTAGGGCCTACAGCTCAGCACCATGGACACAGGGGGAGGGAGGTGAGCACTACTCACTTCACAAAAGAAAGGGTCCTACAAGAGCTTGCTACGCTCAGGGTGGATAAGGCAATGGGACCTGATGGCATACATCCCAGGGTACTTAAGGAGCTAAGGGTGCAATTAGCAGAGCCATTAGCAGAACTGTTTAGTGAGTGTCTGAGCACAGGAGAGGTCCCAGAAGACTGGAGAAGGGCTCATGTGATCCCGGCCTCCACAAGAGTGGTAGGAGGAGGCAGGGAACTACAGACCAGTCAGTCTTACCTCAGTAGTGGGCAAGATTATAGAGGCACTCCTTAAGGAAAGGATAGTGCAACACCTGGAATCCATAGGGGCACAGGATCCAAGACAGCATGGGTTTACAAAAGGAAGGTCCTGTCAAACTAATCTCATAGATTTCTTTGACTGGGTAACCAGAGTGGTGGACCAAGGGGGAGCAGTTGATGTCACCTACCTTGACTTCAGCAAAGCTTTTGACACTGTTCCACATAGAAGATTGATAAATAAGCTGGGTAGGCTTGGGATGGGTCAGAAGTTGGTCAACTGGGTGGCATACTGGTTGATGGGCAGAAAACAGAGAGTAGTGGTAAATGGTATACAGTCAGAAGAGATGCAAGTCACAAGTGGGGTACCTCAGGGATCAGTCCTGGGGCCAGTCCTCTTCAACATCTTCATTAGTGACCTTGCAGATGCACTAGAGGGTAAGGCTTGTCTGTTTGCAGATGACACCAAGATCTGCAACAGAGTAGATGATCCAGATGGGGTGGGCAGAATGAGAAGAGATCTGGATAAACTAGCAAAATGGTCAGAAGAGTGGCAACTGGGATTTTATGCAAAGAAGTGCAAGATCATGCACATAGGGAAGAGAAACCCTGAAGCCACCTATAGGCTGGAAAGGGAGTTGCTAGCAGTCACAAAGGAAGAAAGAGACTTGGGCATCATCATCACTGATGACCTGAAATCATCCAAGCAGACCTCTAAAGCAGTAGGTAAGGCTAGGGGGGTGTTAGGGTGTATTAGTAGGGGTATCACAAGTCGTAAGAGGGAGGTAATAATCCCTCTTTACAAGACACTGGTTAGGCCCCATCTGGAGTACTGCGTGCAGTATTGGAGGCCACACCTTCACAAGGACGTTAACCAAATTGAGGCAGTCCAGAGAAGGGCAACCAAAATGGTGCAGGGACTGCATCAGAAGACATATGAGGACAGATTAACAGAGCTTAATATGTATACCCTTGAGCAAAGGAGGGGAGAGGATATGATCGAGGCATTCAAACACCTTAAGGGCATTAACAAGGTGAAAGAGTCTAACATGTTTAAATATAAGAAAAATAGCAGGACAAGAGGACACAGCATGAGATTTGAGGGGGTCTGATTAAGGGGGAATGTGAGGAAATTCTTTTTCACAGAAAGGGTGGTGGATGCATGGAATGGCCTACCTCAAGAAGTGATGGCTATGAATACAGTGCAGGGCTTAAATCAGGCATGGGATAGGCATAAGGGAGCAATACAGATGAGTATGAATAGATAGGCCACTGACAGAGCAAAGGCCGATGGCACATTTATAAGGTAGAAAAAGAAATGGGCAGACTGGATGGGCCTTGCGGTCCTTATCTGCCGTCAACTTCTATGTTTCTAAATTACGATCAGATATGAAATCCTACCTTCATGATACAGCCAGATCTTTGGAAATGGAACAACGCTTTGGAACTAGACTTAATAAGGGATCTTTAGATGTTTTCAAATATAATTTAGAAATGAATAATACGAAAGTTATCCGGAGAATAAAAAATGATTCTGTGGTTCTGTTGTAGGCTAATGAAGAAATTTTACACTATACTGAATCTGCTTATGCTGCTTTTTTTTTCCAACACTGAAGTTTTAAAATCGAAGGATGCTTTCTATTCTAATTTGGAACCACATACTTTGTTTGAACTTGAGACTACATTATTAGTTCAACCTATAACACGACTGAAAGTTGAGGCGGCCATAAAAGCACTTCCATTATATAAAGTTCCAGGCCCTGTTGGCTTTTCTTCTGAATTTTATAAACAATTCCAGCATATCCTGGTACCTATACTGACGGAACTTTATAATGAAATCCTTAATACAGGATATGTTACCTGTGACTGGTTACAGGCTTGTATGATTTAGATTTTTAAAAAGGGGGACCATACGGAGCTCAAGAACTGGAGACCTATCTCCTTGTTAATCACTAATCAGAAGATATTCATTAAGATTTTGACTAAATGGTTAAATGAAGTCACACCTTGAGTTGTTTCCCAATATCAAACCTGTTCAGTCCCAACTAGGAACATAACAGATAATCTCATACAGATTTGGGACATTATACGATATGGTATAGACAATAAATGATCTGTTTTTTTACTTTCCACTGATCAAGAGAAGGCCTTTGATAGGATGGCCCATCAATTTCTTTATCAAGCCCTTCGCTGTCATGGTTTTCCTGAAAATCTTGTATCTTGGATACAATTAATTTATCAAAATGCCACTTTTAGAATGCTGATTAATGGTTTTCAGGGTAAAATTATTAGACAATCTGAAGGGGTTTGACAAGAGTGCCCGTTAAGCCCTATTTTATACATTCTGGGGCTTGACATAGTTTTACAAAAGATAAATTTATATCCAGAGGTAACTCCTATTACAGCAACTATCCTTTTATCTGAACCAAAAATATTGGCCTATACGGATGATATATGCATCTTTTTAGCAAAGATGTTCTCTGGAGATGCATTACTTCATATTTTTCAGGATTACTTGGCCATTTCTAATGCTAAAATTAATATTCATAAAAGTAAGGCTTTGCAGCTAGGGAATGAATTGCAAAATATACTAAAGTAGTGGGTGTTCCCATTATAGAAGACAATTTGAAAATCTTAGGTATTTTCTTTGGACGGTCTGATGCTGGTAAATGAAACTGGAGTATGAAACGGAATGAGGGTTTTGCACTAAAGGCTAAATGGAAAATTATGCAGATTTCAAAGAAAAAGTAGGTAATTTTAATCAAAACTCTGCTACTTCCTTTGTTTTTATATCTTAGTGCAATTTTTCCCCCACCACAGGACATGTAGACCCGATTATATAGTTTCTTTTTTCAGGTCTTATGGGGTTCCAGGCTTAACCTAATCAAGCGCAGTTTTGTGTACCTCCCGGTGGTAAATGGTGGTTTAGCTATGGTAAACCCAGTAGCTTTTTATTTCACACATTTTATTTTTCATAATGTTAAACCTATTCTTAGTAAAAAAAAACTAAAAATTGACATTTTTGGAGGTCTAATGACTTACAGCGTTTAATTACTTTATGAGTTAATGGGAATTGGCATTTTCATACCCTCTGGTGGAAGATACACATTCCTAGCTATATGGTTGTGACTTTTAAGAAAATTAAACACTGGCATATTACTAGAGAAGCAGTTGTGTTATTTTCCAAAAAAATATTTTATGACCATATTATTGAGAGTAATTTTTGGGACTCTTTGATTTTTCCGTATGGGTCTACTGATAATTTAGAATTTACTCTTAAATTGTTAACTGAACCCAGATTACTGGACTATCTATGGCAAACAACTTGGTTTTCTTGTCATGGTAGACTAAATGTGAGAAATTCTCATAAACATAAATAAATCTCTGGCAGATTTTGTTCTAGGGATACTCGCATTTTTTTTTTAAACACAACATCATCTATTGTTTGAATGTCCCTATGTTTTGAAATTTTGGTCAACACTGGCAACACTTTGGCATAGTCCATAATTTGGATCCATAGACTATGATACATTGGTTTTGGGTGACCATATCATAGTACTCTTAGTGAGATTATGAGCTTTTTGAAATATTACATTTGGTTGGAGAGGTGTACTTGGATTTTCCAGCAAACTTGGTGGACACAACTGGAAACCATTCGTATGATTACAGCTCAGGTGAGGTTATTGTACTTGAAAGAGTTAGCCCTACTTTCTAGACATGAATTGTTACAACTTGGAGGAATTGTGAAAACTGGTATTATGATTCACCTTAAGTTTTTGTTTTACTTGATTATGATTCCTTAGTTCTGTAATTTTTTGTATACTATACTATACCTCTGTTTATTTTCAGTTCTTGCTGTACATGTCTTTGTATTTTTTTGCATTAGTTTCTTATGTCCTTAACAAAAACACCCCTACTCTTTTCAAGAAGTGCCATGGGATCTTTAACATCCACCTGAACTACCAACAGAACAGGCAAATAGGACCTCGGTTTAATGTCTCATCCGAAAGACGGCACCTCAGGAGTGCAGCACCCCCCTCATGCTACACTGCAGTGTCAGTATTGGGATATTAACCCAAGTGCCTGATGTGGGGCTAGAACCCACAGCCTTCTGATCTCCCTGCCTCAGAGGCGAGTGTGCTACCTGATGAGCCACTGACACTAGAATACTGGATAAGAATACTGAAGAGAAATGGAATATCTTTAAAGAAGCTATACTTTCCACAAGCAATTAATACATAACTAAAATTAGGAAATACATAAACAAGAATATTAGATCAAAATGGCTTTCAATGTGTATCAAAAGGTTATTAAATAAAAAAATCAGAAAGAAATTATATGCAGACTATACTAAGAACAGTACAGAAATCAGTTGGAAAAATTGCAAATATATGAACATAAATGCAAAAGGTCTGTAAGGACTGTGCCCTAGGGGAGGCAGGTGGGTGGCTGCATGTAAACTCTGGAGAGGAAAAGAGAGGAAGGGAAAAAGGTTGGAGGGTGGTACTGATGAATGCCAGGAGCCTGTGGAATAAGATGCCTGAGTTCCAGGCCATACTAGTGGAGGGGGAGGTGGATGTGGCAATGGTCACTGAAACTTGGGCCACCCCTGGTCATGACTGTGACCTACATCTGAGTGGGTACATTGCACTTAGGAAGGATAGACGGTGGGCAGAGGAGGAGGAGGAGGAGTAGCACTGTTCATTAGGGATAACATCAGAATTATCAGAGTGGAGGAAGGAGACTGTAAAGTGGAGGCCTTATGGGTCACCTTGAAATCCCCAAATGAAGGAAGATCAAAATGGGAGTGGTATATAGGCCCCCAGGGCTGGCTGATGATCTGGAGGATTGTCTGCTGGCTAATATTAAGGATCAGTGAAGGCAGGAAGGGGAGTGGGTGGTGATAATGGAGGACCTTAATATGCCGGCTACTGATTGGGGAACTATGATGTCCCCTGTGTCTAGGGAGAATAGGCTGCTGGAAGTTTTCTTGGATGCATTCCTTAATCAGCAGGTAGTAGGCCCGACGAAGGAGGGTCGTATCCTGGATGTGGTCTTGGCAGACTATGAACTTGTAAGGGACCTTGTTGTGGGGGATCCCCTGGCTGGAAGTGGTCATGACACAGTCTGGTTTCTTCTGGATCGGGGGGGGGAGAGGGATCATACAAGGACGGTGATAGTTGATTCTAGAGGGGCAGACTTTAGAAGCATGGGGGAAATTCTCAAGGGGCATTTGGAGGAGATAAAACCAGGCATGGATATGGAAAGTAGGTGGGAGAACATCAAACAAGGGTTACAGGAGGCTACCAGGTCCTGTGCGAGAGTGAGGGGCAAGGACAGTAGGTCCTGAAAGCCATGCTGGTGGACTAAGAAGGTTCAGGAGACAGTAAGGGAGAAGAAGGCTGCCTACAGTAGGTGCAAATGATCGCAAGGGGTGTTGGATAGGGAAGAGTATCTTCTTACAGCCAGGCGGGTCTCCAGACTAGTGAGGGGAGCCAAGGCTGGAAAGAGCAGAGGCTGGTGCAGGGGATAAGGGGTGGGGAAAAAAGGGTACTTTAGGTATATTGGTGAGAGAAGGAGAGTCAAGGGCCAGTTCAGTAGGCTGGGGATGGGAGGTGTGGGCGGAGGTGGCTGGTGCACAGGCGGAGGTACACAATGAATACTTTGCATCGGTATTCACTAGGGAGAATGCCGAGGAGCTTCTGAGCAAAGGGTTGCAAGTAGCAGATGGGGCAGCAGACCTGACTGATAGGGTACCTACTGGTAATCAGGCTGCTGGGGTGGTAGTTCTGGGTGGGGGGTAGCATGCTGGATCTGCCAAAGGGGGGGGAGGTACAGATGCCAAAATCCCTGTCGGCCGGGTGTGGGAAACACTCAAGTCCCTAAAAAAAGACAAAATTCTGGACCCTGATGGTATTCATTCTAGAGTACCGTGGGAGTTGGCTGATGCTCTGGCTGCACCACTGGCAGATCTTTTTAATGCATCACTGCAGATGGGAAGGTTGCCCAGGGATTGGAGGCAGGGAAGGTATTGGGTGAGAAATGAGTCTCTTTGCAGATGACTCTAAGCTGGGGGTGGTGGTGGAGGGGGAAGAGGGGAAGATGGCACTGCAAAGGGACCTGTATACTCTGGATCGGTGTTCGCACACCTGGAGATTGAAATTTAACTCCTCCAAGTGCAAGGTTCTACACCTAGGGTGTGGGAACCCAGAACATGTGCCCACCCTAGGAGGGGATAAGTTACAAGCTTCAGCAGGGGAAAAGGACCTTGGTGTCCTGATGGATGTCAAAATGAATAATTCTGAGCAGTGCAGGAGGTCCGCAGTCAGGGCCAATAGAATGCTGGGCTGCATCACCAGGGGAATTACCTCAAGGAGCAGGGAGATGACTTTGCCACTGTACAAGAGCCTGATTCAACCACACCTCAAGTACTGAGTGCAGTTCTGGCAGCCACACCTAAGGAGGAACATCCTGCTCCTGGAGAGAGTTCAGAAGAGGGCAACTTGAATGATCCGGGGACTGGGGGATAAGACATACGAGGAGTGACTTGAGGAGCTCAACCTGTTCTCACTGGAGAAGAGGAGGAACGGAGGGATACGATTGAGGTCTTCAGGTACCTCAAGGGAGTAAATAAGGTAAGCATGAATGGGATCCTTCAGATGAAGGAGGGTGGAGTCACCAGTGGGGCACAGTTGGAAGATAGAGGGTGGAAGGCTTGGGGTGGAAAGGAGGAGGTGGCACTTCAACAAGAGAGTGGTGGAACCATAGAATGCACTGCCTGGGGAGCTAGTAGAGGTAGCTATGGTGAAAGGGTTCGAGAGAGGCTGGGACAAGTATAGATGGGGGGTGAAGCAGGGGAATGCTTTCCCGGGGGGACCCTGATGGGGTGATGGGGTGAGCATGGAAGGAGTCAGATAGATGGTTATGGTACCCACTCAGGGTACTGACTCCTTAGCAGACTCGATAGACCAAGAGGCCTAGCTGCTTGCATTTTAGTATGTTAGTAAGGAAGGTAAAAATCCAAGTGGTATACAATATTGCAAAAAGTGATACTAAGTATAATGAGAAATTATTCTATGTCTATATAAATTCCATAAACAAAAACAAAACCAAAAAAAAATCAGGAACAACAGAGGACCAATTTTGAAAAATGGAACTACCATTTCTGATCCTGTTGATATGGTTACTTGCTTAAACAACTATTTCAGAAACATTTGTGCACACAAAACTACGGAGCCCTCATTACCAGTAACTTTTTTTTTCTTATTAAGTATATTTTATTAAGGTTTCCATAAACATACAGAACAGTAATTTGTAACTTTACTTCTCCCTTAATAGCACTGGAGACAGTTACTAATAAAATCTCTCAGCTAAAAATGCAGTCTTTTCCTGGTCCAGACAACATTCCTGGGAATATGCTAAAAATCACAAATCATAGTGAGGGTTACAAGAAGAAACAAAGGGAAGCAGTGAAAGCAATTAGGAGCACAAAGGTGCAGACAGCGGAGAACATTTCCAAGTCAGTGAAAAAGGGGGATAAAACATTTTTGGGCTATATAAGTGAAAAGAGGAAGAACACCAAAGGGATAGTAAGACTAAAGGGGGAAGGAGCGGAATGTGTGGAAGAGGACCAGAAGAAAGCAGACATTTTAAAGAACTACTTTTTTTCAGTATTTACAAAGGAAGGGGACAGTGACAGGCCACAGATAGGAGAAAAAGATATAAAAGGAAGGTGGTGGACACTAGCCTTTTCACAGAGGACAGAGTCCTCAGGGAGCTGGAGCAACTAAAGGTAGATAAGGCAATGGGGCCAGACAGGTTTCACATCAGGGTACTGAGGGAACTAAGTAAGGAGCTTGCTGCACCTCTGACATAGATAGATACATAGACGGTGACAGCAGATAAAGACCATATGGCCCACCTAGTCTGCCCCTTCTCCTTACCTAATACATTAGTGCAAACCCTAGATGATATGTGGCTTACCCTCTCTTCCCTATTGCAAGAGTACTGTTACATCTATCCCATGCATTCTTGAATTCCCTCCAGTACCACTTTGCCCCACCACCTCCACAGGTGGCTGTTCCAAGCATCTACTACTCTTTCTATGAAAAGTACTTCCTCATGCTGCCACTGAGCCCACCCCCTTGCCTTATATCATGCCCCCTTGTTCTTGTCAGTTGATGGCTGACAGCTCTGTTCATCCTATCACTGAATTCTGGAGTAGTTCTGGGGGACTGGAGAAAAGCGGATGTGGTCCCTCTTCACAAAAGTGGGAATAGGGAGGATGCAGGGAATTATACACCTGTAAGCCTGACTTCAGTGGTGGGCAAAGTTATGGAAACACTTATAAAAGAAAGGATTGTGGAATACCTTGTTGCCAATAGATTGCAGTATCCAAGGCAGCATGAATTCACAAGGGGGAGATCTTGCCAGACAAACCTGATAGATTCCTTTGGTTGAGTGACCAGGGAAATGGATCAGGAAGGGGCAGTGGATGTGGCCTACTTAATGTTCAGTGAGGCCTTCAACACTGTCACACACAGATGACTGGTAAGCAAGCTGGGCAGCCTGGGAGTGGGTCCAAAGGTTATCAAATGGGTACAAGGTTGGCTGAGTAACAGAAGCCAGAGGGTGGTGGAAAATGCGGTTCACTCAGAAGAAGTCACAGTAACCAGTGGGGTGTCACAAGGGTCTGTTCTGGGACCAGTCTTCTTCATTAGCAATATCGCCAAAGGTCTAGAATGGGAAAGTCTGCCTGTTCGCAGATGATACAAAAATTTTAAACAGAGTGGATACAGTGGGGGGGGGGGTGTAGAAAACATGAGGGAGGACCTGAAAAAGCTATAAAAATGGTCATGGGTATGGTAAATAGGATTCAATGACAAAAAGTGCAAAATTATACTCCTGTGCCACAGGAACCCACAGGCAACGTATCAAATGGGAGAGGAGGAGCTGTCAGCAACAAAGCAGGAAAGGGACCTGGTGGTCATCATATCTGATGAACTAAAGGTAGCAAAGCAGTGTAATAAGGCTGTAGGTAGGGCTAGCATAATTTTGGGGTGCATAGGGAGGGGTATCACCAGTAGAAAGAGAGAGGTGGTGTTACCTCTGTATAGATCAATGGTGAGGCCACAACTGGAGTACTGTATCCAATTCTGGAGACCCCATCTCAGAAAAGACATAGATTGGGTGGAGGTGGTACAGAGAAAGGCAAAAAAATGGCAGAGGAACTGCATCAGAAGCCCAACAAGGAAAGACTCAAGGATTTAAATATGCACTCTGTAGAGGATAGACTGGAAAGGGAGACAAGATAGAAACATTCAAATACCTCAAGGGGATTAATAAGGTACAAGAGGGTAGCATTTTACATAGAAAGAGATGATCAAAGACAAAGGGACACGATTTGAAGCTGGAAGGGGGGAGGCACATAGGGGATGTGAGGAAGTACCTCTTCATGGAAAGGGTGCTAGATGTCTGGAACAAACTCTCGGCAGAAGTGGTGAGTACCAACATGGTAAAAGGATTCAAGCATGCATGGGATAGACGCAAGAGAACATTAATAACAGGCCTTGGGGTGGGGGTAAGGTTGGAGATTGAGTAGGGTCTGCAGTAACACAGGAGGTAGGGAAAAGTGGGTCAGACTTGGTGGACAAAGGTGTCCTTTTCTGCCAACAACTGCTATGTTTCTATGTTTGTATCATGTGCCAACCATTAGCAAACCATTATGTAGCATCTTCGAGGAATCATTAGACACACTTGAAATCCCATCAGACTGGAGAATTGCTGAAATAACACCAATTCATTAAAAAAGGCAGTAAAGAAGTAGTTGGGAATTATAGAACAATAAGCTTTATGTCAGTGCCAGGGGAAAATCTTGAAGGCATTATAAAATACCTTACTGATGACAAAATACAGGATCTAGACCTTATGCAGCACAGATTTAAAAAAAAGATCATGCACTACCAATTTGCTATGTTTTTATGAAAACATAGATGCTTCTCTAATGCTTCCCTAGATGCCAAAATTCCTTGTAACATTATATTCTTTGACTTAAGCAAAGCATCTTATATGGTGCCTCACTGGGCATAATCCAAAAAATGATACAGGCAAATATTGAACCCTCCTTAGTAAGATGGGTACTAAATTAGCTAGATGAGAGAGAACAGTCAGTAAAAATAATAGGCTACAAGTCAAATGTCTGTAAGGTTACTAGCAGAGTACCACAGGGCTCTGTCCTGGGACCACTAATTTCACATATATTTATAGCAGATTTAACAAAAAGATATATAGTTGGGCCTGCAAATTTGTAGATAATTCCAAAATAGGAGGTCTCTGTGCAACAAAAGCACAAGCTCATCGCATCCAAGCAGATCTGGATGATATACTGTATATAAATGGAGCACTAACTGGGGAATTAAGTTCAGCAGTGATAAATGTAAACTCTTGCACTAAGGCAATAATAACCATAAGTTTTCTTACAAATTAGGAACCATAACATTAACAGAATCTACATGTGAAAGGGATCTAGGACTACTTATCACATCTGAGCTGCACTGTCAAAAACAATGTAATGAGATTATAGGTAGAGCCAACAGGACACTATGGTTGATAAAAAGAAATATCAGCTTATGATATAAAGATACGTGTCAGGATTCACAAAGAATGCCAAAAATCTTGCAGCTGCAGAAAAAAGGCCTGTAGCACTGCAGAAACACAGTTGCGTGATATTCTCAATGAAAATTTGCCCAGGTGCGGAATACCGTAAAAATCCCTGCAGCTGCATAAATTCAGCAGCTGTGGAAATTGAGCATTTGCTGAAAATCCTCAACTGTGGATCCACAGCTGTGGAAATGGCTTAGAAGGCACAGCAAAAATGAACCTAATTAGCTGGAGCAGCAGACTTTAACATACCTGCCATAGCATGAAGCTGAAAGCACCCACAGAGAGATCAGCAACCAGTCCCTCAAATGGGACCACTGCAGCACCACAGGTACCAGCAATACCATTGCACCACAGTGGCTGTCTGTCACTGCTGATCATCCCTCCCTGGAGTGTTCCTGTTGCATGCAGGAGTAACACTAACTGCAGGCTGTTCAGGCTCTACTGCCTGTGGGACTCCTTCATGGGCTGCACTGGGTCTGGTGGTGGTTGTTTGTTGCCATTCAGTGGCACTTTGTGCTAAAGTTGCTGTAACATCAGCCACTGATATATCCACTGGGATGCTATTACCTGTGCCTGATCTTCACTTTAATTATATGTCAATTGTTGGGACACTACTGCAGTTTCCTAAGTGAGTGTTATGCCTCACTCCAATGTGTGTAACATTTTTTTCTGCAACTGCAGAAAAAAACCTGGCTGAGAATAGCCTTTGAGGGGCTGTGCCATACTTATCAATTACTTTTTTCCTCAGCAACTTCTGCAGCTGCACTTTTTTCCACAGTCCGTAGTGTATTTTTTTCCGCAGCTGTGGAGGTTTTTGTGAACAGCACTCAGAGCAATTTCCCCTTTTTTCTGTAGCTATGGATGTTTTGGGGAATTAGGGAAGGTTTTGCACCTTCAGAAAGCTTTGTGAATCCTGCTCATAATCTTTTCACTTTACAGAGCACATATTAAACCACACTTGGATTTCAAACCCTCCTTTTAGTGTCCATATAAGCAGGGCCACTGGAAAATTGCAGAAAATTTTACCCCAAAATACTGAGACATTTTGCAGAAATTGTGGGAAAATTGCAGGGATTCTCTATACATCCCCATTGCCCCCTAATAAATATTTTATTGTTTGCTGCTAAATGCATTGATCACATACATTGTTAGATAAATGTACTGGCACTTGTAAATGCTTTCAATATGATGAAAGGTGTGTTTTCTTGAAATGCACTGCAAATTAATCATTATGTAACATATCTTCTAAAAATCTAAAGACATCTAAATCATGCAGTGCTAACTAGGTTTTATTTAGTAATTCATAGTCAGTCCATATTGAATAAATCCTGAAACAACATATTTTGCCAGTTTCTAGATGTTAAATAATGTAACCTGTTTAACAACTACTTGCTTTGGTTCAAGAAAAAAGAAATAAACAGATAACCAGGGTGCCTAATAAAGTTCTCGTGAAAGAAAATGTTTATTTTGTTAACATAATTACTGTTCTTAATCAGCACTGTAAGTACATTTTAAAATCACATGATAGAAGTATTATATCATGCCAATAGCTTTTCAGTACATCATACAATAGTTTTTAATACATGGTACCCGAAGCACTCCAAACCTCAATCCATAGCACAGTTGTCTCTGTCATCGACTATGGATTGGTCATATACAGCTTAGCCACTCCCACCTCACAACGTAGGGCAGCAGTAGCCCTAAACAAAGCCTGCAGACTGCTCACCAATTCCCCCCCAACTAACGCACACATGTGACCTTTGTGATCAAGCCGGGTGGCTACAACTTGAAAACAGGATACAATACCAAACCTGCCTCTTAATTAATAAAACCACTACTCGGACTTCAACCTCCTGGGGTCACAAACCTATTAAGCTTATTCACAGGCCCACACTGCATCAGAAACTCTGACCATCAGGTTCTCACCATCCCTCGCTGCAGAACCTCCCAAGGGCAGAGGTCATATGCCTACCGGGCACCACTTTGGCTCAATAACCTCAACACTGAACATAACGCCATGCAGAGATTGAGACTTTTCAAGACCAAACTAAGACAACACCTACTGAAGAAAAGCTCCTGTGACTGTACTGTCTAATTACTCCACACACACCCACTTCTGACCCCGGTCTTATTCACCTTTCAGGTTATTACTATCTCCTCACTTCTTCTACTTTGTCCTTCTACCCTGAATTGTCCAAATTTTTGCCCTGCAATACCCTGCACTCTCCTCTCCCACCTCCCCCAAAATAGTCATCATGCCCCCCCCACTCAGTGCCCCCTACTCTCCTTTCTGGATAGCTGCTTACTGTCTTTTACCTGACAATGCCACCTAGGCTGCTACTGTTACCTGAATTATCCTAGTGTTAAAACCATCTCTGTTTCCTATTTACAATGTATTTTTGTCTAAGTTTATTCACATAGCTAGATGCTCCTAAACCCACAATGTATGTATACCCACCATTTAAGACATGGAACCTTTGTAAAAGAGTGGTCTCCCGCTCAAAGGTATTGTAATCCAAGATTGAATAAAATAAAATAAAAAAGTACCTTTCTTCTATTTCTTTTGCAGTGATTTTACTTGGGTTGCAATTATTTTGTCTATTTCAAGGGAACTGTTTTAACCAGTTCAGCACGTTTTCAGAAATGTTTGCTTTTTTAAGGCTTTGTATGTGAGTATGCAGTTGTGGCAGACTAGCATCTAAGGAATCACTGTCACCAACCCCCTCAGAAGCACAGTCAAGTTTATAACCAGCAATGCCATCAAAACTCCTCACACGTTTGAATCAAAATCCTTTCAGAATGAAAGTATTTGTACAAGGAAAACATACCCTACCATTCAAAAGCAAGCACTGTGGTCAATGCTTCATTTAGGCGAATGGGGCACTTTGCACCTCCTCACACCTATTATTTCAGTCTCTGTGTCAGCAAAAAGTTCTTTGATAGTCTGATTTAACACAGATTCTAAGCACTCAACTATACATATGCATCACCAAAGGATTTTGAAACCAAAGCAGGTAAGTGAATCACATGAAAGCAGAGTCACATTGGACCCCTTCTCACCTCACACTGTATTGTTTTGGTCAAATCCAAGTCTGTGTACTAATTTGTTAACAGATTTGAGTAGATTTTGTTGAGAATTTAACTATTTTTATACAATTTCAGTTAAAAATTCAATAAATGTAAGAAAATGCAAGAAATTGCAGATTTTATGCAGAGAAGAGTGAAAACTGTGGACATTGTGGTGGAAAAATTGCAGGTGCGGTTTTCCAGTGGCACTGCATATAAGGCAGGTCAATTAAAACAGCTTGAGAGAGTTCAACACAGAACTACAAAGTTAATCAATGGAATAAGGGCCAGTTCATATGAACAATGAATAAACTTGTTAAAACGTATGCCCCTGTCACTAAAAAGGCTTAGGGGGGACCTGCTGATGATGTTTAAAATAATGACTGATCCAACTTTATTGAATGAGTGCAACTTCAGATTTAAACCAGGTTTAGCTGAGATACCTCCTCACCTGGTTGAAAAAAAACCTTTCTGCTTTCTCTTCAGCCACAGTAGCTCTCCTTGTGGGTATTGGTCCTCAGAATCACTCTTCAGCCCTCTCCAGAGCTCAGAGCTCTGCCAGGACTCCTCAAGTTGAAGCCGAATTCAGGTACGTATTGTAGCAACACAGCAGAACCACTGTCAGAATGCGACCAAGCCAAGGCCACTAGAAAGGTGTTTTGGCACCAATTCTCTTTCAAAGAAAGGACTGCTTAGGCTCAGTCCTGTGACTGCTTTAAAAGTCGACACACAAATACAGATAGATTTTATGTGCCAAATTTTTCTTAAATGTTTAGTTAATTTAACTGCTCTGATGGTGCCTTAATATAATTTTCAACAATTTGTACCACGTTTGATCTTTAATTAATTCATCTACAGTGCTCCTGCACAGGGTGTAGTTTGCTAGTTGCCTTAAGGGCTCCAGTTATCTGCTTGTATCTAGACAATTCATGCACTTTTATGCTTCACCGAGCTGTGTTTAATTAAATACTATTAATTGTGTAGCTTTCAATACATAGTGAAACCCTGTTTGTAACCGAGTAGCTGTAAATACATATTGAAACCCTGCTTCCAAGTAAAATAAATAAATAACTCTCTCAGCAAGCTGCTGTAAAGCTCAGGGTGCACTGCAATTTTATTTAAAGTATTTTTTTGTGCTGCTTAATTATTTAGCTTTTACTTTTTCTGAGACGTTATCCCAGTCTGTGGAAAAGTTCTCTGTGGTGTTCCTAGGCTAATTCCCTAGCCCCCCTTCCTGCTCAGCCCCTCCTCTTACCTGCTCAGAAAAGCCCTTTTTGCTTTCTCCTCAGCCACAATACCTCCCCTCATGGGTAGTGATCATGAGGGTCAGCCTTCAGCCCTCCCCAGAGCTCCGAGCTTTGCCAGGACTCCCCAAGCTGAAACCGAATTCAAGTATGCATTGTAGGAACATGGCAGAACCACTGTAAGAATGCGGCCGAGTCAGAGCCACTGGAAAGGCACCACTGACAGTTCATGTTTGCTACCCCACTGCCCATGCCACTACCCTTGTCGAACTCGCAGTTATATAGGGTTATATAGTGGTCACGTGGCACCCAGAATCAATCAGTCAACTTCACCGTTTGTAGGTTATATGAACCTGTCACTCGGGGCCACTAACCCTATTCAAGGAATTTATTCTTTACCCACCACTGCTCCAATCTGTTCACACTATTAAAACTACATAAAATTACTTTTTTGTCAGATCCTTTCACACTGAGTAGGAGCTCTGCTGCAAGTGGACCAGCCCCGTTGTTCTGCTAAATAGTCCATTACTGATTCACTACCTCTATCTCCCAACAAAATATGTCAACCCCTTGCTTCTTCCTTTCTCTCTTTTTGGTACTGTCCCTCATCTCTCAAACCCCCATCTCTCCCACGGTTATAGGCTTACCCCTTTTGATACCTGATACCTCCTTCATCCTTGCAATCACACCCTCCACCCCTTCAAAATATGGACCTATTATCCCCTCCTCTCTCCTACCTCCCTTTTTTCTCTCACCCAAATCACCTTGCCTATGTTCACCATTTCTTCTCCTATCTCCTTCCCCCCATCCTCAACTTTTCTAAATCCCCACATGCAATATAAATGTCCTAAATTACATTATTTCATTCTTGCCCTTCTCCTTCTTTCATCTGGGAACATCCATTCCAACCCTGGACCTCTCCTGTCAGCCATCTCAGTTATGCCCTCTTCACCTTCCACTCCTTACTCCACAGCCCCAACTCTTATCCCCAACGGGCTGAAACTTCTGCACCTAAACATCCGCATTTTGTTCCTGAAATAGACCTCATCCAAACTCTCATGGTTACACACACACCCCTGATATTTCAATAATACCTGAGACTTGGATCAAAAAAAGCATCCCAGACAATGCTTTTGCTATCCCCAGGTATTCCCTCTACAGACAAGGCAGGACTGGTCGGAGTGGAGGAATTGGCATGTATATCCTGCTCTTTTTGCAATCTACAATGATTCTAACTTCTTCTGTCCCAGATTCTTACGAGGCCCTTGTCATCCAAATTTCCCTTTCCTGCTCAGTCCCTATCTTTGTAGCTGGCTCCTACTGTCACCCTAGTATCCCTCCCTCAGTTGCGATGGAACTTTTATCATCCATCACGTCTATCTCCCAAACTGGTGAACTGTTTTTGCTGGGCAATCTGAACCTAAACTGGTTGTCTATTAAGTCGACTAAGATACAGAACAACATAACTGCACTAAACCTTACCCAACTTATACTCGAGCCCACACGCCCAAATCATAAAATGCTCAACAATACCTTGCTTGGCTGGGCACTCATTTCACATCCACACTGTGTAATCAAGTCAGGGGTCCTCCCTGATGCCCTTAGTGACCACAACCCAATTTTATTGGTTCGCAAGGTCCATCGCCCTAACCCCCCCAAATCATCATGCTTTGCCCCTTTAAATCCCTATATCTTGCTCCACTCAAAGCCAAACTTGCATCTACAGACTGGACCCCCCTATCCTCCTCCACTTCCATTGACATAGCCCTTGACTACTTCAAGGACAAATTCATCTCCACCTGGAATGCATTTGCTCCATTTAGGAGGACTAGGGTCCATGGGATTCACCTCCCCTTTATTACTCAGGAACTACTGACCTGCTTCAGAGGGCAGGACCAGGCTTGGAAACAACACAAATCCACAAAGCACCCCAGTGACTATGCCTTGTACAGAATGCTTCACAACTCTTGCACTAAAGCTGCCAGACTGGCTATGTCTGAATATTTCAAAGCCTCATTCCAAACTAACATAAACTCTCATCCAAATTCTGGAGAGTGATCCATGCCCTTTCTCTCCTCCATCCCACCCTCCCCAGTTCTTAAAATAAATAACTCACTTGTATCCAACCCTTACTTGGTGGCAAATGAATTCAACAGCTACTATATGTCTTGAGACTCGTCTCTCCTATACTCGTCTTTCCTATACTCCCTTCCCTCACTACCAGCACCTCACTCAAACACCCGACTGCATCCCTCATCTGCCTCTCCCCCTTTCTCCTTCTCTTCTATTACCTCTGATGAAACCCTGAGTACCATCCTCTCCCTAAACCCCTCAAAAGGGTCCTCTCCAGATGGTCTTGATCTCTGACTTCTCTACCTCTCTGCTCCTGCCATTGCATATCCTATCTCTATAATTTTAAATCTCTCCTTTTCACTTTCTTAAGTTCCTTCCTACTGGAAACATACCATCATCCTGCCTCTCCCTAAGGGAGGAGACCCATCTGTTCCTGGCATCTTTCACCTTATCTCCCTCCTTCCTACCCTTGCTATACTCCAGAACACCTGGTTCTCTCTCAACTCTTCTACTTCCTCACTAATTCCTCCTTCTTCACCCCATTCCAATCTGTTTTTCTGATGAACCACTTGACAACCACCTCCCTCCTCAGGCTCACCAATTCTACCCTTGCAGGGATGGACGATGGCCTGATTACTTCAGTCATCTTTATCGACCTAGCCAAAGCTTTTGACACAGTCTCCCATACCCTGCTCCATGACTCCCTTTCTGCAGCTAGCCTTGGTCTATCTGCTACAAACTGGTTTAAATCCTATCTCATTATCAGGACCCAATCGGTGAAAATCTCCAGCCTCACCTCCCCTCCTCTCCTTATCAATACTGGGGTTCCGCAGGGCTCAGTACTCGGTCCCCTACTTTTTTCCATCTTCCTAAACTACCTTCCCTCATTCTGTCAGATCTCCTCCATCAACATGCCTGCTGATGACACCGTCTTGTACAGTTCCTACAAAAACCCTACTGCCATGGAATCTAGCTTACAGTATGACTTCACCCAAGTTCAGCTCTGGTTTGCTTCCCACCAGCTCTTCATAAATGCCAAGAAGACAGTCTCTATGACCTTTGGCACCAGGCAGAGAGTCTCTAGGCTCTCCACTTTGCCCTCCTTCCACACCCTTGACGGGACAGCCATCGAGGACACATCCTCATTTAGATATTTTGGAGTTTGCTTGAACCAACACCTCAACTTCTCTGTGCATATCGATGCCATCCTAAAGAAACTGCATCCCAAGCTTGGTGCCCTTATACAGGAATCACAGTTGCATCTCACTGGCTGCAAGCCTTGAACTTGTCCAGAAGATGATACTCCTCATCTTTGACTACTGTGATGTTGTCTATGGTGTTGCTCCCAAATCTTCCTTGACCAAATTGGACACTCTCTTTAACTCCTTCTGATGCTTTGCTCTTGTCTCCCCCTCAAACTCATTACTGTGAACTCTAACGTTCCCTTGCCTTCCCGTCACTGTCAAACAGGCATCTCTTCCATGGTGCCAAACTAACCTCCAAATTCTGGCTTGGTGAACTCCCCCCTACCTCTCATCCTCTCTTGCCACTCCTCCATCTCCCTCCTCCCATTCCCTCAGATCTAGTGACACGTGCACATTTGTGGTCCCACAACTCTCCTCCCTTATCTGCCTGTCCGTCTTTTCCTATCGGTTTCTATCAGTTCCCTAAAACCTGGAATTCCCTCTCCCTCATTTAAGGCATTCCTCCTTCACCTATTCCCTTGGCACAGCCCTCCACAATTTCCTTGCTCCCTGCTGCTCCTGCCATAACCATCCTTAACTCCTGTACTTGGTCTCCACCCACCAACTCCCTTCTCCCCGGCAGGGTTCATAACATCCTGGAGGGTCAGTTTTGAAGTTGGCAGTCACCCCCCCAAATCTCCCCCTCCTTCCACACCCACCTCTCCTTGTCCCTTACTTAGAGCACTTGTGCCCTTCCTTGAGCCCTCTCTTGGTATTTCTTATTACTATAATTGTTCTGTTAGTTTATATTATATTGCCTGTTTTATTGCTTCCTATACTGTTTAATTCCTTTGTTGAAATATCACAAACTGTATTGCCTGCCTTGTATTACTGCTGCAGTATGCTGTCTACACTCTTACACACTTTGTAACTGTTCTCTAGCCATCCAATGTTTGTACACACTGTATCTGTCATATCCTCATCTTCCCTTCCCCTCAGGCAGCACCATGGGATGAGCAACTTGTTGTTCAGTGTGCCTTCCTGGTGAAACATTTCAATAAATAAATAAAAAAAAAAACATGAGGCAACCCACTCCAACTAACAGGCAAACATTATCATACCACCAAAAGGAAATGAGTCTTCACAAACAGAATAATAAATATCTGGAATTTTCTACTGCTATAAATAATAATACTAATAATAATACTAATAAGTAAAACAAAGGCCGAGTTAAAGAGCAAATTGGACCAACATCTTTTTAATGAGGAAGTAAGGTACTACTAGTTTAAGGAGATAACACTAGTTTTTCTTTATCCTTCTCAGCCTTTTCATACCTCAGTATGAACCTTAGCATACTCCTCTCTATACAGCCCAGTGTCCCACAAGCCCTCCTGACTGCCTTGTTGCACTGCCTCTCCACCATTAGGTCTTCAGATATGATTACTCCTAAGTCTATTTCCTGCTTCGTAGTCATTAATACCACAGAACCCATTTTGTACTTTGCCCTGGATTTCTGTGCCAAAGTGAATTATTTTGCACTTTTTCACATTAAAACCCAGCTTCCATATCTTGACCACTCCTCTAGTTTTCTCAGGTCTCTTCTTTTCCTTTCCACCCTCCCCTAGAGTGTCCACCCTATTGCAGGTTTTGATGTCATCTGCAAAGAGGCAGACCTGCTCTTCCAGCTCCTCTGTAATGTCACTTATAATGACATTAAAGATTACTAGTCCCAGCACTGATCCCTGAGGCACCCTGCTAGTCGCCCTCCCTTCCTCAGAGTAAACTCCATTTACCACCACCCTCTATTGCCTATCACCTAACCCATTTCTTATCCAGATAACCACCTTTGGCTCACTCCTAAGCTACTCATATTATTTACTAGTCTCCTATGTGGTATACTGTCACAAGTCTTAGAGAAATTTAAGTAGACAACATCCACCTCTTCACCCTGATCTAATTCCTTTGTCACCCAATCAAAAAAATCCATCAGATTTGTCTGACATGATCTCGTCCCTTAGAACCCAAGCTGCATCGAGTCTTGTATCCCACTGGGCTCAAAATATTCCATCATCCTTTCCTTCAGCAATGATTTCTTTAACTTTTTCACCATCAATGTTAGGCTAACTGACCTGTAATTGTCAGCCTTGTCCCTGCTACCACTTTTATGTATTGGGACTACCTCTACTCTCCTTCTGTCCTCAAGAACCATTCCTATTTCCAGTGAACTATTAAAAAGGACTGTCAGAGATACAGCCTGCCCTCCCCGAGCTCCCTCAATCCCTTGGATGTACCTTATCTGGCCCATTGGCTTTTCCAACCTTCAGATTAGTGAGTCCCTTGAGGACTCTGTCCTCTGAAAAAGGACTAGTGTCCACCTCCCTAGAAAGCTTCAGTTACTTTTTTGTGGACCCTCTCCTTCTTCCACTCTGAACACTGAACAAAAGTATTTGTTCATGATGTCTGCTTTCCACTGGTTCCCCTCTGACAACTGACAGTTGTCAACTGACAACACAATTATATAACCATGCTTAGACAAGCTAAGGTTCTTTATAAACTAGCTGAAGCACAGGGCTGTGAACCTGAAGACCTAGGTTTACTTCCACAACCACAATTTACTCACTGTGAACAAGTCACTCAACCTCCCTATTTGTAACCACCTAGTAACCTGTCTCCATTCTGTCACTGCTGAATTTCACTGTGCACTGGAAAAGGCAGAAGCATTCTTTTCTGGTAGACAGGACCACTGCTCAGCTACATCTGTCTTCCCAACTGATGTCACAATTGCTGTGTTTGTGACATCAATCTGTTGCCATGGTAAACACTATGATATCATGCACAGAAGCATGGTTAGTTCACTTGAGAAAAATCAAAAACTTTTTATACAGACTTTTTGCACAGGTAGCCAAGACATGTGATATAGTAAGATTTTCCCTTGAATGGAAAACTGAAAGTTAAAAAATGCATTCTTTAGTCAATTGAAATAGCTGACAAATGATATTGGTTGAACTACATGCCCAACTACTGTACATAGCTGCTTTTTAAGTAGCAGTAATTGTTAGTTTGACAAAAATGTAATCATACAGTATATGGAACTTTTTTATAGCAAAAATGTATTACTGTCATTCTCAGATTCATCATCAGTTCATTTTTTGATTTCCACTGACATGTTTAAAAGAACTTTTATGTCTAATTTTGTAAATAATGACTCAATTCAGTAGCCAACTCTTGCAATTAAAAAAATTTCCATTGAGGTTACCTTTATAAAGTACAAATTAGATTTACACTGTGGTACTGTCACATGTTTCTGATGGAAAATGTCATGGTACCACACCAATATATTTCATTTTGTTTTTACAGTGAGTGTGGCATGGCAGCGGGCACGTGTATGTGACCTCCATGATTGGTGGGGCAACCGGGTTCACATCACTGCCTGGTGACTGTAAGGCTGCATACCTGTTTGAGGGGTTGGGTTTATTTGTTTTCATGTAGTTGGGGGTTTATAGCAAATTAGCAAATAGTATGGTGTCTCCACCCAGAGAGAGAATAAGTGGGCCAGTTGTTGTGTGTAGTACCACCCTCTGGTATTCTGTACCTACCCTTCTCCCTACACTGGACACTACAACCCCCTGGGAACCACCAACAACTGTTATCTTTACCAGACAATTATTCAGTCAGGATGTACAAACTGAATACCCACACAGTGATAAAATGCAACAAATGAGACTGCACCTTATTTTGGAGTGGAAGCCTAGAAGCTGTGAAGAGAGCAGGGGTTAAGCAGTAACAAGTTACTGTATGTTCAACCACCCTCAGGCAATTTCCCTCAAGCCCCAGATGGTAAACATACCCCTCAAGCTAGAGCAAACAAGTGGCTATTTACACAGGGTGTAATAACTTTATCCACTACCAATAATAAAACTTTAAACACAAGTACAATACTAAACATTATAAAAAGGGTCTGAGAAATAGAGCTTTCTGATTGGTTGTAAACATTCTATCATCCCTATGTTAATCTTTGATTAATATACATGTACAGCCTAATCATGTGCTGAACAAGGTTTAACACCATTTAAAAAAAAAAAACATTTTTATTATAATAGCAATAAGGCACTCCCAGGGGTTACATTAATGGTCAGTTAATCACCCTCTAGGGGCATGTAGCACTCGGCCATGTCTCTTGCCACATTACACCCCTAAAGGGTGATTAATAGACCATTAACATAACCCCTGGTCATGCCTTATTGCTTAATTAAATTCTGAGTACCTAGGTATTATCACAAAGTTCCAGTGTAGGCATGATCTGAACGGAGAGTTGCCCGGAATTTTGTGGTAGTTCACTTGATGGAAAATTCAGCAGGCTTGTATTTTAACCCCCCCCCCCCCAAACAGGCCACAGTGTGCTAGCACAATTGTAACAAAGAATGAAATTCCAACCAACTTACTTGTATTATTTTGAATAAACTGGAAACCCAAATTGTAACCCAACAGGGAAAATAAAAAGTCTTGTCAGCAATGCCAGTACTCATGTGACCCTTGGATACAGTGCACAGGGGTAGGAGAGCAATTCTGAAGACACTAGCAGTGGTGCTCTGGAGCAGAAAAATTGTTTGGAAGATGCAGGGAGCAATAGACTGAAGCAGAAAGTGGTTCAGAAACTTTGGGATTTCTCGATCAGATGACAACAACTAAGCCCTGCTGGATCACACTTCTCTGGTAGCAGCCATCATGGCTTCACTCTTTAGGAAACAGTCATTCTGGCTTACCAACATGAAGCAGGAGACTACACAGTGGCTTCCCAGTTTTCAAGGAGCCCAGATCCAGGACTGACCCCATGCCAGCTTCCTATGGATCAAGAGTACACCAATACTCAGGCACATGCCAGTGGCTCACTGTTGCCCATTCCTCCCCACTGGATAAGGGCTAGTTGGCCCCTTACCTGGCTCTAAAGCATGCAACAGTGCCCCTCTAGAATACACTTTCTGCAATTTTTTCCACACAAGCCTCTCAGAAACAGTTTCTTACTCTGGTGAACCCAGAGAAAAGTTCACAGGCAGCAATGGGAGTAAATCCTGGTAAGGGCTTGCAAGAATTATTCACCATGAAGGCTTCTGACTGTCCTTCACTAACAGCAGGTCTCCACCCTTCTCAATCTCTCCCAGGGTCACACTCCTTCAAAGCATGCCAAACTCTCCTTCTTCATTTTCTCACTCATTGGGCAGACAGGGTTGCTTGTCAGGCCTTTTACCCTTACCTGCCCTCTCATTGGCTCAGAAAGCCTACCACTCCAGTTGGGAGGAACCTGTTACATCCTCCTCCCATGATACATCACTAGGCCTTGCTGCTCCCCAGTTGGCCATTGTACAGGTTATGGGTCACAAAGGTGGTGATCCTTTGCATGAATAGAGCCCTGTGCTCCAAAAGACTTATTTTTATTATTTAAAGCTTTGCCCCCTTTTAGTATGCAACCCTTGTTTGATGGGCACAACTGTGTATGACTTTCTCGTGGGGCTGCTGTGGAATGAGTACAACCCCTGTGCTCCCTGTTGGGAGCCCCATTCTCTGCTTCTCACGTATGGCTGTAGTTTCTGTGTGTGTCAGGAGACTCTCTTTTCTGAAAGGCACAGCGCACCAAATGTTCCAGTTGTTCCAGTCCCCCTACTCCTCCCCCAATTGCCTCCATGCCCCCTAGTGTGCACTGAGGTCCCTGGGCTGGGGCACTCTAGGGGAGGTGCTATGGTGGCCACCGATGTGGATTTTGACACTCCTGCCTATGGGCACTTTCAGTGCTGAAACATCCAAGCTGGATAACAGCTTGCACACCGTGGTGCAAAATTAAGGTGGTTTTCTTTGCTGCTCCTCTAGTTTCCTTACCTGCAGTAGTCCAGGGGCTGCAGCAAGTGAAGAGATGGGTGGCAAAGTTTGAGGGCATCAAAACAGCATACTGATAAGTCCCCCCCCTCCCAAGGAGGGGGCTGCATTTAAAACATTTCAAAATCCTGTACCTTAGTTCAAGAATGAAAACAAAAATGAAAAGAAAATGCACATATACATGTTTTTTCTTTGTTGCCAGAAATATATTATTGCTGACAAAAAAAATCACATAAAATACTGCTGTATAAGATTATTTTCCTTCCTAATTGGACTTCTGACCTTGTATGAGCATTGTCTACTGTTTGATAATTGCAATGCTCAGTCCCAGGGCACTCAGGGATGGCACTAATGCCAGTTCAAAGAGATTTAGGTAGCAGAACATGTTTCAGTCATAGGCATTTGCAGCCAACAAACTACACCAGGCAATTCATACCCTACAGACTGCTTAGTAACATTTAACACATGGAGACTAATTATCGATTGCACCTCCAGATTCACAGAATCTTTGCCTCAGGGCAACATTCAAAATATGACGACTTGAAAACTTGTGTTCTCTTACGCATTTTGATGGATGTGACAGACCAACAGTAAAAAACTTTAAAAATTCAGCAAACTTTTCATTGAGCTAGAAGACACTAGTGTCTGCAGAGACCAGTCCCTCAGGTAGGGAAATGGAAAGCCCAGAGTTCCAGCAGCTGGCAGGAATATCTTCAGGGTTGCATCTTAAAGAGGTATCTATTTATAATCCTCCAGCCTACTTTAGGGAAAAGGTAAGAAAAAAACAGATACTTACCAGCTTTTGTGTATAGTGTGTTAGAAGATGCCTGTGTGAAAACAGTTGCTTTTGGTAACTCACTAAGTAGCAAAGTTTGCTTTTCATTCAGCTCATGAGTGGGAATGGAATTTTCCTTTGATAGGGTTCATTACGTTTCTATTACCCCATCCGCACTCTGATTGTTAAATCACACTGGTCTGACTCTCTACATTTTATATTAGTCTAAACCACCATCAGAGATAATGTAACTTTCAATAAAACAAATTAAGTTCGCAGTTCACACAGAGGACTGAATGCAGATTATTAAAACAGAAGAACAGTTACGGCTTTCTAAAAAGGATTTAACACATTGCAGTGTGCAGACATAATCCACACTCTCAGATAATGTCACGGAGACTTGATTTAACCTAATTTTGATTTACAGAACTAATTCAATATCCAGTCAACCTTTTAAGACACTATACATGAATAATTACTTTTACAAATATTTTGTCTCTCTTTGCAAGTTAATTAGAACTTTTCACATGATAAAATACAATGACCTTGAGTAAGTCATTTGACCTCCCTGAATCTCATATCTTTCTAACTGTAAATTTATGTAAAAAAAACTGTACAATAAAACATATTTTTCTTTAATGCTTGTTATCTCCTTAGTCTGATATTTCTGCATTGTCCGCATGGTAACTTATTATCCTCACAGTTTCTGTAAAAGTCATATGATGTGACTAGTTAGCAAATCCAACTTGGAATTTAACAGTGGGGGAGAGAGCAAATCTATGAATGTAAGAGCAAAATTAGAAAAATTAAAATCTCTTTTCAGTTACTTTGGTAATCCTTTTCGATTTCATACATGACTGCCCTTGTTTGTTAGCGACATGTTGCCCCATCAGTGGGATAACATACACTAAAAGTACCCTAAAACTCACTTAGTTAAAAGCACCTGCAGTAAAAAGGTTATAAGGTTACATATCACTGGCTCAACTGCACTGCCCTGTTTTAAGTCCCACCCACCACTTGCAATGTTGTGTGAGGTTGTGGTACCAGATATGGGGTAGGGGAGCAGGCCATGGCACTGTTATATAGGACAAACCATGTCACCGCTTAACCCTCATACAAGGCACAGTTGCAGTGAGGATTTCCTGATTCCCCCTCCCGGAGCCTGTGAATGCTGCCTTCACCCATGCCACCCCTTAATTCCCATAGAAGGTACTGCTGCAGTAAAGACTTTCTTCCTCATTCATTGTCTGAGAGCCTGATAGCCCAGCCTCCACCCATGCCACCCCTTTACCCACAAAGAAGGCACAGTTGCAGTGAAAATTTCAGAATTCCACCTTCTCAGAGATTGGGAGTGCTACATCTATTGCAGTTCCACGACTCCACCAGTCAAGAGTGGGAAGGCAGGCTCGTACTGTGAGTAAACATCAGCCACATGGGAGCACAACACACTCCACTAGTCAGACTTGCTCGGGTGTAAGTAGTTCTTCACCTTGTTGTTTTGGGGGATGGAGCAAAAAATGCCACATTTCCCTATCTCAATGCCTAGTACTGTCCTATAAATGTTACCACTTCCTACTATAGGCTGGCCAATTGGTACAGTAGCAGAATGTGTCACACTGCTACCTGGGAGGCTGTGGTTCACTTAGCATCAATAGAATCCAGACCCAGAATGGTATTCCATGTGGCCTGGGTTCAAGTCCCAACTGAGGCAGTTACTTCTTTCTCTCATACGTTTGTGTGTGTTCTACAAACATGAACACCACAAACAGGTGAGTCCCCCCCGAAAGTCACCCTCTGGTTACTGTGCCCCTCTGGTTACTGTCCTGCAGCCAGTTCTGGACCCACTGCACCAGTTGCTCCCCCACTCCCAGGTTCCTGAGTTTATTAAGCATCCTTCCATGTGGCACAGAGTCAAAGGTCTTGCTGAAGTCCAGATACAGGACTTCTACTGCCTGGCCCTTAGCCAATGCTCTTGTGACCAAATTGAAAATGTCATCCAAATTAGTCTGGCATGATCTCCCTGAAACAAACCCATGCTGTATTTCATCCTGGAGATCATGTATCTCAGAAAGCTCACCAGTCTCTTTGAGAATGGTTTCCATTTGTTTTCCTGCAGTGGACATGAGGCTGACTGGTCTATAATTACAAGCTTCATCTCTGGGGTAGCTCTTGTGGAGATGCACCACATGTGCCATTCTCCAATCCTGGGGCACTTTCCCTTTCTCCAGTGAGGTGTTAAAGAGGTCTGTCAGGGGACCCACAAGGACCTCCACCAATTCCTTCAGAACTCTCATGTATACACTGTCTGATCCAGGAGCCTTGTCCATCCAAAGGGCTCTGACGCCCTTCAAAACCCTATTGTCCTGTATTTTCCCATAAGTTTCTACCCTTCCCCCCTGCTGAGCCCTTATTTTCCCCAGTGGCAGAGGTCCATCTTATTCTGTAGTAAAGATAGAGCTGAAGTACTCATTAAGTGCCTCTGCCTGCTCTCCACTACTTTCCACCCATTCCCCTCTCTCTTAATCCTGACAGTCCCATCCTTACAACTTTGTCTCTCTTTTGTATACGTGAAGAAATGCTTTTCCCCTTTCATAATTCCATGTGCCAGGTTTAGTTCTGCAGCTGCCATAGCTGCCTTGACTACCCAGCCTGCCTCTCTGGATTTTTCCAAGTAATCCTTCCCATCTTCCTCTCTCCTAGTCTTTTTTTACTTTTGAAAGGCTGTTCTCGTCTCACTCACTTTCATTGCCACCTGTTCAGTGAAAAAAATGGTCTTTTGGTCCTAGATTTATTACTCTGGTTCTTTGCACATGTATTTGAGGCTTCAATCAGACCCAGCCTAATAACAGAACATTTCTGATCAATGTCCATGTCCAGAATGATTTTGGCCAGGTACCCTTCTAAGACATCCCCCATCAAACCAAAGTCCATCCTCCTGATGTCCAGCACCCTTGTCGTGATCCTGGCTGATTATGTGCCCATCTTGAGGTAGAACCACACTGTGCAGTGGTCGATGCCTGCAAGTGGATCCTCCACTACTATATCCTGAGTGTGTTCACCATCTAACAACACCAGGTCCAGGGTGGTTCCATCCATGATTGGTTCAGTCACTCTCTGTACCAGAAAACACTCCTGGGAAAGCCTCCAAGAGGACCTGTTCCCTGACACAGGAGGTAGTTGGGATTCCCCAGTCTACTCCAGGCAGATTGAAGTCACACATTATAATGATGTTCCCCTTACTACTTAGCCTCCATATCTACTACCCCAGCTCCTTGTCTGTCTCTTCATCCTGTGAGGGTGGTCTGTACACCACCCCCTTTCTAATTTTCTTCCCCCTTGGTATCTTGCAGCTGTACCCCAAAGGCCTCAGTCCTGCCATTCTCCTCCTCACCCCTACTGCATAAGATCCATTCCTTTAAAATAGGGCCACACAACCCCCTCCACCTTTCACTCTCTCCATTCAGTACAATCTGTACCCAGAGATCACAGGATCCCAGTCATGATATTGGGTTGCCAATGTCTCAGTGATGGCAGCTATATCCACCTCTGCCTCAGCTGTCATAGCCTGAAGATCTGACATATTATTTGCCAGGCTCCTGGCATTCATGTATACCACCTTCCATTGTGACCCCTATACCCCCTACCATCTAATTTCCCTCCTTGCCCCTCCACCACCTGTATTCCCTTCCCTTCATCAACTCCCCTCCTTCAGTTTAAATGGAGCTTAGTTGATAAGTATTCTTTGATTTTTTTTCTTTCAGGACCCTGGTGCCCTCTTTATTTAAATGTAACCAATTAGGTGCAAGCAGGACCTTATTCTCCCATGCCTCCCCCCTCACCAGTCCACATCCATGGACTCTCACCCCCTCCCAACCATCAACTGAATTCCTCAATTCTTTGTTTCCTAGCAGTACTCCCTCTAGGTACTGGTAGTATTTTTGATAATGATACTGATCTTCCCACCTCACTGCAGATACTTCCTACCACCCTAAAACTTTCCTGCATCTTTACCACCTCATACCCTACAAGGTCATTTGTCCCAAGATGGACCACAATGTGAAGTTTACCACGTGTTTCCTCCACACACTTGGGTATAAGAGGCCCTATCCTCCCCTCAGTCATGCCTGGCATACACTCCACCCACGTGCAACTATTTCTTGCACACTTGCCCCCCCATCTCACCCCTTTCACTATTGAATCTCCCAGGATAACAACCCTCTCTCCGTTCCCCTGCCTGCTCTTCCCAGTTAGCCCTCCCTTCTGTTCACGATGCATGTGTACACGTGTGTACAGTAAATTCATAAGATCTTTATGGTAAATTAAGTGCCACACTGCAACATGCACCATAAGCTATGTAAATGCAGTGCAGTCCACTGTCACATGATACAGAAATTAACTACCGTATTTGGTTGTGTTCACAAAGTTCTGCTGAATTTCACCAGTCAGGTTCTGAATTTGCATTTTTGCTAAATCCCCAATACTGTGAAGCTTGATGTTCCAGAGTTTGAAGAACTTTGCAAAGTTCTTCATAAAGTGGTTTTTCAACTTTACCCACCTCTTCCTGGCCTCATACTTACAGCAATGTCTCTTCTCCATTATGACTGCTTCTCCTCAGAATTACACAGCAGTCTCCCCATTTACATGTGTGTCCTCATTGACATTGGGGAGTTTTCTGTTTGTCTTAGAGGTAGTTTAGGACAGCAGTAGGAGAGAAAGGGTTAGGGGACAGCCATTATTTAAAAGGCATTGCTTTACATTGTCAGAGTATAATTATGTTGGAGAGTTCAATTAAGAGGTCATCCAGAGATTTGAAAGCTGCTTAGATGGTACTCTGAGCCATTAATGCAGCAAGTGTTTGCTTTCTGGAGAGGCTGTTGTGCTGAAACTTGTCTGGCAATCTTACCACCTATTGAGGTGGGTTGTAGTCTGATGAGAATCTAAAGACAAAGGGGCAGAGAACTTTCTTTTTGTCTCAGAGGTAGTTCAAGACAGCAATGGGAGAAGAAGGATTGGACTGAGAGGCAATACTTAAAGGGAATTGCTTTAAATTGCCAAGGTGTAATTTGGTTGGGTAGTCTGATGAATGGGTTACCTGGAGGTGTGTAAGTTGCAGGTCACATGACTGCTAGTGACCAACAGTGCATTAGCAGTCTAATATTTGAGTCTAGCTAAACCAGGTGACCCCAGAGCATGAGACCACGGATCACAAAGGAGCATGACATATCGACAGGGGTATATATAGGGTAGTCTTCAGGTCCACAGACAACTTTGCCGATTGAGCCATTGAATCTAAGATAAGATACTGTTTTTTCCCACTAAGGGAGACTTCTCTGATTGCTATGTGTTATAGCAAGTAATAGGGTGAGGTTAAAGAGTGTGTGATTGATAAGGTGGGAAAAGTTGGTTCAGGGTGGTGATTGTGCCAGCTCAAGTAAGCACACCAACAGAGTGCCAGGGAATTCACAGCTAATTCCCATTCTATTGTAGGGGGCTGTGCCCCCCATCCCCTCTAACTAAGGATACAAACTCCAGGGGGGCAGACCTCGGGGAAGGGGCAGTAAACTCTGGAAATTGGTTCCATAATAGCAGGCTAACTCAATCCAGTGCATGGAGTTCTGGCAGTGGGAAAATTCACTTGTTCAGCTGGCACAGAGGGCCAAGTATGCAGCTGGAGCTGTGGAGCAGCCATCTTCCATGAGGTGCTCTGGAGGCATGGGTGCGGCCCATTGTGCAGTCAGTTTGCCACAATTACTGGGTAGGTAGTTGTGGGGAAGGATAAGCTAAGCTTTTTTCATTGCAGCTTTAATGTGAGCATGGGTAGGTGGCTGTTGCAACACTACTTCCCAAGACACCAAGATCTCATTCTAGGGAGAAGCAAGTCCAGCTCTTAGGATCATGAATAAACCATGGTTATACATAGTCAGCAACTGTGGTCATTCATGGTTTGTCCATGACTTTAACCATGGTTATCCTTGGATAACCACTGATGGTAAATTGTTCAGGGACTGACCATAAGCAGGGCCATTCTCGATGCCCTACAGGGGGCATGCCTCAGACAGCTAGTTTTGGAACCCACTCGAGAGGGAGCAGTCTTGGACCTGGTACTCTCAAATGTGGATGGAGAGAGGATCTCAGATCTAGAAGTGAGTAGCCATCTGGAAACAAGTGACCACCAAACAGTGTGGTTCACAATAAACTTAGCTGTTGAGTCAAGCCATACAAAAGTGAAGATACTGGACTTCAGGAGGGCTGATTATGTCAAAATGGGAGAGTGCCTTAGAAAAGCACTAGCAAACAGGCAGAAGGTGGGGTGGAGCAACAATGGGGAAACATCAAAACTGCCATCACAGAGGCAACAAGACTTTGTGTGAAGCAAATAAATAAATCAAAATGAAAGAAAAAAAACACTATGGTTCTCAAAAGAAGTGGCAAGAAAAGTTAGGGAGAAAAATATAGCATTCAGGAAGTATAAGGAAACACAGAAGGAGCAGGACAGAGAACTGCACCAGTTAAAGCAGAAGGAAGTGGGGAACGCAATCAAAATAGCAAAGGCCCAAACCGAGGAAAAGATAGCCAATTTGGTTAAGAAGAGGGATAAAACATTTTATAGTTACATTAGGGAGCAAAGAAAAACTAAGGCAGGGATACTGAGACTGAATAAAGAGGAAGGTGGTTGGGCAGAGAGCGACAGTGAAAAATCAGGGATACTGAACGAATACTTCTGCTCAGTGTGTACAAAGGAAGAGGAGGGGATGTACTTAATCCAGTCAATAGAAGCACTCTGGATAGGGGGCTGATATCAGTCTTTTCACAGAAGAAAGGGTTCTGAAAGAACACCTAAAACTGAAGGTGGATAACGCAATGGGGCCCAATGGGATCACCCCAGAATTCTAAAAGAACTAATGGGAGAACTAGTAAAACCACTGACTACCCTTTTTAACAAATCATGGGAGAATGATGTGGTACCTGAGGACTGGAGGAGGGTGGATGTGATTCCCCTTCACAAAAGTGGGAGCAAGAGAGAGAGACAGAAAACTACAGACCTGTCAGTTTGACCTCAGTGGTAAGGAAAATGATGGAATCACTTTTGAAGAAAAGAATTGCTGAGTACCTAGAGGCCAGTGGGGCACAGAAACCAAGGCAGCATGGATTCACAGCAGGAAGATCATGTCAGATGAATCTAATTGATTTCTTTGACTGGGTGACCAAAGTAGTAGACCAGGGAGGGGCTGTGGACATGGCCTACCTTGACTTTAACAAGGCATTTGATACAGTCCCACAGAAAAGATTAATAAACAAATTAGCCAGCCTGGGAGTGTGTCCCATTGTGGTAGCCTAGGTAAAACATTGGCTGGAAAACAGGACACAGAGAGTAATAGTAAACGGAGTCCACAATGAAGAAGGGGGGGTTACTAGTGGGGTACTGCAGGGTTTAGTACTGGGGCCGGTCCTTTTTAATGTCTTTATAAGTGACATTGCAGAGGGACTGGAATGAAAAGTATCTCTCTTTGCAGTTGACACAAAGATCTGCAACAGGCTTGATACACAAGGTAGGGTGGAACAGATGAGAAGGGGCTTGGCAATGTCAGGATGTCTAAACCTCACTTTCAGGTTCTTGGCAATATTGGGAATACAAGTAATCACAGACACATTGCATAAGAGTAATAAACTTGTTTGTTACTACCAAAAATGATAAAATCGCAGTTGCCCTAAGCAGTTCTTACCAATATGAACCATGAGCCAGTGCTAAGCGTCCCCTATTCCTCGAGATTTCTTTGTGTCTCTTGGGATCTCTGAGGTATCACATTATATACCTATGATAATTACTATGGTTATTTTAAGATAGAAACATTTCTAGTTACAGAGATGAGCCCTATTGGCTAAATTAGAGGAGGCTCCATGGTCCAAAATAACATTATACAATTTTGTAGTAGTCATCAGTTTGTGAAACAAAAGAGTTCTAATACAGAGTCTTACATAACTCAGTGTAGTAGTACAAATCATCAAAAGGTGGCAATGCCAACTTACATATCATAATTATTCCAAGGACACAGGTGTCCTGGCATCTTATAAGTAAGAAATACACAGAAAATACATAGAAGAATATATATGTATTAGCAAGCAAAGTTTATTACAACAATACGTGTACATATCCTGACATCTACTCTTGTACGGTAGATGCCCTTAGCACTATATGTTAGTATAACATATACCTAAGCATTAGCTGTCTACGTTGTACCTCTGAGGGTACCAATAAAGGTGCAGGGACCTTATGTAACATTCCCCCCTTTTTGCCTCCAAGGGCAACACAGGGAAATCTAGGGAAAGGTCAGGGAAGCAGTGGTCATTTACAAACCCAACGCGTGAGCTGTGTAAAGGAACTCGAGCTGCTCACGGTGTTGGCGCAGTGTGCGCCGTAGGTAGCATAGCATGATAATTAAGACAAATATCAAAAATGCTTGTATAATAACAAAACCTTTAAAAGTAATTTCCAACCAGGCATTAGTCAATGAATCATTCATGTCACCATCATTAATTAACGAAAGGATAACTTCATTGGCCTTGGTCATATTATTGCTGATGTGGATGAGGTGTGTGTCTTTCCTGTCTAAAAGTGATTTTAATGTAAGTGTGAGTGGGTCTATGTGTACATTAAAATATGGTAAATATTCAGAAAGTGTGAGCAGATAATCAGGGTTACCATCAATGATGTCTACATCCATAAGAGGGACAGGGGTTATAATGGTATGTCCAATGACAGTCTTCCGGTGAGGGACAAAACAAAATTGGGGGTTATCAATAACACATTTCACAGATCCATAAGTATAGCTTTTAAAGTTAGTTACCACACAGTACTCTCCATCAGAATTGTACTGAGAACGAACATTGGGGAGTCTCCACTTTTGCAACTGTACTGGGAAGGTGTAGGCTGTCTTTGAAATCTGTGATGACAGGCGATGATCCTCTCATGATATGATTGATAGAGCTTATCCGGAGCCAAAGTAGAATCCGAGAAATCCGTGCCATTATTGGTGATGTCGTCATCCATGGTAAAAGTCCAATCAATGCTATCTGGAGAATAACCACAAACAGGTTGAATAACATCAAATACATCACATCGGCACAAGTAAATGTATTGCTTCTTCACACAGCAGTCCATGAGCGGAGCCACCCAGGCATCCAGGAAAGGATGGAAAACCAATAGAGGTAGTAGATCCAGGCATTCTCTTTAGATGTCTTCATTCAAGTGACTAATAGAATGTTTATTTATTTATTTATTTAGTTTTTGTTGACCGGGTAAGTGCACTAGACAAATCCTGCCTATTTTCAGGCATGACCCGGAGGGAGGGGGGATACAGAAGAATACCAACTGACCTTGAACCAGATTAAGCTGTTGGTGATATTTTTAGTGAATGAGAGAAATTTGGCCAGGACACCGGGGAAATTCCCCTACTCTTTTTCGATAAGTGTCATGGGATCTTTAACATCCACCTGAACTACCACCAATCCAGGCAGATGGGACCTCGGTTTAACATCTTATCCAAAAGACTGCACCTCAGAAGTGCAGCACCCCTCTCATGCTGCACTACAGTGTCCGTACTGGGATATTAACCCAAGTGCCAGATGTGGGAACTGAACTCACAGCCCTCTGATCTCCCAGCCTCAGTGGTGAGTGTGCTACCTATTGAGCCACTGACACTGCTACCAGTGCAAGCTTGTCAAACAAGGCTGTAGTGGGATCAAAATGTGGTAAAGAGACAGTAAAAAAAACAAACATCGTATCGCCTATGGAACATTTCTTAGCAGTGAAACAAGGAACAGTGTTAGGGTGTCTGGTCACAAACCTCAGATTCCTAGCTGTAGAAAGAGGAATGGTTAGAGATTGTTGCATACACATAGCAATACAGCTAGGGCTTTACATCGTGGACAATACTGTTTTGGAAATGCATCTATCATGTTTGATATCAGGGATTCTTCCACATTCTAGATCATGGAAGAGATTGTTGATGGTAGTGATAATGTATGAGCCATAGGCAGAGCAAAGAATTTCTCTTGCAATGTATTGTTTATCTGCTTCCTTGTTGTTTTGTGCAATGAGTGCGTTAATCTTGTCTTTAGAGTCTGTAAATGCCTTAGCAATGTCGTGCATGTTGTATACAGTTTATCTTTCTTCCTGACTAAGGTCATCCACACCATGCAATAATGGGGGTAGTATATTGTTAACCAAGCCAGTAGAACATTTTGCAGAATGAGCTTTGATAGCTTTGTGTACATAGAGTTTGAGTGCAAATTTTTGTGCCAGTGAATATATGTATATTACCAATTCCTTGTACTTCACTGGGTTGCTGTCAGAGGAGAGGAAGGAGTTCTTCTGCTAGAAAGGAAGAAATTCTGTAAGAGAACCACAAACCCAATTAGAGTCTGTAAAAATGATGGTATCCTCAGTCCCATGCTGGATGAACTCGAGGGCACAGGCCACCGCTGCCATCTCTGCATACTGTGATGATGCTTCACTGCAATGCTTAGATATTTTAACAGTGTTCCCGTAAGGGTAAATCACTAGAATACCCATCCCTGCAATTTGTTCTCCCTGATAATAGGATACTGAACCATCAGTAAAGACACAACACTAAGAAGTGTTATCAAGTATTTGTGGCATGGCAGGGAGGAAAGGAACTGGATCTGGAAGATCAGGTGATTGCAGTTTATAGTCATGGGGTTCTCCGTGGAAAAGGAGTCCATGAGCCAGCATAGATGGAATTTTTGTCGGGTGTACCTGTATGTCTCTATCCTGCAGAAGAAGTGACCAGTGTGTCAGTCTGGTGTTAGAGACTGACCCATCTTTTACTCTATCTGAGAGCAGAAAGGTAGTTGGGGTGTGGTTGGTGTTGATAATCAGTGGGGAGTACTCAATGATATACAGAAAGTGCTTGACAGTCCAGTAGGTAGCCAGAAGGTTCCTTTCACAAAGGCTATACTTCTGTTCCACTGGCATCAAGAGCTGTGATGCATATGCAATAAGTCTCAGGGTGCCATGAACCTTCTGAGCCAGCACTGCTGACATGGCAATGTCAGAGGTGGCACATTCCAGATGGAATGGTAGTGCTGGATTGGGGTTGACCAGAGCTGGGGTGGAGGTCAAGGCCTGCTTCAGTGACATCACAGCCTGGGTATGTATAGGGCCCCAAGTCCATGGGATGTCCTTTTTCAGTAGCTCATACAGAGGAGCAGCTTTCTGAGCAAAATCACAAAATCGCTCAAATAATTTACCATACCTAGAAATCGTCTAAGAGTTGCCATGCTGGTAGGCAATGGCAAGTCTTGCAATCCTTGTATCTTCTTCCAGGTAGGGCTTTGACCTTGGTCAGTTATTTTCAGACCCAGAAAAGAGTACTTCTTTCTGACATAGTTGTGCTTTTGCTGGATTGCATTTTAGGCCTGCTGTCTGAATGAGAGACAGTAGTTCGTCCAAGAGATCCAGGTGTTGTTCCTGTGTGGCAGTTGCCAGCAACAGGTCATCCACATACTGCAAGAGACATTGGGGAGTAGGGAAACCCTCAAGGGCATCCATCATATGCAGATGGAACAGGGACAAGCTATTATGGAATCCCTATGGTAAGCAAATCCACGTGTACTGTCTTCCTTCAAAGGTGAAGGCAAACTTATATTGACTCTTGGGGGCCAATGGTAATGACCAAAAACCTTTGGAGATGTCCAGGGCACTGAACCATTTCAGGTCAGGGGTCAAAAGCCGTAGCACATCGGGTGCTGATGCCACAGTTGGGGAACAACTGGGGGTGACCTGATTCAGTTTCCTGTAGTCAATAGTAAGTTTCCAGGCACCTGTGGGTTTTTTCAAAGGCCACACTGGGGAGTTAGCAGTAGAAATGCAAGTTCTGATTACTCCTTGCTTGAGAAGTGACTTGACTGTTTCTCTGAGAGAAGGCAAGGCTTCAGTTGGAAAAGGGTACTGCCTTTCCCTCTCATGTGCTGGGCCTGGCACTTCGATGACAGTGTGCTTTCTTCCACAGTCATGTTTGTTGATTGCAAACACTTCCAGATGTCACTGCAAAATGGGGAGAAGCTTTGGAAAAAGCTCATGATCTTTGAACAAATCTATGACGTCATACTCTTTGTTGTTAGCCGAGATTGTTTCCACAACATGCGAATCAGGGATCAAAATGGTGTGGTATTGACCCTGAATCTGTATCAGTAGCATGTTAGCTAGATCTACCACACAGTTGTGTGGTGCAAGAAAATCAATTCTTATGATACAAGGATGATCATGCATTACCATCAGTTGGAAAGTGTGTGAGACCTTTAAATTGCCTAGCTCTACCGGCAGGGGTAGAGATCAGTATGCAGGTAGCCTAGTACCATCTACTCCTGACATGTTGGTCCTCCATCCAGTGGACCAAGGAGATGTGTCTGGGTGTTCATCATGTAATACAGACACAGCTGCACCTGTATCTAGCAAGACTACAAGTAGGCGGCCCCCGACCTCGGCCTCGGTGCAGGGCCTTCCATTTGTATCCAAGACCAGCTTGTTTACAATCCAGACTGGGGCCTGTAATTGTCAATCTGTACTGCTGGGAGCATGGAGAGGTTGGGCCTGGCTTCTTTGAATCACTTCACCATGCTGCACTGATGCTATATAGGGAGGAGCTTCCAGGTTCAGGCCTGTATGGGCCTGAAGGCCTATACTTCCAGTGTCACCATGGCACATTGGGGTCTGGGTCACCAGTTGTACAGCCACAAGGGCCTGAGTGGGAAAAATCGTCTGCCACAGAGCGCACTTTCCCTAGGAGCTCTTGGAATTCCCAATTTTCTTTGGCTATCTCCCTATATGAAGGACCCATTCTTTGTTGTTGTGGTTTACCCTTATTCTTGTGCTTTTTATTCTTATGCGAATTCCGGTTCCCACCACATTGCTGCTGCTGTTGTGGTTGTTGTTGTTGGTGTTGGGCCTGTTGGGGGTGTTGTTTATCAGCTGGAAGGGCCTGTTGATGTTGGGCCTGCTGGTGTTGGGCCTACCCTTCCACAGTGTAGTGCATCGTGGCCTCCGAAATAGGCTCCACGGCAGCTACTTTCTTGGAACTGGAGCCCAGATCATGGATGTAGAGTTGGTAAACTCTCTCGGTTTTCTGAAGGATGTCGGCAAACCTGCCCATATTGGGGTAGGTGGTTGGCTCTACCTTTTCTCGTACTCTGCAGGAATCATGTTCCTAAGGAACAGGGTCTTATACTCAGTAAGATCTATATCTGCAGCTTATTGTGCCAGGAGTTTTCCTGCTCAGTAGGCCATCCAAAGTCTCTGGTGGTAAGTCGCCGGACTTTCCTTTGCATTATGTTTTACAGGGTATGCAAGCATCACTCCTACTACACCTGGGCTGTGAACAGAAATGAGCTCAGTTGCAACCTCATCAAAGGTGGCATTCCCATCCTGGCGGATGGCATTGGAGAGTTTGGCCCACAAACTAGGACAGATGGGTTGGCGTAGTATTTGGACCTGGTATTCTGCAGCGAGGCTAAGCATCTCGTATTTAGAACGCACCTTTTCTAATTGACAGCTGAGGGGGAGTCATGTGATGCAGTGTGTCTGGTAGCTGCTTTCTTCTGAGCTCCCAACCAACAACCTAGCTAAACGTTTCTTTTTCCTGCTCCATAACATTTGGTTAAAGATTTTTAACTGCTGAAGCGATCCTGAACACCTGTGAAACCCTAAGACCATTTTAATTACGAAGGCGACTGCTGCAAACAACGAAAATAGCCATGGACTCAGACATGAAGTCACCCGGAGTAAAGCATACTCCACCCACGTCGCCAGAGAAAAGCGCCAAGAAGGCCAGGAACACTAACTCGGGGCAATCACCGAAGCAAACCTTTCCTGCTTCCCAAAGCAACCTGCTTACTGAGGACCGATTTCTTCAGGAGCTTCTGCCCTTTCGGGAAACTCTCCAGGAAATCTCCTGTGAAATTAAAACTATCAGGAACGACTTCGCTGCTCTGTCAAGGAGAGTGGGCGACATGGAAGCAAGAACATCATCTCTCAAAAACTGGAAGGACAGGACGGACCCAGAAATAGCCAAATTAAGACAACAACTTCAGAAACTACAACTGAAAACTGAAGACTTAGAGGGCAGAAGTAGGAGGAACAACATATTAATCCTTGGCCTGCCTGAGTCGGAGGAAGGTGGGGACACCATTAAATTTGTCCAGCAGCTTCTCAACAAGATTATTGGTCCTTCCCCTCTTAATCAGCAATACCACATTGAGAGGGCACATCGATCTTTAAAGCCGAAACCCCCGCCGGGTGCCCCCGACTGATCATTATCAGGTTCCTCAGCTTCATTGAAAAGCAACATGTTTTGCTAAAAGTGAAAGAGCTACAGTCAATCCAGTGGGACATAAATAAAATCCGAATTACGCAAGACCTCCCGTATGAGACCCGCCAAAAGAGAGCAGCTTTTCAACCTATAGTGAAAAAACTGATTGCAGCTGGCATAAAATTCAGGATGAACTATCCGGTGAAACTACTGGTATCTTTGGATGGTGTCTGGCAGGCTTATGATACTCCGGATCAAGCGCTATCTGACCTTGCCAAGAGGCTCCAGAATCTCTTTAAAGGAGACTGATTTTTTATGTACATTAAGCATGGTTATAGGCAGCTGTTGTGCCTCCAAGTTATTTATACTGCTTGATCTTCTTCGTATAGGTTATTTCTTATAATTGCAACTAAGGCCAGCTTAGCTGGTTTTCCTTAGGGAGGGGTGCAGAGGCAGAGTGGTGGTGGGTGATGTAGATGTAGGCCCCGGGGCCTGTGAGGCCTAGTTTGACCGTGGAGTCCTGACTGCACGCCATCGCTGGGGGTAGGTGGAACCAGTATACGTGGGGGCGGTTCCTGAGGGGCGCATTTGGAGGTCGGACCGTTTGGGTCCGTCCGTGCCTATTCCGACCGGAATTTCCTTTATAGACTTTCTTCATTAAGACGTTGTATAGAGCTCGCCGTTAAGCTTCTAACAAATTTTGGGACTAAGATCAGGGAATCGACGGCTTTTATACTGCAGGAGTCTCCCTCTGTTGCCCTTATAACCGGAGTAGGACGGTCTGGGAGTTCACTGTGGTAAGCTTTTTTCAGGTGGCGATCTCAGTTCGATAAATAAGTGTGGATCAACGAAGTAAGGACACAATAGTAAATGGGGCGCATACAGTGCAAGATTAATGCTGGGTTGGGGGGAGGGCTCAGGTTGGGAGTTAGCCTCTAGGGAACCTGTCTCGCGGCCTTAGTTGGGAGTTAGGGGTACCTGGGACAAAGTCAGGTGGGACGGCCACTTTACTTTCTTTTAGGTGCAGTCACAAGTCAGGGGGGTCTTTTAGGCTTGAACGAGGTCTTAAATATCAAGAGGCTTACTTTGGGCTAAGGTACCCTTGGGGGGGGTCCCATTTCTAGGCCATAGTTGGGTGCTTTACTGGATTTGGTCAGTTTTGGGACCGCATGTAAATAGTTTTTGGGGTAGCTGGGAGGGCGGGCGGGTAAATTTAAGGGGAGGGTGGGAGGTGTTAAGATCAGCACTGGCTACATTGGTTACGTTAACTTCTCATTGGGGGGCGGGGAGGGGTTACATTCAGCAGTGTGCTCAATGGTTATCTCAACTTAATTTTATTTTTGTTTCTGGCTTTATCCAAGGGTTATGCAACCTTAACCATGTGGCTGGACACTTTTTCCTGTTATGTTTGGGGTGCTCAGTGGTTGGGGTTATGGGGTGGTGGGGGGAAGGTGCCACTACTCAGGGGTTGGATTTGCAAGGCCATGGATGGTAATTGCTCGTATTGCTTCCTTCTACGACTGTTAAATGGCTTTGGGTCACATTAAATTTGCTACATGGAATGTCAGGGGTATTAGGGAGGTAACATAGAAAAGACAAATCTTATTGAACTGTTCGCCTACAGATGTGGACATTTTATTTTTGCAGGAAACTCATATTTTAGCCTCTGAAGCTAAATTATTCTGATGCCAAGGTTTCTCCCAGGTTTTTGTTTCAGAGGGTCCACAGGCAGTAGGGGAGTGGCTATCATGTTGAAGCAATATACCATTTACCAGAGAAATGTATTAAAGATTCAGAAGGCAGATTTGTATTAGTTAAAGGTATGCTCAATAATTTGGGAGTGGTTCTGGGGGCCATATACTGCCCAGTTGGTGGGGACCCTAACTTCCTTATGCAGTTAACGGCAAGATTAAGTGAGCTTTTGCCAACGGTTTTCATCTTGGGAGGGGACTGGAATACTGCCCCTTTGCAAGCTCTTGATAAAACCTACAGGCCCATACGATCCTCCACACCGCCCAACTGGCCCTCCAGGACTTTTGTAACCTGTTGGGTTTGAGCGATCTCTGAGAATCTTGAATCCCTCAACCGCAGCTACACGTACTATTCTCCAATTCATAAGTCTTGGTCAAGACTAGATTATTTGTTGGTGAGCACGGGGCTTTTGGCTAATATCTCCCTTTCTGGTATAGAGCCGATTGTCATTTCGGACCATGCCATGGCATGGATAAAATTATCTCCCAGTCCCCCCGGTCAGAGGGACACCTCTTGGAAACTCAATACACAACTTCTGAAGGATGAGCAGATTATCGCTCATCTCAAATCTTTGATCTCGTCCTTTCTCGAAACCAATCAAGGCTCAATCCCCAGAGATGATCTAGTCTGGTGTGCGCTTAAATGTTTTCTCAGAGGTGAGTTTATTAAAATAGCTACTAAAAGAAAGAGGTTGAGGGAGGAGAGAATTACCCTTCTGGCTAACTGAATTAAATTGGCTGAAAGTGTCCTCTCTTCCTCCAACTCTCAAGCAGACTTAGATAATCTATACAGGATCAGGAATGAGTACGAAGACCTGATTAAGGAAAAAACAGAACACGCTATTTTAAAATCTAAAATGCAATATCTCGACCAAGGTGAGAAACCCAGGAGATTACTAGCTCTCAGATTAAAGGAGGTAGAAAGCTCTAGGTTAATCCATGCCTTAAAGGCGGCCGACGGTTCAATTAAAACTACACCAAGAGAGATAGTAAAAATTTTTGAAGATTTTTACAAAGACTTATATAGTAACAACTCTTCTTCAGCTCCAATGTCGAATCAAGCCTTTTGGCAGGGCTACCTCTCACAAAATTTCACCGGGTCACTGTGATGTACTTTCCTCTCCTATCACGGGAGATAGAGGAAGTCATCAAATCTGCCCATCGACAAATCACCAGGACCGCGGCCTTCCCTCAATTTCTACAAAACATTCTGTAAGGAGATTGCTCCTGCCCTCCTTAAGCTATTTAATTATATTCTTTCATCGGCACCACTAGATCCCTCTTTGCAGGAGGCTACCATAATTCTAATTCGAAACGGATAAACCTAAATTGGATCCAGCCAGCTATAGGCCAATATCACTACTTAACTACGATATAAAGATTTTAACCAAAATTCTCTCCTTAAGAATCAAACAGGTTTGGCAGGTGTTGCTGAGTCAAGAGCAGGTAGGCTTCGTCCAAGGGAGATCAGCTATGGACCATTTACGTACACTTACCCACATCCTTCATGTGGCTCAGGAGTCCCAGATACCTATGGCTTTAGTTGCTTTAGACGCAGAGAAAGCCTTTGACCGGGTTAGCTGGGAGTTCCTGTGGATTACCCTAAATAAAATGGGCTTCCCTGAGAAGTTTATCGGCTGGATAAAGGCGATCTATAGCTCGCCCTCTGAGAGGGTCTACTGCAATGGGGTGTTCTCGTCACGTTTTATGCTATATTCTGGTACTCGTCAGGGATGTCCCTTGTCTCCTTATCTATTTAATTTATACCTGGAGCCTCTACTGCTTCATATCAAAAGTTCTCCTAAAATTTCTGGCTGTGTAATTGCTCAACAGGCTTTGACCCTCTCAGTTTTCGCAGACGACATTCTTTTGCACCTCTCAAATCCCGAAACTTCCTTAGGGGAGGTATTGCGTATAGTTAACCTTTTTGGTAATGCAGCCAACTATAGGCTGAATTTGTCTAAATCGGTGATATTCCCACTCAATTCACTCCAACTCCAAGCTAATGTTTCCCAATTTGGTATGAAATGGGCCCCAAACCACCTCAAATACTTAGGTATTTATTTGGCACGGGATGAGGAGATGATCAAGAAGCTCAATCTGGACGACCTGTTGGATAATATTCAAAAAGACCTCAACAGATGGGATAACCTTCCCCTTGCAATTGGAGGACGTATTAATATAATCAAAATGAACGTTCTTCCACAAATCTTTTACCCCTTGAATCTTCTCAACATCTGGCTTCCTAAATCTTACTTCCAGAAATTGCATTCAATAATGACCAAATTTATTTGGGGTGGCAAAAAACCTAGAAGATCCTTCATCAAGCTCTGTCTACCCAAAGACAAGGGAGGCCTTCATTTGCCTAATTTCAGATTATACTATTGGGCCAGTCACTTAGCTAAATTGGCTAGGTGGATCAGACCCCAGAATGAGATTTATACGCCCGCATGGTTAGATCTGGAGCTTAGTTTGTTGAGGGAGCATAATATTTCTCCCCATCATATCTTTTATTATAGTTTTTCCTCCCTTCCGGAGCTCTTCACAACTCAGTGATAGGGTGTCCGTTAAAATCTTAACTCAACTTTGGAACTTCCTTAAAATCCCATACACTAGGGATCAGGCCCAGCCATTAGTCCTTAACCCCAATATTAGAATAGGCGGACACATACTGCCATCGACCTGGCTCCCACAAATTCAGGACCTTTGGTGGAGGATCTCTATTTTCAGGGTCTCTTGGTTCCCCTAGTGACATTCTTACAAATTTATGTCTAGCCCCCCAGAATATATTCAAGATTTATCAACTACGACACCTAATAGGTAAAAATTTTGGGCTGGAGAGTCTACCCTCTCAGGTTAGGCCCTTCCTGGAGCAACTTAGGAATTTCGTTACTAATACCCACTGTATAGCTAGGCTATACAATTATTTCCTATCTATAAAGTTTCCTGATCCCCTGGGTGGATCCAGGACATGGGTCTCTCGGTTCTCTGGTCTTTCCCTTTCCTGGACTCAAATTTGGCATGATGTATACAGATATCTTACTTTGGATAGAATAGACTAATCCAGTTCTACATTTTAAATAATATGTACTACACACCACTGAAGTTAGCCAAATTTGACAGATCAAAATCTGACAGATGTACCAGATGTGGCTTGGAAATTGGGGTTTACTACACATATTTTGGTCATGATCAAAGTTGCCCCATTATGGCATGCAATTCAGTAATGGCCTGGATCTGATTCTGGGTCTGGACGATTTATTTACAGCTGAAATTTGCATTTTGGTTTGTACTCAATATTAGAGCTCAGAACGGAAATTTCATATAGCCATAATTTCAATGGCAGTTAAAAGGCTAGTGCTTAGACACTGGCTAGACCAAGTAATTATTTCTTATAATGAATGGTTGGAGGAAATCTCCTTGTGTTTCAAGATGGAAAGATTAATAGCCAATTCTAGACATGCCATGCCTATATTGCAGAAAAAATGGGGCAAGTTATACGCTTTATATCTCCATTAATTTCTTAGTTAGAGCCTCTGACGGTTTCAGGACGAGATGTCTCAATGTGACCATTCTCTCCTTGTTGGGTATTGTTCCATGGTGCTAATAATAGTCCTCCAGATTCACCTGAGCTAGAGGTGGCACCTTCGGGAGGGTTGGGGGTGTTGGGGTGTATTCTGTCACTGTTCTTTCCATTCTCTGTTCACAAATGGATTTTGGATCTGCTTTGCTTTATCACTTGTACCATATACTTGGCTTCTTTTTGTAAATTAATAAAGCTTTTAATTTCAAAAAAAAAAATTGACAGCTGAGATTGTCGGACAGGTTAATCCGACTGATACTGTCAGCAATTTGCTGAACAGAGTAGGCCATTTGTAGGGGATTATTGAGTCGATCAGGCAGAGGTAGATTGTCTCGGGTGCCATCTAGGGCAGCCTGAGCTGCAGCCTCAGCCACAGTATGAACAATACTATCCTGAGTGCCAGCCTCTTGTAGAAGCTGCCTAATTTGGGTTTTAATGGCCTGTTTACTCCTCTCAGGAAGAGGTACATGACCTATTGCAGTTTCAATCATCGTTTCTATCTCTTGTCTGTCTTCCACATTAATAATGGCTATCAGTGATGCCATCGGGACCAGGCCTGGGCCTGCTCCCCCCCATCATGGGGGCCACCATGTTGGCATCTTCCACGATGGGCATCACAATGTCGACGACGTATGACATGGTGTGGGTGTAGTGGAGACCTGCCATGTTGTGGATGGTTGGGTGGGGTTTCTGGGCCATAGCAGGGGTATGACTGGGCGTTGTACTGAGAGATGTCATCATCTGATATCTCCCCTTCAGATGATGTGTGTAAGGCAGGGGCTATGCCTCCCATTGCCTTAAAGGGTACCTAAACAAGCAGTTTTTTAAAGCTGCAAATTCCAGAATCTGGCTTTATATCAAGGTAGAGTAAAGGCTGCTGTTTACATTCGTGCTAAAACTGCATTTATGTAAATAACATAAATGCAGTTTCATAGCTTTTGAAAAATGTAAACATCAGCCTTTCACTTTCAAAAAACAGCCTTGGTTTCTCCCTAAGATGGCTGCCAAGTCTGTTAAGTGATGAGTCATGATGACATCATAGGAGCCAGAGACAGAGATCCACATATATATCTATAATGCTAACTAGTTCTTCTTTCCCTCTTTATTTTGAATTGCTGTACCAGAATGATCAACACCATGAATTAACTTGTGGATTATTTTGATCAGTACACATGTTGGGCTATGATTTTGTTCATTTTGTTTACTTTAACTTACGGAAAATGTTTTGCAATCCAGCTGACTTTTTCTTTGGCAAACTGCTTTACAGTACAACACTTCAAATACCTGATGATCTAGTAGTTATATGATGCATTTAATTTTGTTTTTTGTTACCCAGGAGAGATGCACTAAGCTGAAAGCTTGTTTACAGGTGTGGCCTGGGAGCACGAGGAAGTTTAGTGACTTGCTCAGGTTCACATAGTAAAACACCTGTCTTGTTCAGTTCCAGAGGGTTACAAAGCTCATGCTCTCTTGTTAATCCACAAATAAGGCTTTCTTTTTCCATGTGAACCCCCTGCACCTAGCCTGCCTTCTGTTGCATGCCCCACCATCCATACCCTGTCCTTAGTACTGCCTGTAGCTGCACATGAGCTTGAGGTCTCATGAAGAGAATTATCACACCTCAGGTTGTAATATTGTACCTCAGAGAGTTTTGCGCACCTATACTGATATGCATCATCAGCTGGCACTGTTAAAAATGCCTCCCAAATCACTCTCCAGTCCACATTCTCAATGTTTGACTTCTGCTCCCACAGTAAACAGAGTGAAGGCAGTATGTACAGTTTCTTGTTGTGTTTTTTCCCACCTCATTAACCAACAACTAGGTCTTCCTGGAGGGGCAAGCAGTAAGCATCATGACTCACCAGAAAAACTGCTGCTCATGCCCTCATAAGGGCTGCACTTACAATGGATAACAATGTTATTAGCAGGAGAGGAATACTAATATATTGAGTGAATCCACCTGACTTCCAGTGTCAGTCTACTCCTTTACCTGTGATCTGCAGAACCCTGCAAGACAGTTCCCAGCAATTCTTCTCCAGTACTTTTCTGTGCTCTACTCCACAATGCGGGTTGGCTGGCTACCACCCTTCCAAATCTTGAATGAGCTGACAGCACCTTGATCACTACCTGACCCCATTGTCCTGGCCAATATTCTCCTTCCTATAAAACCAGTTCATGCAATTGTCCAAGGCGGTGTGTGGATATTAATGTATGAAATGGCTGCCACTACACGTTCAGTCACTTCACTACCAGTCTAGTATTGCTTGTAATGCACTTTGGGATGCAATGTGTATGAAACCCACTATATAAATCCTGATTCTTCTTATTATTATTATTTTCCATGGAAAAAGAAGATGAGACAAGCATATATTTGAGTTTCAAGAAAGTATGAACTCTAACATTGGACTGCAGAAGAACTTTTCTACAAAAAAGTGGTGGCTCTAGGGGGTGGTGAGGGTGTGGCTGCAACCCCAACCCCATAGTACTGTATTTGCTTGCTGCTGCTGCTGTATTCCACTTTGTTGAAGAAGTCAGATTTATTGATTGTACAAATGTTTACATTCAAACTATGGATTACATTTGTAGGTTCTGTCAAAAACGTACTAGAAAAGAATAATAGCAGAAAATAAAGATTTAATAAAAATGTCAAACAGTGCATATTAAGCATGCACACCACCCCAGCACCACCATTGTAACATCCTGGATCCACCATAACCACTAGACCACCAGGTTATTCAAAATTTGTACTGCACTGCGGTTTGCCACAGAGAAAGTTGGTTGGATTAAAACACATTTTCAGAATGTTGAAGTAAACAAAATGAACAAAACCATAGCCTAATATATGTATTATACAAAATAATGCACATGGTTTTGACCATTTGGGTGAAACAATTCTATACAAAGAGAAACAAGAACAAGTTAGCACTATAGAGAGCCATATATCTCTCTGACTTTGGCTCCAAAGATGTCATCACATAACAAATTTGGTGGCCATTTTAGGAAGCAGGTAAGACAGTTTTTTTGAAATTGGAAGGCTGATTTTTCAATTTTCAAGTGCTCTGGAATCACATTTAGGTAAATTATGTAAATGTAGTTTTAGCTTTAATGAATACAGCAGCCTTTCCTTTAGTCACCTACGAAGTCAGATTTTTGAATAGTTTGATGTCAAAATGTTGTTTAAGTATCCTTTAACATGTCCAGCCAGTACCTCCCGCTGATGGCGCAGTTTCGCAATCTTACTTTTACATTCAGCATGACTCACAGTTGCAATATCCATATCAATCTCATCCTGCATTTGGTTCTGCAACACTTCATACGCGGCTCTCAGTTCGCGATTGTCCCTAGTAGCCACTTCTAAGTCATTATGTACCTGGTTCATCTTGTCCTGTAGCTCTCCCATTTCCTCACTCAACTGTGCATTCGCTGTACTTAACAAGTCATTCATATGCAGGCCTGCCCCTTATCCTGTCTCAAACTTTCACACTCCTACTTCAACATACAAAGTTTCTGTTCTCCAGCTTGAGCTGAATGATGCAAAAGTAAATCCTTTTCATTTCGCAGAGTCTGAAGTTCAGACTCCAAATTCTGCTGCAGTCTAACACATTCTGTTTCCTGCAAACCCATCTGTTGCTTAAGAGATGACATTTGCAGATCAAGGGTTCAAAACCTCACTTCGGAGACTTCCAGAGCAGCGTAGATAGTCACGACCATCAGCCCTTTAGCTTGACGCTTACTGATTGATTGTCTCATCTCTGTGTACTGGGTTGAAATCCCCAGTATAGGGTTGTCGGATTGACTTGCATCCCCTGCGAAGTCATTCCGACCTCCATGGGAGGCAAGGAAGTTCGAGACATTGAGTCTCAGTTCCGCAAAAGATATTTGATATGGTGGCCATTGTGAGGAAGGGAACGAAAAATCAAACTGTGAAAAAGGCACCGTGCTATGTATCGATCCATAGCAGGAGCACTTTATACACAGTCGGGCTACTGTAAGAGTTGTAGGCTTACAATTCAAAGCTGTAATGGAGTTAGTCGAGTCAGCATCAACCACACCCAAAGAGAAGACAGCCAGACTTTGTAAGGGACTACAAACTGGTTTTAAAATGGGAGTGGTGATATGGGAATGTACACCTACTGTCCCCGTGGGAAAGGGAAAAGTTATAGCAACAAGTGAAAACTTCCAAACACCAAATATCACCTGCACACAGTCGTCAATTGTTAGGAGGTCTAAACCTCACTTTCAGGGTCTTGGCAATATTGGGAATGCAAGTAATCACAGAAACATTGCATAAGAGTAATAAACTTGTTTATTACTACCAAAAAGGGTAAAATCAGAGTTGCCCTAAGCAGTTTTTACCAATACGAACTGGGAGCCAGTGCTAAGCTTTACCTATACCTCGAGGTTTCTTTGTGTCTCTTGGGATCTCTGAGGTACAAGACTTGTGTATCACATTATATACCTATGATAAGTACTATGGTTACTGTAAGATAGAAACATTTCTAGTTACAGAGATGAGCCCTATTGGCTAAATTAGAGGAGGCTCTACAGTCCAAGATAACATTATACAATTTTGTAGTAGTCATCAGTTTGTGAAACAAAAGAGTTCTTATACAGAGTCTTACATAACTCAGTGTAGTAGTAAAAATCACCAAAAGGTGGCAATGCTGACTTACATATCATAATTATTACAGAGGCACAGGTGTCCTGGCATCTTACAAGTAAGAAATACACAGAAAATATATAGAAGAATATATATGTATAAGCAAGCAAAGTGTATTACAACAATATGCGTACATATCCTGACATCTACTCCTATACGGTAGATGCCCTTAGCCCTATATGTTAGAATAACATATACCTAAGCACTAGCTGTCTACAGTGTACCTCTGAGGGTACCAATAAGGGTGCAGGAACCTCATGTAACAGCAAGGTTGGAATAATGGTCAAATGTATGGCAGCTTAGATTCAATGCAAAGAAGTGCAAAGTAATGCACTGTGACCAGGAGCTCCTGCCACTCTTGAGGACCGACCTTTAGTTAAATCTATTGCAACAGTTCTTCTATTTCTAAGCCTAATCTATCCTTTACTATTTCTAGTCCATAGGGTTGGCCACCTATGGGAACCCTCTCTTGTTTCTTGACTATGCTATAGTGTCCTCTTTAATTTTCCTTTTCCCTCTCAGGTCCTCATACAGGGAAGTCATTATGGTGACCTCCAAGCATATGTAAAACAGTTTGTGTTTATTGTTGTTGGATTTAGTATGTAATAGCACTATTTTATAAAATACCTTGATGTATATACTTTACGTTTATGAAACCTGTAAATGTTTAAAATACCATGGCACTTGGTGTTTTGATAATGGTAAACAGTACTAGGTGTCTATTATAGAAATTAAGCTAGTTGTGCTATTTAAAATGAATGTAAATTGTTGTAAACTGAAAAAATCTAAATGTCATGGTGATTTGCATATATCCCATGATGCATTGCAATATGGAAGTATGTATGATGATGTATATCTTTGAAACTTGATTTGTTACCAATGCCCTTTGGGGTAACTGTTCTTTCAGTGATTCTGCATTGAGGTCCTTTGTTTATAGCTTGTTTTGTTTCTCTTCTTTTCGAGCCCCCACTATGTAAGCAAGTGGATTGGATCAGAACTCAGTGTCAGTAGGTGCTGGTTAAGTGCAGAGAAAGGTCATTCATAGTCTGTTGTTGCAAACTGATGTACTGAAGAAGGAATACTGCATTGCAGAAGCTTATTTCTTGTATTGTGTATTGTATTGTATTGTGGACTGGAGCATCCCAGCAGCAGCATCAACTAGGAGCAGATTTATCCTGGATTCCCTTCAGGGTGCCTTCCTCAAGCAACTGGTCATGGAACCAACTTGGCAGAAGGCAATACTGGACCTTGTGCTCACAAGCAGGGACAGTGTGATGGGGGTAACAGTGGGGGAGCACCTGGGAAACAGTGACCACCAGTCACTGTGGTTTGAAATCACAGAAAGAGCAGAACCAAACCACACAAAAACACCAGAGACACTGGTTTACGGCATATGTGGTGACACGGACGGAAAAGCGGAAATCTCATTGGCTGGTGGAAAACGGCCCCAAAAACGGAAACAGCGCTTGTTCTCGTTGTCTCCGTGAGCACAGTACTATAAATTGCTGGGTAGCGACTGTGCGTTCTCTTGCCTTGCCCTTTGATTCCTGTTTTGCTGCCAAAATTTTCCTGCTATGGACCCGTTGCTGCTCGTAAAACTGGTGGGATGCCTTCCAAGTAAGTCTGCATTTGCATAAAAATAAAACTGCTATACTGTGATTCTTGTCTTGTGAAACTGTTAGGCAGGTAAGGTGGTGGCCTGTGAATGGACGATCGGCGCTCTGTTAAAAGGTTCACTCTGCTCCTCCTAAGTTCTTTTAAGTCCCTAAGCTGTTAAATTATATTTTGAATGTTATGTCTGTCTGGATTTATTTCTACTGTCCGATTGGTGTGAAGACTGAGCACAGAGACTGCGACCAACTATGGTAAAGTGTGTCCCTTTCTAAGTGACATTTTAGTCCCAAAGTTCGGTGTGGTGGTAGTGCTAGTTGGTGGGGGTGGTGGACGCAGCTGGACCCAACACCACGGGGGGAAGAGTATCAGCGAGTGGACCGAATGCCAGGCGAGCCTTTGTGCTGCAATCCCTCTCTCTCTGTCTCTCTCCTTTTCGGGGGATGCAAGGCCATTCGGTTCTATTCTGCTCCATTTTGAGTATTTTATTCTCCTACAGGGTTTCCTTTCCATCCACCCTGCAGAGAAATAAAATGTTTGTGTTGACGATCGGGAGTCCCTCCCACTCCTCTAGCTCCTCTCCATTCCTCTAGATTCTCTCCCGAGATAAACTTTTTGTGTGTACCTCATGGGAGGCTGTGTCTATTTGGAGAATGGTGTGAGAGGCAAGCTGTGTTGGTGGGGTGGGGACACTGGTCATAGTGGTATGGGGAGGGGACACTGGCCCTGTTGTAGCAACACTGGTTGTGGTGAGGTCGGATGGGGATACTGGCAGTGGATGGGGACACTGGTTGTGGTGAGGTCGGATGGGGACACTGGCTGTGGTGAGGTCGGATGGGGACACTGGCTGTGGTGAGGTCGGATGGGGACACTGGTTGTGGTGAGGTCGGATGTGGATACTGGCAGTGCATGGGGACACTGGTTGTGGTGGTGTAGAGATGAGGATACACGCAATAGTTCATCTGGGTGCTGGTGGGTCTGAGTGGGGAGAGGGGCTGTGCTGGTTCATCTGTGTGGGGAGAGGGGCCATGCAGGTCCGTCAGTGTGGGGAGTGGGGCCATGCTGGTGGGTCTGGGTGGGGAGAGGGGCCATGCTGGTGGGTCTGGGTGGGAAGAGGGGCCATGCTGGTGGGTCTAAGTGGGAAGGGGGTTGCGCTGGTCTATGGGAGTGAGAAGGGCTACATTGGTCTATCTGGGTGAGGAGAGGGGCCATGCTGGTCCATCTGGGTGGGTAGAAGGGCTGCGCTGGTCCATCTAGATGGGGAGAGGGGCTATGCTGGTCCGTCTGGGTGGGGAGAGGGCCCTGCAGATCTGTCGGGGTGGGGAGAGGGGTTTTATGTTGGTCCATGAGAGTGGGGAGATGGGCCTTGCTGGTTCGTCTGGGTGGAGAGATGAGCCATACTGTTGGGTCGGGTGTGGAGGGGGCATGCAGGTGGCATGGGGTGTGGTATTGGGAGAGTGGCCGTGCTGGTGGTGTGGGGTTGGGAGAGTGGTTGTGCAGGAGGCATGGGTTGGGAGAGTGGCCATGCAGATGGCGTGGGGTTGGGAGACTGGCTGTGCAGGTGGGTTGGGAAGAGTGGCCTTGCTGGTGGGTCTGGTGGGGAGTGTAGCTGTGTTGGTGGGTTAGGGTGGAGAGAATGGCCGTACTGCCTGCAGGAGCAAGTTAAAGAACATTTTACTAGCCCAATACAAAATCTGCCAGCATTGCCTAGTGTGCCAGTACTTACCCCTGTGCTAGGGAAGAGGTGCTCACTATTATTTTCAGGAAGCTGGCCTTGTTCACTGGAATAAAAGTGATTTAAAGGGTCTCTGTCAACTTCGGTGTCCATTTTATGGTGTAGGCGATTGTGCGCCTGGAGCAGGCTAGAGCGATATAAAAGCATAAATTATTATGTAAAAAATATATTTCAGGGGACCCAACGAAATATTAGGCGCGTCCATGAGCTGGACTGATACTGGGAGCATGCTGCCTATAAATAGGCAGTGCACTCCCAGCATCTGTTGGACAGCAGGCGACTGAGGAGGGTGTGCTGCTTGCGTACATCACTGCGGCACTGACTTGCAGGTATGGGGTCAGGGGTGGTGGTGTTGGTGCTGTGAGGGTAGGAGTGCTGGGGTTGGGGGCTGGACATTGACTTGTGGCCAGTGGATGGAGCAGTGTTGTGGGGGAGTGCTCACTGCTAGGAATGGGGACAGAGCACTGGTGCGTGTGTGTGTGTGTGTGTGTGTGTGTGTGTGGGGGGTTGTCTCAATACCAGGACCAGGGATGGCTGGGGCACTGGTGTGTGTTGGGGGGGGTAGCTGGCTGGCTGTGTCACTTTGAGCTGGATGCTTGGGTGTGGGGCTCACTGACCACCATGCTGGTACAGGGGATTGGCTCTGTTGGACTAACTTACCTTGACATCTGCTGTCACAGGAAAACTACTGCCTTTCTAAGGGTCTGCCAAGTTTGTTTTTGGGGGTAACCCTACTTCTGTTTGAATGGGAAAATGCAAAGGGAGGGAAGAGGGAGGGGTGTATGTACATGAGCTGAAATGTAATTAAAAAAAAAACCTTGGTATCTTTTTTTTTGTGTGTGGGGAGAGGCTTGCTGGCCAGTTTTAGCTGGGGGTGTATATCTTGGTGGCCATCTTAGGTTTTATCCTTAACAAACTGCTCAGTGGGGTTGAGAGGGGCTGTGCAGGTCCATCTGTATAGAGAGCGGCTGTGCAGATCCGTCTGGTGGAGAGGGATACGCAGGTTCATCTGGGTGGACAGAGTGGCAGTGGGGGAGGCTGAGTTGCCATGATGATGGTGGAGTTGGGTGGTGACAGTGGCTGTTCTGGTGGGCTGGAATGGGAGTGGCAGTGATGGTGGGCCAGGGTGGGGAAAGTGGCCATGCTGGTCAATGGGGTGTGGAAAGGGCTTGCAGGTCTGTCTGGTGGGGAGAAGGCCTGTGATGGTCCAGGGTGGGCAGAGTGCCTGTGGGTTTGGTGTGGAGAGGTGGCCATGCTGGTGGGGTGGGAGGAGAGTGTCCTTCACTTTAGTTTGGTTCTGGTGTGGTGCTGTGCTGACCTACCCTGCCAGCTTGCGCTGCTAACCTGCCCTTTCTGCTGACTGGACCTGCCATTGTCTGGTACATTTGTATTTATTTATTTTTCATTTTATTTTGATACTCATGCTGCTGGGCCGACTCCACTCAGCTTCTTGGCTTGACCAACCCCTGATCACCCCCACTGGGCTATCTGTGATTAGAGGACAGCCATTGAAGCCAGTAGAGCAGGGCCCCAGGCAAGCAGGTCCGGCGTTGGAATGTGGGCAGGTCTCCAGGCTCTCTTTGCCTCTGGTAGCCACCAGGGTTTTCCGCACACAGTTTCCCTGCAGCAGAGATGTGCAATGCCAGCACTGCATTTATCGCGCAGCCTGGCTGCCACCCCCACCTGATGTAGCATCAAGCCTGCCGCCTGTAGGGCCCATGGTCTCCACCGAGCTACTATGGAGCAGGCATACCCCAGAACCCACCCACCCCAGAGGTGAGAGCAGTCCTCCAGATGCTCAATTCCTTCCCTCCTTGCTGATCCTCCAATGTCCCAAGTCATTTCGAACTGGGCATGAGTGCTGAGTATGGCATCCAGCGCCTCAACCCTCAGCGCCACCAGGCCGGCCGTGACGATTGAGTTCTTAGGAGAACCATCAACAGAGGTGAAGCCATAACTGCTGCTTGATTGGGGCTTCACCTCTCTGGTCCCTCTATGGGTACTAGATTAAATAAATAATCTTTGCCTGACACTCAAATTATTAAATTTTCCAGTGCATGCTGCATTTTAATTTTGGCACTAAGTGAGCATCCCGCTCTCATGAACTGTTGACATGACCTTGCCCTTCCTCAATAGTGCACTTATGCATGGAGATTGAAGTTTATATATCCAGTGCCCTTTTATAAATCCCATGGGTGTGCCTAGGGCACTATTACTCTTCCTATTGAGGAAAAGGCATGAAACATCATCAGCTTACAGTGCTGTGAGCAGAGCGCATCATGTCATGTCCAATGGCGCCTTAAATTAAAATGCCAGGTGCACTGGACTGATGATCAGGCACAAATATTAATTTATTTATGTTGACTGCGGGGGGGATAGGAGACGGCCCTGATCTGTACAGTGGCCGTGGCTTCACCTCTGCCAGTAGAACTCCTTCCATGAGTTTGAGCTCTGACATGAAAACTAAGAGGCTCCATTTTCCATGAAGACCAAGTCAGAAAGTGCCCAATTTACTGTGGGTGTAATTCTGAATTTGTTTATTAGTTGGGAGAGATTGTGTATACTCCATTAGCATCCTCAATCACTTGTGGATTTTTTAATTGGATGCACTTTGTGTACAAGTAAACCAATTCAAGCAGCTTAAATGTTAGTTAGGGACTGAACGATGGAGTCCACCTGGCGTCTGGTGGTTTGAAGCAATTCATGCCTGAGCTCTGACAGATAAACTTTTAATACATGGCATTGTTGGGCCGAGTACTGTAATGATGCCTCTGTGGCCATCACACCTGAGGGGTGGGGTGGGGTTTCAGTGCTGCACCACCTGCTGTCACACACCTGAGGTGGTGGCTTCAGTGGTTCACTGCCGCCATCACACCTGAGGATGGGGACTTCAGTGTTGCACCTGCTGCTGTCACACCTGAGGGGGCTTCAGTGTTGTACCTGCCGTCCACACCTGCCGGGTAGGGCTGCAGTGTTGCACCCAAGCGCCACACCTTAGGGGTGGGGCTGGTGTTGCACCTGCTACCGTCATGCCTGAGGGTGTGGGCTTCAAGCTGCAGTGATGCCCTGCTTCCATCACACCTGAAGGGTGGGGGCTACAGTGTTGCACCTGCTGCCATCACACCTGAAGAATGGGGCTGCAGTGATGCACCTGCTGCCATCACACCTGAAGAATGGGGCTGCAGTGTTGCACCTGCTGCCATCACACTTGAGGGGTGAACATGCACTGCTGCCATCACCATTGCACCTGAGGGATTGGAACTGCTGTGCTGCTGCTGTCAAACTTTCAGAATTGAGGGAATACCACTGTTGCTATCTTGCCTGGGTTGGAGTTGAAGTCACTGCACAGTGCTTTCAGGATGTGTGTCTGAGGGGCGGGGGGGATGCAGTGTTGCTGTTCTGTCACACCTGAGGAGGGGGCCATAGTGCTGTTGCTGCTGCCTTCCACACCCAGGGGATAGGGGCCGCATTGCTGTTGCTACTATTGCACCTGAGGGATGGGGAGGCTGTAGTGCTGTTGTTGCCGCCACATCCTGAACCTAAAATAACTTAATTGGTACTAGGATGGATGGATGGATGTACAATAGTGGATGTCAAAATTGCAAAATGAGTGGTAATGCAGTTAAAATTGTTAAATAAAGTACACAAACCAAACACCGGTAAAAAGCGGATTTTGGCTTGGCAGACACGGTGACAATACGGGTTTTTACAATGTGCAAAAGCGAAATTTACCCTTTCTCAATCACGGTAAACCAGTGTCCCTGAAAAACACGTATCCTGGATTTTAGGGGGGCAGACTTTGGGAAGATGGGGAGATACTTGAAAAAGGCATTAAGGGGAATGGGGCAGGAATCAGGGGTTGAGAAACAGTGGGCAGTATTTAAAATGGGGATTACAAGAGCAACAGAATTATGTATTAAGCAGGTTAGCAAGAGGAAAAGGAAGAGGAGACGATTATGGTTTTCCAAAGAGGTAGAAAAGAAAGTGAAAGCCAGAAAGATTGCATTCAGGCAATACAAAAAGACATAGGCAGAAGGGGATAGGAAGAAGTACCAGGAGAAGCAAAGGGAGGCAGGAGGTCAAGGGAAGCCAAAGCTCCAGACAGAAGAACACATTGCAAAATCAGTGGGTAGAGGGGACAAAACCTTTACAGGTACAATAAGTGAAAAAAAGAAAGGCAAAGGAGGATAGTGAGACTGAAGGGGAGGATGGGGCTTTGTGGAGGATGACAACAGTAAAGCTGACATATTGAACAGGTATTTCTGCTCAGTCTTTATTGAAGAAGAGGAGGTAATGGGTCTGAACGGAGTACAAGGGGAGAATGGTGCAAATGGACACAAGTCCCTTTACACGAGAAAGGGTCCTGAAGGAACTGGAAGTAATAAGAGTTGACAAAGCAATGGGGCCAGATGGGTGCACCCCAGGGTCCTTAAAGAACTAAGGGAGGTGGTGGCTGAACCTCTGGCCATCCTGTTTAGCCGATCACTGAAAAACAGGGAAGGTACCCAAAGACTAGAGGATAGCAGATGTAGTCCCTTATACAAAAGTGGGAACAAAGAGGCGGGGGAACTACAGACCAGTCAGCCTCACCTCGGTAGTGGGGAAGGAAGATCATGGAAGCACTACTGAAGGAGAGATTGGTGGAACATCTGGTTGTCAATGGACTACAGGACCCAAGGCAGCATGGTTTCACCAGTGGGAGGTCATGTCAGACCAACCTCATTGATTTTTTTGACTGGGTGACTAGGGAGGTGGATCGGGGAGGGCAGTGGATATGGCCTATCTGGACTTCAGCAAGGCCTTTGACACTGTGCCACATAGAAGACTATCTGGGAATATGGGAGTGGGCAGGACAGTAGTGTGGTGGGTAGGTAACTGGCTGGGCGGCAGGACACAGAGGGTGGTGGTAAATGGCTGTCACTCGACAGAGGGAAGAGTGACCAGTGGGTACCACAGGATCAGTGCTGGGACTGGTCCTATTCAATATCTTCATCAGTGACATTGCGCAGGACCTAGAAGGCAGAATTTCACTGTTTGCTGATGACACAAAGCTCTGAAACAGAGTAGACACACCAGAGGGTGTAGACAGAATGAGAAGGGACCTGCAGAAACTTGAAGAATGGTCAGGGATCTAGCAGTTGAAATTCAATGCAAGGAAGTGCAAGATAATGCATATGGGGTACAAAAACCCTGGCACAATATATCAGTTGGGGGGTGAGGATATAGCATGTAACAAGCAGGAAAGGGATCTTGGGGTTATCATCTCTGATGACCTCAAGGCAGGGAAACAGTGTGACAAGGCGGCAGGTAAAGCAAATAAGATGCTGAGATGCATAGGCAGGGGCATCACCAGCACGAAAAGGGAGGTCATAATTCCACTATACTAGACACTAGTGAGGCCCCACCTGGAGTACAGTGTACAGTTCTGGAGACCCTACCTGCGTAAGGACATAGACAGGGTAGAGAAGGTTCTGAGGAGGCAACAAAGATGGTGCATGGATTGCATCACAAGTCCTATGAGGACAGGTTGAAGAAACTGAACATGTACTCCCTGGAGGAGAGAAGGGAGAGAGGGGATATGATAGAGACATACTAGTATCTTACAGGGAGGAACAAGGTGCAGGTATATACTATTTTTAAGTGAAAAAGATGTTCCAGGACTAGAGGGCATGGGATGAAGTTGGAGGCAGGACGATTCAGAGGAAACGTGAGGAAGAATTTCTTCACAGAACGGGTGGTGGACAAGTGGAACTCCCTGCCAGAGAAAGTGGTGGGTGCCGAAACAATTACAGGATTTAAGAATGCATGGGATAGACATAAAGGAATTCTGGAGGTCAGGGATAAGGGGCAACAGACTTCTTGGAAAACATAAACTGAACTTACAAGCTCAAATGGGCAGACTGGGTGGGCCATAGGCCCTTATCTGCTGACACTGTCTATGTATCTATGTATGTACTGTATGTATCTATGTATTTTGAATAAACATCACACAGAGATTGTGTGTTGAACCTGATGTTTGGTATCTGGTCCATTTGTTATCCCTCAGCCCCTCCACATGCACCTGGTAAACAAATACCCAAGGGAAGAGTACACAATGGGGGGTGAGATACTGACAACAACACAAATGGAAAGGGACTTGGGGTAGTTATATCAGATGACCTAAAGGTGGGCAAGCAATGTGAGAAGGCAGTAAGGAGGGTTGGGGGGATACTAGGATGCATAGGGAGAGGTATCACCAATAGAAAACAGGAAGCTGTTAGCCCTCTGTACAGACAGTTGGTGAGACCACATCTGGAGTACTGAGTCAGTTCTGGAGACCCCATCCCCACAAAGACATAGACAGGGTGGAGGCTGTCCAGAGGAGGACAACCAAAATGGTGCAGGGTCTGTACCAGAAGACATATGAAGAAAGACTAAAGGAGCTTAGTATGTATAGCCTCAAGGAAGGGGGGAGGCATGATAGAAACTTTCAAGTACCTCAAGGGAATTAACAAAGTCCAAGAAGGTAGCATCTTTCAAAAAAAGAGATGTACAAGAAGAAGGGGGCACAATTTGAAGATAGAAGGGGGGACAGCTCAGAGGTAATGTAAGGAAGTATTTCTTCATGGAGAGGGTTGTATATGCATGGAACAGCCTTCCTGAGGAGGTCATGGAGTCAAAAACAGTGGAGGAATTCACGAATGCATGGGACAGACATAAGGCAATTCTAGTGGGGGACAGGTGGAAGTAGGCTGCAGGTTAATTAGGATCTGCAGCTTATCCATTGGTAGGGAAATGGGCAGACTAGGTGGGCCAAGCGGTCCTTATCTGCCATCAAATTCTATGTTTCTTTTTATGGAAGACTAACGTCAATATAGTTTGAGAATTATTCAAGTTGATCTTGGTTGTCCAAAGTTATGCATCATTTTTAATTTCAGATGTTTTACCACAGGGCTTGGTCCTGGGTCCGATCCTGTTTAATGCATACATATCGGACATCAGGGAGGGTATAGGGTGTGAAATGAATCTCTTCGCTGATGACTCCAAGATGGGATCAGTAGTTGAGGGGAAGAGGGGAGGTTGGCCCTGCAAGGGGACCTGCACACCCTGGAAAGGTGGGCTCACACCTGGTAATTAAATTTCAATATCACCAAGTGCAAGGTGTTACATCTTGGGTAGGGAAACCCTAAACACAGGTACACCCTGGGAGGGGAGGCGTTGGAGGCCTCAACAGGGGAAAAAGACCTAGGGGTCATGGTGGTTGCATGTATGAATAACTCTGAGCAGTGCAGGAGAGCAGCTAGCAAAGCAAACAGGATGTTGGGATGCATTGCAAGGGGGATCACCTCTAGGAGCAGGGAAGTGATTCTGCTGCTGTACAATGGAATGGTTAGACCACACCTTGAGTACTGTGTACAGTACTGGAGACCACACTTGAAGAGGGACATACAGCTCCTGGAGAGGATGCAGAGGAGGGCAACTAAGATGATACAAGGACTAGGGGATTTGACGCATGAGAACAGACTTGAGGAGCTCTGTCTGTTTTCATTGGAGGAAAGGAGAGACGGGGGGGGGACATGGTTGAGGTCTTCAAGTACCTCAAGGGAATAAATAGGGTAAACACAGAGGTGATCTTTAGACTAAATCAGGGATGTATCACCAGATAGCATGGTTTGAATTTGGAAGGTGGAAGGGTGAGGGGGGAAAGAGGAGGAGGTTTTTCACTGAGAGAGTGATGGATTCTTGGAATGTGCTGCCTGATGAGCTGGTTCAGAGATCCACAGTGGAGGGCTTCAAGAGAGGGTGGGACAGACATAGAAAGCAGATGTATCGGATGATGGCCTGTCCCGGGGGGGGTGGAGATGGATGAAAGGGGTTTCTGGAACACAAGGGGGGAGGGCCTCGGTACCCAACTAGGGAACAGGGTATAGTAAGAGGTGTGAAGTAGGAGGGGCATAAGGGGGAAGAAGACCACCCTCAGCACAAGTGTTTTGACTCATTTATTTATTTATTGGTTTCTTTTTCCTTAAAAAAATATATATCTGAGGATCAGTTACAGGATTTTTAATACTGTAAATAAATAAAAAGAGAACTAAGAGAGCTTCAGTAGCAGATAAGTAGTGGAATTGCAGTATAATGTGGGAGTGGTGCAATGTAGTGGCTGTGGGGCAGCCATATTCAGGCAGACCTTCTGGACACTGAGGTGCTGCCCTATCTGCATGCATCTCTCGGGACTGAGGGATGAGGTAGCCAGACTCAGAGCGGAAGTAAAATGGGTCAGGAGTACCATCACCCCTGTCCAGGAACCACCCAGTCCAATGCAGCTGCCTCAAAGGATGCGAGCGAGGAGCACTTGGATGACAGTGGGCTCAGGGAGGTTAGAGCAGTAAGCAGAGGCACATCCAGATCCTATTCCTCTCAAGAACTCATATGCCACACTGGCAAATGAGGGACAACCAAATAAGGTACCCAGGGAAGTGGAAGGAAAGGATGTGGAGGTTAGGCAAGGAGGTGACCTCAGTGGGGAAAGCAGTGGACCCCAGAGGAGGAGGAAGCGAATCCTGGTGGGGGACTCCATCATAAGAGGGATCCAGCTAGGAACACAGGAGGGGAGGACAGGGAGGTGAGGTGCCTCACCAGGTGCCACGCGTGGAGGGATGGAAGGAAGATACTGGGGATCACTGGAGAGAGCAAGACAGGAGGGTGAGCTGGATGTCATTATCCACCTAGGTACTAATGACTTGGCAAATGGGGAGCCAAAGGAAGTTCAGGAAGAGTTTAGGAAACTGGGAGGGGTCTCAAGCAAGTAGCTACTGTCACTTTCTCAGAAGTACTACCTGTGAGAGGCAAGGGAGAGCATAGAGTGCATGCACCAGGAACTTTAACTCATGGTTGAAGAACTGGTGCTGTGAGGAAGGGTTTGGATTCATTGGTGACTGGGGACCCATCTGGAGGGATGGAGGTTTGTTCAAGCCTGACGACCTGCATCCATCCTGGAGATGAACAGCACTCAATGATAAGTTTAAATGCTACATTGACAAGCATTTAAACTAGCAAAGGGGTGGCAGGCCAGCAAGGATGGTACCCACTTGCTCACCCCCACAGCTAGTAATGGAACCAGTGAACCAGAGGAGTGGCTATCTCTTCAAAGCAGTGTGCAAAAGTTGGAGATTAGTGTCCAAAAGGTGGATAAGTAGAAAGGGCAAAATTCAGCAGAAGGGCAGACAGCAAGGAGAACCAGGGATAAATGACAACCAAGGAAGGGGCTGGAGTAGAACAGTGAAGCAGTCTAGGGAGGTCAAATCATGGAAAGCCATGTGCAAATGCCAGGAGCCTTAGCAACAAGATGGAAGATCTGGAGGCTGTCATGGTACAGTCAGACCTGGACATTGTGGCCATCACTGAAACCTGGTGTAATGATAACCATGACTGGGAGATGGCCATACCTGGCTACAACATATTCAGAAGAGACAGAGCAGGCAGGAAGGGAGGAGGAGTGGCACTGTATGTGAAAAATGACATAAGGGCCACACAGATCCAGGAGAAACAAAATGGGGGAGAGATACTGTGGGTTAAGCTGGAAAGGAAAATGGAGCCAGCCATCCACACAGGTGTGGTCTATAGACAACCAGCCCAGGAGGAAGAAACAGATAGGGAGCTGATGCTAGCCATCCAAAGGATGGCTGACAAGGGTGAGGTAGTACTGGTTGGAGACTTCAATATACCAGATGTGGACTGGAGCGTCCCAGCAGCAGCATCAACTAGGAGCAGATTTATCCTGGACTCCTTCAGGGTGCCTTCCTCAAGCAACTGGTCATGGAACCAACTCGGCAGAAGGCAATACTGGACCTTGTGCTCACAAACAGGGACAGTGTGATGGGGGTAACAGTGGGGGAGCACCTGGGTAACAGTGACCACCAGTCATTGTGGTTTGAAATCACAGAAAGAGCAAAACCAAACCACACAAAAACACGTATCCTGGATTATAGGGGGGCAGACTTTGGGAAAATGGGGAGATGCTTGAAAGAGGCATTAAGGGAATGGGACAGGAATCAGGGATTGAGGAACAGTGGGCAGTATTTAAAATGGGATTATAAGAACAACAGAATTATGCATTAAGCAGGTTAGCAAGAGGAAAAGAAAGAGGAGACCATTATGGTTTTCCAAAGAGGTAGCAAAGAAAGTGAAAGCCAAAAAGACTGCATTCAGGCAATACAAAAAGACACAGGCAGAAGGGGATAGGAGAAGTACCAGGAGAAACAAAGGGAGGCAGGGAAGTCAGTAAGGAAGCCAAAGCTCAGACAGAAGAACACATTGCAAAATCAGTGGTTAAAGGGACAAAACCTTTTACAGGTACATAAGTGAAAAAGAAGGACAAAGGAGGATAGTTGGACTGAAGGGGAGGATGGGAGCAGCGTGGAGGATGACAACAGTAAAGCTGACATATTGAACAGGTATTTCTGCTCAGTCTTTACTAAGGAAGAGGGGGTAATGGGTCTGAAGGAGTACAAGGGGTGAGAATGGTGCAGAAATGGACACAAGTCCCTTTACACGAGAAAGGGTCCTGAAGGAACTGGAAGTAATAAGAGTTGACAAGCAATGGGGCCAGATGGGGTGCACCCAGGGTCCTTAAAGAACTAAGAGGTGGTGGCTGAACCTCTGGCCATCCTGTTCAGCCAATCACTGGAAACAGGGAGGTACCCAAAGACTGGAGGACAGCAGATGTAGTCCCCTTATACAAAGTGGGAACAAAGAGGAAGCAGGGAACTACAGACCAGTCAGCCTCACCTCGGTAGTGGGAAAGATCATGGAAGCACTACTGAAGGAGAGATTGGTGGAACATCTGTTGTCAATGGACTACAGGACCCAAGGCAGCATGGTTTCACCAGGGGAGGTCATGTCAGACCAACCTCATTGAATTTTTGACTGGGTGACTAGGGAGGTGGATCAGGGGAGGGCAGTGGACATGGCCTATCTGGACTTCAGCAAGGCCTTTGACACTGTGCCACAGAGACTATACACAAACTGGGGAATATGGGTGGGGCAGGACAGTAGTGTGTGAGTAGGTAACTGGCTGGGTGGCAGGACACAGAGGGTGGTGGTAAATGGCTGTCACTCACAGAGGAAGAGTGACCAGTGGGGTACCACAGGGATCAGTGCTGGGACGGTCCTATTCAACATCTTCATCAGTGACATTGCACAGGATATAGAAGGCAGAATTTCACTGTTCGCTGATGACACAAAGCTCTGTAACAGAGTAGACACACCAGAGGTGTAGACAGAATGAGAAGGGACCTGCAGAAACTTGAAGAATGGTCAAGGGTTTGGCAGTTGAAATTCAATGCAAAGAAGTGCAAGATAATGCATATGGGGCACAAAAACCTCGACAATATATCAGTTGGGGGTGAGGATATAGCATAGCACCAAGCAGGAAGGGATCTTGGGGTTGTCATCTCTGATGACCTCAAGGTAGGGAAACAGTGTGACAAGGCATCAGGTAAAGCAAATAGGATGCTGGGATGTATAGGCAGGGACATCACCAGCAGGAAAAGGAGGTCATAATTCCGATACAAGACACTAGTGAGGCCCACCTGAGTACAGTGTACAGTTCTGGAGACCATACCTACGTAAGGACATAGACAGGGTAGAGAAGGTTCAGAGGAGGGCAACAAAGATGGTGCATGGGTTGCATCACAAATCCTATGAAGACAGGTTGAAGGAACTGAACATGTACTCCCTGGAGGAGAGGAGGGAGAGAGGAGGTATGATAGAGACATACAAGTATCTTACAGGGAGGAACAGGGTGCAGGAAAACACTATTTTTAAGCGAAAAAGATGTTTCAGGACTAGAGGGCATGGGATGAAGTTGGAGGGAGGACGATTCAGAGGAAACATGAGAAAGAATTTCTTCACAGAGCGGTGGTGGACAAGTGGAACACCCTGCCAGAGGAAGTGGTGGGGGCTGAAACAATCACGGGATTTAAGAATGCATGGGATAGACATAAAGGAATTCTAGAGGTCAGGGGTAAGGGGAAATAGACTTCTAGGAAAACAAACTGAACTTACAAGCTCAAATGGGCAGACTAGGTGGGCCATAGGCCCTTATCTGCCGACACTGTCTATGTATCTATGTATCTATGTATCTGAGGTTTGAGCAGACCCGATAGAACGTAAGGACTAATCTGCTGGCAATTAGTATGTTAGTATGTTTTCTGTTTTATAAAAGACATTTCTACATAGCTCAAGTCATTGCATTTTTCCAACAACCTTAACATCCTGTAATTAATACATATTATTGACACATACCTTTGAAATAGCTTTTTAATACCTACTAATTGTTACGGTTATTTATCTTTCTAATGGAGTCTCTCAGTATTCATTAATGACAGAATAGCCTAATTATTAGTAATAAAACCTACAAGTAAACTCCTTAAGGATGTGTTATTATATTCATTTTTGTTATTCTCAAATAAGTATATTCTTTGTGTAAACGTTATTTTTGTTTGTAAATTACAACTTATTTTATTGTGATTATTTATAGCAAAGTGTCACATTCTGCATTCTGAAATACAAATCAATTATGCAAATTTGGTTGCTATCCCATGCTGTTATGACCATAGAAAAAAACATTCTGAAAGTGGGAAAATTCAACCACCTGGTTATCGAACAGTTGCAGGTCAGCATTGATTCTTATATACATCAGTTGTATACTGGAATTCTTTGCATGAAAACCTTTATCAGATTGCAGCTTATTCTAGGTTTAAATCTTCACTGAAAGCAGATTTCATGAATATGTCTAAATCTTTGTGTTTTACTTGATTGCATATAATGTAATCTGTATATTATCTTATTTTTTTTAACTTTATACTATTTGTTATTGTACTTTGTACTTGGGTCCCACATGAAAATGGGCATTTAATGCTCTTGGGATCTTACCCAGCTAACAAATCTAATAATCATGGATAGACCACACAATTAACCATGGTGTGCCCATAATCATCATTAAACATATTGGGAAAGATCATAATACACAAAGATCATGCATGAAGAATTCTATAGCAACTTTGATCAAGAACAGTAGTCAAACAGAACTGAAATAGCCCATTAAGCAACACACAGTAGTCTATTTATAAAATGTAGATTTTAGGAATACTGCTACAACATGAATATATTTTGAGAAACTGTTTTTAGTTTGAAAAAAAAAAAGATTTGCTATATGATAAGAAGTGGCATCATTTACTTTGAGAATTAAACTGTTCTCGGGCAAGGCTTTGAATGTATTGCAGTTAGTTGAAATAAACAAAGGCATAAACTTGTAATAGATGCTAACTGGAAATATAATCAATCAAGACGTCAACAGACGTCAAGGTGGGAGGCCACTTGGGGACCAGTGATCACCACACAATATGGTTCAACATAAGGACGGCAGCAGAGTCAAGCCACATAAGGGCAGGGTCCTGGACATTAGGAGGGCAAACTTTAAAAAGATGGGTGAATGCATCAAGGATGTCATAGTGGGGGGAGAGGACCTGGCTAGAGTGGGGGAAGCTGAAAGACAGTATAGTGAAGGTAACACACCTCTGTGCAAAGTAGATGAGCAAAAGCAAGAGGAAAAACAGATCTCTAGGATTCTTAAAATAAGTGGCTGGAACGATAAAGGCTAAAATGGTAGCATTTAAAAGGTGTAAGGGAATGCTGGGGGAGGAAGGTGTATTAGGAGAAATAGAGGGAGGCAGAAAAAGCAGTTAAGAGTGTGAAGATGTAAACCGAGGAAAGACATTTGTTTAGGAATTTAAGTGAAAAGAAGATGACCAGGGGATGGAGTGTAAGGTTAAGAAGTGAAGAGGGACTGTGTAGAGGAGGACCAGAAAAAGGCAGATATTCTGAACAAATACTTTTCTTCCTTGTTCACAAAGGAAGGAGAAGGGGAGGGGCCACATAAAAGCAACAGCAGCATTGGAGTAAGGGAGGTAGACACTAGTCTTTTCAGAGGACAGACTCCTGATGTGGATCACAAAACTGAAAATGAACAAAGCAATGAGGCCAGGTGGGGTGCATACAAGTGTATTGAGGGAGCTCAGGGAGGTATTTACTGACCTCTGACTGTCCTATTTAACAGCTCACTGGAAACAGGAGTTGTTCTGGAGGACTGTAGGATTACCAGGGGGCAATCAACCATAAGAATGCAGAGTCCCTGTCTGGAGAGATTGCCACTGGAAGGAACTGACTGGCTGTGCTATATCAGACTGTAGATAGGCTGTTACACCCAGTCTGTCTACAGATGAAAAAAGCCTTTTCCAAATCCTTATGTGAAGAGTTTGCTCAGTTCTTCTCTGAGAGGTTGTCTTTCATCCAGCAGGGATTTCCACTAGTGAGCCGGAGTACAGCCTACAGCAGTCACCATTAGCATCATAGAAGCACTTCTCCTACTTGGGGTGAGTTTAAACTAGTGAGTTTAAACCCGTGGAGGTGGTTGAGGTCATTGAAGTTGTGTTCAGGCTGAAGCATACATACTGTGAACTAGACCAGGTGCCGATGCATTTCTTGATGGGATGTGTCGACTCAATTGGTCCGGTGTTCACCCTGATTGTCCAGTACTCTTTGTCAGAGGGGGTCTTCCCAGATTCCTTGAAAGAGGCACTGGTGAGACCCCTTCTAAAAAACAATCATTAGACCCTGAAATCTTGGCGAATTATCAACCTATCTCTAACCTTCCTTTCCTTGATAAGGTTGTAGAGAAGATTGTGGTGCAACAGCTTGAGGAGCACCTTGTGGCCTTTGACATTTATGAGCCACTCCAGTCTGGATTTCATGTGAGGCATTGCACTGAAATGGTGTTGGTTCAGGTACATAATGACCTCCTCAGGGTGAGAGATAGAGAAGAGGGGTCAGTTCTTATTTCTCCTCAATCTCTCCTCAGCATTTGCACAGTGGACCATGCTGTGTTACTGTACTGTCTCAGAGTACTGTGGTCTTGTCAGCACTGTAATCTGCTGGTTTGTGTCTTATCTCATAAATAGGAGGCAGTGGATGGTGATGGGGAATTTCTCCTCCTCCCCAAGCCTCTTGTCTTGTGTAGCACCTCAGGGTTCAGTCCAGTCACCAATGTTGTTTGCTATGTACATACTGCCCCTGGGTGAGCTCATTAGAAAATACAATGTGGGTTTTCACTGCTATGCAAATGATACCCAGTTGTGTCTTTCCTTTGCCCCTGGGACACCAGACACCGTGGATGTGCTCAATAGCTGTTTCGCTGAGATCAATGACTGGCTGTCCTCTAGCAGGTTGTGACTGAACCCCGATAAGATGGAGGTACTAGTGGAGGAGTTGAACCTATGGTCTGATAGGATTGCCTCTGGCTTGGCAATGGGTTTATTTCTCGGGCCTGCACCATTGAAGGCTTTCTCTAGGGTGTGCGATCTAGGTGTCTTCCTTGATGATGGAATGACATTTGAACCTCAGGTGTTGTCTGTCATCCAAAGCAGTTTTTACCATGTGAGGAATATCACTAGGATCAAGTCCCTAGTTCCACCTGGGGACCTCCCCACCTTGGTGCATGCTTTTGTGATGTCCAGGATGGACTACTGTAACACACTCTACTTTGGGGTCTCTGGATGCACCCTCTGCCAACTGCAGCTAGTGTAGAATGCTGCCGCCAGGCCACTGACAGGACTATCTATATTCAGTCATGTTACCTCAGTGTTGTTCAAACTGCACTGGCTGCCAGTCAGATGGAGGGTCCTCTTTAAGGTGGACTTGCTCACCTTGAAGGCCCTACATGGACTTGGCCCTGGCTACCTGAACTTCAAACACCTGCCGCCAATGTCCGCTCCCACCATTTCTTCTCTAGAGACCTCCTCACAATTCCCAGGATGAGGTTAAAAACTGCAGGCAACATGGCTTTTAGTGTTGTCTGCCCCGTCCTGCGGAATTTGCTTCCACCAACTGTGAGGGAGGCCCCTTCAGTTTAAATCTTTAAGACCCGCCTCAAGACCCACTTATTTGCATTAGCATTTCCAGACATCGATCCCTAGGGGCATCAGTATTTACTCCATAAGTTAATGCCTATATATTCTGAATTTAGATTGCTGTCTTTATTCTTACCCTGTTTTTAATTCTATTTATATATTGATGCATGCACTGCCCTATTCTTAATTTTTGTATTTATGCAGTGCCCAGAGCCTCCGGAATTGGGCACCCATGAAATAAAAGTTACTTTGCCTTGCCATGTAGTCCCTCATCATGAAACTAGTAGCAGGGAGGAGGCTGGCAACTATAGGCCAGTCAGCCTGATATAGGTGGTGTGGAAGTTAATAGAGACACTGCTGATGGAAAGGAGTTTTAAATATCTTGAATCCAGCGGGTTACAAGACCTGAGGCAGCATGGATTATTGGAGGGGGGGTCACGTGAGACAAATCTGATAGAATTTTTGACTTGGTGACCAGGGAAGTACATCAGGGTGGACCAGTGGACATGGCATACCAAGATTTCAGTAAGGCTTTCAACACTATTCAACAGAGGAGACTTGAAAGAAAGCTTAGCAGCATAGGGGTGGGTCCAAAGATGTAAAATTGGGTAAGAAATTAGTGGACAGGCAACAGAGGGTGGTGATAAACAGAGTTCACTCCAGAGATGGGAGGATGACCATTGGGGTGCATCAGGACTCAGTAGTGGGACCGGCCCTCTTTAATGTCTTTTTTTTGAAATTCAACATCTATATTGGTTTATGTTAGACACAAGATATATGACAAAGAGAAAAATGAACCACATTACAATAACAACCAAAATAAAATTAATGGTAACATGACACCAGAATGTCACTGGATCAAATGTAACCAAAAAAAAAGAAAAAAAAGATAACCTACTACTATACCCAACCTCCCTCCACCCCCCACCACCCCGCACCCCCCACCCCTGGAGTGTGCCTTGTTAAAAACAACGTGACAAAGAGATACCAAAAGGTAAATAATATTCCAACAATAACAGGCATCAAAAGGAGGATAATACAAACTGAAACAGTCAGAGGCATGCATTACATGGACGTTAGTTCAAATATAAAGCATATAATTTACCCCATTTCTGGCTGAAAGAGGCTATGCGATTCCGGGAACTTGCTATTCACCTTTCAGTGTTAAAACAGAGACATTTCTTTCCTCCATTCCGCATATGATATGACTAATTGGTCCATCCAATGCTTGAGAACCAGCCTTTTGACTGCTATAGAAGTTAGAGCCATATGAAACCTGCAATCCCGAACTCTAATATTGGAAAACATCCCTAAGATACATATTTCTATAGTGAACAGCTCACCCAGTCCCAGAAGGGGATCCAAATTGGATTGAATTGTATTCCATAATGGAGCCACTTTGTCACAGTGCCAAATAATGTGTATCAGGTTCCCTTCAGGTGCGCCACACCGTGTACAATTAGTGGAAGGTAATCTGCCTAGACTGGCCAATTTAACCAGTGTATAATACAGATTATTTAGGATATGATATTGTATAAGTCTGTGCCTATCTTGAGTGAGATATCTATGCATGTCCACCCAAATCTGACTCCAAATCAAAGGGGAATCTGGCAGAAGAGAAGCCCAAATTTTAGAACCAATAAGGGCATTAGGGCATTTAATACCCAATAGAAAAGAATAAATCCTGGAGATTCTATGGGGCTTATTTGCATATTCCTGTATCTGATGTAAAAAAGGCCTGACTTGGGACAACATGAATGTGGTCCCAAAAATAGAGACCATAAGATGTCTCAGCTGAAAAACCTTATATATATATTTCTGAGGAATATTCAGTTTAGCTATTATATCAGTTGAGGAGAGGAGGGAATCCTGAGAAAACAGGCTTTCCACAAGAGCATCCTGTAATTGAGGAAGCCAGTCTGGGGAAAGGGGAGAGCCCCCTATTTTGATGTTAGGGTTTGAGATAAGAGGTTGCACCGTATCTTTTTTGGGTGAAATGTTAAAGAAGTTCCAACATTGAGTCAGAACCTTTATGGAGACCCCTACCGCCGAATTTTGTAAAAGAGTAGGTAATGCAGAGATAGTGTAGTAAAAAACTCTGGGTGAGTAGAGACTATACATATCCAAAAGCCTTCTCTCCAGCTGTAGCCAAATAGGAAGATATGTATCAGGCCTAGCCTCGAACCATCTCCCCATTTTGGACAAATGACTCACCCAATAATATAACATAAAATTGGGGAGGCAGAGTCCACCTCTCTCCTTGGGTAAATTAAGTTTTAAAAAGGCCCATCTAGGATGTTTGCCCTGCCAAATGAATTTAGAGAGAGCAGAGTGGAGCTGCTGAAAATAGGACATTGGGAGCCAGATGTTCAGTAGATTTAAAGGATAGAAAATATGGGGCAGAACATTCATTTTTATAATACTGATGCGACCCCATAAAGACAATGGGAGGTTGACCCATCTTTGAAGATCCTGCTGTATCTTCATCACCAAAACATCCAAATTGAGTTTCCTGAGAGCCTCTGGGTCTCTAGTGAGAGGTATGCCTAAATATTTGACTGAGTCGGGAGACCATTTCATGCTGAAATGAGTAAAATTGGCATGGAGCGTGAGGGCATTTAATGGGAGTATAACTGATTTGGATAAATTCAGCTTATAGTTAGCTATCTGACCAAACTGATCAATAATTTGTAGTGCATGTGTTAGTGAGGATTCTGGATTGGCCAAATGTAAAAGAATATCATCTGCATAAACTGAGAGGGTCAAAGATTGCTGGTATACTAAACAACCTGTGACCTGGGTCGAGTTCTTAATACTAAGTAGCAGGGGTTCCAGATATAAATTAAACAAAAAGTGAGACAGGGGACAACCTTGCCGAGTACCAGTGAACAGGGGGAACCGAGAAGAGAAAACCCCTTTACAATAAATTCTAGCAGTAGGAGACTTGTATACCATCTGAATCCATTGAATAAAGGTATCCGGGAAGGCCATTCTCTTAAGAGTGGCCCAAAGAAATTCCCAGTTTACGCTATCGAAGGCTTTTTCTGCATCTAATGAGATTAAAGCCATAGGAGTCTCAGAATCTTGGGCAACCTGAAAAATATGTGAAAGGGTTCACAGATGGTCAGCAGAGGATCTGCCTTGAACAAACCCCACCTGTTTGGGACTCAACAAATTAGACCAAATCTGCTTAATTCTAAGAAATAGGATTTTAGTTAAAATTTTAATGTCATAATTTAGTAGTGAAATCGGACGGTAACTGGCAGGCTCCCTCTGGGGTTTGTCTGGTTTCAAAATCAAAACAATCATGGCTTCCAACAAAGTAGGATCTAGGAGGTCTGAGGTGAACATATAGTCTAATAGTTTCAGGAGAAGGGGAGCTATCTTCTTACAAAAGACTTTATAGAAGTTAGAGGGGAAACTATCAGGACCTGGGGATTTATCCAGTGCTAACCCATTAATCGCTTCCTCCACTTCGGCCAGAGTAATAGAAGAGGCTAGAATCTCACACTGGTGGGCCTGCAGGGAAGGAAGATTAAGGCCATCCAGAAATTGTTCAATACGGGAATAGGAGGGCTGAGAAGGACCCTTACTATATAGGTCCCTGTAAAAGGATTCAAAGACCTGGGAAATATCCCGAGGGGAGGTCTTAACAGAGCCATCTGGGGAATACAGTGCAGGAATCAATCTTGAGCTTTCTACTTCCCGCAATCGAAGGGCTAGCATTCTACCTGGTTTCTCACCTTGATCAAAATAACGAGCTTCAGTTTTAAGGATGGCGTACTCTGCCTTATCCCTTAACAAATCTGCATATTCATTCCTAAGCTTCAGTAAAGCTTCTAGATCGGATTGGGAAGATGAAAAGGATAAATTATTTTCAGCCATCCTTATTTGATTCGACAGCGAAGTAACTCTAGCCTCTCTCTGTTTTTTCCTTTTGGACGTTAGCTTAATGAACTCTCCCCTGATGAAACATTTAAAAGAACACCAAATCAAATCCTCCCTGCTTGTAGAACCCATGTTGGAATGTATAAAGAAAGAGATTAGTGATTTAATATAAGAAGTTATGCGTTCCTCTTTTAGGAGTTGTGTGTTTAATTTCCATGAGGTGTCTCTTTGAACGTGCGGATCAGGGGAAATTGAAATCCATGCCACGGAATGATCAGATATGACAATTGGTTCAATTCCTGTCTGGTGAGTACCAGCCAGAAGAGTGTTGCTGATTATAATGAAATCAATTCTGGACCACAACCGGTGGACTTGAGAGTAAAAGGAAAAAAGCTGACCAGAAGGATTGAGCAAAAGCCATGGGTCACATAAACCCAATAGATCCATAAAATCCCTCAGGGTGAGTTGTGAAGGGGAAAGGGGTTTTAATGGCCTATAGGTTTTATCTAGGTCTTGTGATGGAGCAATATTCCAGTCGCCCCCTAGAATTATCAAGGAGGGCAGAATTCCACACAATTTGTCGGCTAAGCTCATGAGAAAATCCGGGTCTCCTCCTTCTGGACCATAAATTGCTCCTAACACCACCCTGACATTATTGAGTATGCCTTTAACAATAATAAATCTACCCTCTTGGTCTGTTAGACATTCTTCTGCCACAAATGATATGTGTCTTTTAACCAATATAGCCACCCCTTTGCTAGATGATGACCCACAAGACACAAAAATTTGAGAGAAACCCTGCCGACGTAGCCCATTGGCTTCCAAGGCCATGACATGGGCTTCCTGTGTCAAAAGAATGTCAATATTTAAAAGGGCACAGTTTCTGAGAACCTGATATCTTTTGGACAGATCTCTGACGCCTCTGACATTCCACATTGCAATTTTAATTGGCACCATTGTCATGTATCATTTTGTTTAACAAAAAGGAGGCATGTATCCTTAACCAATTGGACCATCCCAAAAGGCATGCTCCAATCCCACCCCCCCATCCCCAACAACCCCTGTGAAACGAGTTAGTGAGAAAACATTTCCCTTCTCAAAGAAGTTCATAAAATGGTCGAATTACTAAAAGGGTAGATAATTCTAACCATCCAGTGCTAAACTCAAACCATATAGCCATAGGGAAGAGATCAGGATGGTAACCAACCCCCCCCATGAATCCCTCAATACGGTGAACCGATCCAGGAAGCTCAAAAGAAACAGTCCAATCCCACCCCTGTCCCCATCAACCCCTGTGAGGAAATCTTAGTAAAGAAAGACAGCCCTCCCGGAAAAGCCTCACAAAATTTGTGTATTGATGAAAATGCAAGTAATATTAAGTGTCCTATTATGAACTCAGACAGAACATCCTGCTGGAAAGGCATCAGAACAATAACACCCCCCTCCCTCCCTAAACCCATCAAACTATGTACACAAGGTCTCCGAGTGAATAAGGGAACTATAGCACAAATATTCCAGGAAGAAAGGGTAAAACAGAAGTAAAGCAGAAGGGAAAGTCCCACCCCCCAACCTAATATCCCCCAACCATATAATTGTAACCTGATAAAGTCTCCAGATATACCCTCCCACCCTATGAACAAAACAACTATGTACAACAGTCTCAACAATCATCTGTAAGCAGAGTCAAAATATGAACTTAACAATCTATGAGACTCACCCTCTATGACCCCTTCAAATACTCCCTGTACACTTAAGACCCAGCCCTGAAGGTTAAAAAATGTCTGAATGCTAAAATATTGAGAATAAAGGGCTGCGTTGCAGGAGACCAAAACAAAAGAAATTGGGAGCATTATTGGGTCGACCCCCCAAAAAACTAGCCCGCTGTGCAGCCCCACCTAAGCCTACACTAGTTTAAACAACCCCCTCCTCCCCCCCAAATTGAGAAAAAACAGTCAGTTTTATTCTAATTACCCGCACTCAAAGCGGTTACACCCCAATCTGTCCTTTATATCAATGAGAAAGAGAAATCTCAAATAAAACCAGGAATTCCCTGAGAAAAATTACACATTCAGCCTGAAACATCACACAAAGGGCAGTCGGGGTGGCAAAAAGTAAACATTATGGTACTCGCACCTGGGCTTTCTAATCCTGAAGCCACTGGGAAAAAGAAAAATGAGCATTACAACATCGCAAGCTTACCTGCTCTACAATATCCATTTCTAAATAAGGGAATCCTCTCACAATGCTCTCCCAGCGAGCCTCGCTGTAGCAGGATTACCACAACCAAAAAAAAAAGGGAATAAAGCCTGACATGGGAAGTACATCGGGGGAGCTAAATGGTAGGTGCACACTACCTGTCCTACCTTATATATGACCCCAAGCAAAGGCATGGGCGCACCCACATTCCACCCGAGTATCACTTAACTGGATATTGAACTGGCACCTCCCCCCAGCATCATACCTCCTGAAGAGGGCAAGATGGCACTGCGCTGGACCCTGGAGCAAACCCACATCTCCTATACCCCAACCGGATTCATATCTATTCGGTAAGAGACTTGAAGTGATATGCAGAATTAGATAGCAGCATTAACAATAAACTGGTACTCTTAACCACCAACCATCCAAAAAAGAAAAAAGAAGAGGCAAATAATGAACTAAGAAAACTAACATATGTCCTTCCAAATGAGTCCAACTATATTTTTAACGTTGCTCATCCCAGCTTAAACAGTTCTGGCAGCTTGCTCGGCAAGATCTGTGTTAGCTTGATGCGATGACTCATATGCACTCCAGCTACCTGACAGGGACACTTGCAATTTTGCTGGGTATGACACCCTAAAAGGAATACTTGCCACCACCAACTTGGTTACTATAGGATGAAAAGCTGCCCAACTTTGTCGAACTTCATAAGGCAGGTCTTGCGTGATGCGCACCTTAGACCCTTCCCACATTACTGCCTTCAACTCCTTAGTCTTAGACAAAACATGCTGACATTCAATATAGCTAAGGAATTTCAGTATGATGGGCCTGGATGGCTTCCCTGGCTGGGGTCTCGGCCGAAGGGAATGGTGGGCTCTCTCTCGATCTGATATGCTGAATGCAGTGGCGATGGGCCTACCACCTTTTCTAGGAATTTCTGTATAAAGGAGATTGTATTATTTCCCTCTTCTTTTTCCGGTAAACCAAGAATTAGAATGTTGTTTCTTCTACTGTGTCCTTCTAAATCTTCTGTCTTCAATTGCAACTTCTGAACTTGTTTCCGTAATAAAATCAGCTCTGGGTCTTGCTTTTCTTTTCATGTTTCCACTGAGCATAGCCGGGCCTCAGCATCTCCCACCCACCTCAATAGCTCCATCATATCACCCCGCATGGATTTAAGATCTGCTGCTATATCCTTCAGAGTCTCTTTAAAGGGTTCCAACTCTTGCAGGAACCTGTCTTCCAAAAGCGGGATCACCCTTTTCTCCATGCGCTTTAGATTTCTTTGACTGCTGCTTATCTGGTGAAGCGGGTGGAGTATGTCGCAGCTGGGCCTGTTTCATCATTACCTCCATTGTGGGATGGCTGTCCCGGGCCTGAAACATCCAGGTGTACTATAAACCACCCTGAGTACAGATATTCAATGCCCAGTAACAAGCTCTGTATTAGATTGTTAAAAGATTGGATCAAAATAACTTAATAGGAGGTAGAGGAGCAGGAGCTCGAAAACAGTGCTGCTTCTATCTTGCCTGCATCACGTGACCCTTGTTCTCTTTAATGTCTTTAAAAATGACACTGCAGATGGTAGCCCATGACAATGGTGACTGCAATTGAGTGCTTTAAAAAGGTTGACTCAATTGCGGTGCCTGTCCAAAGGCTACCGGGCCGGGAGGGTGACTGGATTGGGGGGGTCCATGAATATAGCAGCAGGATGTTGCTACATGTACACATGCTCTAGGGAAGAGCAACCACACCGAGTGATGGGTGGAAGGGAAGGGAGGGTTTCTGAGGTGTAGTGCGGTGGTGGGCTGCTGAGCTGGCCCCGTGGCATGGTGGGTGGGTGGGTGGCAGGCTATGGTTGCAAGGGTGCCAGGTTCGGGTCTGGGTGAGAGTTCATTTTGTTGCACCTGTCCATAAAATTATTTTTTATCCAGATTTTCACCCCCCCTGACATGCACCCCTCTGAAGTTAAGAATCCTTTAGTAGGGGTGTGTGGGGGGAGTGCAGTGGGCAGCCCACCACATAAACAAAAAAAAAAGTCCCTGGCACCTTGTTGCTGTGCACAGTGTGTGTACATTTCCAAAATTGATTTTCGGTGAAGTACACTCACCCTAACGATGATTGTCTTTACATGATCGCCGTTATCACATGGAACCCTGATGATGACTGGGAAGGAAAGGTCTGCCTCCTTGTGGATGACACAAAAATCTGCAATAGGGTGGATACTCCAAGAGGGTGGAAGGAATGCTCAGAGACCTGAGAAAACTAAAAGAGTTTTCAAGGGTATAGTAGCTGGGTTTCAATGTGCAAAAGTGCAAAATCATACTCTTAGGGCACACAAACCTGGACGCAGAGTACAAAATGGAAGAAGAGGTAGTAATGACCATCAAACAGGAAAGAGACTTAAGTGATAGTCATATCAGATGACCTAATGGTGGCCAGGCAGTGTGACAAGACAGTAGGGATGGGCAGTGGAATGCTGGGTTGTGTAACGAGGGATATCAGCAGCAGAAGGAGAGAAGTGATGTTGCTTCTGCATGGATCACTGGGGAGACCCACCTAGGGTACTGTGTCCAGTTCTGGAGGCCACATTACCAAAAGGACATAGAGTGGAGGCTGTCCAGATGAGGGCAACTAAAATGTTGCCGGGTCTGCTTAAAAAGCCCTACAAGGAGTTACTAAAGGACCTCAATATGCACACTATGGTAGAGGAGGGGGATATGATAGAGACATTTAAATACTTTATGGGAGTAAATAAAGTACAGGAGGGGAGTATTATTTAGAACAAAAAGATGTTCAAGGACAAGGCAACCTGCAATGAAACTGGATTAGGGTAACTTCTGGAGAGATGTGAGAAGTACTTCTTCACAGAAAGAGTGGTAGATGCCTGTAACATTCGTCCTGTTGAAGTGTTGGGGGCAACAAGTGTTTTGGGGTTCAAGAATGCATGAGACAGGCATAAGGTAATCTTATTGGAAAATAAGGAGGGGGCGAGAGAGCTGGAACTCAAATAGAGTCTGCAGTACAATGTAGAAAGGAAAATAAAATGGCACACTGAGTGGGCAAAATGGTCATTACCTGCCATCAAATTCTGTTTTCCATGTTTAAGAAAATTGTATCTTTCAAGCTAATCTTCACAGTTGGAATTGATAACCCTAATACTGCTTGAAATTATCTAGAGCCCAGTAAAGGACTTAAGTGGGCACATCTCTAAATGAGACTTAACTGATAAATAAGCAATAATACCCTACAGGGTGAGTGGTATTGGGTATTGATTCTTCAGGTGAAGCTACCTCTGGCTGGAAGCTGCAACACTGAACTTAGGATTTGCAAGAAAGCCAGTTGTGCTCACAACAGAGGGAGGTGAATCGTACAATTTACAATTGTCTTTGGTTTGAAGCAGATTCCTTAGGAAAGTTAATATTCTTCAGGTGGAGGATACTTCTAACTGAAGGGTGAAATAAGGAACTTAGAATTATCAGAAATGGCAGTCTTTCAATCAACAGAGGGAGGTGGACCTTGCTTTACTTTTGTTACAATTGTTAAGATTTTCAGTGCAGGAAGAGTTTAAACCCACAGGGACTGAATACTGTTTACTGTGTCTGTCCTTGTGCACAGCTGACTTGATTGGAGTTAATGACTGACTGTTTGCATTGCAATATTTTTAATACTGTGAGATATTCACTGGGCTAAGAATTTGTCATAAGTACTAAATTGAGAGCAGGTTGCAGGCTGTGTATTTGACCCAGACAGTGCCTAGGGGGTGGAAACTGTTTTTCTTTTGTTTATCTCTGTGTGCCTTAAAAGACCAGGCCAGACTGTGTCAGGAAGTGCTTACATCACAGCTACTTATCAGCCAATAGCTTTGGAAGAATCTTACATACCTGATAACAGTACTAACTTTAGCAGGCTCATCAGATAACCTAATATTCTTTGGGTGACGCTACCTTTGGCTGGAAGCTGCAACACTGGACTTAGAATCTGCAAGAAAGTGAGTTGTGCTCACAACAGAGGGAGGTGAACCTTATAATTTACAATTGTCTTTGGTTTGAAGCAGATTACTTAGGAAAGTTAATATTCTTCTGGAGGAGGATACTTCTAACTAAAGAGTGAAATAAGGAACTTAGAATTATCAGAAAAGGCAGTCTTTCAATCAACAGAGGGAGGTGGACCTTGCTTTACTTTTGTTACAATTGTTAAGATTTTCAGTGCAGGAAGAGTTTAAACCCACAGGGACTGAATACTGTTTACTGTGTCTGTCCTTGTGCACAGCTGACGTGTTTTGGGGCTGGCTGCTTTTGGAGCACAAGTCACCAGGCTGTTTTGGGGCTGGGGAGGTTTACCTGTGTCTGACTTGGATGTTTTTATTTTTCTCTGTTTGATTAGCAGGGTATTTTCTCTGTCAAATTGTCGTATAGGGCGTCTTGCTGACAGGAAGGCACTCATCGCAGCGGTAGGTCAGAGCTTTTAACTGATTGTTTCGTGAGGGCACAGTTTATGCCCAAACCCTTCCTCCCTCACCCCACCCACCCCTGGAAATAGTTCCATTATACCAGGGGTTCTGACATCATTCCTCAAGAGGTCAAGGTGCATATCACTGTCATATCCTCTCTAGCACACTGCACTGACAATATAAGCATACACATTATATAATATATATATATTTCTATATAACAAACCAATCACACACACACACACACACACACACAAACTAAACAAGGTAGACAGACATGTGGGGAGTAGTGCAATGAAATGCCTGTGGGCAGCAGTCTTCTGGGAGTCTTTGTGGAGACTGAGATGCTGCCCTGTTTGCAGACAACTCTCTGCCCTGACGGAGGAAGTTGCCCATCTTCAGGTCACACTGGACAGTAGTAAGGGAACCTCCCCCATCCAGGGAGTACCAGTGCCACCACCACTACTTCAGAGGTTGTGAAGAAAGCACAGTGGTTGGACCACAGTGGGCTCAGGGAGGGTAAGGGTGGTGGAATAGAGGCACACCCAGTCAGTTGTTCCACTCCACAATCCATACACCATTCTGGGGGAGCATAGTTCCCCTATGGATGCACCCACATAGGCGACTAAGAAGGTTGCAGACAACTGTCACAAGGGAGGCCCTCAGGAAGGAGTCAGAGGGCATCACAGGGAAAGGAAGCAGCTCATGGTTGGGGAATCAATTATTAGGGGGATAGAACTAGGGGAGCAGGGAAAACTGAATTAAGGTGCCTGCCTAGTGGCATGGCTTGAAGGGACAGGAAGCGCATCCTGAGGATCACGAGAACAGTTGCACGGGAGTCTGAGCTGGACATCATTGTCCACGTAGGGACAAATGACTTGGCTCATCATGAGATTAGAACAGTGCAGAAGGACTTTGTAGAGTTGGGGAGCGGCCTAAGACAAGTAGCACACACAGTATCCTTCTCAGAGGTGGTGCCTGTCAGTGCCATAGGTGAGGCGAGGGTACTTTGCACCATGCAGTTTAACGAATGGTTGAAAAAATGATGTGGAGCACAGGGGTTTGGCTTCTTTGGGGACTGGGGTTCCACCTGGAGGGACACCAGCCTATACTGGCAGGATGGTCTGCATCTGTCCAGGAAGGGAAAAAATATTTTGGCCAATCGGTTTAAATGCTTCATTGGCAAGCTTTTAAACTAGTCAAGGGGGAGGCACTGATAAGCATTAGGAAAATCCCAGCCTCCCCCTACAAAACAAGGTATTAAATGAGAAAAAGACCAAGGTAGAAAGGTCAGTGGGGGATGCTGCTACAGAAGGTAAAGCCATCAAAAAATGGAGAGCAATGAGTACCAATGCCTGTAGTCTGGGTAACAAGCTTCCTGAATTAGTGGCCATGATGGAGCCGGAACATCTGGATATTGTGGCAGTCACTGAAACATGGTACACACAGAACCATAACTGGGATGTCAACATACCAGGATACACAATCTACAGGAGGGACAGGGAGGGTAAAGAGGAGGAGAAGTAGCTCTACATAAGGGAAGAAATCAAAGCAACAGAACAAAAGGGTAAACAGGGAAGAGAAGAAGCACTGTGGGTCAATTTGGAGGCAGGCAATGGCACTACAATCCACACAGGGGTTGTATACAGATCCCCCCCTCTCAGGGGGGAGTAAATGGACAAGGAAATGATATAAAGTATACTTAGAATGGCAGATAAAGGGGAGATATTGCTGATGGGTGATCTGAATATGCCAGTTAACTGGAGTGCAGTTGCAGCAGCCACTTCTGAGAGTGGGGTTGTTCTAGATGCCTTACAGGGGGCATGCCTTAGACAACTAATATTGGAACCCACTCGAGAGGGAGCAATCTTAGACCTGGTTCTCTCAAAAGGAGATGGAGAGAGGATCACAGATGTAGAAGTAGGTAGCCATCTGGGAACTAGCGACCATCAAACAGTATGGTTCATAATAAACACAGCAATAGAGTCAAGCCATACAAAGGCAAAAGTACTGGACTTCAGGAGGGCTGACTTTGCCAAAATGGGTGAGTGCCTAAGGAATGCACTAGAAGATGAGCAGGAAGGAGGGGTGAAGAACAATGGGGAATAATAAAAACTGCCATCACAAAGGTAACAAGCTTTTGTGTGAAGCAAATAAACAAAACGATGTAAGAAACCACTATGGTTCTCAAAGGAGGTGGCAATGAAGGTTCAAGAGAAAAAGAAAGCATTCAGAAAGTACAAGGAATCACAGAAGGAGCAGGACAGAGAATTGTATCAGTTAAAGCAAAAGAAAGCTGAGAAGGCAGTTAGAACAGCAAAGACCCAAACCAAGGAAAAGATAGCCAACTCAGTTAAGAAGGGGGATACAACATTTTTTAGGTACATCAGGGAGCGAAGGAAGACTAAGGGAAGGATAGTGAGGCTTAATAAGGGGAGGGGTGTGGGCAGAGGGTGACAGTGAAAAGGCAGAGATACTAAACAAATATTTTTGCTCAGTATTTACAAATGAAGAGGGGACGAACCTAAAACAAACAATAGAAACACTCTGGATACAGACGTTGATACCAGCCCATTTACAGAAGAAAGGGTTCTGAAAGAACTCTTATAACTGAAGGTGGACAAAGCAATGGGGCCTGATGGGATTCATACCAGAATTCTAAATGAACTAAGGGTAGAACTAGTGACACCACTGACTACCCTCTTTAACAAATCATGGGAGGATGGAGTGGTACCTGAGGACTGGAGGATGGAAGATGTGATTCCCCTTCACAAAAGTGAGAGCAGGGCAGAAGCAGGAAATTACACACCTGTTAGTTTAACCTCAGTGATAGGGAAAATGATGGAATCAATTCTGAAGGAAACAACTGTTGAGTACCTAGAGGCTAGAGGGGCACAGGACCCAAGGCAGCATGGATTCACAGCAGGAAGGTCATGCCAGATTAATCTAACAGATTTCTTTGACTGGGTGACAAAAGTAGTAGATCAGGGAGGGGCTGTGGACATGGCCTACCTAGACTTTAGCAAGGCATTTGACTCAGTCTCACACAAAAGATTAATATACAAGTTAGCTAGCCTTGGAGTGGGTCCCAAGATGATAGCCTGGCTAAAGAATTGGCTGGAGAATAGGACACAGAGGGTAATAGTAAATGGAGTCCACTCTGAAGAAAGGGGGGTTACTAGTGGAGTACCACAGGGTTCAGTATTAGGACCGGTCTTCTTCAATGTCATTATAAGTGACATTACAGAGGGACTGGAAGGGAAAGTATGTCTCTTTGCAGATGACACAAAGATCTGCAACAGAGTTGATGCACAAGGTGGGGTGGAAAGGATGAGAAGGGACTTGGCAAGGTTAGAGGAATGGTCAAATGTATGGTAGCTTAGATTCAATGCTAAGAAGTGCAAGGTAATGCACCTGGGAAATAAAAACCCAGGGGAAGAGTACACAATGGGGGGTGAGATACTAACAACAGCAAAAATGGAAAGGGACCTGGGGGTAGTCATATCAGATGACTTAAAGGTGGGCAAGCAATGTGACAGGGCAGTAAGGAGTGCTGGAGGGATACTGGAATGCATAGGGAGAGGCATCGCTAGTAGAAAACAGGAAGTTGTTATCCCTCTGTACAGACAGCTGGTGAGACCCCATCTGGAGTACTGTGTGAAGTTCTGGAGACCCGATCTCCGCAAGGACATAAACAAGATGGAAGCTGTCCAGAAGAGGGTAACTAAAATGGTGCAGGGTCTGCTCCAGAAGACATATGAAGAGAGACTAAAGGAGCTTAATATGTATAGCCTCGAGGAAAGGAGGGGGGGACATGATAGAAACTTTCAAGTACCTCAAGGGAATCAATACAGTCCAAGAGGGTAGCATCTTTCAAAAAAAGAGGTATGCAGGAACAAGGGGGCACAATTTGAAGATGGGGCGGCTCAGAGGTAATGTAAGGAAGTATTTTTTCACAGAGTGGGTTGTGGATGCATGGAACAGCCTTCCAGAGGAGGTTGTGGAGTCAAAACAGTGGTTGAATTCAAGCATGCATGGGACAGTCATAAGGCAATTCTAGGGGTGGGGTAGAAAGAAGTAGGCTGCTTGGTTAACTAGGATCTGCAGCTTATCCATTAGGTAGGGAAAAGGGAAGACTGGGTGGGCCAAGGGTCCTTATCTGCCATCAAATTCTATGTTTCTATGTAATACTGAATTGCCAAGGGGTGCAATAAGGCCTGATGCCAAAGACCAAAGGTCTTATAGCCCCTGGAAGGTTCAGTATTGCCCATACCACCCACCCTGGAAGGTATTATTGCACTTAGAAAATGGGTTATAAGTAACATTTTTGTAAAATTCAAATTAAATAAAAGTTTAAAAAGAAGTATAATAAATGTTAATAATAAATCTATGTTTTCTTGTAAAGTAGTCCCTCTACTGCTATACTTGGCCAGTACAGGGCATTGCTGTTTAGGAGACCATGTTTAAGCAGTATGGGGGTTGCTGTGTAGCTGATGGCTCTGTTGGTGGGTGATGGCAGAAGAAACATAGAAAATCAAACAGGATGTTATTACTAAGTTAATTTAAAAAAATAAAACACACTGTTACACTTGCAGACTTTTGGCAGCAGGTATGGGTGAAGAAAGACCTCGTACTCTCAAACGGGAGCAGTGAGAGGATCTCAGATCTAGAAGTGGGTTGCCATCTGGGGACAAGTGACCATCAAACAGTGTGGTTCATGTTAAACTCAGCTACAGAGTCAAGCCATACAAAAGTGAGGGTACCGGACTTTAGGAGGGCTGACTTTGGCAAGATGGGAGAGTGCCTCAGAAAAGCACTAGCAAACAGGCTAGAAGGAGGTGTGGAGCAACAATGGGAAATCATCAAAACTGCCATCACAGAGGCAACAAGCCTTTGTGTGAAACAACTAAACAAATCAAAATGAAAGAAAAAGCTACTATGGTTCTCCAAGCAGGTGGCTGTGAAAGTCAGGAAGAAATGATAGCATTCTGGAAGTATAAGGAAACACAGAAGGAGCAGGACAGAGAGCTGTACCAGTTAAGACAGAAGGAAGTAGGTGGGAAGTCAGAATAGCAAAGGCCCAAACTGAGGAAAAGATAGCCAACTCAGTTAAGAAGGGGGATAAAACCTTTTATAGGTACATCAGCGAGTGTAGAAAGACAAAGGGAGGGATAGTGAGGCTGAATAGAATGAACGGTGGGTGGGCAGAGGGGGACAGTGAAAAAGCAGGGATACTGAATGAATATTTCTGCTCATTATTCACAAAAGAGGAGGGAGAGGTGCCTAATCCAAATAACAGAAGCACTCTTGATAAGAGGGTCGATCCCAGTCCTTTCACAGAAGAAAGGGTTCTGCAAGAACTCCGAAAACTGAAGGTGGACAAAGCAATGGGTCCTGATGGAATTCACCCCAGAATTCTAAAAGAATTAAGGGAGGAACTAGTGAAACCACTGGCTACTCTTTTAATAAATCATGGGAGGATGGTGTGGTACCTGAGGACTGGAGGAAGGCGGATGTGATTCCCTTCACAAAAGTGGGACCAAGACAGAGGCAGAACTACAGACCTGTTAGTCTGACCTCTGTGGTAGGGAAAGTGATGGAGTCACTTCTGAAAGAAAGAATAGTTGAGTACCTAGAGGCCAGTGGAGCACAGGACCCAAGGCAGCATGGGTTCAGCGGGAAGGTCATGTCAAGCGAATCTAATAGATTTCTTTGACTGGGTGACCAAAGTAGTAGACCAGGAGGGGCTGTGGACATGGCCTACCTAGACTTTAGCAAGGCATTTGACACAGTCCCACACAAAAGATTAATAGTCAAATTAACCAGCCTGGGAGTGGGTCCCAGGGTGGTAGCCTGGGTAAAACATTGGCTGCACAACAGGACACAGAAGGTAATTGTAAATGGAGTCCACTCTGAAGAAAGAGGGGTTACTAGTGGGGTACCTCAGGGTTCAGTATTGGGTCCAGTCCTTTTTAATGTCTTCATCAGCAACATTGCAGAGGGACTGGAAGGAAAAGTATGCCTTTTTACAGATGACACACAGATCTGCAACAGGGTTGATACACAAGGAGGCGTGGAAAGGATGAAAAGGGACTTGGAAAGGTTGCAGGAATGGTCAGAAGTATGGCAGCTAGGATTCAATGCAAAGAAGTTCAAAATAATGCACCTGGGAAACAAGAACCCAGGGGAAGAATACACAATGGGTGGGGAGGTAGTAACAACAGCACAAAAGGAAAGGGACCTGGGGGTAATCATATCAGATGACCTTAAGGTTAGCAAGCAATGTGAGAAGGCAGTAGGGAGGGCTGGGGGTATACTGGGATGTATAGGGAGAGGCAACAGCAGCAGAAAACAGGAAGTTGTTTTCCCTCTGTACAGACAGTTGGTGAGACCCCATCTGGAGTACTGTGTCCAGTTCTGGAGACCCCATCTCCAAAGGATATAAACAGGAAAGAGGTAGTCAGAGGAGGCAACTAAAATGGTGCAGGGTGCAAGAGAAGCGTGAGGAGAGACTAAAGAGCTTAATATGTATACCCTTGAGGAAAGAAGGGAGAGGGACATGATAGAAACTTTTAAGTACCTCAGTGGAACCAACAAAGTCCAAGAGGGTAGCATCTTTCATAAAAAGAGACTTGCAAGAACAAGGGGACACAATTTAAAGATAGAAGGAGGGTGGTTCAGGGGCAATGTGAGGAAGTATTATTTCACAGAGAGGGTAGTGGATGCATGGAACAGCCTTTCTGAGGAGGTTGAGGGGTCTAAAACTGTGGGAGATATCAGGAATGCATGGGACAGACATAAGGCAATTCTTGTTGGGGGTAGGAAGAAATAGGCTGTTGGTTAACTAGGATCTGCGGCCTATCCTGTAGGTAGGGAAATGGGCAGACAAGATGGGCTAAGCGGTCCTTATCTGTCGTCAAAGTCTATGTTTCTATGTTTCTATGAAAGGCAGAAATAGGTTGCAGCAGGAGTCAGTGTCTGTTGAGATTAAGCAGACAGATACTTTATTAGAAGTAGAAGGGGTCTTATTTAGGGTTAAGAAAAGAAAGAAAGTCAGTGTGTTTTCTGTGCTGGGAAGGGTACTGTATCAACTTACTTTGCTAAACCAGTAGGAGGAGAGAGAGCTTAATTGGGGTGTGGTTTAGACACTATAACAGCAGGTGACTCAAATTACAACTTCCTGTTGCTAGCCTTTTTCTTACTAATCACCCTCCATCCCACCAACCCTAAGCCAGTTCTACTTTTATAGCCACTGGATTTGACTGTCAACAGGAACTTCCTGTTTGGCAGTAGGAAAGGAAGGATCATAGAGAAACATTGGTTTTGTCAACTATAAAGAAAAAAAAAATAGCTCACTCTCCCCCACAGCTGGTGGTGGTCTGACACTCTGCAAGGAAGAAGGAGGCTACTGAAGAATATAGGAAGTTGCTATCCCAGAACAGGAAGGGTGAGAGCTGTAAGGAGAGGAGAGAGTAAGCATACAGAGAAACAAGGCAAGGCAAATTTTATTTAAAAGGACCCCCATCCCGGAGGCTCTGGGCGCCATACATCAATCAAATAAAAACAACACAACACAATACAATCAATAAAATATACAACTCCTAACAATTAAAACATAATTTACTACATAATTGGTTTCATTCTCTAAAGCTAAAATAAACCTTAAAAAATTAAACAATATAAATTATAAAACATAGTCAGGGAATGCCTGATCGTTTAAAAATGTCTTGAGTCGGGCCTTAAAAACCTCAACAGACGGGGCCTCCCTAACAAATATAGGAAGCGAATTCCACAGGACGGGAGAGGCGACACTAAATGCTCTGTCACCTGCAGTTCTTAACCTCATCCTGGTAATCGCAAGGAGGCCCTGAGAAGAGAAAGCAGGGAATTGACCGAGACAGCAGGTGTAAGAAGGTCATTCAGGTATCCAGGGCCCAGGCCATGAAGGGCCTTAAAAGTGAGCAAACCCACCTTAAAGAGGATCCTCCACCTAACCGGCAGCCAGTGCAGATGACATAGCACCGGGGTAATGTGACAGTATTTAGATTGTCCTGTCAACAACCTCGCCACCGCATTCTGCACCAACTGCAGTCAACGCAGGGTACCCCAGAGACCCCGAGATAGAGTGCATTGCAGTAGTCAAGCCTGGACGTCACAAAGACATGTACCAAAGTGGGGAGGTCCAGAGGCGGAACTAAGGGCTTGATCCTGGCGATATTCCTCAGATGATAAAAACTAGTACATACAACGGAAGACACCTGAAATTCAAGTGTCAAACCGCTGTCAAGAATAACACCCAGATCACGCACCCTAGAGGAGGTCTTCAATGGTACAGAGCCAAGGCAAAGTCCTGTCTCTGCACCCGAGGTCAACCTATCACGTCCTCTGTTTGACTCCCCCACCAGTACCTCCTTCTTACTGGGGTTAAGTCACAACCAACTGGAGGCCATCCAGTCATTGATTTCAGCAAGGCAGCTGTTAAGCACTTCTACTGCACAAGATGTTCCAGGGACAAGGAAAAGTACAGCTGGGTATCATCAGCATAGCAGTGAAAACCAAGCTGTACTTCCTAATGAGCCTCCAGGGGCAGTATGTACACGGCAAATAATATCGGTGACAAGACCGAACCCTGGGGAACTCCACACAATAGGTGGTCAGGGGAGGAGGAGAAATTCCCCATCACTACCCTCTGCCTCCTGTTGGATAAAAAAGACTCAAACCAGCAGATGGCAGAACCAGCAAGTCCACAGAATTCCCTTAGATGGTCAAGTAACACTCGATGGTCCACCGTGTCAAATGCTGAGGAGAGATCGAGGAGAACAAGAATTGTCCCCTCCCCTCGATCTCTAGCCCTAAGGAGGTCATTGTGCACCCAAACTAGTGCAGTTTCCATGCTATGCCTTGCACAAAACCCAGACTGGAGTGGTTCATAAAGATTATGGGCCACGAGATGCTCCTCAAGCTGAAGCATCACCACCTTCTCAACAATCTTACCTAAAAATGGAAAATTGGAGATAGGACGGTAATTTGCCTTGACGTCAGGGTCAAACGATGGTTTTTTCAGAAGGGGCCTCACCAATGCCTCCTTCAAGACATCAGGAAAGACCCCCTCTGACAAGGAACACCGGACAATCAAGGCAAATACCGGGCCAACAGAGTCAACACATCTCATTAAGAAATGAGTTGGCACTGGGTCCAGTTCACAAAAGGTGTGCTGAAGCCTAGAGGCAATCTCAGTGACCTCAGCCACCTCCACCAGTCTAAACTCACCCCAAACAGATGGAGTGCTCTTCGGAAGCCCATGGTGACCACTGTCGACCAGATTCTGGTCCACTGGCAGAACCCCCTGCCTGATGGCAGACACCCTGTCCGAGAAGAACCGAGCAAATCCATTGCACAATGCATTCGAAAAAGCTACCTTTGGCTGTAGACAGGCAGGGTGAAGAAGCCTGTCCACAGTCCGAAAGAGCACAGTTGGTTGGTTCCTCCCGGCAGCAATCTCCCTGGACAGGAATTCTTCTTTCTTACGGTTGATTGCCCCCTGGTATGCACCATAGTGCACAAGCAGGGCCAGTTTGTCCACCTCCAGGCCAGACTTCTGCCAGCAGCACTCTAATCTCCGACCCAAAGTCTTCATCTCCTTAAGCTCCCCATCAAAACTAGGGGACCTCAAGTAAGAAGACCTGGTGGACACAAAATAAGACATGATACAAGTGGTGCAGTGCTATGGCTGTGGGGCAGCAGTGTTCCAGAAGACATTCTGGAGGCTGCGATGCTGTCCTATTTGCAGGCACCTCTCTGGTCTGAGAGAGGAGGTTGCCCGTCTCCTGGCTGACCTGGCTAGGATTCATGAAACCTCCTCCCCCACCCAGGGACCACCAGGGCCAATGCCACTACCTCAGAGGTTGCCAAGAAAGAGGAAAGGCTGGACCAGAGTGGGCTCAGGGAGGGAGAGAGTGGTGGAACAGAGTTGCATCCCTCCAGCTGTACCTCTCCACAATTCATTCACTCTTCTGTTGGATAGTGGTTCCTCTATGAAGGCACCTGCAGTGGAGACCAAGGAGGATGCTGTGAACCTTCACAAAGGAGACCCACAGAAGGGTGGCATGGAACACCACAGGGGAAGGAAACAACTCCTGGTGGGGGACTCAATCATTAGGGGGGTAGAAATGGGGGAGGTAGGTAAGGTGCCTGCCTGGTGCCACGGCTGGAGGGACAGAAAATGAATCCTCATGATCATGGGAGCAGCTGCACAAGAGAGAGAGCTGGATGTCATTGTCCACCTAGGGACAAATTACTTGGCTAGAAATGGGATCAGAGCAGTGCAAGAGGTGTTTGTAGAGTTGGGGAGGGGCCTTAGACAAGTAGCACATACAGTAACCTTCTCAGAGGTGCTGCCTGTCTATGGCAAGGGTGATGCTAGGGTACTCCTCAACAGGGAGTTCAATAAATGGTTGAAAAACTGGTGTGGAGCTCAGGGTTTTGGCTTCATTGGGGACTGGGGAGCCACTTATAGGGATGCAGACCTATACTGGTGCGATGGTATGCATCTGTCTGGGGCGGGATTCAGGATCCTAGGTGAGAGGTTTAAATGCTTCATTGGCAAGCATTTAAACTCGCAAGGGGGGAGGCACTGAAAAGGAGCAGGGAAATCTCAACCTCCTAACACAAAACATGGTAATTAGTGAGGTAAACACCAAGGTAGAGAAGTCATTAGGGAGAAGGACAGAGGTAAATGTAAAAAAAGGCAAAGGCAGTAAGGACAGGAATGGGGCTAAAAGGGGTAAGGTCATCAAAAAGTGGAGGGTGATGAGTACAAAAGTCCATAGTCTGTGTAACAAGCTCCCTGAACTAGTGGCCTTGATGGAAGAGGGTTGCCTGGATATTGTGGCAGTCACAGAAACATGGTACAAAGAGAACCATGACTGAGACGTCAACATACCTTGATACACAATCTACAGGAGGGACAGGGAGGGTAAAAGAGGAGGGGGAGTAGTTCTCTATGTAAAGGAAGGGATCAAAGCAACAGAGCTAAAGAGTAAACAGGGAGCAGATGAGGCACTCTGGGTCACCCTGGAGACAGGAAATGGCACCACAATCCGCATGGGGGTTGCATACAGACCCCCATCTCAGGGGAAGGGAATGGACAGGAAATGATATAAGGCTTCCTTAGAATGGCAAAAAAGGGGAAGATATTGTTGATGGGGTACCTGAATATGCCAGATGTTAACTGGAGCAACTTTGCTGCAGGCACATCCAAGAGCATGGTCATTCTTGATGCCCTACAGGGGTATACCTCAGACAGCTAGTATTGGAACCCACTTAAGAGGGAGCAATCTTAGACGTGGTGCTCTCAAATGGGGATGGAGAAAGAATCTCAGATTTAGAAGTAGGTAGCCATCTGGGAACAAGCGACCACCAAACAGTGTGGTTCACGATAAACACAGCCATACAATCAAGCCATACAAAAGCAAGAGTATTGGACTTTAGGAGGCTGATTTTGGGAAAATGAGAGAGTGCCTCAGAAATGCACTAGCAAACAAGCAAGAAAGAGGGATGGAGGAACAATGGGGAGTAATCAAAACAGCCATCACAGAGGCAACAAGCCTTTGTGTAAAGCAAATAAACAAAACACAATGAAGGAAAAAAACACTATGGTTCTCAAAAGAGGTGGCAGGGAAGGTTAAGGAGAAAAGGATAGCATTCAGGAAATATAAGGAAACACAGAAGGAGCAGGACAGAGAACGTTATCAGTTAAAGCAGAAAGAGGCTGGGAAGGCAGTCAGAATAACAAAGGCCCAAACCAAGGAAAGGATAGCCAACTCTGTTAAGAAGGGGGATAAGACCTTTTAGAGGTACATTAGGGAGCGAAGAAAGACCAAAGGAGGGATACTGAGGCTTAATAAAGGGGAGGAAATGTGGGTAGAGGGTGACAGTGAAAAAGCAGGGATACTGAATGAATATTTTTGCTCAGTATTCACAAAGGAAGAGGAGGGGAGGTACCTAAATCAAACAAGAGAAACACTCTGAAGACAGGGTCGATACCAGTCCATTTACAGAAGAAAGGGTTCTGAAAGAACTAATGAAATCGAAGGTGGACAAAGCAATTGGGCCTGATGGGATTCACCAAGAATTCTAAAGGAACTAAGGGTAGAATTAGCAACACGCTGACTACTCTGTTTAACAAATCATGGGAGGATGGGGTGGTACCTGAGGACTGGAGGATGGTGGATGTGATTCCTCTTCACAAAAGTGGGAGCAGGACAGAGGCAGGAATCTACAGACCTGTTAGTTTGACCTCAGTGGTAGGGAAAATGATGGAATCAATTCTGAAGGAAACAACTTGTTGAGTACCTAGAGGCTAGAGGGGCACAGGACCCAAGGCAGCATGGATTCACGATGGGAAGGTTGTGTCAGATGAATCTAATAGATTTCTTTGACTGGGTGACCAAAATAGTGGATCAGGGAGGGGCTGTGGACATGGCCTACCTAGATTTTAGCAAGGCATTTGATTCAGTCCCACACAAAAGATTAATACACAAGTTAGCCAGCCTTGGAGTGGGTCCCAAGGTGGCAGTCTGGATAAACAATTGGTTAGAAAACAGGATGCAAAGGGTAGTAGTAAATGGAGTCCACAGTGAAGAAAGGAGTCTTACTAGTGGGGTACCGCAGGGTTCAGTACTAGGACTGGTCCTTTTTAATGTCTTTATAAGTGACATTGCAGAGGAACTGGAAGGAAAAGTATGTCTCTTTGCAGACAACACAAAGATCTGCAACAGAGTTGATGCACAAGGTGGGGTGGAAAGGATGAGAAGGGACTTGGCAAGGTTAGAGGAATGGTCAAATGTATGGTAGCTTAGATTAAATGCTAAGAAGTGCAAGGTAATGCACCTGGGAAATAAAACTCCAGGGGAAGAGTACACAATGGGGGGTGAGATACTAACAACAGCAAAAATGGAAAGGGACCTGGGGGTAGTCATATCAGATGACTTAAAGGTGGGTAAGCAATGTGACAGGGCAGTAAGGAGTGCTGGGGATACTGGAATGCATAGGGAGAGGCATCTGAGTAGAAAACAGGAAGTTGTTATCCCTCTGTACAGACAGCTGGTGAGACCCCATCTGAGTACTGTGTGAGTTCTGGAGACCCGATCTCCAAGGACATAAACAAGATGGAAGCTGTCCAGAAGAGGGTAACTAAATGGTGCAGGGTCTGCTCCAGAAGACATATGAAGAGAGACTAAAGGAGCTTAATATGTATAGCCTCGAGGAAAGGAGGGGGGACATGATAGAAACTTTCAAGTACCTCAAGGAATCAATACAGTCCAAGAGGTAGCATCTTTCAAAAAAGAGGTATGCAGGAACAAGGGGCACAATTTGAAGATGGGGGCGGCTCAGAGGTAATGTAAGGAAGTATTTTTTCACAGAGTGGGTTGTGGATGCATGGAACAGCCTTCCAGAGGAGGTTGTGGAGTCAAAAACAGTGGTTGAATTCAAGCATGCATGGGACAGTCATAAGGCAATTCTAGGGGGTGGGGTAGAAAGAAGTAGGCTGCTGGTTAACTAGGATCTGCAGCTTATCCATTAGGTAGGGAAAAGGGAAGACTGGGTGGGCCAAGCGGTCCTTATCTGCCATCAAATTCTATGTTTCTATGTAATACTGAATTGCCAAGGGGTGTAATGAGGCCTGATGCCAAAGACCAAGGGTCTTATAGCCCCTGGAAGGTTCAGTATTGCCCATACCACCCACCCTGGAAGATATTATTGCACTTAGAAAATGGGTTATAAGTAACATTTTTTTTTAAATTCAAATTAAATAAAAGTTTAAAAAGAAGTATAATAAATGTTAATAATAAATCTATGTTTTCTTGTAAGGTAGTCCCTCTACTGCTCTACTTGGCCAGTACAGGGCATTGCTGTTTAGGAGACCATGTTTAAGCAGTATGGGGGTTGCTGTGTAGCTGATGGCTCTGTTGTTGGGTGATGGCAGAAGAAACATAGAAAATCAAACAGGATGTTATTACTAAGTTAATTTAAAAAAAATAAAACACACTGTTACTCTTGCAGACTTTTGGCAGCAGATATGGTTGAAGAAACACCTCATACTCTCAAACGGGAGCAGTGAGAGGATCTCAGATCTAGAAGTGGGTTGCCATCTGGGGACAAGTGACCATCAAACAGTGTGGTTCACGTTAAACTCATCTACAGAGTCAAGCCATACAAAAGTGAGGGTACTGGACTTTAGGAGGGCTGACGTTGGCAAGATGGGAGAGTGCCTCAGAAAAGCACAAGCAAACAGGCTAGAAGGAGGTGTGGAGCAACAATGGGAAATCATCAAAACTGCCATCACAGAGGCAACAAGCCTTTGTGTGAAGCAAATAAACAAATCAAAACGAAAGAAAAAGCTACTATGGTTCTCAAACGAGGTGGCTGTGAAAGTCAGGAAGAAAATGATAGCATTCCGGAAGTATAAGGAAACACAGAAGGAGCAGGACAGAGAGCTGTACCAGTTAAGGCAGAAGGAAGTAGGGAGGGAAGTCAGAATAACAAAGGCCTAAACTGAGGAAAAGATAGCCAACTCAGTTAAGAAGGGGGATAAAACCTTTTATAGGTACATCAGCGAGTGTAGAAAGACAAAGGGAGGGATCGTGAGGCTGAATAGAATGAACGGTGGGTGGGCAGAGGGGGACAGTGAAAAAGCAGGGATACTGAATGAATATTTCTGCTCATTATTCACAAAAGAGGAGGGAGAGGTGCCTAATCCAAATAACAGAAGAACTCTTAATAAGGGGGGGACGATCCCAGTCCTTTCACAGAAGAAAGGGTTCTGCAAGAACTCCTAAAACTGAAGGTGGACAAAGCAATGGGTCCTGATGGAATTCACCCCAGAATTCTGAAAGAATTAAGGAGGAACTAGTGAAACCACTGGCTACTCTTTTAATAAATCATGGGAGGATGGTGTGGTACCTGAGGACTGGAGGAAGGCGGATGTGATTCCCTTCACAAAAGTGGGACCAAGACAGAGGCAGGAAACTACAGACCTGTCAGTCTGACCTCTGTGGTAGGGAAAGTGATGGAGTCACTTCTGAAGGAAAGAATAGTTGAGTACCTAGAGACCAGTGGAGCACAGGACCCAAAGGCAGCATGGAGTTCTGTGAAGGTCATGTCAAGCAAGTCTAATAGATTTCTTTGACTGGGTGACCAAAGTAGTAGACCAGGGAGGGCTGTGGACATGGCCTACCTAGACTTTAGCAAGGCATTTGACACAGTCCCACACAAAAGATTAATAGTCAAATTAACCAGCCTCGGAGTGGGTCCCAGGTGGTAGCCTGGGTAAAACATTGGCTGCACAACAGGACACAGAAGGTAATTGTAAATGGAGTCCACTCTGAAGAAAGAGGGGTTACTAGCGGGGTACCGCAGGGTTCAGTATTGGGTCCAGTCCTTTTTAATGTCTTCATCAGCAACATTGCAGAGGGACTGGAAGGAAAAGTATGCCTTTTTGCAGATGACAAACAGATCTGCAACAGGGTTGATACACAAGAAGGCGTGGAAAGGATGAAAAGGGACTTGGCAAGGTTGGAGGAATGGTCAGAAGTATGGCAGCTAGGATTCAATGCAAAGAAGTGCAAAATAATGCACCTGGGAAACAAGAACCCAGGGGAAGAATACACAATGGGTGGGGAGGTAGTAACAACAGCACAAAAGGAAAGGGACCTGGGGGTAATCATATCAGATGACCTTAAGGTTAGCAAGCAATGTGAGGAGGCAGTAGGGAGGGCTGGGGGTATACTGGGATGTATAGGGAGAGGCAACAGCAGCAGAAAACAGGAAGTTGTTTTCCCTCTGTACAGACAGTTGGTGAGACCCCATCTGGAGTACTGTGTCCAGTTCTGGAGACCCCATCTCCACAAGGATATAAACAGGAAAGAGGTAGTCCAGAGGAGGGCAACTAAAATGGTGCAGGGTCTGCAAGAGAAGCCGTATGAGGAGAGACTAAAGGAGCTTAATATGTATACCCTTGAGGAAAGAAGGGAGGGGGACATGATAGAAACTTTAAGTACCTCAGTGGAATCAACAAAGTCCAAGAGGGTAGCATTTTCAGAAAAAGAGACTTGCAAGAACAAGGGACACAATTTAAAGATTGAAGGAGGGTGGTTCAGGGCAATGTGAGGAGTATTATTTAACAGAGAGGGTAGTGGATGCATGGAACAGCCTTTCTGAGGAGGTTGAGGGGTCTAAAACTGTGGGAGATATCAGGAATGCATGGGACAGACATAAGGCAATTCTTGTGGGGGTAGGAAGAAATAGGCTGTTGGTTAACTAGGATCTGTGGCCTATCCTGTAGGTAGGGAAATGGGCAGACAAGATGGGCCAAGCGGTCCTTATCTGTCGTCAAAGTCTATGTTTCTATGTTTCTATGAAAGGCAGAAATAGGTTGCAGCAGGAGTCAGTGTCTGTTGAGATTAAGCAGACAGATACTTTATTAGAAGTAGAAGGGGTCTTATTTAGGGTTAAAAAAAGAAAGAAAAGAAAGAAAGTCAGTGTGTGTTCTGTGCTGGGAAGGGTACTGTATCAACTTACTTTGCTAAACCAGTAGGAGGAGAGAGAGCTTAATTGGGGGTGTGGTTTAGACACTATAAAAGCAGGTGACTCAAATTACAACTTCCAGTTGCTAGCCTTTCTTACTAATCACCCTCCATCCCACCCTAAACCAGTTCTACTTTTATAGCCACTGGATTTGACTGTCAACAGGAACTTCCTGTTTGGCAGTAGGAAAGGAAGGATCATAGAGAAACATTGGTTTTGTCAACTATAAAGAAAAAAAAATAGCTCACTCTCCCCCACAGCTGGTGGTGGTCTGACACTCAGCAAGGAAGAAGGAGGCTGCTGAAGAATATAGGAAGTTGCTGTCCCAGAACAGGAAGGGTGAGAGCTGTAAGGAGAGGAGAGAGTAAGCATACAGAGAAACAAGGCAAGGCAAATTTTATTTAAAAGGACCCCCATCCCGGAGGCTCTGGGCGCCATACATCAATCAAATAAAAACAACACAATACAATCAATAAAATATACAACTCCTAACAATTAAAACATAATTTACTACACAATTTGTTTCATTCTCTAAAGCTAAAATAAACCTTAAAAAATTAAACAATATAAATTATAAAACATAGTCAGGGAATGCCTGATCGTTTAAAAATGTCTTGAGTCGGGCCTTAAAAACCTCAACAGACGGGGCCTCCCTAACAAATATAGGAAGCGAATTCCACAGGACGGGAGAGGCGACACTAAATGCTCTGTCACCTGCAGTTCTTAACCTCATCCTGGTAATCGCAAGGAGGCCCTGAGAAGAGGAAAGCAGGGAATTGACCGAGACAGCAGGTGTAAGAAGGTCATTCAGGTATCCAGGGCCCAGGCCATGAAGGGCCTTAAAAGTGAGCAAACCCACCTTAAAGAGGATGCTCCACCTAACCAGGAGCCCGTGCAGATGACATAGCACCGGGGTAATGTGACAGTATTTAGATTGTCCTGTCAACAACCTCGCCACCGCATTCTGCACCAACTGCAGTCAACGCAGGGTACCCCAGAGACCCCGAGATAGAGTGCATTGCAGTAGTCAAGCCTGGACGTCACAAAGACATGTACCAAAGTGGGGAGGTCCAGAGGCGGAACTAAGGGCTTGATCCTGGCGATATTCCTCAGATGATAAAAACTAGTACATACAACGGAAGACACCTGAAATTCAAGTGTCAAACCGCTGTCAAGAATAACACCCAGATCACGCAACCTAGAGGAGGCCTTCAATGGTACAGAGCCAAGGCAAAGTCCTATCTCTGCACCCGAGGTCAACCTATCACGTCCTCTGTTTGACTCCACCACCAGTACCTCCTTCTTACTGGGGTTAAGTCACAACCAACTGGAGGCCATCCAGTCATTGATTTCAGCAAGGCAGCTGTTAAGCACTTCTACTGCACAAGATGTTCCAGGGACAAAGGAAAAGTACAGCTGGGTATCATCAGCATAGCAGTGAAAACCCAAGCTGTACTTCCTAATGAGCTCTCCCAGGGGTAGCATGTACACGGCAAATAATATCGGTGACAAGACTGAACCCTGGGGAACTCCACACAATAGGTGGTCAGGGGAGGAGGAGAAATTCCCCATCACTACCTCTGCCTCCTGTTGGATAAAAAAGACTCAAACCAGCAGATGACAGAACCAGCAAGTCCACAGAATTCCCTTAGATGGTCAAGTAACACTCGATGGTCCACCGTGTCAAATGCTGAGGAGAGATCGAGGAGAACAAGAATTGTCCCTTCCCCTCGATCTCTAGCCCTAAGGAGGTCATTGTGCACCCAAACTAGTGCAGTTTCCATGCTATGCCTTGCACAAAACCCAGACTGGAGTGGTTCATAAAGATTATGGGCCACGAGATGCTCCTCAATCTGAAGCGTCACCACCTTCTCAACAATCTTACCTAAAAATGGAAAATTGGAGATAGGGACTTGCAATTTGCCTTGACGCCAGGGTCCAACGATGGTTTTTTCAGAAGGGGCCTCACCAATGCCTCCTTCAAGACATCAGGAAAGACCCCCTCTGACAAGGAACACCGGACAATCAAGGCAAATACCGGGCCAACAGAGTCAACACATCTCATTAAGAAATGAGTTGGCACTGGGTCCAGTTCACAAAAGGTGTGCTGAAGCCTAGAGGCAATCTCAATGACCTCAGCCACCTCCACCAGTCTAAACTCACCCCAAACAGATGGAGTGCTCTTCGGAAGCCCATGGTGACCACTGTCGACCAGATTCTGGTCCACTGGCAGAACCCCCTGCCTGATGGCAGACACCCTGTCCGAGAAGAACCGAGCAAATCCATTGCACAATGCATTCGAAAAAGCTATTTCGCTGTAGACAGGCAGGGTGAAGAAGCCTGTCCACAGACCGAAAGAGCACAGTTGGTTGGTTCCTCCCGGCAGCAATCTCCCTGGACAGGAATTCTTCTTTCTTACAGTTGATTGCCCCCTGGTATGCACCATAGTGCACAAGCAGGGCCAGTTTGTCCACCTCCAGGCCAGACTTCTGCCAGCAGCACTCTAATCTCTGACCCAAAGTCTTCATCTCCTTAAGCTCCCCATCAAAACAAGGGGACCTCAAGTAAGAAGACCTGGGGGACACAAAATAAGACATGATAGGAGTGGTGAAGTGTAATGGCTGTGGGGCAGCAGTGTTCCGGAAGACATTCTGGAGGCTGCAATGCTGTCCTATTTGCAGGCACCTCTCTGGTCTGAGGGAGGAGGTTGCCCGTCTCCAGGCTGACCTGGCTAGGATTCATGAAACCTCCTCCCCCACCCAGGGACCACCAGGGCCAATGCCACTACCTCAGAGGTTGTCAAGAAATAGGAAAGGCTGGACCAGAGTGGGCTCAGGGAGGGAGAGAGTGGTGGAACAGAGTTGCATCCCTCCAGCTGTACCTCTCCACAATTCATTCACTCTTCTGTTGGATAGTGGTTCCTCTATGAAGGCACCTGCAGTGGAGACTTTGGCGGATGCTGTTAACCTTCACAAAGGAGACCCACAGAAGGGTGGCATGGAACGCCACAGGGGAAGGAAACAACACCTGGTGGGGGACTCAATCATTAGGGGGTAGAAATGGGGGAGGTAGGTAAGGTGCCTGCCTGGCGCCACGGCTGGAGGGACAGGAAATGAATCCTCATGATCATGGGAGCAGCTGCACAAGGGAGAGAGCTGGATGTCATTGTCCACCTAGGGACAAATTACTTGGCTAGAAATGGGATCAGAGCAGTGCAAGAGGTGTTTGTAGAGTTGGGGAGGGGCCTTAGACAAGTAGCACATACGGTAACCTTCTCAGAGGTGCTGCCTGTCTATGGCAAGGGTGATGCTAGGGTACTCCTCACCAGGGAGTTCAATAAATGGTTGAAAAACTGGTGTGGAGCTCAGGGTTTTGTCTTCATTGGGGACTGGGGAGCCATTATAGGGATGCAGACCTATACTGGTGCGATGGTATGCATCTGTCTGAAGTGGGATCCAGGATCCTAGGTAGAGGTTTAAATACTTCATTGGCAAGCATTTAAACTCAGCAAGGGGGAGGCACTGAAAAGGAGCAGGGAAATCTCAGCCTCCTCCCACAAAACATGGTAATTAGTGAGGTAAATCACCAAGGTAGAGAAGTCATTAGGGAGAAGGACAGAGGTAAATGTAAAAAAAGGCAAAGGCAGTAAGGACAGGAATGGGGCTAAAAGGGGTAAGGTCATCAAAAAGTGGAGGGTGATGAGTACAAAAGTCCATAGTCTGTGTATCAAGCTCCCTGAACTAGTGGCCTTGATGGAAGAGGGTTGCCTAGATATTGTGGCAGTCACAGAAACATGGTACACAGAGAACCATGACTGAGACGTCAACATACCAGGATACACAATCTACAGGAGGGACAGGGAGGGTAAAAGAGGAGGGGGAGTAGTTCTCTTTGTAAAGGAAGGGATCAAAGCAACAGAGCTAAAGAGTAAACAGGAGCAGATGAGGCACTCTGGGTCACCCTGGAGACAGGAAAGTAGCACCACAATCCGCATGGGGTTGCATACAGACCCCATCTCAGGGGAGGAATGGACAGGAAATGATATAGGCTTCCTTAGAATGGCAAAAAAGGGGAAGATATTGTTGATGGGGGACCTGAATATGCCAGATGTTAACTGGAGCAACTTTGCTGCAGGCACATCCAAGAGCATGGTCATTCTTGATGCCCTACAGGGGCATACCTCAGACAGCTAGTATTGGAACCCACTCAAGAGGGAGCAATCTTAGACGTGGTGCTCTCAAATGGGGATGGAGAAAGAATCTCAGATTTAGAAGTAGGTAGCCATCTGGGAACAAGCGACCACCAAACAGTGTGGTTCACGATAAACACAGCCATACAATCAAGCCATACAAAAGCAAGAGTATTGGACTTTAGGAGGCTGATTTTGGGAAAATGAGAGAGTGCCTCAGAAATGCACTAGCAAACAAGCAAGAAAGAGGGATGGAGGAACAATGGGGAGTAATCAAAACAGCCATCACAGAGGCAACAAGCCTTTGTGTAAAGCAAATAAACAAAACACAATGAAGGAAAAAAACGCTATGGTTCTCAAAAGAGGTGGCAGGGAAGGTTAAGGAGAAAAGGATAGCATTCAGGAAATATAAGGAAACACAGAAGGAGCAGGACAGAGAACGTTATCAGTTAAAGCAGAAAGAGGCTGGGAAGGCAGTCAGAATAACAAAGGCCCAAACCGAGGAAAGGATAGCCAACTCTGTTAAGAAGGGGGATAAGACCTTTTAGAGGTACATTAGGGAGCGAAGAAAGACCAAAGGAGAGATACTGAGGCTTAATAAAGGGGAAGAAATGTGGGTAGAGGGTGACAGTGAAAAAGCAGGGATACTGAATGAATATTTTTGCTCAGTATTCACAAAGGAAGAGGAGGGGGAGGTACCTAAATCAAACAAGAGAAACACTCTGAAGACAGGGGTCGATACCAGTCCATTTACAGAAGAAAGGGTTCTGAAAGAACTAATAAAATCGAAGGTGGATAAAGCAATTGGGCCTGATGGGATTCACCAAGAATTCTAAAGGAACTAAGGGTAGAATTAGCAACACCGCTGACTACTCTGTTTAACAAATCATGGGAGGATGGGGTGGTACCTGAGGACTGGAGGAGGGTGGATGTGATTCCTCTTCACAAAAGTGGGAGCAGGACAGAGGCAGGAAACTACAGACCTGTTAGTTTGACCTCAGTGGTAGGGAAGATGTTGAAATCACTTCTGAAGGAAATATTTGTTAAGTACCTAGAGGCCAGTGGGGCACAGGACCCAAGGCAGCATGGATTCACGATGGGAAGGTTGTGTCAGATGAATCTAATAGATTTCTTTGACTGGGTGACCAAAGTAGTGGATCAGGGAGGGGCTGTGGACATGGCCTACCTAGATTTTAGCAAGGCATTTGATACAGTCCCACACAAAAGATTAATACACAAGTTAGCCAGCCTTGGAGTGGGTCCCAAGGTGGCAGTCTGGATAAACAATTGGTTAGACAACAGGATGCAAAGGGTAGTAGTAAATGGAGTCCACAGTGAAGAAAGGTTGGTTTCTAGCAGGGTACCGCAGGGTTCAGTACTAGGACTGGTCCTTTTTAATGTCTTTATAAGTGACATTGCAGAGGAACTGGAAGGAAAAGTATGTCTCTTTGCAGACAACACAAAGATCTGCAACAGCGTTGATACACAAGATGGAGTGGAAAGGATGAGAAGGGACTTGGCAAGGTTGAGGAATGGTCAGATGCATGGCAGCTCAGATTCAATGCAAAGAAGTGCAAGGTAATGCACCTGGGAAACAAAAACCCAGGGGAAGAGTACACAATGGGTGGGTGAGATACTGACAACAGTAAAAATGGAAAGAGACCAGGGGGTAATTATGTCAGATGACCTAAAGGTGGGCAAGCAATGTGAGAAGGCAGTAAGGAAGTCTGGGGGGATACTGGGATGCATAGGGAGGGGAATCAATAGTAGAAAACTGGAAGTTGTTATCGCTCTGTAAAGACAGTTGGTGAGACCCCATCTGGTGTACTGTGTGCAGTTCTGGAGACCCCATCTCCGCAGAAAGACATAGACAGAGGGAGGCTGTCCAGAGAGGAACTCAAAATGGTGCAGGGTCTGCACCAGAAGACATACGAAGAAAGACTAAAGGAGCTTAATATGTATACCCTTGAGGAAAGAAGGGAGAGAGGGGACATGATAGAAACTTTCAAGTACCTCAAGGGAATCAACAAACTCCAAGAAGGTAGCATCTTTCAGAAAAAGAGATGTGCAAGAACAAGGGGGCACAATTTGAAGATAGAGGGGTGACAGCTCAGAGGTAATGTGAGGTAGTATTTTTTCACAGAGAGGGTTGCGGATGCATTGAACAGCCTCCCTGAGGAGGTCATGGAGTCAAGAACAATGGGGGAATTCAATAATGCATGGGACAGACATAAGGCAGTCCTAGTGGGGGGTAGGAGGAAGTAAGCTGTAGGTTAACTAGGATCTGCTGCTTATCTGTTAGGTAGGAAAATGAGTAGACTAGGTGGGCCAAGCGGTCCTTATCTGCCGTCACATTCTATGTTTCTATATTTCTAGCTTGTCAGCAAGTTCAGTGAAGAGAGGAGCGGGACTTTACTACAAATAGTTACTGGAGATGGAGTCGAGCTGCCGGGTAGTGACAGTGCGAGAGCGGCAGTTAATTGGAGGTCGAGTGTCATGCTAGCGCCGGAGTCAGGTTCAGCTAAGTTTTTAAAAAAATATGATTTTTTTTAGTTATTTATTAAAATAGTTATATAATTCATTTAATTTCTATTAGTATGGACTGGTTTAAGGACTGAGCGTGCAGGGGGCCTATCGCTCACTCTCTCGCTAAGCATATGGTAAAAAACTACAGTAATGGAATTTTTATAATTGAACTGACACAAGGATATCAGTTTGTCCTTTTGGCATGGCAAGCTGTCATTTCTTAATTCCTGGTCGTTTGTTGTAAGTTAATGTATCCCCCCTCCCCGGTGGGGGTACCAGCCAATCAGACACCAGGAAATAAAAAGTCCTTTTTCTCACTGGAAATATTTTATACAGTTTTACTGCAGAATCTGTTCCACAAGTAGTTTAAATGATGGACATACTAATATGATAAAATAAATGTTTATAGTTTAACTAGGATACCATCCATGATATAATCTAAAACAATTTACAAAGACAATGCATTTAACGGATACAGCATCATAATTAAAACCCAAACCAGGAAAACCATTTATTTTCAAGCATCAACACTAAAATCATGTTCAGAAAACAGTGGCTGCTGTCTAAAGTAACTTAAAATGCTCTTTTAGAAGAAGAAGAAGAAGAATCAGCATTTATATAGCGCTTTTCATACACAGTATCCCAAAGCACTTTACAAGCAATGCTAGACTGGTAGTGAAGTGACTGAATGTGTGGTGGCGGCCATATCACACATCATCACCCACACACAGCCTGGATAATTGCATGAACTGGTTTATGGGAAGGGGAATGTTGGCCAGGACACCAGTAATGTGCCCTGCTCTTTGCGAAGAGTGTCCTGGGTTCTTTTTCTTCCTCCTGGACACCCACCAGGATGGGCAGAAGTGACCTCGGTTTAACGTCTCATCCGATGGACGGCACACCCCAGCAGTACAGCACCCCCCAATACTGCACTCAGATGCCAGTGATTTTTAGGTGCAAGTCCAATCCCGGTGTGGGACAATAACCCACGACCTTCTGGTCCAGAGGCAGATGTGCTACCAACTGAGCCACGCTGACACCTATCAGAAACATAGTTTTTTTTCTTTTACAAAACCGAAAATGATAGTACTGCCTATTATATTTTCTTGTGTTTTTTCATGGCATTTTTGCAGCAATTATGGACAATCTTGTCCATGAGTCATGGACAAACCACAAATGAATTTATCATGGACAAAGATTAGTGGTGGAGCAGGCACGAATGTGGATGTCCATGGATAAACTTGCTTATCTATAAAAACACTGACAACTGAAGAGCAGGGTAGTCAGCAGGGGGAAGGAATGTAAAGGGTTACTATGTAGGGTGGTAAGACCCTGAGACTGTAATTGAGAATCACATTGCTACCATAGACCATTCAGTTCAGCCCAGGTGTCTCAACAGCAATATGAATCATTTAATGCCAAAGCATTAAAGGCTGCTACTTGAGTAGTACCTAGAAAGACAGCCGAGTTCAAGGCTAGGGATATGACCAGCAGGATATCTGTGATTGGAGACACATTGTCAGGGGAACTTAGAGAGTGGTGTGTGTGCAGGGGGTCCAGGGGGACAGAATAGTTAGGTGTCTCCAGTGGGCATTGGCAGGAAAAGATACCCACAGAATATAAAGGATTTAAAGAGCATGTATTATAGGGAATGGAATGTAGTGGTCACCTTGGGACCAATGATGTGGCAGAATAACCACTGGAGGATGTCAAGTAGAGCTTTGGGGAGCTCAGGAGACTAAGACTGATAGTAGCATGTGTGATGTTTTCTGAGGTCCTGCTGTTGTGGTTCAAAGGCTGGACTTCTGATCACTAATTTTAATGCATGGTTGAAAGAGTGTTTCAGAAAGAAGGGTTTGTTTTGTGGGGAACTGGAGGCAGTTCAGGAGGGAAAGGGGGCTATTTACGTAGAATGGATGCCAGCCTTCTGCAGAATGAACTAAGATATTGGCCAAAACATTCAATCCATGTATTGCTAACCATTTAAACTTGATAGGGTGAGTCTGTAGCTGGGGAGAACCAGGGTGAAATACTAGCCATGGGAGGCCCAGCAAGCAATCCTCAAACTAGAAGAATTAAACAGAGACATGCAGAAGATCAGGCAGTCCAATAAATTTGCCTAAGGAGAGGGATGAGTCACTGGCTGATAGAGAGGAAAGCTGAAAGGTGAAAGCAGAATAAACGTTTGGAAGGTGGCAAGCTTAAATGCTATGAAACCTGGAAATCAGATAAGGGGCATCACATTGGTGGTGGAGGGACAGCTAGACATCATAGCAGTCACTGAGCTGTGGACAATTCCCAACCCTGATTAGGACCTTACAATACCAGGATGCACCATTTACAGAATGTATCATGTTGCAGGGAGAAGGGGAGAGGTGCTGTTGTGTATTAGTGTATCTCAGCCCATGATAGAAAAGCAGTAGGAGTTAATAGGTGTGGAATCAATCTGTGTACAACTGGTAGTGGAAGTAGGCAGGAATATCAGGTTTGGTGTGGTGTGCAGGGCCCTTAAAACTGCTGAAAGGGATAATGCTCTTGAGAGGTTAGTAAGGTAGATGGCTACACAGAGAGGAATATAATATTGACAGTTTATGCCAATGTGCTGGACATGGACTGGACTGGGTGAAATGTGCCAGGAACCAGGTCCTAATGAAAACCTTCCAGGATAGTTTCATCTTGGCACCATTCACCACAATAATGTACAGGACCTTTATCAAAAGTCAGAAGACATAAAAACAGCATGTTCTTGACAGAGAGAGAGAAACCAGATTCAGAAAAGGTCCCTACCACTTTTGAGCATGTGCTGTTCTTCAGGGAGATCCATATCTAGGAATCACACAACCTTAAGTGTTCAGTGATTAAAGTGATAGTATGCAATTAATGTTGAACTCCCTTGTCATTGTGAAATGTGTATGCAATAAATATGTACAAATTTAAAACAGGTATTACAAAGCAGCATTCTAAAAGAGAGAGAAACTGCAAGGCTAGGATTTATAGGTTCAAGTCCCACCAAAGTGGTAATAGTAAATTATGAATGTCAGGCATTCTGGACTCTTGTTGCTCATGGTTGCGATGAGAAAGATGTGAGATAGAACTTATTTATTTTATTTATTTATTGAATTTTGGTGACCGGGTAGGCCCACTGGGCCCCAAAGGTCCCTTTTTCAGGGAACTTATATGGATTGATAACGGAACATAAATGGGTTATGTATTTTGACGATATATATAACGGGAAGTTCAAAGAAGAATTGGTGTCAGTCTGTGATTATTCTGTAGAAGATGAAAATGATGCTCCCTGTATATTTACTGCTGCAGAGGTTAGAATGGCCATTTTAGCTCAAAAAAGAAACACAGCAGCAGGTCATGATGGATTGTCTGCAGAAGTATGTCTACATAATCCAGATTTCTGGTCTCAGCTGTTGGCATCAATTTTCACTTTGATAATTTAATGCCTAATATTGCCCAATGATTGAAATCAAGGTGTTATTGTCCCATTATTAAAAAAAAGGGGATAAGCAGGATCCTAAAAATATAGACCAATCACTTCTGATTGTACAAAAAATATGTACTAGATTAATTCTAGACAAATTGAATAATTGGGTAGAAGGGAAGAAACTGATTTCTAAATGGCAATGTGGATCTAAAAAGCAATGTAGCACTTTAGATCTGATTTTTATACTAAATTATATCATAGATGTTTATGTAGCAGGGAAGAAGGGGCTTATATATATTTTTTTTATTTAGTTTTTGTTGACCCGGTAAGTGCACTAGACAAATCCTGCCTATTTTCAGGCATGACCCGGGGGAGGGGGATACAGATGAATGCCAACTGACCTTGAATCAGATTAAGCTGCTGGTGGTATTTTCAGTGAATGAGGGAAATTTGGCCAGGACACCTGGGAAATTCCTCTACTCTGCTTCCTGTGAGCAGGGGGGACCCATTTTCCTGTGGGACCAAGATGGTGGCTCCCATGGATCCTGGTGTGGAAGTGTTGCAGACAGGAGAGCAGGCCTCCTCTCCTGGTTTGGATTCAACAGGGGCTGAAGATGAAAATTTGGGTGAAAGTACTACTATCTCTGAAGGAAATAGTATGGATATTTATATGTCTACAGAAGGATTATGTGTGGAACCTGGTTTGGATATTGAAAAAGATGCAGCAGGTAACTTGGAATCACGACAACAAAAACTTTTTCAGCTTGTATTAGTTGAAGAGGAGCGCCATTTGCTGGAAAAACAACATTTGGAAGAAAAACTTAATATTTTACAGTCTGGAGCGGCTTCTGTCAACCCAAATTTCAGGCCTGTCAAACTAGCAGACGGTACAGCTACTCCTGAATCTACTACAGTGGGGCTGGGTGAGTTTTCAAATGCTTTCTCTAAGGCTGGCAGTAAAAACACCTTTAGTGGTGAGTGCCAAAAGCCTAAAGTTTCTAGTTCACCTGTTCCCCTTTCTGTTTATGGTACAGTGCATGAAAAAAAGTTCAAGGTTGTTCACAAGATGAATCGTGGCTATCGATTCATTCTAAGCCGCTGACTGCACCAGTAAATGCCTGCTCTGATGTGTCTATTTCCAAGGATGGCAGTTACAACACCTTTAATGGCGTGTGCCAAAAGCCTGAAGACTTCGGTTTACTAGCTCCCCTTTCTGATCTTGGGACCATGTCTGGGTCTAAAAATGCTCAAGTTAACTCACAGACTGAAACACAGCTCCCGGTCTTTTCCAAGCTGCTGAAGGCTCAAGCGCAGCTGTCAATAATGAGCCAGGAAGTTTCTGTAGCAATGGCCTGGGTGTCAAAGGAAACAAGTGAGGGCTTAAAGTCTGACTTGCAGGTGAATACATCAGCTCACCTTGCAGAGCAAAAGGTGCATGGCACAGTCATTGGGGTCCCACATGAAAAATCCCCTACAGTGGTTCACCCAGACTTTACACTTTCAAAGACAGCAGGGTTTGTTTTTAGACAACCAAACCCTGCAGAACAGGGGACGGCAATAATCTACCAAACCAGGTTAAACACACAAGAGAATGCTACAGTCTTTTTCTTTGGGAACAAAACATCTGAGAGTGCTGTACTAGAGAAGAAGAATTTAAAATCCATTGATAAGGCTCACCAGTTCGCTTCCCTTTTTGACAAAACCACAATCTCTGGCCTGGGGAGAATATTTCTGAGATGGCTTCATGGACACCGCAAAAAGTCCTTTCTGGGGCAGGATGGTCTAGATCCACAAAAGGGATATGGATTCCAGGCCCTGTGTGGGATATTTCTCTCTCCCAAGCCACAGCAGAATGGAAGCCTTGGGTTTCTTCCAGGCCTGTATCAAACACTCCTGTTCATTCTGACTCCCATACTACAATTGTGTCCTCTGCCTCAGAACTAATTTGGGACAGCTCGAAAACAGTCTCTACTGACTCTTTTCCACCTTTGGTACCCAGGGCACAGGGGGTTGGAGAGAAACCCCCTCCTTTGTTGTCAGACCAGTCACGAGAATCTAAACCCTTACTGTTTGAGCTTTTTTCTTATACTAAATAAGTGGCTGCTCCCCACAGGAATGCAGTGCGGAGAAGATATAAGGGGGGTGGTTTGGAAAATTGACCTGATAGATATGATATGGGGAAAATGTTATTAAAGGATTCTCTGCATTTCTCTCCAAAGGAAGCTTATGCTTTTATCAATATTTCTGGAGAGGATAATTATGACGTTAGTTTTCGAACATCTTATGTACTAGATTTGTTCTGGGAGAGGTATGGGCAAGTCAAGACATCTCCGACATGGACCCCTTTTGTAGTTATACGTCTGACTAAACCTTTAATTAAGTATGTGACTGTCATGTTTCGTAATGAAGGAGTTCATGTCAAAGATATCACATACTGGTTATCACAGAAATGTGAAATACTCAGTTCACCAGAAGCCATTTTGGATGGAGAGCTTTTCTGGACTGGGGGTGGAAGTACAAGGTAAAACTACAGCAGGGTGAAACAGGAATAGAGCATATTCCAAACTCCCTCCTTTTGGGAAGAGACTGTGCGGTCTGTTTTTATGCAGGTCAACCCTGGGCTTGCTATAGGTGTGGTTCTTGCACTCATCTTTCAAGAACTTGTGACAAACCCCATTGCAACAACTGTGGAGAAATTGGTCACAGCATTATGCAATGTGCTAACCATACTCATTGTGACCTTTGCAAAGAATATGGGCATATCTTCAGTGACTGCCCTTGGGCAGCCCATAACAAAGCAAGCTGTATTAGCCCTGAGCTTCTCATCCAGCAAGCGCAAGATTTGGCGGACCCTGCTCAGCCCTGCCCCAGTACCTCAAATGATATTTCTCAAACCTCTCCCATACCCCACACCCCTTTGGTCTCTCTAATCCCCCACAAGGATCTTCATGACCCCCACTTCTTCTCTACATCCCCAATCTCCATTCATAGACCCCTTAGTGATTTCTATTGATTTAGAATCACAAGAGGTTTTGAACCAGGCTCCAGTACAACAAATAATGAAACCAGATATGCTCACTCCAGTTTGTTATTCAGATATGCCCATTCCTCCAAAAGATGGTACTAGTGTACCTTTTTCGGACCCCTTGCCTTGTAGAAGATCCTCTAGATTTTCTAAATCCATTCCCTCGGATCCCACCATCCCAGTGGAATCTAAAAATTCATATGCTGCCTTGTTTACCCATTGGGGAGACTCTGAAATGGAAGTGGGGGATTCTGATTCTCAAAAATCCTTGAATGACCAAGGTCAGAAAAAAATGTAGAAGGTGATTATAAAGGGAAAAAAAAGAAAAAGACCTAGGTACTCTTTCTAATGGAATTTTGAATGACTGGTGGTTTAGTCTGCTAATTCAATGTTCATAGTTTGTTAAATTATGAAAAACAAAGGGTTGTGTTTCAATTTTTACATGATAAAGCCATAGATGTTTGTTTAATTCAGGAAACCTGGATGCATGCTGCAGATCAGATTCATTCTTTTAAGAGGGAATGGGTCTGGGGTCCATCCTATTGGTCTTTCGGCCAGAATGTGGCTGATAGGGTTGGGGTCCTTTTTCATTCTTTCAGTTTTTCTCTCTGTAAATTATATGATTTGATACCAGGGAGAGCTTTGATTTTAGATGGTCTGTGGAATAATATGGACTGTCATTTTATTTCAGTTTATGCTGCCTAAATAAAGGCAGAAAGAGTAAATCTCATAAGAGCAATCCAACCTTTTTTAGTTGCACACTATAAAATATTTCTGTGTGGTGATTTTAATTGTCCCTTGGTTACAGGGGACAAGTGAAAAAAAGGTAATACAAAAAAATATATTGTGATTCCCATGCATTATCTCAGATGATTTCTTTGGTTGGGTTATTCAATTGTCATTTACTAAATACTAAAGGCCCTAAGTTTACTTATACATGGAACAATTATTCCTCGACCATTGATTATATCTTCATATCAGCAAATGTTCCTAAAGGTTCTTTAACTATGATTCCAGTTACTTTCTCAGACCATTTGTTATTGTTTTCTATGCGTCATTTTGTTCCAAAATCTACTCTTTATGGCAGATGGAAGCTTAATGACTCTGTTAAATGATCCAGTGGTTATTCAGGAGGTAACAGTTTTGTTTCATGCTGGGTTGTCAGTTGAATGTCTATATACTGATAAAGATGAATGATGGATGGACACCAAAGCTGACATAAAAAAGTGGTTTTCTAAATGTAGAAAAAAAAGAGGAAATGCTGCCTTTCTGCACTATTTATCCCTTAGGCAACAGTTGCATAAATTAATTACTTTATCAAATTCATCCAATTATGATTACTCTAGTTAGATTTCCACAGCAAAGGACACCATGAAAGTTTTTGAATCCACCAGAGCAAGATCAATTCAGTCTCTTCTGAATCATAGCACACAATCCTCATCTATAGGTGACCCCTATGAAGCATGTAAAGATTTAAAACATACAGGCTCTTTGGAGTCCTTAACTACCCCAGATGGCAGAACAGTTACTTTTTTAGTAGACATAGAGGCTGAAATTCGGAGACATTATGGTTCTCTTGAATCAGTCAGTAATATTTTATCCTTCAATATAAATAAGTTTTTAAGGTCAGTGGAGATCCAGAATTTCCCAATAGAAGTACAAAATTGACAATCTCCAATCACTAGAATAGAAATTACACAAGCTATTAAAGCATTATGGCTTCATCCTGCTCCAGGTTTGGATGATATCCCTCACTCCTTCTATAAACAATTTATTTTACAATTGGTAGACTGTTTATTTATTACTTACAATTATAGGTTTACTAATAACATTATAGATCCCAAGTTTTCTGAAGGACTTCTATTTTATCTTTATAAAAAAGGGAACCGTACTCAAATAAATAATTGGAGACCTATAGTTTTGATGAACACTGATTATAAAATATTGGCTCATATGTTAAATACTCGCTTAAAAGCGTATGCCTCCAGGGTGCTATCTCCAGTTCAGTACTGTGGTTTACCTGATAAAAATATTCAACAAGCCTTAGGGACCATAAGAGATATAATTTAACATTGTAATATTTCAGGAGTGTCTGGTTGTGTGGTAACAGTAGATCAGGAAAAGCTTTTGATAGAGTTTTACATAAATATTTGTTTGCAGTATTCAAGGCGTACAAAATTCCATCACTTTTTATATCTCAATTGCAGTTATTATATTCTTTTTTTACAGTCCGACATCTTTTAAAAGGTGTGGGCGAGCAAAAATTCACAGTACACTCTGGAGTCCGACAAGGATGCCCTTTGAGACCTTTGCTGTATAGTTTTTCCCTTGATCCTTTACTCCATTCGGCTGTAGCATCTCCAAAATGGACTGGAATTACTGAGCTCAGCACCCATCATGCCTTATGCATTCAAGCTTATGCTGATAATATCTGTGCTCTTTTTTCAGATCCTGGGCAAATTAATCTTTTTTTACAAGAAATTTCACTTTATCAAAAGGTTTCAAATGAAAATTGAATATGGGGAAGAGTAAAAGTCTTTTTATTGTGCCTAATATCCATCCTGATTCCATCTGGTATGGACTGTCTATGTCTTCCACTCCTTTAGAAATATTGGGGATCACTTCTGGACCACATAATTTACCTGAACAAAACTGGGAAAAAGCTATTATCAAAGCAGATCAGAAGGTGAATAGATGGAGACAGTGGAAATATTCCAAAATTAAGCGAATTTGCTATATTAAAAAAGCTGATTTTACCATTATTACAGTAGGTAGCAGTATTATATCCATTACCAATTAAATTGGAAACAAGGGTCTATAGGCTATGCTTTCAGATGTTATGGGGCTAAAAATTAAATGCCATTAAATGCAATTATACCTATTTGGAACTCAAAAAGGGGGGTCTCGACATGATAGAACCAGTTGTTTTCCTCCATGCTTTGTTTTTTTAAGCATTCGGTTGGCACTATACGACACAGCAAGGATAATATTTCAAAGGCTTGGATGACAAAAGGCTTAGCTGTATATTTTAAGTCATGGCTACATATAGCACCAAAAATACACCCCCCGTCTTAATATCCCCCCACTTTTTGCCAGCTGCTCAAAAATTATATAAATGGGGTATCATAAAAAATGGTCCCATCACACTTTCCACAAAATCTCTATATCAAGATATCATTGATAGAAATTATCCTAAGGAACCCTGTTTTAAGAATTGTCCCTCAGCAGATAACCATTACATTCTCTACCAGTTAACACATTCAAGAATTCCTCAGAAAATGTGGGAGAACTTGTGGCTTACAGCCTATGGGAGATTGAATATAAAGGGTAACGCTAAACAAAAAAGCATTACAGAATGAAACTGTCCCTATATGGAATGTATAGCACAGATGGAAACTATGGAGAATTTCTTATTACACTGTTCTTATACAGTTGCTTTATGGAATTATTTAACAATCAAATCGAAATTAAATTGGCTCCATTTTCTGACGTATGATATACTGGTGGTGGGGAAATATGGACCAGGATTATCTCAGTTCCAGCCAGACACTTTAATAGTATTTTTCTGCTGCCTTAGATTTTATCCGTGGCAGGCTCATTGCCAATGGGTGCTACATCAGAATAGGATGTCCTTTGAATGTTTGAGCATACTAGTTTGTAAAGAACATCAAGACATTTATAAATCAGATTGCTTAAAACACTCTGCATGTCAGGTGCTACAATGGAGGAAGGGTTTCACTTATTTTATTAAATATAAATAAGAGATTATTGCATAATTTGATCTGAATTTGTTTTGAGCTTTTTAAATTTCTTTTTCTGTTTTTTTTTTTCCTTTTGATGTGTTTCTAATGTATTTCAATAAAAATCTCCCCTACTCTTTTCGATAAGTGCCATGGGATCTTTAACATCCATCTGAACTACCACCAATCCAGGCAGATGGGACCTTGGTTTAACATTTCATCCAAAAGACAGCACCTCAGAAGTGCAGCACCCTTCTAAAGCTGCACTACAGTGTCAGTTCTGGGATATTAACCCAAGTGCCAGATGTGGGAACTGAACCCTCAGCCCTCTGATCTCCCAGCCTCAGAGGCGAGTGTGCTACCTACTGAGCCACTGACATTGACTTTATATTCATTAACTGCTTCAAGATGGATCAATACCAATCAGTACAATTAACCCAGAAATGTGCAACCTTTTCCCTACTATAATGCAATAAATCCATGTGTACAATATCCTGTAAAGATTTTCTAATATTCGCTAATAATTCAACATGCGAAACCCATTTTTGGTGAAGAACCCTCAAACATCTACATTGCCATAAATGATAATGTATCACAACAAAAATAACATACATCGTCTCAGAATTATATTTCGTGCATAAAGTCTTATTCCCACTGTACAGAATGTCAGAATATATTAACAATGAAAATTCAGGTTCCCCCCAAATAGCACTCAAGTAGGCCCAGAATTGTACCACAAATACACATTCTAAAAATAAATGACGCTGTATTTCCAAAACCTGAAAACAGGAATCAGGTGTTTATGATTACCCTTTACACTAAGTCTACCAAAATTCCCTAACCATAAACTATCCCACATCTTTGAAGGTATCCGAGGATTATGCAGATTTTGTAATACACAAATCTGTTGTGTAGATGAACAGAAAGGAAATGTCACAACAACTGTACTATTGTTGGCCAAAATAGCCTGATAAACAGCCTTCCTATCCAAAATCATAAAATCCTGAAGTTGAAGCTTCCATTTCATAGCCATTTTAGAACAATCAATACCATAATCTGGTAAAGGCATCATTTTCCCAAGCAACCTAGTAGAACCTTGGTCCCAAAGCTGTCTATTAGGTGTAATCCAGTCCAGAACCAAGGGACACCATAACTTAAAACCAGGTTTCAGGGTCAGACCAAAGTTATAACTAAAAAAAACACTAAAATAAAAGGCAACAGGATTGACCATTTCTATACCACCTTCTACAATAGGCTTTAAGTAATCTCTCTTTTAATTGGGTTTAACCTTGATCCCCAAAAGGCCTGAAAAAAAATACTAAATAACTTAGTAAAGAGCTGCTGAGGAGGTGAGAAAACATAACTAAGGTACAAAAAAATAGGTAAAAGTAGAGTTTTAATCAAAAGCACCCTTTTTTTTTACCAATTAACTTATTACACCAACCCAGAACCAAACACTCTGCCTTCCTAATATTAACCATCCAATTTGAATATGCCATGTCCAGACCCCCAAATCATACCCCAAGAATCATCAGAGCCTCATTTTTTGTCCGTATACCTCCTAAAAATCCTGATGATGTAATAGGGGTGTTTCCCAATGGAACACCTATACTCTTATCCCAATTAATCCTGGAACCAGAAACTGCTGCATATTGCTTCAAAACAGTGCAAAGGACCTTCTCCTTAGTATTAACCCCCAACATAAGAACCATATCATCAGCAAAGGACATAGCCTTAACAAAACAACTAGTACGGGGAACCAAAATACCCTGAATATCAGGAGAATGGTGTAGAAGTCTAAGTAAAATATCAATACAAAAAACATATAAAAGAGAGCTAAGGGGACAACCCTGTTGTACCTCTCTTTGAACTTTAAACTGCCGACCATATCACCCATTCACATTAGGACGTAAGGAAATATTAGCATAAAGCGCTTTAATCCAAGAAACAAAGTCTACTGGGAAACCAAATGCAGTAAGAACAGCAAACAAAAATGTATGTGAAACCTGGTCTAAAGACTTCTCTTGATCTACACCCACCACCCACCCTGAGACCTTTCGGGAATCAGCCTGCCAAAACAACTCTCTGAGCACAAGTAGGTTATCTTTTATCTGACGTCCCGGAACAGCACATGTTTGTTCAAGACTAACTAAATAGTCTGAAACATTATTCAACCTATTTAACAAAATCGTAGCCACAATTTTTCTATCAGTATTAAGGAGACTCCATGGTCTCCAATTTTCCACTGCAGTCTGGGCACCCTTTTTATGTATCAATACTAAAACAACTTCCTGCATGGAAGCAGAAAAAGAAGAAGACTTCAACATATAATTAAAGAGAACACCCAAAACCGGAGCTAGGTCTTCAAGAAAATGTTTATAAAACTCCATCCCCAAATCATCCAAACCAGGGGCAGAAGTAGAATTCAGTTGCTTAATGACACGAATAACCTCCTCTTCAGTGACATCATGTGTCAACATATGTACATCCTCTGGCCGAACCTGTGGTAACTGTAATGTCTGTAAAACCTGTACCAAGTCTCCACTGACCTCCTGACTTGAAAACATGGTTGTAAACCTTTCCTCCATAATGGACAGAATTTCTGCTGGGGAAGAGACATACTGCCTAAAGGAGGAAAATAATTCAATAATAAACCTATGCTTAACTCTATCCTGACAATTCTTATATGGATCAATAGACAAGAATCTAACCTGTGTACCAAATCTGGCCTCCTGTTCCAAAGATTTAGCCCTAGTATATTGAAGGGACATCATTCTATTCTTAATATGCTGGATCTGGGAACCGTAGTCCTGATTACTAGTTTCCAATAAAGAAATCAAGTGCTGTAAATGATGACATAACTCCAAATATTGTAAATAATCAGATCGACACCTAGAAGTAGCTAGTGACTGAAACAGAACTTTCCAGTCTTATTTAGTATCCTCCCACCAATTCGAAATATTATCATAACAGTCACTAACCGAGATTCTAGCTGTTCAATGACTATACGAAGCTTTTTGTATTTTAGGATTTTGCAATAAAGCATTATTCAACTGCCACCCATTTTTTTTACAGAGAGGAATATCTTTCCAAGAAATCTTGGTGCGTAACAGAACATGGTCATAAAATTCCACAACCTTAGTAGTAGAGTTCAAAATCTGGAAAGGTTTGGATACAAAAATAAAATCAATTCTGGTTTTCGATTTACCCTTGATGAAAATGTATCCTCTAATAGGATGCAAACTACGATAAGAATCCTGCAATCCAGCAGTATGCAGAATTCCATTCAGGGTGCTGGTGTCACAAAACAATTTAGAAGTTTGTAACCCTCTATCAGAATGATGTAGGCCACAATTAAAATCCCCAACCAAATAACTAATCTAGAAGTATGTAAATATTGGTGAATGTCATTAAATAAAGAAACTGTAGTTGCCTTAGTTTGTGGGGCATAAACAGCAACTATAAATCTTTCACCATGATATGAAATATCCAGTAATAAGGCCCTCCCAGGGTGTATATCTACCAACCTAGTAACCTGAAGAGCAGTATTAGTAAAAAGAATCCCAATACCATCACAGATATCAAGCCCAATAGACCAAAATGAAGCACCCAGTGGCCAAGCTCGGGATGCAGCCTGCCATTCTGCATGAGTTTTAAGTCTGGTATCCAATAAGCAGATAATATCACAGGCAACAGCCTGAAGAGAAAATACTGTACTAGTCATCTTCCCCCCCTTAATACTATTGACATTAATAGTAGCCACAGAAAGCGAAGACATAAAAAAAAATTGAAAAAAAAAACAACAGCAAAAATCTACAGCTCATGTTATCCTAGCTTTCCGGCACTGCCTGGTTCTTTTAGCAATACAATCCATACTCCCCTTCTCCTCAGTATCAGAAGTAGATAACAACGAGGAGGTATCAGTGCCCTCATCATCTGACTCTCTATCTATCGAGGCAGAACCCAACAAAGCAAATATATTACCCTGTGCCCAATCAACAGAAAGCCCCTTTTTATCTTGCCCCACCAGGGACATCTGAAGCCTTATTTTCCTCCCCAACAATGGTCTTTTTTTTGAGACAGTTTTAAAACTAGAATCCTCAAGCTGGGGGTTGGGGGAGGAGGCATGTCAGGCACAACAGCAGGGTCTGAGGAAATAGGAGCAGGAACTATAATGTCCGACTCAACCTGCAGATCCATAGGAACAACTGAGCCAAGTGGTGGGGGTGCAACAGTCTTATCTAGAGGAGGAGCAGCAGGAAACAATTCAGAAACCTCTTTAGCAATAGCAGCCATCCCAGATTTGACACTTAAGTCTGCAACTTTTTTTGCTTGCAAATGCTGTGCTTGATCAATAAAGCCTGCATGTGAAGGGCAATCATCCCTATTATGGGAAGCCCAAGGACACTTACCATAGGCTTGTCCAGTATTTTCACAAAGATTACACCTGAAAAGATTAAGACACTTAGCAGACCCATGCCCAAACTCCAGACAATGGCTGCATTTAAAGGTATCACATGCTGAACTAAGATCAGCCCAGGACCCACACTTAAAACAAGACCGAGGCTGACCCACATAAAAAATAGCACCCCTATCCCTACCTAAATAAAAGGTACTAGGTAAATGCACAGTACCAGTATTAGTCACAAACAATTTAACTCGTATCCTCCAACCACCATCCCAAATCTGTTCATTATCCAAAGTAGGGGATGGGGTACCCAAAACCTCCCAACGCTGACGAAGTCAAAATAAAATATCCTCCACATTAACCCCATCGTTCTTAAACATAACAATAATGAACTTAATAGTAGGCTTCATGAGAGGAATTACCTGGAAGGGTGACCAAAGGGACGTATTTTTACATGTATTATACCTTGCCCAAAACCTGTCTAGACTAGAAATATTCTTAAAACTAACATCAAAATTGGAATTACCAATATTGATGAGAGCAAAAATCTCAAAGGAGAAGAACTTCATAGAGCCCTTCAGCAAGGCCAGAGCAATATAAACTCAGTCCGGTGCTTCCTGCAACCCTCCTTTATATAAAATATGCACAGTATTACAACGTGATGTGGGTTCCTTCCTATTTTGGAAAAGATCACAAAGTTTAAATGGGGTTTTAGAACTTTCTTCAGATAACTGAGAAATAACCTCAGGAGGAGGGCCCACCCTAATGGTGTCCTCCACAACCTCAGTATTCAAGGCCTCAGCAACTGGTAAAGCAAACCCAACATCAGATGTTTGCTTTTGTAAAGTCCCAGAACTAACTGTCTGATCTAAAACCTTAGAAGGGACATCAATGTCAGAGCCAGTCATAACAGGTACAGCAGAAAAAACAGTATCCTTACCCTGGAGTAAAACGGTGGAGCTCAGAGGGTCAGCTGTGGTGGCTACTGTAACTGTAGCTTTTTCCAACATATGCAGATAGGAGTGGTCCTGTGAATCCGGAGACCAGGTCCCAGTATCGGACATTTCCCAACCAGCCCCACGCAGCGTTCATTGCGGAGACCAAGACGGACCACCAGAAACATCAGTCAGGTGTAAAACAACAGAGACAGGAGCAGTATTCATGGCAAGACATTGCAGGAGAGGAGAAGAAGAACCCAAAACTTTACTCCATCCAGGATATGACTGATTGACCGGGAAGACAAACTCTGCCGGAAGAGGATCAGAGCCGACTGGCCGTAGTGTTGCAACTACAGCAGGAGGCACAGAAGCATGCTGCTGGGAGGAAGGTTCTGACACTAAGGGACCCTCAGGCTTTAGGCACATGGAGGGAAGTCCGCCTGAACTGCCAGCCTGCGCAACCACAGAGAAGTCCATTTGTCCTACATTCAAGTTTGCACAAACAGGGGGTGAAACAGCAGAGGCAGAATCCAGCAGTGCAGGAGCTCCTGATGCAGGCACACTGTCAACAGGTACTGTAATTCCAAGGGCAACCGGAGCAGTATCAACCGAGAGATCCACCAACTCCCTATCTAACTTTCTCATTTCCAATAGTAACTTAGACTTTTTCCGGTATAACGCTAGCTTAGATTTGCACACAGTACCTCTTTTAACAGAGCTATCCAGCTGTACAACAGTCGGTGTAGTAGAGCCAGGCTGTATCAGCATATCCTCTCCAGAAACAGGTGATTTATATTCCACAACAATAACCTCCAACTCATTAGCCTCTTGTGAATCTGGAACAGGAAAGGAGGCTAAGTCCCCTGCCCCAGCGACATCCATCCCATCTGGAGGCTTAGCAACACTGGCCATCTTGTCACAGATGGCCAAGGGTTCCCCCTACAAGACAAGAGTAGGGGAATTTCCCCAGTGTCCTGGCCAAATTTTCCTCATTCACTAAAAATACCACCAACAGCTTAATCTGGTTCAAGATCAGTTGGCATTCATCTGTATCCCCTTCCCCCGGGTCATGCCTGAAAATAGGCAGGATTTGTCTAGTGCACTTACTCAGTCAACAAAAACTAAATAAATAAATTAAATAAATAAATAAATAAATTAAATATCTCAGTATTACATTGGAAATAAACATTCATGGAAATCACATCTAATGGAAATAAAAAATAAATCATATGAAACAACTAGTGCTATAATAGCATTTGGAAATACATTTGCAGGAAACAGTTTCAAAGCACTGAAAACAACATCTGAGGCTAAAACTATTAGCCAACTTATGTACAGTATGGGTGTGAAATTTGGGGGATGTATCTTATTAATATAAATGATATTGAAGCAGCACAAAATAGATTCATTAAACTTACTTGAAATCTTCCCATGGATTGCCCTACTTCCTTTTTGAGGATGGAAACCGGTATGTTGCCATTAAAAAACAGATTTCTGATAATGGCAATCAAATACTGGGGTAAAATTAAAATAATGAATGAGGAAAGGTGACCCAAGATACGCTGGAGAGATTTTATTAATAGGATTCAAGCAAAAACTGTTAAAGACAGTTGGTTCTCAAGATTAAATGTATTATTAAAAAATGTTGGGTTAGAGGAATTGTGGTCTGTTACAACACAAAATATGTAGATCATACTATTTTAAGATTGAAGGATATAGCTGTTTCCAAAGATTTTGAAAACAAATACATGACGTTGATAAATCTGGATTATATTCAGGTGCTAAACAGAATTGGGGTATGGAGAAATAGAGACCTGTGAAAAGAGCTATCATAGAAACAGGCTGTGCAGATTTAGACTGGATCTGTTAGGTATTGATGCACTGCATATTAAACAAGGTTTTATTAAAAAGAAAGAGGGTCAGATATTCAAACTGCGCCATTCTGTGGCGCAAGCCCTTGCGCTGCTCAAAAAAGTTACGCTGGGGTGTGGCCAGGGCGATATTCAATGGAGTTGCACTATTGAGCAACTTCTTTGAATATCGTGCCCTGGCCACAGCCACTAATGCATGGTGCAGTGGAACTTGCACCACCGCAAGTGGTCAGAGTGGAGCATTCAGATGCGGTGGCGCAAGTTCCATTGCACCATGCGCAAACCAGCAATATTCAAAAGGTGACATGCAAATGGGGCCATAATTTATGCAAGGCGCAGGGGGTCCATTTGCATCTAATTATGGCCCCATTTGCATGCCATTAGCATGCGGGTGCACCCATCCCCGATGACTTGCACCTGGTGCCCTGCCAGGCAGCAGCTGTTGGGGAGCGATGCCCCCTGCAGCCCGATCATGGGCATAATGTTAGTAACCCCCCCAGCAGCCCGATCACAGGCATAATGTCCACCCCCTCAAAGTCCAATATCCCTGGTGGTCCAGTGGACCACGAAGCCCGATCACGGGCATAACGTCCAACAACCCCATGTCCAATATCCCTGGTGATCTAGTTTTACCCACACCCATGGAGCCCACCACCGCTCCCCCCATCAGCCGGCCGGTGGCAGCACCCCACCCGCCTACCGCCCGCCACCCACCGACTGACAGCTCGGTAGGGCTGCATGCCCATTGGTTCAGGGCAAGAGCCAATGGGCATGCAGCCCATACCCACAAGGCAGTCCAGTTATGTGAATGAATGAACGAGCTGTCAGTTGGCAGGCGGCAGGCGGGTGGGGCGCTGCCACCGCTGGCTGATGGGGTGCAGGTGTTGGGGCCCGTGGGTGGGTGGGTGGGGCCACTAGATCACCAGGATATTGGACATGGGGGGTGGGTTTGACATTGCCCTTGATCGGGCTTTGAGGTCCACTGGACCACCAGGATATTGGACTTGGTGGGGTGGAAGTTATGCCCGCGATCGGGCTGCTCGGGGGGGTTACTAACATTATGCCCGCGATAGGGCTAATGGGTGGGAACCTTCAGCCCGTGATCAGGGCATGGGGGGGCACCACCAGAACCGAGTGGAGGGCCACCCACAGGTGGCAGCTGCTGTGTTGCGCCATGCAATGCGGCAGCTCACTTGTGGGTGACCCTCGACTTGATCCTTTTTTTTTTGTTTAAAGTTGTGCAGGCGCAGGTAGGGGGTTGCGTCTGCATAACTCTGCATGCCCGGCTGAATATCGGGCTGTGCAGTTTATGCATGGTTCCTCCCCCTTCAGCTGCGCATGCCTTCATTAGCATTGCACTGTTGCTCAGCATGATTTGGGGGGCGCAACTGCCTCCTGCTGAATATCGCAGAATGGCGCATTTCGGACTTGCGCAGGTGCAACCCTATTGCGCATGGCTCAACTCTTTTGAATATCTAGCCCAGTGTGTAATTGTGATTGCATAAACAAGGTATAGCCAAGAATGTTATATGCTATTTGTAAATGTGAGCAATGGGAGAGATAGAGGGGTAAATGGGTGACACCACTCTTTTGGTCAACAAAATTACCTGATACCGACGAAAAATATATGAATCTGCTAAAACTAGATAAATCAAATGAAATATTTGGCATTGCAAAATGTTTAGTATTAATTAATATTTAAATATCTAGTTGGTCTGAACTATGTGCAATATATTGTCAATTGTAAAGCTATAACTAAATTTTAATGTGTAATAGAGTAAACTTTGTTAGATAAGGAATTATATAAATTATCTAAATGTTATACATTTTTTTTAATAATAAACGTGACTTGAAACTTGACTTGAATGTCAGTAGACTTCTGCCAGAAATGGCAGACTGCTGCTCATCAGTAATATTCAAGGGGTGAGATATTCAAAGGGGTTGCACCTGGTGCAACACAACAGAGTTGCACCAGGCTCAACCCCGCAATGCACCCCGGCACGATATTCAGAGGATGCCTTGTGCAGCGCAAGTCCCGATGTGCCTGGGCTCATTGCTAATGTATGCGGTGCATCTGAAGGGGGCGTGCCCATGCATATGTGGCACATCCTGATATTCAGCCTGAGATGTGTGGCGCATATGCTGCCACAACTCCCAGATGCACCGCATACCAGGGCGCAAGGTTGAGCCAGGAAATCCTGGCTCAAATGCTGGCCACCCACAGGTGGTCTGCTGTATTGTACAGCACAACACAGCACCTGCCAGCCATGGGTGGCCACCCACCCGGCAGGGACACTGTCCACATGGACGCAACCCCCCAATGGTCCAGTGGTTCCCCCAACCCACCTGTATGCCTGATCGCAGGCAGTAGTATGTGCAATGTAATCCCTGGTAGTCTAGTGTTACCCCTTTCACTCCAGTATGCCCAATTGCAGGCTTGTGACATAAAATCATTACCCTGGTAGTCTAGTGGGTCATTGTTCCTTAAGTTATTGATCCTGGTGGTTATGGCCATGACTAATTTTGATTTCAAATGTCCTTATACTACACAGTACTAAAGAGGTTTTCCATGCATTTTTACTTTTATCTGGAGAGTGATCTTTTTCTGATAACATTTTGCACCCAGTCATGTTGCTCATACAGTACTAGATTACTTGTTAGATTTTTTTTATTGTTTTATTTTATTTGTTACATCAGAAATATGGATAGTATCTAAAGACACATTTTTGATTGAGGAAAACATTTGTTGCAGTTGGCATGATGGCAGGGAAACTGATCTGTTTATTTGAAGCACTTCTCTGAGTATGGTGTGCAGTTTCACTAGCATGGATTTGATTGACAGTGGGCCATTTCACACATGACCAGTTGTAACAAAATTACAGAAGGATTATGTGTAAAAAATGCTTACCAGTAATTATACCAAAGATAACCCTGATTGCTTTAAATCCTATAGTATTAAATTTTGTATTGTAGTACAGAGTACTCTTTAACATTTATTTTATTGTACAAGAAATACTGTTCTACACAATAAGTATTTTGATGCCACAGCTATCCAGCACTGCCTATCCCATTACATACTATGGCAACCAGAGGGAGGATATGAAAAGGGACTAGGGGGAGCTGGGGGTGCTGGCACACCTGGATACCAATACTCTGGGGAACCAATTGGTAGAAATGGTGAACCAGAACTTTCATAGACTGTTGGACAGATTGGTGGCACACTCAGCCTTTCTGGCCTTCACAGATCATCCTTGTGTTGGGCAAGGAGGGGAAGAAGGATAGACTAAGGCTGGATGAGATAGAGGTGTTTAATGGGTGGCTTAAGAGATGGGGTCAGGAGAAGGGGTACCACTTTTGGGGGGACTGGGGAGATGTCCAGGGCAGCAGGCTCTTCAAAGGTGATAAACTCCACCTGACAAGAGAAGGGGCCAGTGCCCTATGACAGAGGTTTGACAGCTACATCAGAAAGTTTGACTGTGGAGGAGAATGGTACTAGAGGAACCATGGTGACAGGTGAAAGGAAGGGGAACCTGGCTAGTACTCCCCCATATCTGGGGGCTTATGACAGCACAGTGAGTAAAAATAGAATTGAGGTCCAAACTGGGGTGGGAGAAGGGACAATAGAAGGGGGAACACAAAGTGTGCAAACACCATGAAAAACAGGAACCTAGGAGGACCAGGGAAGAACATGGGAGTAAAACTTGTAAACAAAAAAGGTTCAGTAGTTAGATGGATGGGGGTTTGACTTACACCAGGAACCTAGGTAATAAAATCAGTGAACTCCAGGAAATCTTAGAAAATGTGCTTTTTATTTGCTGGGCTCTGATTGGCTAGTACCCCTGCCAGGGGGGTACATTTAACTTTCAATAGATGCCCAGCAAATAAAAAGTGCCACTAACCTTATCCCATCACCACCTAACATATCCCTTTGCCTACTCTGCTTACTCATTGGGCAAAAGATCCTTGGCAAATTCAAAATCGCCGCCATTTTTTTACATGCTTATTGAGCGTTACTGTCCCTGAAATACGCGATGTAACACTCTCACCCCAAGACAGTTTCTTAAGCATTGTAGTCCACAGAATACTGTTTTTTAAACTCCTAGCCATTTAATCCTGGCACACAGTTGAATTACTTTACTTACTTGGGCAGAGCCCCGCTCCTTCCTTCCTTGCCCCCCCATTGCCGGTCGCCGGTCGCCCGTCGTCATTCACACACAAACCGAGCCAGTAAAATGGTCTGACTATCTGACTCGATCAGTCTGTCAGGAATTCTTTGCATATTTTTAAAAAGCTTACATTTATTGTTCTTGCCAGTAAATGCTGCCCGTTCACATTTCCATCTGTCCTCCCGAAGACGTCTCACTCGCGCTTCCAGCCTCACATAACAGGACACGCAGCAGCTTTGATTTTGCTCGAAACACTTTCTTCCGACCGCACTACTGATGACAGTCTCACCCCACCTCAGTCTCTTAAAAAAAAACAACAGCCACAGAATGACATACAAGACTAGAATCTGCTCAAACAAACAAAAGGGACACAAGGCAACGACCTCTCAAGCAGGGATAAAGGTGCATAAAATCACGGCATGCAAAACAAAAGTGCCCTCTACTGCCAGCTACACAGCTATACCACTACAGGGACTACATTGCAACAAAATTATTTTTATTAATTTATTCCAGTTTTTTAAGCACATTTGCACCTCTGTTTAATTATTGTATAAAACATTTCACAACTAACCCATTTTCTAAACTCAATAATACCCTCCAGGGTGGGCAGTATGGGCAATAAAAGACCTTCCAGGGGCTATAAGGCCCTGGACAGTCCGGTATTGCCCAATATCGCCCACCCTGGTGGGTATTATTGCTTGCATGGTAGACACTGAGATGGACCTTGTGGCCAACACAGAAACATGGGTCTCAGAAAATAATGACTGGGATCACATAGTACCTTGGTACTCAATGTTCAGGAGGGATAGAGGGAAAGATAGAGGGGGAGGTGTAGCCCTTTATGTTAATGATGGCATTGAGGTTGTGGAAGATGGGGGTATCAGGATAGTAAAGTGGAGACAGAGCCACTGTAGATGCAATGCTTAGCAGCTTCAGAAAAGAACTACACTTGGAGGGAATCTACAGATGACAAGAGCAAGGGGAAGAGAGGGACAGAGAGCTTGGGAAAGAACTAGAAACGTGGGTGGCAAAGGGGGAAGTGGTGACGGCGAGTGATCTGAACCCACTGGACATAGTTTGGGATGTTCCAATGGACAGGCACACCAGATGTCAATCCTTGTTGGATAAGATCCAGGGCAGTCTTCTGGTACAGCTAATTAATGAACCCACCAGGCAGGAGGCCATTCCTCGATGAAGTGCTAACCAACTCAGAGGTGGTAGGAGCTTTGAGAGTAGGGAAGCCACTAGGGAACAGTGACCACACCCCATTTGGTTTGATCTGGCCCTTGAGACTGGAAAAGCCCAACTGAGAGCTGAGGTCCTTGAATTCAGAAGGGCAGACTTCAACAGGTTGAATAAGTTGGTCTTTGACAGTTGGTCAGGTTAGACAGCATAAGAAGCATGGAAGAGAGATGGGGGCAATAAAGGGGGCCATTCTTGAAGCATCTAAGTCATGTATGGGAACAGTAACAAAAAGGAACAAAATTAAGAGACCATTATGATTCTCTGCAAGGGTCAGGAAAGCAGTGACGGCCAACAAAAAGGCTTTCTCCAGGTATAAAGAAAAGCAGAATGGGAAGATTATTTACTGAGAAATAGGTAGGTAGAGAGGACAATTAGGGAAGCAAAAGCAGACATGGAGCTGAGTATTTCAGAGGGGGTCAAGGTTGGTGAAAAATATTTCTTCTGGGGAAGGAAAGCAAGGAAGAAAGGAGTTGGAATCATTAGGCTGTCCGAGGACGGGAGGGTGATGAAGGAGGATGTGCAAAAGTTTGCTGTCATTAAGGATTACTTTTGATCTGTCTTCACTAGGGAGGATGATGGGTCCTTTCCCAGAGATTGCATCAGTGAAGCCCCAAAGGGGGTCCTGGGGATGAGGCATCAGGTATTTACAAATGAAAGGGTCCTGAATGGGCTAGAATCCCTAATGATAGATAAGACTCTGGGACCAGATGGGATGCATCTGAAGGTGCTCAGGGAACTTGCAGCAGAGCTGGTTGAACCCCTGGTAGGACTATTCAATGACTCATTAAAGACGGTGGTAGTTCAAAAGGACTGGAGAGTGGAGGATTTAGTCCTGCTCCATAAAAAGTGGGCAAGGAACAAGCAGAGAACTGCAGACCTGTCCATTTTAAATCTGTTGTAGGGAATCTGATGGAGTCACTGGTTAAAGAGGCCCTCATGGACTACTAAGAGCAATGGTCTCACGATAGTAAACAGTAAAGGTTCATGGCAGGGAAGTCTTGCCATACTAACTTGATAGTTTTCTTTGCTTGTGTGATGAGGGCACAGGAGAAGGCCATACCATGGATTTACTCTTATTTAACTTCAGCAAGGCTTTTGACTTGATGCCTCACAGATGCTTGCTGAATAAGATGGAAGATCTGGGTGCAGTTAGGGACATAGTAAGGTGGGTAGGTAACTAGCTAAAGGGGAGATAGCAGAGGGTTGTTGTTTATGGGGTCAAATCAGAAGAGTGGAAGGTCACAAGCACGATACCACAGAGATCTATCCTGGGCCAAGTTCTCATCAATATGTTCACCATTAACATCAGAGAAGGAATCTGAAGCAGGTTGTGTCTCTTTGTAGATGACACTAAGCTCTGTGGGAGGGTGGGTAGTGATGAGGGAATCAAGGAAATGCAGAGTGATCTACGAAGGCTGGAGAGGTGGTCTAAGGATAGGCAGTTGAAATTAAATTCTAAAAAGTGCAAAGTGATGCACCTAGAGTACTAGAATTTCGGGACAGAGTACTGGATGGGTGGAGTAAGCACTGCAGTTGAGAAACAAGACCAAGGGGTTATCATTGGTGACACCCTCAGTCAAGCCAGTGCAACAAGGCCTATAGCAAGGCAAATAGGATGCTAGGATGTATCAGGAGGGGCATGGGTAGAAGAAGGAAAGACGTATTACGTCCCCTATATAGATCTTTCATGAGGCCACACCTGGAGTATTGTGCCCAGTTCTGGTGTATTCTCCTCAGGAAAGACAGGGACAAGCTGGAGACAGTGCAGTGATGGGTGACAAAGATGATTCAGGCCCAATAGGGCATGTCTTACGAGGAGTGACTCAAGGCACTGAACATATACTCGTTGGAGATCAGCAGGGAGAGGGGAGCTATAATAGAAGCCTTCAAGTTCCTAAAAGAAATAAAGAAGATGAACTGCAGGAAACTATTTAGCATGAGTAACATTTCAAGATCACAAGGGCAGGAGTAGAAACTGACAGGAGGATGGTACAAGAGGCAGGGCCGGCGTTAGGCACCCATGAACCCATGACCGCAGAGGCTCTAAAATAATGGAGCTTGCAGGTGACATATGTAGTGGGTCTGGCGGCGGGCACCAGCAGCAATACATTAACCAGCCCAGCAGCATACATTTTTGTCCGTCCCACCCTCCTGCCTGGATCACCACAGCATCCTATAAGAAAATAAAATACACCCCCGATCAACATAGGCTAGCTGAACAGCATTATTAGTACCTGGCAAGCCCCTGTGCTCCTCACTGACTGCACTAGCGAATTCTCTCCGGCTCCCCATCAACAACTTGTGATGGCCTCATCCAGTTGCCCTTTCATGTGGTTTAGTCTGTGAAGCTTTACATTTGTTGCTGCCGGCTTCCCATTGTGCCCAAAAATCGGGCCCCGATTTCCCCAAAGGAACGCCAGACTACGCCACGTGGTCCACGCCACCATCCTGCCTTCAGTTCTGTTCTCAGGGAGGTTTCATGTTCCCTACATTCCTCTGTTGTGCTGCACAGAACGTGCTGACGTGGGAGGAGGTGCTGTGCTGGAACCAATCACAGGGCTCCAATAGGTCCGTGGCTGTTGATCGCACCTCCTCCAACTCAACTTGAAAATTTCTGTTCCCCCCTCAGGTCCGTGTCTGCAGCATAAGTACGGGTAGATGGGAGTCTGGAAAGGTGCAGAGCAGAACAGCAGAGGTAAAGACAAATATTGCAGCTGCTGGAGAGGAGCAATGTTTTTGCAATTTATTCTATTAACTGTCTGTTAGAAATGTAATACTTCTAGTGTCTCCAGGTCATTGTGTCTGAAAAATCATGCAGTAGTTGGATTGATGTACAAAGATTACTGGGTGGTTTGTGGAGGAGGAACAGGGAAGGGGGCCCGGGAGGGGGATGCGGGGGCCCATCAAGGGGCTCCAGTAATGGGGTTTGCTGGGGGCCCCCAAAGTCCTAACACCGGCCCTGACAAGAGGGACATGAAGAAGTATTATTTTACAGAAAAGATGATATAATCATGGAACAGTCTATTAGCCAAGGTGGTGGGTGCTAAAACCATTAATGGTTTCAAGCATGGTTGGGACATAGTGAAGGGTATAGTGGTTACTCGGGCAACAGAAACTGGGAGGGAAATGGGCGGTGGTTGGTGAGGGCTAGGACCCAGTATGGACATTAGGTTGCTTGGTTAGATACAGAAGCACGGGCAGACTGGATGGGCCATTGGTCTTTTTCTGCCATAATTGTCCTTGTTTCTTACCACTGTTAAATAGGTGTAATAAATGAGATCTGCTGTTAATGCCTCACTACATTGTGAATTAATAGAACTGGGATTAAAGTTATTGATAACCTTCCCCTGCAAAAGAACAATTCTGAGGAGGACAAAAAGAAAACAAATCCCCGCATTAGTGGAAATAGTTGACCTCTGCAAATAGATGTAATTATTAGGTTTCTTCACAAGTTATTATTTTTTTTCAGTGAATCCGCTCTGCACCCAACCCTCCCCTGGGCAGGAATGAAGTCTAAATTAAGCAATGATGTGAAATCATAATAAAAAGCATGTCAAGCAGAAATCTAAAATTGATCCCTTGATACTAACATACTAAAATGCCAGCAGAATAGGCCTAACAGTCTTTTGTGTCTGCTCGTTTGGTCAGGTCCCACCCTGGGAGCTGAGCTTGCTGCCCCCCTTTCCTTCTCTGGCTTCTTCCTTCCCAGTTCTGGATATTCTCGCTGCACTGGATTTTGCTTCCAGAACCCTTCCCCTGTACCTGTCCAACCCCCTTTTGAACCCCTTCACCATCTCTGCCTCCACCAGCCCGATAGGCAGCGCATTCCATGGCTCCACCACCCTCTCAGTGAAGTAGCACCTCCTCCTTTCTCCCCTGAATCTTCCCCCCTTCAGCTTCCACCCATGCCTTCTAGTTGCCCTTCTCCTTCCTTCGAAGCACCCTGACTGCTCCTCCCCTATTTACCCCCTTCATGTACCTGAAGACCTTTATCATGTCCCCCTGGTCCCTTCTCTCTTCCAATGTGTACATATTTAGCTCTTGAGCCTCTCCCAATAGGTCCTGTCCCCAAGCCTCAAATCATTTGGTTGCCCTCCTCTGGACCCTCTCCAGGAGTTTAATGTCCCTCTTTAAGTGTGGCCTCCAAAACTGCATGCAGTACTCCAGGTGCGGCCTCACCATGCAGTTATACAGAGGGAGTATCACTTCCCTCCTTCTGGAGGTGATCCCCCTAGCGATGCATCCCAGCATCCTGTTGGCTTTGGCTGCGGCCCTCCTACAAGTCTCTGAGTTGTTCATCTTGACATCCACCACCACACCCCCCCAGGTCCTTCTTAGCCATTGAGACTTGTAGCATTCTCCCCCCCAGGGTGTACACTTGGCCCGGGTTTCTGGCCCCCAGGTACAGTACCTTGCATTTCCCTGCATTGAACCTCAGCTTCCACTTTCTAGACCATCTTTCAAGAGCCTCCAGGTCCCCCTGTAGGGCCACCCTCCCCTCCTCCCCATCCACCACCGCCCCCAGTTTTGAGTCATCTGCAAAGAGACTCATCTCACTCTGATACCTATCCTTATGTCAGAGACATAGGCGTTGAACAGGAGGGATCAAGGACTGATCCCTGTGGGACCCTACTAATGACCCTCCTTGGGGATGAGACTATCCTGCCAACTACGGCCCTCTGGGTCTGGTCCTGGAGCCATTGCCTATCCATCTGATCATCTGGTTCCCCACCCCCATTTCTCCCAGCTTATCCAACAGGCCCTCGTGAGGAACAGAGTCAAATGCCTTGCTGAAGTCTAGAAAGAGGATGTCCACTGGTCTACCTAGGTCCAAGGCACTCATCACCCAGTCATAGTACTCCACAAGGTTTGTCTGACATGATTTCCCCTGGATGAATCCATGCTGTCTATCGTTCAGGCACCCTGACTTTTCCAGGTCCCCCCCAGCCTCTCCTTGACAATGCCCTCCATCACCTTGTCCACTACCGATGTCAGGCTGACAGGCCTGTAGTTCCCTGCCATCTTCCTTGGACAGGCACTATATGTGCCACCTTCCAGTCCTGGGGCACCCACCCTGTCCTCAGAGAGATGGTAAAAAGCTCTGCCAGGGGTTTTGCCAGGACATCCGCAAGTTCCTTCAGCACTCTGGGATGTAATTTATCTGGCCCTGGCGCTTTCTCCTTCTTAAGGGACCTGAGAGTTTCCCTCGCTCTCTCTGCTGTGATTTCTGCCTCTGCTACCTCTTCCCCCTGCTTAGCCTTCCCCCCTCCTGCCAGTGATGCCTCCTCCTCTCCCCAGACCTGCCTATCGGTAAGGGTCCCCCCCTCCTCAGTATCAATGTCTCTTCCCATGTATGATGCAGCACCTCCATTTTCCTTGGTGAAAACTGAGGTGAAGTACTCATTTAATACCTCAGCCTGCTCCCCCAGGTCTTGTGCCCATGTCTCCCCTGTTTTAATCCTGCTAATCTGCCCCTTCACCCTTCGTTTTTCCCCAATGTATCTAAAGAACCCCTTGTTCCCTCTCCTAATTTCCCTGGCCAGCTTCTGTTCCTTCCTTGCCTTAGCCACCCTCACCACCCTAGTGGCCCTTCTAGCCATCAGCTCATACTCCCTTTGATACCTTTCACTCTTTGCACACTTGAATTGCCTATAGGCTGCCTTCTTTCCCCGCACCACCTCCTGGACCTCCCTGGTCCACCAGCAGGGTTTTCGGCCCCTACCACATTTTCGCCTTACTCTTGCACAGGTACTAGTAGCATCTTGCACCCCTCTCCTGATGATTTCCTATCTACTGTCAACATCCATGTCTGACCCAATCACATCCAAATGCTCCTTAAGGATCCTTCCCATTTCCTTAAAATCCGCCCCCCTGAAGTCAGTTACCTCCGTCTTTGTGCAGCCTTCTAACCTTCCTAGGTCCAGGCAGAACCAGATCATGGCATGGTCACTCCCCACCAACGGGTCCCTTACCTCCAGGCCCCCAATCTGGTTACTGTCTGCTAGGGCCACATCTAGTACCCTCACCTCCCTGGTTGGTTACCTCACCTGCTGAGTTAGGAACGCATCTTGAAAGACATCCAACAACCTCTGTTCCCTAGCCACTGAGGATGTCATAGTCTCCCAGTCTGTTCCTAGCATGCTTAAGTCCCCCAACACCACTACCCTTCCCATGCCCAATCTGCAGTGTCTCCCAACATCTGCCACCAGACTCTCCTCCAGCTCCTCCACCAGCACAGGGGGTCTATACACCACTCCTATTTTTACTCTCTTGCCCCCCTTGTTATCAAGGTGACCCAAATCGCCTCCAAGGTTCCCTCCGCCTCCTCTACTCCCCCTATGCCAATGCAGTTTTTGACTATTATTGCTACCTCCTCCTTCCTCCCTCCTCCCCGTCCTTCCTGAACATAGTGTAACCCTCCAGGTTCAGGTCCCAGTCATGTCCTGTGATGGCCCAGGTCTCAGTGACCACTGCCACATCCACCACTCCCTCAGTTAGTATCACCTGGAGCTCAGGCATTTTATTGCCCAATCTCCTGGCATTTAGCAGGACTACCTTCCACCCTTTCCCTATACTTCCATTTCCCCTGCTCGTGTTCCCATGGGGATTCCGTTTTCCCCTGGTCTGCACTTTACCAGTCGTCCTTTTCCTGCATTCCTCCAGCTCCCCAGGGGTGGAGACAGAGTCCCTCCTTTATTGGACTCCCGTCTACAGCCTTTCTCCCATCCTCCCCTTCACAAATTTAAACCCCACTTTTCACCAATGAACCCCTCTATTTTCAACTTAAGGCATCTAATTTTGATAGACTGCATATATTATATCTCCAAAAGAGGACAGTGTAATTTAATGAGTTCTACATCCATAAAATCAAAGGCTTTTCTCCTGGACTTGATAAATCATTCAGAATAAGTCATCAGTTAATTACAGTAATTAGTTCACTGCTGCAGATTGTTCTTCAGACATCAGGATGATTGACTAAAACTAATAGTATTTGATCAAGTCAATTGTCTCCAATCTTTGATGGCTAGGAAACCACAAGGACTTCTTTGAAGGCTTTTAGGGTCTCAGTTGTGTTGGGTTGTGATGCTGATTAAAGAAACAGTACACATGAGTTGGCAACAAAAAATACTTATACTTTTTGCACTCCCGCTCCCCGTGTGGCAGAATTACCACCTTCCATATGGGTGTACCAGCCAGCATGAGGCTATAGGTAGAGGGGTAATTTACCTTGCAGGTCCCCCCTTTGTTTCAGTGCTTCCCCTGTCTCAGAGGAATGCCAGCTTCATGGGACCAAGATTACTGATGTGAATGTGATGAAGCATGGTCCACAATATGCAGCATAGAGTCCCTCACTACATGTGTTCCAAGCATGCTGCCACCCATGTGTCTACAGGTGAGAGTTATGCTGCAGAATGTGTCCCCCCCAGGAGGAATAGAGCATCTTTAGGGATGCATAACCCTCCTGCCCCCAATCAGTCCCAGATGACCCAGGTTTGCTCCTGAAATGGAGTTGCCAGTGTCATGAGCTGTAGCCCTACCACTGTGCTAATGGGCTGGCAATCATCATACATTTTGGTCATAATGTATTTTAGGCAAAACCAAAAACCTTACCATTTTTTTATTTTAATTTATTCCTAACCTAAGATACTGTATATAGTTATGATGATTATAAAAATACCTGCCCTCATGCTGTGCCCATCATGATAGGATTAAATAACTTAGTGTGGTTCTGTGCTATTTACAGTACCATCAGAAATGTGTATTAGAACCATATTTTTTGTATTCCTACTCTATTTATTTGTCCTCACTGAGGAATGTCTTCTGCTGTGCTCCACCTGCTCCCATCAAGGGACTCCACTAACTTAGGTGGACACCTCTTGACCTAACATCCAGCTCCTTTACACTATCTGGCATTTCCCTTGGGTAGAGCCCCTTTTCCTGTCTAGCTAGGGTGTATTTTTTGGGAAAAGGATTGCTGTTTCTGCAGTGTACTGTTGAGGAGGCTATCTCTTTAGCATACCCAACCTGTGTCCAGGTTGTGAAGTGCCACATCATGCTTCAAACAATGGAAATGTTCTCCCCTGTATGCTCCCCACCACTCTTACTGTTGCAGGCACACTTGGAACAATCATGATGGGTTGCTAATCAGCACATTGTCACCCACATTGCCAATTGTAATATCACCATGCCTACACTAGCTGTCCAGGAAGGGCATTTCAACAGATTTTACTTCTAAGCTCAAAGTAACCTTTATGTATGCCAGCTTATAATTATTCAGAATTGTTCATTAGTCACAATCCATATTCATGGCTTCACCTCTACAGAAGATCAACATCTGCTGCTATTTTAACATTGTGTGGCATAAATCTTTACTGCAGGGTTCAAACCTCTACCTCTACAGACATATATATTTATTATAGGGATACAGCAGTGCCCCTATAGTTAGGGTTGAGCAGGCACTTTAATGTTAAACCTCAAATTTTGTACTTCAATAACATTGCAACTGTGAGATGGATTTGCTCAAACCTTTGCAAGTGCAGTCTCCTGGGGCAGGGCTATTGACATGCTAAGTTGTGTGTTGGTCGGATTAGCAGATATTGTGCTGTGCATAGTGAAAAAACATGAAACTTAACCTTTTTTGCAGTTTTGTGTCATCACGCTGCGGCCAAAAGGTTTTGAATTTTGGTATGAAATTTTCAGGGTAGAAAGTGCTTTCCCCACAGAGCATGTCAGTATTGGTTTGTAGAAAAATATTGATCCATTTTAAAGGTATTAAATTTTAATATGTGGGGTTCTGAGCATGCTCAGTTCAGTCTTTTGGATAGAGGAATGGAACAAGAAAGGATCTTTTTTCTTGAGACTCCAATTCTTTGTCACCAGTGGGTGATACTTGGTTACCAGAAAAAAAAAAATCCTTTTTTTGTGAGTTGTCATCTTGTTTTTTGGATTTAACCCAAAACTAACTGTCATAACTCTGTCCAGGAATGTCTCTTTCACACATTAAAGTGTGATTGGCTAATCAGGAGTTAATGAGCTGTGCTGAGTGGTTTCCGAAGTCTGTATATCCCCAGAAACATTTTTAATTATTTAAATCCCTTTTTGCCACTCACTAAATTCCTAGTTCTCCATTCCTTTTTTGTCACAGGTGAACAAGGAAATCTGCTGATGAACAAGGATTCCTGGTCTGGCCATCCGGTCGTGAAATTTTCCGACCAGGTAGTGAACAAAACATTCTGTGACCTCGCTGTTTATAGATGAAACAGGAATGGCAAATAAGGAAATTGTCTGGTGGAAAAGGATTTTGATAAATTCCAATAGCCTCTGCACTCACAAACAATTCAGACAGCAGCTGATATTAAATTACATGTCCTTTTTATTATTTTTCCAGGATGCACAGCTTAAACTCACTTGTGCACTGAGAGGCCCAGCACTTTGCCTCTCTCCGAGGCTTCCAAGGGTGACCCAGATGGCCAGACCGAGAATCCTTGTTCGCCAGCCAGTTTTCTTGTTCGCCAGTGCTGGAAAAAGCTAGTGAGTAAGGAAATGGGATGGCGAAAAAGGATTCTTTTTTCAGTCATCTCGTCTTCAAAACTTGTTGTGGGACCATGTGATTACAAAAAAAGTACCCCCTGTGGTTGTTCTCATGTGAAAAGCCCTGGTGACTAGTGGCAACTCCCCCCCCCACGCACACACACACTCAATACCCATATATTTATTTTATTTTATTTATTTATTATGCTTTTTGTTTGCCTGATTATGGTGTTCTGCCACTTAACCTTTTATTCCTGGTGTCTAGTGGCATCCCCCACCCTCAGACCCCATATATATTTTATAGATTTTTTTTCTTCATGTTTTCTTTTTTAATTACCTCCCATTGTGGCATTCTGCCACTTTACCAGTTATCCGTATGCCTAGTGGTACCCCCCCACCAGCACCATCCAAATGTTTTCCAGGATGTTCATTGGTTACTGGGATTCCCCCCACCTGCTGGTGTCAACCCATGAAAAGAGAAACGGTTCCTCGTTGTCTTTTGTTTTACTGTAAACCAAAAAAAGGTCTGTCACCAATCACGCCCATACCACTACCCAATCTCCCACTTCAATCCTCCTAACCTACACACCACAGATGTCCATACTGACGCTCTCTCACCTCAGGAGGTCCCCGGTTCGAGACCCACTCCACCAATTGAAGACATGTCTTGCTGCTGGAACTGGCGATTGCAATATGAAAAACTAAAGTAAATGCGCTTCTATGTATTTTAATGGTGGAATTTAAATTTTTAGCCATAACACAGTCATTTTTCAGAATTTTGTCCCCAAATTTTCGACATGTCTTTTCAGGGACCCCACCTCATGAACAATATGACTGTCGTTACGCAATTCCCGCTGGAAAGATGCTTTTGTGGTTGGTTGATGAAATCACCTTTCTGGTGGGATTTGTTTAATGACAGTCATATTGTTCATGAAATGGGGTCATAAGAAGGCTATGTTAAAAATTTGAGGTCGAAATTTCTAAAAATGGCTGCGTTACAGGCATTCATTGCAATTTCGCTACACATGCTTATACCTTTGGAAATTTTCAATGTTTTCACCCCATATTTTCAACATAGTCTTCTTATTACCCCACCTCATGTATGTCACAGCTGTCATTTTTCAAATCCTGGCCAAAATGTGTTTTCAAAGCTGTGGTGCAGAGTTGTGTTGCAGTTGCCCATAATTAGATTTTTGTGGGGATTAAACATTTTCTGTACTGGGTACATGCTGTGAGGTCATAAGAAGGCTACATTGAAAATTCGGGGTTAAAATTATTTCAGATAGCACAGTTATGGCTATTTGTCAAAATGACATTATGCCAGCTCAAAACCTTGGTAATTTTTAATATTTTGAGCCAAAAGTTTCAGCATAACCTTCTTATTTCACCACATTATGTATGTCACAGTTGTCATTTTTCAAATGCTTTCCAAAATGTGTTTTTTTGCACCTGCACTGCAGATTGGCATTGCACTTGCACGAAGTTACATTTTGATGGACACTGCAACATTTTCTGTACCAGAAACATGAGGTGGGGTAATAATATGTCTATGGTGACAATTTGGTGACTGTTGTGCTATGTTTAGAAGTGCAGGGACTGGAGGTCCCTGTGCTTTCAGAACTAGATACATATACACATAGAGGCAGTATAGCGCAGTGGTCTAAGGCTCTGAGCTGCAAATCTGGTGACATCCAGCAGACCAGACCTGGATTTGAATCCCACAGCTTCCACTTGCATACTGTGTGACCCTGAGCAAGTCACTTAACCTCCTTGTGCTCCCAGGTCGCTCCTGTAAAAAAGCTTTCAGCTTTGTGTGCTATACCTGGTTAAACAACTAAAATAAATACACATCTATGGAGGGATGGAAATGCAGGGTCTGAAGGACCCTGTGCTCCCACAGTAAAATAAAAATGCAATTATACTATCTCAAAAAGTAAGGAATAAATTGCAAAAAACTTTGTTAATGCATCAGTTAGTGTTAAAATGACAAAAGCAGGGAAATGTGGCATTAGGGTTTACTACCCAAACACCCCATTCTCTACCCTGCACAGACCCACAGGTGGGGGAATGGGCTAACATGGACTACATATTCCCCTTTAATTTGGGGAGCTTTTTTATTTGACTGGATTTTGAATCTTCATGACATCTAAATTCAAATGACAGCTGTATTGCTTAGGTCTTCTTGTAGTGCTACTGCTATATTCTAAACAGAATTTTCATCACAATTTGTGTTTATATTGTGTACAGTATGTATAGTTTCAAATGAGAAGATATCTGTCTGTCTGTCTATCTGTCTGTCTATCTATCTATCTATCTATCTATCTATCTATATTCATTTGGAGGTTTGAATACTGCAGTAACCTTTTATGCCACACATTGTTAATATAGCAGTAGATATTGATCACCCCTAGAGGCGGAACCATAAATATGCAATTGTGAATAATGAATAATTATGAACTGGCATACATAAGGGTAATGCTGAGCTGAGGTAACTAGCCATGCCTCCTCTGATGAAGAGGCAGCATGTCTCAAAGCTCTGAGGAATAGGCAGTTATGGCCAGCCTGAGCACTTGTGTATTTAAGAAACATATTTATTTGGCATTAACTTCTGGCATGTGTACACTGGAATTTGTTGTGCTGTAGTCTGTGTTCCCTCTTGTAATCTCTGGCTGCACATTTATTTATTTATTTCAGGTTTAGAATTAATACCTTTGAGTCAAAGGACTCATTTTCAAAGGTTCCAAGTCAGTCAAAATGCTGAACAATTGCATACAAATACAGACAACATTGCATATTATTTTAAGTACAGAAAAGTTACATAAAGGTTGCACATACTTTAAAGTTTCAAGAATACATTGGAGTCTAACATTATAGCTATTAGCACAACATGCAAGCAACTTAATTTCTTAAAAGTACAGGGGGAACGGTCAGGGAGGGTTCCTGGCTGGGGCAGTCGGGTCAACTGTGGGGAGAGGGGGGAGAGTGGCCATAAGTAGGCATTGTCAGTTATATGCATCAAAGACATCCAGAGGTGGGAGAGAGGAGAGGAGATGAGGAGGGGGATATAACCTATACATAGTGGTGCTGGGGGGGAGTGTAATCTGTAAAATGGGGGGTGCTTGAGGGAGGGTTGTTCATTGGAGAATGCGAGAGGGGGAGGGCAGGGTGCAGTGGGTGGTGGTTAGCATAGGGGAAGAGAGAGACTGGGGTTAAAAGAGCCCTTTGCAGGGGTTATGTGTGGCAGCCACATGCCTTTTTGTGATCCAAGTGTGAACAAAGTCCAATTTTGAAGTGTCCAAACTTGGTACTTTCAATGAGTGTGGTAGGCAGCTCATTGAACCACTTCTGGCCCAGGAAAGAAAGAGATCTCTGTGCCAGTTTAGCATGCTTAAAATGCACCTGGAGTCCCCCTTTTGCTGCACTCCTAGTCTGTTTAGTGGATAGCACCATTATTCCATTTGAGCATGCCACATTGGGGTGTTATTCTAAATAATAAGAAGCCTTTGCAGATAAAATTAGTTTGGTGCAGAAGTTAATTTTCTGTCTGAACTGTATCCATTTAGCATGCACTTGCATTATCCTGTCCTTTGCCCAGAGTGTATCTCTGTCTTTTAAGGCTTGCTGTAATTCATGGCCAAGTCAAGAAGAATTCCTTTTTCTGGCCTTGTGCTGTACCAGAGGAGCATGGTGGCTTATTACTTTTGGAATTTGATTATTAATGATTGCAGCTGCTCTATTATTTGATGTGGCAAGATACAAGTCATACCACCTAATAAATGCCAGATAATTAATAAAATGTGTTTCACTAAGGCGACAGAAGCACCTTTAATAAATGATAGCAGGCTTGCGAGTAATTTCTTAGTTCTCATACTGCATGCTACAGCAAAATGGTCACTGAATTCATTGGACCAGATATTCAAAGGGCCTTAGACCTACATAAGGTGCGTGAAACAGTCACCTTGCACCAAATCCAGGTGCGCCAAATACTGTGTGCCATATTTTGCAAGAAAAGCATTGTCTGCTGGCAAAGTCTTCCAAAATGATGTAAGACATCCGCTGCTTCATAAAAATGTTGCATTTGGTGAGAATGATGGAAGCTGCATCAAAAAATGTGATGGAAGAAATGGCAGAACACATTGCAGGAGGAAGGATGGAAGCAAGGCCAGGCAAACACAAGCACCAGAAAAACTACAAAGTGGCAGCAACCAACATCCTGATAGAGAAGGTGGATGCCCAACTTGACTGCTGCTATCCAGAGGTGGGGCCGTGGAGTTGAGGGACAATAGAATACAGGGCTGGAGAGAGGTGGCCACTGGAGCAATGCTATAGAATCTGTAAGGTGCACCATATGAGAACCACAGAAAAGGTACTATGGTATCCAATGGAGTTCAGTGGCACAGATAGCCCACAATAGACACTGTCCCACTGCCACTGAGGAGGACCAAACCAACTAATGCTCCTGAGCAGGCAGGAGGAGCATTTGGCAATACACCTCAGGAGCAGCATTACTGAGGGTGACATTATCCCTGACCTTGCAGGCTACAAAGCTCTGCAGGTATGTGCAGTCATAGGTGCTGGAAGAGGGGGAGCTAGCTTGGAATGGCCCTAACACAGTTGGACACAGTGCTGTCTGGTCCTAGCTGCCACTGAAATAATGTTACTGACTGAAGGCACTGTCATGCCTACAAAGAAGCAGAATATGTGTGCAAGCAAACAGGGTCATCCTATGTATGTAGTATGAAAAGAATCCCTGGCAGCCAAAGTTGCATGCCATAGTACGTATATAGTGTGCTCAGATACACATTTTATTTATTTATTTATTTATTATACATATCGGAATTACAACCCTTTAAGTCAAGGACTCATTTCCAAAGGCTCCACATCAGTTGCAGTGGATTCAACACATAGACAGCAACACAAATGCAATATGATAGACATGAGGTTACAGAAGTTTTTTGTTACATACCAAACAGCGAATAGCAAACAGTATTCATATATTTGCAGGTGTCAGAACAAACAACATAGAATTCTGAGCCATCCAGTGCCCAGATAAGAGTTACAGTTTACAATAGCAGTACAGAGGTCTATACAGTGTGAGAGTTAGACTCCAAGGACAAATACAGTACATTCAGAATTGCAGCCTGAGATTAGGTGATTGCCGTCAAGAGTCTATATTAACTGTAACCCCTGCCAAAAGGCCCCAGCCAAGTCCAATCATCTGTGCCTGTCAACTGATGGCAAGACAAGATAAGAACTTAAGTAAGAAAGCAGGGTGTTGTAATACAGTTAAAGACATCTGTAACCCAGCATCTTACAGGGATTTTCTCTCTATTTATATTCATGTGCTCAGTAACTGACAGCAATATGTTCAAGCATGGAGACAGCTGGATGCTGAGACTAAGGCAATGGGAAAGGTAAGGAGACCAGGGGGATCTTGAGATAGTCAGTGTCTTCACCAATAAAAAACAGGAAGTTGATATCCATGTACAGAAAGCTGGTGAGACCCATCCTGAGTACTGCATGCAGTTTTGGGGATCTCTCTGCAAGGACATAAAGACAGGATGGAGGCAGCCCAGAGGGCAACTAACATGGTGCATGGTTTGCAGCAAAATATGAAGAGAGAGAGAGAGAGACTTTAGGACCTGAATATACCCTCTAGGTGTGAGAAGCCTGACTGGGAAACATGAGAGAAACTTTCATGCCTAAAAGGAACAAAGTCCAACAGGGTAGCATCTTTCTGAACAAAATGTGAAAAATGGTCACAATTTCGATATAGAGGAGGGTGACTGAGGGCAACATGAGGAAGTATTTTTTCATAGAGGGAGTGGTGGATGCATGGAATAGCCTTCCTGAGGTTCAGGTGTGAAAATGAATGTAGGGACACAGGCACAAGACAGTTCTAGTACGGAGGGAAAGTGTATGCTGTTAGAACTGATCTGTCAGCTTAGCCACTGGGAAATGGTGGGCGGACCAAGTGGTCTTTATCTGCCAGAATAAAGTATTGTGAAACTATAATCTTTGTGTGCTATTTTTTACTACTTTCACACCCAACATGTTGTGGAATAATTTAATTCAAATCACCATTAATCTTATGGACCTGTGTAATTTTAATCAGTACTCCTTGAATGAGATGGATTACACAGGCAGCTCACAGATTAGCCCACCACCCTGACTGTATTTTAATATGCAGTCTCATGAAAGTAATACACACAGCTCACAGATAGAACCCCTTTACGTTTTTTGACTTGTGTGTGATGTGATCAGCAGATATAAGTAACCTCATTGCATTCTGTGTCCAGTTAGCTGTGCTAATTCATATGCCAGCCACATTTTGTTTCCTATTCACCCAGTCCCTCAATCACAGACATTGCAGATGGACTGGTGGGCAAAGTTTGTCCGTTTGCAGATGACACCTGCAACACAGTATGATCCAGATGGGGTGGGCAGAATGAACAGAGATATGGATAAACTAGTAAAATAGTTTGAAGAATGGCAACTGGGGTTTAATGCAAAGATGTGCAAGATCATGCACATAGGGAAGAGAAACCCTGAAGCCACCTATACGCTGAGAGGGGAGTTGATATGCACAAGCCTTTTTCTTCCTTGTGACTGCCTGGCTTGCATCATCATCACAGATGACCTGAAATCATCCAAGCAGTCCACTAAATCAGTAGGTAAGGCTAGGGGTGTTAGGGTGTATCAGTAGGGGTATCACAAGTCAGAAGAGGAGGTAATAATCCTCTTTACAAGACACTGGTCCATCTGAGTACTGCAGCTCACACCTTCTAAGGACATTAGCAAACTGAGGCAGTCCGGAGAAGGGCAACCAAAATGGTGTAGGGTCATCTGCATCAGAAAACATATGAGGGGGCAGATTACCCTACAGTAAAGGAGACGAGAGAGGTGACATGATTGAAACATTCAAACACCTAAAGGGTATTAACAAGGTGAAAGAGTGTAACATGTTTCAATATAAGAAAAATTGCAGGACAGGACACAGCATGAGATTAGATGGAGGCCGATTAAGGGGTAATGTGATGAAGTTCTTTTTCACAGAAAGGGTGGTGGATGCATGGAACAGCCTACCACATTTCACCTCAGTCACAGAGTTGGACATGCTACCTGAAATATCCACCTTAATTCCAACGTCAGTCTTTCCTTAAGTTTTCCCCTGAATCCGTTTATTTACCCCATTTCTCCTCACTCACGAAACTGCTTGCAGTGCATGAAATATCTCTCTGGCTGAGGTAATTTTTACCTTTATTTCCTAGCTATTTTATTCCCCTGTTTATTTGCTCCATTTTCACTTCAGTAATAGAGCTGCAGTCATGGAAATATCTTCATTGGCTGATGGAGGTATTTGTTTTCCTTAATTCCTGGCCCATGTCAGTTTACTTATGCCTTCTGAATCTGTTTGTCCCATCCCATTTCACCTCACAGGACCTGCAGCACTGCCATGATGTTACATCAAAAATATCCTCCTGAGGTACCTTAATTGCAATCATAGCCATGACAGAGTCACTTATTTTAAATTCAGGAGGGAAATAAATTACTCTGTACATTTCCCCAGCCACTTCACCTTAGCTGAGCACTAGTATGTTACCTGAAAGATCCTGGCTTTACCTTCCAACCCTAACCCGCCATGTTACTAACAGTGACTTAAAATCCCTCCTGAATTTTACCCCATACCATTTCAAATTCACTGGTCACAGCAGCTGCTGCACAAGACCTGAATTAATCCCGGTGTGTCTATGGTAATTATTTTTTCATCATCATTCCAGACACCCTTGCTTCCCCATTGATTTGTTTATTTTGCCCTGAGACAGTTGCAGCAAACATGATAATTTCAATTTATTATTTGTCCTCCGAGTCCCTGACTTCACTGCGCACCTGGTCCTTTCAGGTGAGTCTGCCGCCCCTCCGTGATGCTAAGGCCACCCTAAGCAGCTCCAAATATAAAATTTGTGAAAAATCCTCCTCCGAATCAAGATCCCCCCCAGTGCCCAAGTCAAGTGGCGTAATTCACAGGTTCAGAACTACAGTGCAGTCTGAATGTGTGATTTTAATTTATTTTAGCACATGGCGCCACGGGAAAGCTGCCTCGCTCCTCACACTGTAACGGTCTCCCAATGAGTGAGCTCAAGTCGTGCTCTTTGGCGCTTATACGTGGTGGCTCTGCATCATGTGACTGCCAAGCTGCACTCACACATGATGCAGAGCCGAGGTGGGCTGAGGCCTGATGCCTACAAGCTGAGTGTCACCGACTGAGGGTGCCCGACTTCCCCGCATGCCTTGCGCCAGTCCGATGAGGGGCTTTAACTGTTTTGTGCCAGTAAGACACCTGCTGAGGTCCGAGTCCGTCGCTCCCCCGGAAAAGAGATGCCGGTGAGTCCCTCAGGGTCAGATGTGGGGGGAGAGGAGGAACAAGATGATCTGATGGCTACGGGCAAGTGAGGGGGGGCACTGGGTTGCACAGTTGGGAAGCGGGGAGGTTGCGCGGTCAGCCGGGGGGGGGTTTCTGAGCACCCAGGAAACCCCCCTAGCTACGCCCCTGATAGACATACAATAGCAAAAGAAAAGGGGAGCAAATCTTTTACACAAAAACATATTCTAACAAGCATTTGTCAATGCCATATGTTGATTGCACTGGTCTGTTGAGCTCGCTCAGTGGACCTCTGTCACTGGCTCAGTCTGTTTGTCCCGGTGCTGCAGGCTGCTCATTTGTACGGGGCTGCTGCCTGCATTGGCACCTTGTTCTGCCGAGGAAGAAATCTGCAGCTGTCCTGACAGAGCTCCATTGAGGTGGCTCACTCCCCCTCTCTCACTCGCTCATTCTGTTTCTCCTGGCACTGCAGGCTGCCCTTTTGTACTGGGCTCCTGCCTTTGTTGGTAGCTTTTTCTGCCCACAAAGAAATCCACAGCTGTCCTGACACAGCTCTGTTGAGGTCGCTCACTCCCCCTGTGTCACTCACTCCTTCTGGTTCTCCCAGCGCTGCAGGCTGCCTTTTTGTACTAGGCTGCTGCCTCTGTTGGTGCCTTTTTCTGCCCACAAAGAAATCTGCAGCAGTCCCAACAAAGTTCCGTTGAGCTCGCTCACTCTCCTTCTCTCACTCACTCATTCCGTTTCTGCCAGCGCTGCAGGCTGCCCTTGTCTACTGGGCTCCTGCCTGCATTGCTGCCTTCTTATGCCCACAAAGAATCTTGCAGCAGTTACAAAACAGCTCCGCTGAGCTCGCTTACTCGCTCATTCTGTTTTTTCTGCCACTGCAGGGTGCCCTTTTGTACTGTGCCCCTGCATGCATTACTGCGTTTTTCTGCCCACAAACAAATCTGCAGCAGTCCCAACAGAGCTCCGTTGAGCTCACTGACTCCCCCTCCCTCACTCACTCATTCTGTGTCTCCTGGCACTGCAGGCTACCCTTTTGTACTGGGCTCCTGCCTGCATTGGCAGCTTTTTCTGGTCAGAAAGAAATCTGAAGGAGTCCCGATACAGCTTCATTGAGCTCGCTTACTCCCCCTCTCTCACTCAAGCATTCCGTTTCTGCCAGTGCTGCAAGCTGGCCTTTTGTACTGGCCTTCTGCCTGCGTTGCCACATTTTCTGCCCACAAAGAAATCCACAGCAGTCACGATAGAGCCCCGTTGAGCTCACTCACTACCGCTGTGTCACTCACTAGTTCTGTTTCTCTTGGCGGCGCAGACTGCGCTTTTGTATGGGGTTCCTGGCTGTGTTGGCACCTTTGTCTGTCCAAAGAAATTCGCAGCTGTCCCGACAGAGCTCCGTTGAGGTCACTCAGTCTCCCTCCCTCTCTCTCATGCACTCATTCTGTTTGTCCTGGCGCTGCAAGCTGCCCTTTTGTACGGGGCTCCTGCCTGCATTGGCACCTTTTTCTGCCAACAAAGAAATCCGTAGCAGTCCTGATAGAGCTCCATTGAGCTCACTAAGTCCCCCTGTCTCACTCGCTCATACCGTTTCTCCCACTGCTGCAGGCTAGCCTTTTGTACTGGGCCCCTGCCTGCATTGACGCCTTTTGCTGCCCACAAAGAAATCCGCAGCTGTCCTGACTGCACTTCAGTGAGTTCGCTCACTCCCCCTCCCTCAGTCGCTCTCTCGTTGTGTTTCTCCCAGTGCTGTAGGCTGCCCTTTTCTACTGGATTATTGTGTTGGGGCCTTTGTCTGCCCACAAACAAATCCTCAGCAGTCCTGACAGAGCTCAGTTGAGCTCGGTCACTCGCCCCTCTCACTCGTTGATCTTAATCTGTCCCAAACACTGATTTCCCAGAGTGACCATGCTATTCTCCTGCAGGAGTGCAAAAACATATTTTAGCCAGGTTGTGAAAAATGACAGCTGTAGTGTTCATAAGGAGGTGTGAAAAAATGCCACTGTTGAAAATGTGGCATGACAATATTACAAATTTGCGAAGTTACAAGGGTGCGTGGAAACATTCAATGCACGCTTGTAACACAGTCATGTTATGGAGTTTCATCACCAAATTTTCAACATAGGGATTTTAAGACCTCTGCTCATGAACAGTACCACTGTCATTTTCTTAATCTGCCCCGAACACTGGTTTCCCACAGTAACCACGTTATTCTGCGCCGGAACTGTGAAAACACATTTTGGTCAGGATGTGAAAAATTACAGCTGTACTGCTTATGAGGAGGTGTGAAAAAATGCCACTGTTGAAAATCTGGTGTGACAATATTACAAATCTGCGAAGTTACAAGGGTGCGTGGAAAGTGCGCAACACACTCTTGTAACACTGTCAATTAATGGGCTATCATCACCAAATTTTCAACATAGGCATTTTAGGACCTCTACTCATGAACAGTGTCACTGTCATTTTCTTAATCTGTCCTGAACACTGATTTCCCACAGCAACCCCGCTATTCTGTGCCGGAAGTGCAAAAACACATTTCAGCCAGGATGTGAACAATGACAGCTATACAGCTCACAAGGAGGTGTGACAAAATGCCAATGTTGAAAATCTGGCTTGAAAATATTGCAAATTCATGAAGTTACGAGCGTACGTAGCAACTGCACAATGCATGCTCATAAAACAGTCATTCTTTTGGATTTTTCCCACCAAATTTGCAACATAGGCTTTTTGAGAGTCCACCTCATGAACACTGGCACTGTCGTTTCATTAATCGGCCCCGAAGGGTGATTCTACGCAGTGACCACAAAACCACCTTTCAGGGCTGATTAACACCATGACAGTTCAAGAATTCAGGAGGAGGGGTCCCAAAAACCTCATGTTGAAAATTTGGTGAAAAAATTCCTAAAAATGCCCAAGATATGCTCGAAAGTTGAAAAAACCCTATTTATTACATTATACAGCTTACCGGCATTTCCTCAGTTCGCGGTCAGCTTTGAAGAGTGCAGACGTGTTACTGGCCCACCGACGATCATCGCGCCAAGCTCCGGAGGTAAGCATGGGGTGAGGGGTGGGGAGGCTGGGTGCACAGTGGGTGGTGTGGGTTGTGGAGGGGCGGGGGGGGAGACTACGAGGACAGTTTCCTTTCTTTCTCAGGTACAACAAAACAAGAAAACATTGCGGGACCATTTTCAATGTTACAGGGGCATGTGGCACGCTGGGGTGGGCTCCCAGCATGCCACTGGAGTCTGGCTTTAGGGGGACAGCTGTAGCCAATGGGGATTAGGCACCCCCATTGGCAAACAACAAGGGGGGTGAAATTCTTTTCTGCCAACGGGGATTGGGCACCCCGTCAGCACACAATTAAATGGGGGGGTTACATTATGCCGATGGGGAATGGGCTCCCCCGTCAGCAAATAAACATGGGGAGGGGGTAGATGTTGTTTGTGAATACGGCGGCAAGCCACTGCCATGTTCGCAAACAATATCAGAGATCCTACATACATCCCGCCCTGCAATGATGGGTCATCCCCTCATTGCAGCGGATGGCTGATGCTGCAATGACGAAGCGGCCCCTGATTGCAGTGGCTGATTTTTTAGAAAGTTGTGGCACACTGGCTGAGCTAGTGTCAGCAGCAGCATGCCACAGCATTGGGGGAAGTGAGATAAGCCTTTGCAGGCTGTGGAGGCATTGGGAACAACAGTGCCATGCCTCCTCAACCTGCTTCTGGAGAAACTGATGCAACATGTTTCTTGCGCATGCGCGCAATCAACATAAAAAGTACAATCCATTTATGATACATGTAGCTTAAATTAGTTTTTTCAGAAAAAAGGGGAGACACAAAGAGAAAAAAGAGGGGAGTGGAAATGTATAGGTACTACAATAAGCTCTATTCAAATAGCAAATTCTGTAGCACACTGTATCTTGCAATATTCACATTAAATGATTGACTTATGTCAATTCATGTCTATGACTGACTGGAAAGGATCCCCTGAATATTTGCATTCAATTAAATCCTTTATATATTTAATAATGTCGAGTCTATTTAAATTATCATATAAAAGGCTTTAGTGGTAAGAGCAAAGTGTAAATTGACAAATCACAAACAGTCAAAGAAGCAAATCTTATTTGTTAAGACTTAATTAATTAATAATCTTCAATAATGAATAAGTTTTGAATGGACTTTGAACTTGTGTGATGGTCACCAATTTCCAGACAGTTAGAGAGTGGTAAAGGAAAAAGAAAGGAGAGTGAGTAGTGACAGGACTCTGCAGACAGGCCTGCCACCGGTGGTATCAAGGCACCCAGCACCGCTCATCCATCAGCTCAGTATATGACGGCTGCCTTAGGTATACCCTTGCAGTCTATCTCTGGTGGGGTCTCTGCCATATGTGTGGCCTGCCTTACCTTTGTGGTCTGCCAGCCTGTTGCCAGCCTCATACACGCCACCCTGCTATGATCAGCCTGACACCCATTGGGGCCAGTGCCTCTGCCATGTTATCATCTCACAACTCTGTTGCCTGTGCTCCTTCATTCACACCTCAGTTTTGAGTCAGCTCTGACTGCATGCTGTGGGCCTATGTATATGGTCTAGTTTCAGTTAGACCAGCTCTAGTTGGTCTAACAGCAGCATTTAATCTTAGGCACAACAACAAGACCTACATTCTTTGAAAATCCTGACTAAGGGGATGGTGCATCATTTCTGTGATGCAGGCATCCTTTGAGGCATGGCAGAGGCATTTTTTGACACAAGTATGGCACAAGCCCATATGGCAAAAGCAGACCTCTTTTTGATGCAAGTCAAGGCAAGGCAAATTTATTTCTATGGCGTCCAATCCCAGAGTCTCTGGGCACCTTCCACAAACACAAGTGGGGGTGGGGGGATACAAGTCAGATAAAAATACACACAATATTTGTATACAAACATATGTTAAAATAAATAAACACAGTCTTAAAAACATAAATTTGTGTGCACTGTTATAAAATCAGAAGTGACGCAAGTTTGACTTAGCTTGCTCCTGTCATTTTTTTGTCTTTACACAAGCACTGTGCATTATTTTCTGACCTTTGAAAATCTGGCCCATGGCCAAAAGTAGTAGTGACAGGGATTTTCTGGGTCTTTTAGTGATGATAATAATAATAATATTTTTATTTGTATAGCGCAATTCCAATGTCAAAGCGTTTCACATAAAAACAACAAACCATTTATTAAAATCACATAGAATAACAAATCCAATTCAAAATCTACAGAATAACTTAACAGTTCAAATATTGAACACTTGTTTAAATAAAAAAGTCTTCAGACTGGTCTGGAAGCCCTCCACAGTCCCACACTCTCTAATCTGACGAGGTAGAGAGTTCCACAGGGATGGCGCCATGAACATAAAGGCCCTGGCACCAGATGTCTATAGCCACACCCTGGGAACCTCTAACAACCCCATATCAGTTAAGCAGAGGGATCAACCTGGGCTGTAAGGATTCAGGAGATCTTGCAGGTAACTCAGTCCCAATCCGTGTAGGGCTTTATAGGTCAGAAGGCTGACCTTGAAGGTGGACCACCACTGTATAGGCAGCCAGTACAGATCACGCAGCATGGGAGTAATATGACTGGAGCGAGAGGCCCCAGTCAATAACTGTGCTGCAGCATTCTGCACTAGTTGCAAGCAGTGGACATCAACCCCTGGAAGCCCTAGAGGGAGTTGCAGTAGTCCAGGCACAGGGTCACAAAAGCATGGGTCAATGTGGGCAAATCATGGGATGGAAAAAGGTGCTTAATTCTGGCGATGTTCCTAAGATGGCAAAAAGAAGATTTGATGACTGTCGACACCTACGCCTGCAGTGTCAGCCCATCATCAAATACCACCCCCAGATTACACACCCATTCAGAGGTGGGCAGCTGTAAACCATCGAGCCAAAGCCCAGAGAGTAACCCCACCACTGACCTCTCTATCCAGTGCCCTGGATCCACAACTAACACCTCAGCCTTTCCAGATTTCAATTTCAGCCAACTGGACTTCATCCAGTCATGGATTTCCACCAGACAGTTATTAAACATTGAGACCATACTATCCTGGTGCAGTAGGAAACAAAAGACAGACAGACCTGTGTATCATCTGCATAGCAGTGAAAACTCAGCCCATATCATCTTACAATATCTCCAAGGGGCAGCAAATACACTGCGAATAACATGGGGGACAGCACTGAGCCCCAAGGAACCCCACACAGCAGAGAGAATGGTTTGGAGGAAAAATTCCCTGAAACCACCCTCTGAGACCTGCTGGCTAGGAAAGAATGAAACCATCCAAGAACTGGACCAGCCAGTCCACAGATGACCCTCAGGCACTTGAGCAGAAACCCATGGTCCACAGTGTCAAACGCTGAAGAGAGATCCAAAAGCACCAAGATGGAATGGCGTTTCTGATCTCTCGCCATCAGGAGATCATTGAGCACCCAAACCAGAGTGGTCTCGGTACTATGTCTCTTTCGGAAACCTGACTGGAGAGGATCAAAGATATCATGGATTGTAAGTTGGTTCTCCAGTTGCAGTGCAACAACTTTCTCAATCACCTTCCCAACAAAGGGAAGGTTAGAGAGAGGTCTGTAGTTTGCACAGATGCCTGGGTCCAAGGAAGCTTTCTTAAGAAGCAGTGTCACCACCACCTCTTTCAGGGAGCTAGGGAATTCTCCTGACTCTAAGAAGCACCAGACAATCTCTGCAAGGACCGGGCCAATGATCTTCAGACACCCTAATACAAGGCGTGTAGGGCCCAGATCCAAACTACAGTACGTTGGCCTCAAATTCTGGACAATCTGCATGATATCCCCTATCTCCGGTCAGTCAAAAGATATCCAAGAGGACTGAGGGGAAGTGACCATACACCGACCACCACAAACCCCCATAAAGGTTGTTGGACAGATTTTCAGCCCTGATGTCGGCCACCTTATCTGCAAAAAAGTGATAATATCAAGACTGGAAGAATTTGTTGGTAATTTTGAATTAAACCTAGTAGATTCCAATACCATCTGGGTGGTACTGAGTTTGTCGCATAACAGTTTTAGTTTGGCAGATTTTGAAGTAAGAGCAGGTGGTGAGGATTCCAATCAACCAGTGAAACACAAATCAAACTTCAGAAAAAGTTAATCTAGGATTCTTTATTTTCATCTTCATGTATGCTTTGGTTACCAAATTTCTGCCCCCAACATTTTGCTGGTGCCTTGTCAGCTTTTTCATGGGGAGTGGTTCTACAAGTTTAAATGTGCTAAGTTTATAGTACATTTACATACTGGTCCTATTAGTTGCACCAAATTGATTAATATCAACATAGAAATACATTTCATCTGCTTGATATACATTGTATTTTCTTAGAGGTAACATTTCTTAAAACAATCATAAGAAAGTCAAGTTTGTGAAGTAAGTGAATCAAAATGTAGGTCACAACGAACTATGATTTCATTATTTTGGCACTGATGACCTTGGATAAGTAGTCCAATATCTTAAGGCCCCCAGGTGTGCCCTTAGCAGAAAACCACACCAATGGATTCTGCCTTAGATAGTGCAATATAAACGATCAGACATTTAAATTCAGCCAGCTGTGAGAGGGAAGTATTTTTTTATTTATTTATGTTTTTTTTAATTCTTTGGTAACCAGGTAATACACACTAGGCACAAGTGCCTGTTTTCAGGTGTGACCTGGGAGCACTAGGGAGGTTAATTGGCTTACTCAGAGTCACATAGCATGCAAGTGGAGTTTGTGGGAATCAAATCCAGGTCTACTGGATGTACAGTACAAGTCACATTAAACAGTTCCACCAATGAATTGGTTTAGCATTGTTTTTCACAGCTGGCAATGCACTGGCAACTCATACTGTATTATTTGTCAGTACTTAACCAGCTCAAGAGCAATGTTTATAAAATGTTTTGGTAACTCATTTGTAATGTTGCTATAGTCCAGTCACAGAGCAATGCAAGTCTGAGTTTTACTTTTCAAGAAACTGTTTCTGCAGAGCTTTGTGCTGGATCCAGCAACAGTTATGCAACTCAGTCAGTAATGCTACAGCAACTCATTGAAGGAACAGTGTATGTGACTTGTACTGTACCAAGTTCATTCACAGCTCCTTACTCTAACCACTAGACTATATGGTCAGCCTAGTTAATGAGGAGGTGAACTTACTTTTTTTGAACAATGCAATTCCTCCTCCTCTGGTTGACCTAGCCATCCAAAACAGTGCAAAGTTAGGTATAGAGATTACATTGGAGTCAGTGGAACTGTTAAGTCTATTTTCAGTCACCAGTAAAATATCTGGGTCAGTGTGAAAACACCATGCACCAGAACACAGTAACAATAGAGGAACAACTTGTTTATATAAATGCATGTACTTCCCTGAAGTCTCAAAACCAGGAGTAGAGCTGTGAACCCTGGAAAAGCATTACCAGCCTGAGTTGTCCACCTGGAGGTACGAGAACTATAAAAGGCTAAAGTTTAGGAGTCCCATGTGACCAAAACATACAGTAATATTTGAAACTATAGATACTCTGATCTCAAAAGGCCTGAGAATAGCTGTGTCAGGGCTCAAGCAATGCACCAGTAGGTCCAGTTTGCAAAACAAGGAGAGACAGCTAGGAACTTGAGAGGTAAATGTGCAACCCCTAAGAGGGGAAAAATGACTGAGAAAATGGGATCCCCACTAAAAGAGCAATTGCCAGGTATAGAACTCCACAAAAATGAATGATTCCCATCCTTCAGACTCCCTTTCTCTGATTGAAATATCCCCAAAAATGGGGGTAAGATTAAAGGAGATGTAGCAGGCCAGTAAAAGTAAATACATGAGACAAACTGCAAAGGATAAGAAAATTGAACTGGTAAGGGAACTTGGGCTACAGTTCCTACAATGTTTCCTGTCCCCAGAGTGCCTGCTCCCATGGAAGGCAGTGTTCACAAGAGGGAACCAGAAAAGCTTATCCAAAAGTAAACAACTATAGATCCCCATGACCTGAAGGGGTTGGGGAAGGAAGAACAATTTGAAACAAAAGCTTCTTCAGCCCATTCCCACACTCTAATGCTCACTCTTTTTTTTTCTAATGTTTGAAGAAGACAAAGGGGAACAAGGAACTAAAAATGAATCTTTCCTGTTTTTTTTCTTAAACAACCAAGGGAAGGCTAGGAGAAGGGTTAGAGGTAAGAATTACCCCAAGGAAAAAGTTGTTTTTGTTGTTTTAGTTTTCTTTTTTTTTTTTTTTGAGGGCCACAAAGGGGTGTGTTGATGGAACAAGTTCTTCAAGAAGGTTTACCCCTTAAGGATCTCCCCATGTTTTTAAAAAAAACAACAAGAAGGAAGTAAGGTTGGAGAGGAAAGGAAATGATGAGACTGCCTGGAAGCCTGGACATTGCGGGAGATGGTGGGCAGGTTGAAGAGATGAATGGCAAAGATATTCTGGAAGATCAAGAATTACAGTGAGTACATAATTTTCATATATTCCAAGAATCACTCTTTACCATTCATCACTGGTGGGTCCAAGTGCCAAGCTTACCTCCAAGGGAAATGCTGGCAAACCCTGAAGGAAATGATTGTTCTCTCAGCTTCAAGTGGGGAAAGACAGAAAGATGCAGGGGCTCCTCAAGGGCCTGAGAATGGTCAGTGTCTGGTGGAGGCTCTCATGGCATGGGAGAAGGAATGTGCCCAGCAAGCTGATGTCTGGCCCTGCAGGAGAGAAATGGGCCCCCTAAAAACTTGAAGTGATCAGCTGTCAAGTGTGTCAGACAGAAGGGTAAAAACTTCAAAGCCTAGAAACCAAGTTGGTTTGATAGGGGCATGGTCCAGGCAGCAAGGAAGAAAAAGTCCAAGTAGAGGAAATTAAGGAGCACCCAAAAGGATGAAGATAGGGATGATTTCCTTTTGAAAGCTAAGGAAGCAGGCTGGTTAGTCACTGTAGCTAAAGCCACGAAGGAGCTGCAGATAGCAGTAGGATAAGGAAGGGGAAGAAAGACTTTTTCCCATGTATCAAAGTAAAAACAGGACAGAAAGGAAGGAATGGAGAAAATTGAAATGGGGGACTGGATGGAAAGTAGTACAGAGAAGGCAGAAGTACTGCACCAATACTTCTGCTCTGCCTTTATAAAAGAGACACATGGCTGGTGTCACTAGGGAGCAAGAAGGGGGTTGAAGGGGGATAGGGCAGAGGAGATGATCCCTAATGAAAGGGTGAAAAGAAGGCTTATGGCCCTCAAAGTTGATAAATCCCCATGTCCAGATGACATACACCTGAGGGTGTTGAGGGAGCTGGACTAGGACCTGGCACATCCGATGGTGGATCTGTTATACAGTTCATTGGATAAAGGGGTGGTACCAAAGGAGATGAGAACTGCTCACAGAGTGCCCCTCCACAAAAGTGAGCCTAGGGATAACCTGGACATCTGCAGGCTGGTTAGTCTGATCTCAGTTGTTGGTAAACCTATGGAGACAATTCTTAAGACTGGCTGGGTTTCTGGAGGTGGATGGTCTCCAGGATTAGAGGCAGCATGGATTTGTGGCTGGAAGATCATGTCAAGCCAACAGATAAACTTCTTTGACTGCATTACAATAACAGCAGACAAAAGCCAAGTGGTTGAATACTGTACTTGGTCTTCAGCAAGATCTTTGTCAGTGAAACATAGGAGGTTGATCAGGAATTTGGAGGACCTAGAGTTAAGGACTAAATTAATAAGGTGGGTGTCAAATTGCTTGTGAGGAAGGACTCAGAGTGTGGTAGAGGGAGAGCTCTCTGGTTCAAAGGAAGTCAGCAGTAGGGTACCAGAGGGTTTTGTGCTTGGTCCGGTGGTGTTTAATATGTTTATCAGTAACATTGGAGACAGTATAAAGGTCAAGGTCTGCTTATTTGAGGACAACACCAACACCTGTGGGAGAGAAGACACTGCTGAGAGGATACAGAGCCTTAAGGAACATCTAGCCATTCTGGAAAAGTGGTCTGGAATATGGTAACTAAGGTTCAACACAAAGAAGTGCAAAATCATGTGCATAGATCCCTGTGCACAAAGGGACAGAATGCCTACACACCATAGGTAACCCTACATTAAAGAGTCATACATTAGGGGTCCCACAGACCCCTGCAGCATTTACAGAATGGTTGTATGCCTTTTCTACACCAGATCCCCTGTCCATCCACACAGCTACAATACAAGTCACATTAAACTGTTACTTCAGCTCACTGCTCCGGAATTGTTTTTTTTATGCTGACAATGCAGTGGCAATTCTAAATGTTTAAAATACAAACTCTTTTTCAACTAATCATCAACTCACATACAATTCACTTTCAGTCTCTGTAAACTCCCTTTAGCTTCCACCCAATGTTTATGCAATGCATTTTCAAATGCATTTCCACTGCAGTAATTACTGCCATTCAGTTTATAAATGGCCCAAAGTATCCCTATTGTCATTAATTGAAGTTGAAAAGGACTCTGAAGAGGCACCACCTTCCAATGTTCATCTGGAAATCTCAGTCCCTATCAACTCCTCTGTGATAACCGAGGAAGTTTTCATTCTTTGTGATTCAATCACCAAATATACAGATCGATAGTCTACTAGAGGAAACAAACAACATGTGACTAGCAGTAGCTATAGAGGGGCCACCATTAAAGATATTGTTAAAATGGTACCAGGGATAATGCAAATGATGGAAACCACAAAGAAAGTTTTTTACATTTTGGCACTAATGATATTAACAAAGTTGAAATTAATGAAGTTGTAGAAGATATGATAGGTGCAGATGTAATCTTGAAGCATTTCAAGGAAAAAGTAATTATTTCATAAGTAGTCCCACTACCTCATGCTTCAAGACAGAAAACAACAAAAATTAAGCTTTACAACAACTGGCTTAGATGGTGATGCCTTGCAAATAGCATTACCTGCTGTAGAACCTGGAAATCTTTTGTTCTCGAAAACAAGCTCTATTGCAATGATGGCTTGCATCTTAACTGACAGGGGGCTAAAGTACTTGGAAACTTATTTTATCAAGTGATTTCTAGCACTACTCAATATTCAAAAAAACTAGTGAATGGGGGGCAAGGGGGAAACAACCCTTATGTTCCAATCAACAAGCGTATTGCAGGTAACATTGCAAAAAATAAGTCAAAGAAACATGAAATGAACTTTTTGCTAACAAATGCAAGAAGTCTGCATTATATTAAAAATAATGAATCAGAACTAATATTAATATTAAAACATATTGATGTTGCAGTCATATCTGAAACATGGTGGGGTGATAGGTCCTCATGGAGTAAATCCATTCCTGACTACAATCTGGTATGTAAGGATAGGACTAAAAAAAAGAGATGGTGGAGTAGCTCTGTATATTAAAAATAATCTAGAATATTGCCAGCTTAATCCACCACATAATGAAAATCTTGAAAGTCTTTGGATAGCTCTTATAAGGAAAAATAATAAAAAAAAATAATTGTGATATTATGTTATAGACCCCCGATATTCCAACATGTGAACATAACCAATTGCTGCAAAGTATAGAAGCTTATCTTAAATCAAAGGATGTCATCTGCTTAGGGAACTTTAACTGGCCAGGAATAAGTTGGGTCACACGTACAGCATCTACCTCTTGTGAACACTCCTTCTTAGAATTATGTATGGCCCTTGGTTTACAGCAAATGGCTACAACACCAACTAGAGGAAACACTGTACTAGATTTAGTAATCACTGATATTGTAGATAAAATTTATAAACTTGAGATTCAAGAACCACTACTTAATAGCGATCACAATGTTGTAACCTTTTCCCTGGATACCTCTATCAATAGAAATACTGGCATCACAAAACCAAAGACTTTAAAAATGCTGATTTCAGATCACTGTTAGCTGAACTTCATAGTTGGGACTGGACAAAAAATAATTTTTCACTCAATCAACTTTGGCTGAAATTAACAAGTAAAATTAAAGATCTTAGTGACAAATACATTTCAGATCATAAAAAGTAAAACACACATGGGAAAATGTCATTATGGTTTACCAAAAAAGTCAGAAATGTAATTGCTCAAAAAAGAAGGCATTGTAGAGCCTTTCGAAGGGACAATACTGATTACAACAAAACTAAGTATAGGGATGTTGTTAGGAGGTGCAAGACATGCATCAAAAAAGAAAAATATAAAATTGAGTTTAAACTTGCTCATATTAAAGATGGTGGGAAAAGTTTTATTCATATATAAATAATAAAACATCTACTACAGTGAACATAGGTCATATTAAAAAAAGGATGAAATTGTAACTGACCCAAAGGAAATTACAAACTCATTTAATAAGTACTTTTGTTCCATCTTCAACCCAATTAGACCTGGGAAGTATGAATCAGCTATAACCTCTATAATGATGAACCCATTCTTGAAATTACAAGGGAAGAAATCTTATTAAAACTGACACCTCCCCAGGTCCGGATGTTATCCATCCTAAAATATTAAAAGTAATCAAACAATGGCTGATCGAACCATTGTATGTACTTTTTAATTTATCACTACTAAAAGGTGAGTTACCCATGGATTGGCTGCAGGGTATTGTGGTTCTAATACATAAAAAAATGAGACTATAGTAATATCTCAAACTATAGGCCAATAAGTTTGACCTGCATTTTGGGTAAAGTTATGGACAGCATAATTAAAGATCATCTGGAAGCTGAAATCAATAGAAAAAACCTGCTGGATGTATCCCAACATGATTTCAAAGCCCATAAGTCATGTACAACTGCAGACTTTGTATTTTATGAGAGGGTTAGTGCCATGCTGGAAAGTCATAAATCTGTGGCTGTTGTATATTTGGATTTTTGTAAGGTTTTTGATAAAGTCCTCCATCAAGTTTTGATGGAAACTATGGTTAGGCTAGGTTTTGATTGTTCATTAATTCATAGGATTAAAGCATGGCTGAGTAATCAAACCCAGGTAGTTAGAGTTTGAGGTTATTACTCTGAAAGTGGAGAAGTTACCAGCGGAGTCCCTCAACAGGGACACTGGTTTACCGGGATTGAGAAAAGGCATATTCCATTTTGCACATTGTAAAAACTGGTACTGTCACCGGTGTCTGCTAAGCCAAAATCCGCTTTTACCGGTGTTTGGTTTTGTGTACTTCATTTAACAATTTTTAACTCTGCTAACATGCATTTTAGCAATTTTGATTTCCACCATTACACATCCTTCCATCCTTGTACCAATTTAAAGTTATTTTAGGTACAAGATGTGATGGCAGCAACAACACTACAGCCCCATCTCTAAGGTGATGAAGCAGTACTACGGCCCCATCCTCAGGTATGATGGCAGCACCAACGGCACTACAGGCCCCTATCCCTCTGGTGAGATGGCAGCAGCAAAAGCACTACAACCTCCCTCCCTCAGGTGTGACAGAAGCAGCAGCACTGTGGCCCCCATCCCGTAGGTGTGATGGCAGCAGTACTACATTCACCATTCCTCCGGTGTGATGGCAGTATCAGCACTGTGGCCCCCATTCTTCAGGTGGGACAGCAGCAGTACTACATTCTCCATCCACCAGTAGTGATGGCAGAAGTACTACAGTCCCCACCCCTTTGGTGTGATGCCAGTAGCAACAATGCAGTCCACATCCCTCTGGGATGATGGCAGTAGTGACAGCACTATGATCCCCTTTCTTCAGCACCCACACTCCACATGCACAAGTTACAAATGACTTGGTCTCTTTGCTTGTTAGAACTCGGATGTGAATTAATCTGAACCATCACCATTAAGGTGGACTACCTTTGTTTTGTCCTATCTATAATTTGCCTGCCTAAATTGGATTTCTGCCTGTGACACTGCTGACCAGGGTTAGGAAGCAGACCTGGGTGTTGGAGAGCCAGCTGGTGGGTGAAGGCTTGAGTTCCCAACAACCACTCACCTTCTCCTGGGAGGGAGGGTGGGTTCATGGCTCAGCATTTGCTGGCCCATGGTGGAGCCAGAGCATGACAACATGTCAGCCCTCACTGCAGAAAAGCGTGGCGGACATCAGCTTGTGCCTTGACATTGTGTGGCCTGTCAGTCCCAGAAAATGGGAAAACACCGCTGACCAACTGAAGGACAGCTGTTGGTCCCTCCATAAGACAGAATCCCCAGACATGTGTCCGTTCTGACCCCTGCCATGTCCAGGATACACTGGAAGTTCTTTGGGGCAATTCTCCTCCCTGGTAGCCTCCACAGGGGTAGGGGCCCTCCAATGAAGGGTTACTTTGGGTTACCTGGTAGCACAGCAGTACGAGGCAGTGGATGGTGGTTGGCACTCAGCAGGGATGGTAGGGGCCTTTGCAGGCCTGAAGGAGTGAATGGCCAGGGTAAAAATACTTGAATTTGCTTCTTTGAAATAAAATGTCTTCACCTAAAAAATCAGCACCTGACTAAAATCTAAAACCAAGTTTATAAAATACATAAAATGTATCTGAACATTTATCTTTACCTATACAAAATCATTTCTGCCCAAGTAAAACTCAGGTAAATTACATGGTACCCTGACTACTATTCTATAATGTAGTAAACATATATTGGTATTTTATTTTTTATATTCTTTGGAAAGCAGGTAAGGCCCACTAGGCAGGACTGTCTGTTTTCAGGAGTGACCTTGAAGTACTGGGGAGGTTAAGTGACTTGCTTGGAGTCACACAGTATGCAAGTGGAGGTTTTGGGAATCAAACCCAAGTCTGCTGGATGTACCCAGTTCATTCACTGCTTGTTACTCTAACCACTAGGCATGGGTGGTTAAACTGAATGGCTGATTACAACAAAACAGAGCGGGTGATTTCCTTACTGACTCTATATGCAGCAAAGCAGAAAGAATGCAAAGCACAGCAGCATTCATTTTAAGATGCTGAAATCTGGGTCGGCCTGCTGGCAGTGCAGTAGCTCTATTACTTGCAATGCCAGCAACCCAGGTCAGCAGAGAACTTGAGTTGCTGAAGGTTTGGCCATGGGAGTAGGATCGAGCACCTGGGGACTGCTCTCCTCCTCCTCCAGGAGGTTCTGCTGCAGGTCCTGCTGCTTTACCTTGGGTGGTGGTACAATGGTGCTGCAGAGTGATCAGGAGGAGAGACCCTAGCCAGGATGTGGAGCAGTGGCATGTCTCCATGTGCCCTCCCTCCTTGGATCTCCTCTAGTTTTCCCCTCCCGGGTTGTGCTTGAAAATAGGCAGGATTGTTTGCCTAACGCACTTACCTGTTTACCAAAAGCTAATAAATAAATAAATAAATAGTGGCAGTGCCCTCAGGGACAGAGACCAGAAACCAGGAACAATCACCCCCCACATTGGCTACTGGCAGAAGGGATCCAGGTGCCTCAGACTTCATAACCAGGCTCCATGAGGTACCCACTGAGCTGCCCGATACACACTAAGGGAGTATGAAAGGGTCCTGGGTTCCCCTCCCTTTCCACCTGGCAGGGGTACAACCCAGGCAGGATAGGGGCAGGACCACAGGAGCTCCTGAGCATTACCTGGGGGTGAAGCTAAGGAATACTCAGCCTGAAAAGTGGAGACTGATGCTGTAAGAAGGAGACAAAGAAAGAGAAAATAAAAAAAATACTGAAATCTTAGAGATTCTGTGCAGTGACTTGCAATTTCCGTGAGGCACCGGTACAAGAATTCAAAATCCGCAAACCAAGCAGGATTCCGTGATTGTTACCGGTGTTACCGGTAAAAATGGAAAACCAGGGTCCTTGTCCCTCAAGGGTCTGTTTTGGGTCCATTATTGTTTTCCATCTTTATTTCTGACCTCAACTTAGCCCTTAATACTTTCAAAATTAAATTTGCTGATGACACCAAATTGATGGCTGATACTAGCAGCTTGGAGAGTTCATTAAAACTTGGGGAGGATTTACTTAAATTGGAAGATTGGGCTAGAACACATGGAATGACATTTAATAAGGAAAAATGTGTTATGCATCTAGGTAAAAAAAACATTGGTTTTACTTATCTTCTGGATAGCAAATGTTTAAAATATGTCACTAGTGAAAAAGATCTTGGTGTTCTGGTCAGTAATGACCTTATGTTTAGTAGACACTGCACTGAACTAATCCACAAATCCTCAACAATAATAAACTGCATAAAAAGGTCTATTTCTAGCAGAAATAGAGCATTTTATATTCCACTATATAAGGCACATGTACATCCAATTTTGGACTATTGCTCACCCTTATGGAGTCCATACTTGCATAAGGATATAAACAGTGTGGAAAGTGTGCAGAGGAGACTTATTAAATTGGTGGATGGGATTCAGAATATGAATCAATCAATCAAATCTTTATTTATATAGCACCTTTCAAAAACCAAGGTGTTGCAAAGTTAAAATACAAAATACAACATTAAAATTTAGTCTAAAATAATAAATATATCAATAAATTAAATTTCATCTGGGAAAGCTAGATTGAACAAATATGTTTTTAAGACAATTTTGAATCTATCGATGGTCAGTAAGTGCCATGAAGACAGACTGAGAGTTCTGGAACTTTATCCTCTGGAACTCAGAAAACTTAGAGGAGACCTCTTGTCAATGTACAAAGTCTTGGAAGATAAGTCTTTATTAAATGACTTAGGTCTGGTTGTTAATTATAGAGAAAGAAGCCTTTGAAGTCAGCACTCTCAGCTCATGCTGACTAACCCAAATGGCCAGCACAGACATAGTTTCTTAACTCAAAGTATTATTCATTGTTGGAATACATTACCTAGTACATCCATCTACCTAGTACAGTACTGGATGTAGATAACTTCAGTTCCTTTCAGGACAAATTAGATAAATACTTAACCAATGATATATTCCATTGGGATCATTAACCAAGATATGGGAGAAGTGATCTATGGGCTTCTAGCCTTCTGCACTTCTTATACAATCCTAGTATCCAATTCATAAAGTACTATACAGTACTTGTCATTGTATACTGGAACAAATGAAGTCCAATACCATTTTGTACCTTGTACTTTTTTTCCTCATTTGTTTTACTTTTTGTCCTGAATTCAGTAAATGGCAGCAGTTTTCTTGAGCTGCTACAGTACAGTGCTAAATGTGTAAAAGTTGACCGATAGCCATTGATAACAATATGTTGCGCTACTGCACAAACAAGCAACTTTTACATGGAGTGATCTAGAAGCAGGTAATCAACTGCAAACAGTCAGTGGAGCCAGAAATAGTGCCATTTGGGGGGGATGAAGGTATAAAAGCACAGAAATAACATGTAATATATTTAACTGAATAAAAAACACCAGTGAGTGCAGTCCTCAGAAGTAGGGAAAACAACATGGCGGCAGAGCAGGGTTTTCAATCTGAATGCTGGATAGCTATTGGCTCAAACTGGGTGAAATATTTTTCATTGGATTGCATAGAATGACATGTCTATCAAGTTGTACTGAACACTGCAGTAGTGAAATTGGGTTCCAACTCAGTGGTTCAGTTTTTTTATGGGCTGCTTAATGAGTTGTTTACTGCTTTGATAAAAGTTTCCAGACAGCTGTAAAGTAAGCTGAAACTGAATATCAGCTATAAACAAACCATTATGAAACTTTTATAAGTTCATTGCAGTGAAAATTGCACACATTAAGCAACTAATTGAAAAATTCTAAACCAGTGAATTGGAGGAACAGTTTAATGTGACTTTTACTTTATGTGTGCAGATGGACCAGGGCAGTGGTCAGGGGTGCATACCTACACTCCATGCCATTCTCTAGGGTCAGAGTTCTGGGTGAAGGGGATTCAGGCTACTCAAACAGGGACCTTGCTCTAGCCACTCAGCACCCCAAACAGCTCCCGCTGGCCATGATGTAACAAGCATCCCCCTGCCACACTACCCAATCACTCCAGTCAGGCAGTAAGGGCTGGGGACAACCATTGGGGCAATCACCATTTTTTCTATGAATCATGGGATGCATGTTGTCCCTCTAACAGGGATCCACATCTGGACCAGGACTGGCATTTGACTGGATGTCTGCCTGTGTCCGCTGATCCACTCCCCATGCACCAGCACCCCTTGTGGGGGAATCAAGGACAGGTGGCATGTGGTGGTCAGTAATAATGAATGCTGTTCCTCACATTCCAGCCTATGGGTGTGGATATGTGCAGGCTGGGTACATGCCTATAGCATGTACCCTGCCCACATTGCTGTGTATGCACCATAGGAAGTAGGAATCTGAAGACAGACTACTATCTAGGGGGTCCACAGAAGAGAAGAAAGATTTGGGGTAGCCATCATCAGTGACCTGAAACAATTAATGCAGTGCAGGAAGGCAGCAGAAAAAAGCAAACAAAATGCCAGAGATAATGTGAGGAGGTGGGACCATGACCAAGTGGGAGGAAGTCATGCTGCCTCTGTACATATCTTTGGTGAGTTCACACCTGGTGTGTGGTGAGCAATACTGGAAACCCTACCTGATAAAGGATATAAGCCTGCTTGAGGCAGTCCAGAGCACGGTGATGATGATGATGGTCTGGGGTCAGCAGGACAAAAACATATAAGGGCAGGTTAAATGACCTCAACATGTACTCACCTCTGGCATGGACAGAAAGGTGTGGGGAGACATGATTGAAACCTTCAGGTATTTATAGGTATCAACAAGATGAATACAGTGGACCTCTTTTGTCATTGTAGGATTAAGACACAATTGGGCACTGCTATAAGCTGGTAGAAGGAAGGTTCAAGAAGGAGTTAAGGAGACACTTCTTCATGGAATGAGTAGTAATGGAGTGAAATTAACTCCCAAAGGAGGTCATCTCTCTGGAGATGATGGTTTGGATGAAGAGGGGAGGGACATGGTAAAAGGGAGAGTCAAGGTCAATGAGAAAACATAAAAAGCAAAAGGTGTTGACTTTGAAGGGGTGGAGGCAGAGCCTGCAGTGGTTGCTGTAAAATGGCAATGTAAACTGAGCAGACTAAATAGTCCAATAGGCCTTGTTCTGCTGGTTATTATTATATGTTCATATCAGCTCAGATTGCATATTTCTAACCTAATGTCATAATACTCTGCTTGTGACATTACAGTTACTCCTATGGCAACCAACCGTGATGTCACAACAGAGAATTATGGTTTCAAGTAGGCAATATGCTGGAGGGGCAGATTAACTCTTAGAGATAAAGATCCAATTTTTGTGGGATGTTGGAGTTAGTTGCATGGGATCACCAGAGAAGGGCAGCAGACCTGAGTAGAAAATGAATAGTTGACTCCCTTCTGAAGTACAGAAGCCTACAGGGACAATCCTCACTTGAAAGTAGGTCACATAGGAATTACACCACACAAGATGTACTGGTCTGAGAGTCCAATTGTGCTTTGAAGTCCAGATTTTTGAGACACTCACAGTGACCTGGTCAGGGAATAAAATAACTAGAGCACCAAAAAGAGAAATTCTGGTTATTCCAAAAGGGAAAATCCTACAGGACAAGAAGCAGGTGGCTATCTATTGAAGAAAAGCTGTCTGTGAAAAATAAGGAGGAAGTCTGTGTGATAAGCAGGTCCATTTGGTTGTACTCAGAGAAAAAAGCAGCGTGGGGGACAGCATAGCCCTACAGAAAGGAACTAAAGGACTGCAAACAGCTCAGAATAGCTAAGTTAATTTATTTATTGAATTTTTTTTTTAATTCAAAGTTTATTAATACATTTTCCACAATAAAAGGCAGTTACAATGAGAATGAGCTGTAAATACAGTCGCTTATAAAGCGCAACTGCCCAACCCACCCATCCCTCCCTTACTGCAGTAACAAATCCATGTATCCCCTAAGTGCTAAGCTCTTTACCTGAGAACCTGCAGGGCATTTTAAACTGAGTCTTGATTAAGACTGAGCCAGTAAAATAAGAGAGTGAAGGGGATCCCATATTTTGATATATGCTGCCAATCTATTGTGAAGACTGGCAATCGCTTTTTCTGTACGCAGATTGGCAAGAATTTAATTCACCCATTCTTGAAAGGTTGGGGTGGCCTTGTCTTTCCAATGACGTAAAATAAGCTTCTTGACAGATAAGGCAATCATAGAAATATGAAACTTTCTTACTTTAACTCTAATAGAAGACAGGTCCTCTACAAAGCAAATATCAGGAGTAAAATACTCCTGAAGGCCCAGTAAAGGATCCAGGGAAGTCTTGATTGAATCCCATAAAAGGGAAATTTTGGGACAGGACCAGAACATGTGAAGAAGTGATCCTTCTTCTCACAAACACTTAGTACATATATTGGAATTCAAGAGACCCCATTTCTTTAATTTTACAGGGGTGCAATACATGTTATGTAATATATGATATTGCATGAGACGCAATCTGTCTTGAGAAACATATTTATGACAGGATCTCCACAGGGATTGCCAATCCAGATGATACTGAGGAAGGATAGAGTTCCAGAATCTTGTGGGTCCAAAAGAATCCCCATATCTTTTGTAAAACAAAACCTGATATAATTTAGATATAACACCTGAAGATCCAATAAGTGAAGAAACCTCAGGTATCAGGGCTGTGGCAGTGGGGGTATACCAAAAACTATTGTAAGTAAGTGCCTTAACTATATAACTTTGAAGTGAGAGGAGCGGAATAAGAAATTTCCTAATAATATCTCCTACTGACAACCATTGCCCTCTTCATCCACGAAAGAGAGTAGTTTCCCATCCCCCAATTGGGACAACCAATTAAGGGGAATCTGCGTCTTGTTAATAGTGAAAGATGGGGAATTCTAGATAGACTGGACCAAGTCCAACTGAGGGGTACAATGCAAAAATGAACATAATTGTGCATATACCTTTAATGAGGTAACTACTGTAGGGCATTCCTCAACCATATGCACCCGGGAGATTTTAAGATAGAATAAGGTTAGGGGGTCCAGATTCTTAGACCTAATTGCATCCAATTCAATCCTAAGCCAAGCTGGCTGTTCTTTTTCTGGGCCGGGAGATACCAATCTCAAACATTTTGCTAAATGACTGGCTCAAAAATATATAGCCAGATGAGGAATCCACAAACCTCCCTCCAGTTTTGGAGCTGCCAATTTATAACAGGCCAATCGAGGATATTTAGTGGCCCAAATAAATCTAGTGAATATGCCATGTAACTTTTTAAACCAGAGTAGTGGGATAAAAGTATTGAGAAGAGATAAAGGGTAAAAAATTATAGGGAATACATTCATCTTAATTATGTTGATCTGGCCCCATAATGAAATGGGAAGTTTGGATCACCTATCAAGGTCTTGAATTATCAGCTGTGAGAGAGATTCAAGATTTTCCTTAAACCATGTTACGGGATAGTTTAATGCCCAAGCATTTAAATGACCTGGGAGTCCAACATAGGCCTAAGGGACTAATGTCATTTTTGAATACCTTATGGTTTAATGGAAAGAATGAGGATTTGCTAGCATTCAGTTTGTAATTGGACAGGTCACTAAATCTTACTATTTCACTCAATAAAGCCAATGATAAATGTATCAACAAGTCATCCGCATATGCAGTGACCTTAATTTCATGATGCCCAACCCAAATGCCTTGTATAGAGGCATTATTGAGAATATTTTGGATGAGAGGTTCAAGATATAAATTAAATAACAGAGGAGATAAGGGGCAACCCTGTTTAGTCCCTGAGTGGAGTGGAAAAGGTCTGAAGAAGGCCCCGTTCCCAGAGATCCTTGCTGTAGGGGTTTTGTATAGTGCAGCAATCCAAGATATAAATACAGAGGGAAATTGAAAAGCTTCCAGAACTCGGAACAAAAAATTCCAATTCACATGATCAAATGCCTTCTCGGCATCCAGGGAAACCAGTCCTGCAGGGAACTCAGCATCCCTGGTAGCTGAGAAAACATGAGATAGGGTACGCAAATGGTCAGATGATGAACGCCCTTTCATAAATCCTACCTGATTCATACCTATTAGCTCAGGGAGAACCACAGTTAACCTATTGGCCAGTATCTTCGAAAGAATTTTAATATCTTGGTTTAGAAGGGATATAGGTCTGTAACTTTGAACAAGCTCAGGGTCTTTATCTGGTTTAGGGAGAAGAACAATCAAGGCCTCAAAGAGGTGAGGGTCTGCCTCTGCCCCGGTTAAAATATATTGAAATAGACGATAAAGTACTGGTAGTAAAAGATCGCGAAAAACTTTGTAAAATAGGGAGGAGAATCCGTCAGGGCCTGGAACTTTGTCTATGGGTAATCCACTGATAACCTCAGCAATTTCCTCCTGTGATATAGGGGTGACCAAAAAACCCTTGTGTTGCTCTGAAAGGGAGGGCAGATGGGAATCCCTCAGATAATTCTCCGTACTCCCAGGATAAGGAGGATACTCCATGTCACTGTACAATCTTTCATAATATAGGGCAAATTCTTGTACTATCTCGGTAGGAGATACTTTCAGAGACCCGTCTGCCACTGCCCTAATTGGAGGGATAAATCTCACAGATTCTTGTTGCTTAATATGCAATGCCAGTAGGCGCCCCGTCTTCTCTCCCTGATCCGTGTAACTAGCCCTTGTATGAATAATAGCTAGTTCTGCTTTTTCCTGAAGTAACTCTAAATATCTATCTTTCAACTCTAGGAGCTTCGTCTTGCCTTCATCTGGGGCACTAGCAGAAATATTAATTTCAAGTGACCGAATTTGGGACAATAATGATAATAGTTCCTTCTCCTGTGCCCTTTTCCTACTCACCACCATACTAATGAGAATCCCTCTCATGTAAGCCTTGAAGGCCCCCCACAAAATATCTGGCTTTGCACTGTCTAAAGGGTTGGATAAAAAAAAGAACTCAATTTGCTCTCTTATGAGCTTGCAATACTTAGCATCTTTAAGAAGTTGTTCATTGAGTTTCCATCTGGTTTCCCTATTAGGTAAATTAAGGAATGCCAATTTGCATAGCACCAGTGAATGATCGTAGACAGAGCCAGGTCGAATCAAGGAGGTCTTAACCCCGGGTAGGAGAGCCTGAAAAATAAATATGTAATCAATGCGGGACTGTGAGCCGTGCGCCATTGACCTGAAAGTAAACTCCCTAGAATCAGGGTATAAGATGCGTCAGACATCACAGAGCCCACACTGATCCACTAAGTCCCTAAAAGCCCTCTGCCCCGGAGAGACCACTCCCAGTCCACTACCTGACCTGTCAAGATTAGCATCTACTACCTGATTGAAGTCGCCCCCCAAAATAATCCTGATAGGAAGCATTGGAAGAATAATGGATATGAGTCTCATAAAAAACCCTAGATCATCCATATTAGGGCCATATATACTACCAAGTAAAAGTGGAACTGATCAGAGAGTGCCTTTAACTAGGATAAACCTGCCCTCGGGGTCTTTAATGATCTGTGTATAGACAAAGGGAATGCCCCTGTTAATAATAAGCATAACCCCACAACTATTGGTAGAACCCTGAGCATCGTAAATCAGCCCCACCTGTTTCCTCCTTAACTGTAAAGCTTCAGCTTCTAATAAATGGGATTCCTGTAGAAAAGTTATCTGAGAGCGTAATAAGCTTAAGTGTTTGAGCACCTGATATTGTTTGGGTTTTTTCCTGATCCCCTTAACATTCCAAGTAGCAAAAGTCACCTCTTTGGCCATCTGATAGTAGTTATTGGACTTAATATGCTCAGCCCTGCACTCAGGATACGTAATACATGCAACTGTACTCCAAAAGTTACTGCAGTAAAACCCTCCCTCCTCCCCAACCCCCCCCCACAATTAGCATTCCCTTCCCCTGACTACCCCCATTCCCCCTAACAAAACCCCAGATCCATCACCCTCCACCCAACCCCCCACAATGCCACAAGCAACATTTAGCACAGTACTGGGTCTTTCCCTCCATCTCCCACCTCCTGATAATGCATCTCTGCTAATGGCAGCACAAATTACATCCCAGATTAAATATTTAAGAATGCGAACGATATTAACTACCCCAAAAAAAAACTAGAGAGCGGCCTTGGGCTTCCAATGCCTGCACATGCATATGTGTTAACCTGATAATGAAAGGGAAAACAGAGTGAACTGATAAACTCATGAATGTGCCAGATAACCGTGAGAACCAGAGTGAAAATTAGGGGTTACCTTGCCCCGTGAAAAAGCTTTGCACAAACCAGAACCAGATCGGGAACCTAATGAAGGGGAATAGCCCTTTCCTCAAATTGAGAGCAGAGATCTAGAAAAACATTGAGATCGTAAACCCAAGAGAAAGAAAACTGAAAAAAACAACTCTTCCCTGAAATTACCAGCCCTTAGTTACAAGAATTCCCCTTGAGGGACTTTACTGTCATGAGCTCGGGACTGATGACAAAACTGAGGGAGATCCTCCTTGAATTAAGAACAACATGGCTATATATTACATATGCATGATACGCCCTCTTGTGGCCACAACCCGATCCTGAAAAGGGTAAATATGAGTTGTGGAGAAAGCCCAAGACCGCTCCAATTTCCAGTCAATGTAATGTGAACGCTAGCCCTAGAATCAAAAATACAAACTCCCCTCTCTATGCAATTTACAAAACTGAATATACTGGAACATAAAGCTCTGTTTCTAATTAAGCCAACCCTGAGACCCCAAGTGTCTTTGCCCTGAGCAGGAGTTAACATTATAAAATTAGGATTTGAGAGGCTGTTAGCAGGTAGGCCATGCACTGATCAACCCAGTCCAGGTGAGAAAACGAGAACTTCCAAATACAACTCGTTGACATTATCTCCTCAAAGAAGGAGAAAAATAACAGGTCCAATAGGCGACTCCAAGCAGCTGTTCAACACACGAGCTGGGCCTCTCAGGGCTCTCGGAACAAGTCCAGTAGCATGGATTTAAGGCTAGACAGGGCAACTTCAGGATCATCGTAATTAAACCAGGATCCATTTACAAAAACTTGCAACCTGGCGGGTATCCCATCCTGAATTTCAGGCCCGTGGCAATGATCTTAGATACGATGGGATGAAACGCTTTCTGCTTCAAATGAACCGATCCAGGGAAATCTTGTGCAATTCTCAGTTTCGTATTCTCTCAATGAACCTCTTGTAAAGCTCTCACTTTCTGCAAAAAATGCTGCTTTTCTAGGAAATTCAAAAAGCAGCAAATAATAGGTTGGGGGGGAGCATCCGGAGAAGGCTTTGGTTGCAGAGACCTGTGAGCTCGCTCTATAATGTATACTGGGCAGAAGGGAGAAGGGCCAGCAACCCATTCCACCAGCTTCTGTGCGAATGCTACAGCGTGCTGGCCCTCTTCTCCCTCTGGTAGCCCTAGTATCACAACATTGTTTCTGCGGCTACGGCTCTCCAAATCTTTGAGTTTGGCCTCCAGATGAGATAATTTCTATCGCATAGACACTAATTCAGGATCCAGATTCTCTAGCTTTTTCTCCATCGAGACTATTCGAGCTGTATTATCAGAGATAGTTAACGAGAGTTCATCCAGTTTTCTAGAGAGAGTTTTCAGGTCACACGCCATTTCTTTCATCTCTTCACGAAAGGGTTTAAACTCTTCTAAGAACCTATTAAGTGTTAAAGGTTCTTGTTCTCCAACTTGACTCGAAGGATCAGGCCTATCTGACCCACCCGAGGCCCGGGATTTCTTTGGGGCCTTTTCTGGAGTAGCGGGGGTGGGTGTTTCTGCAGGGCTTTCTTTATATAAGCCTCCATCCTCCAATCTAGCACACAAAACAGGCTCACAGGATGTTTAGATAGTAGAAGAATTCAAAAGCAGAGGAAATGGAGAAATATAAATGTCTAAAAAAGACGATTTATTGATCAGGAGGCAGGAGCTTAACAGAGGAGCTTCTACTCAGCACTCTGCATCACGTGATCTCCCCTATTGAAATATTTCACCAGGAAGGCACACTGAGCAACAAGTTGCTTTTTTCCTGGTGTGACCTGGGGGGGAGAGGTACAATAGGAATGAGACATTTTACATTCAAATTACAAAGATCAACATAGTATACATTAATTAAGGCAGTTGTTACAAATAGTGTTGCATACAGATGTATTTGTGAGAACAATTAATAAGTGCAATGGTAATAAGTGAAAAAGTGCTATTGTGAAATAAGGGGTGAAGGAGAGAGGAAGAGAGAGAGAGAGAGAGAGAGAAAGTGTGATTAACACCTAGGAGGGGAAATAAGGCCTGACCCAAAAAGAGAAGCTGTCAAGATGTGATGAACCCTGAAGGGGGCAGGGAAGTTCAGGCACTTGTAAACCCTTCTGCAGTTTGGCATTATAGTTATAGAGGGATAGTGAGAGGAAGGGAATGAGAAATAACACCTGGTAGGGGATGAGGCCTGCTCCAAGGAGCCCTCCAGGATGCTGGGGACCCAGCAAAAGGACCTGGAAGACCAAGGATAGGTAGATGGGGGAAGTAAAGGTAGCATGCCTAGGCACTATAGGACCCCTTCCAGATGATGAGAACACTGCAAGGGGAGTGAAAAGAATAGGGAAAAAGGGGGGTAGAGAGTAGAGGAAGGGAGAAAGGTATGAGAACTAGCACCTAGGAGGAGATAGAGTCAGGAGAGGCAGTAGAGTCGATAGAGGCATTGGGTAAATTCCGAATGTGGACAAACTATAAGGAGCAAGACAAAGGAAACTAAAACAGGTCATAAAAGGAACAGTTAGGTGCAAGATAGTTGGAGAGGGCAGTGTTGATGTAGTAGAGGGAGGAGGAGTGTCAGATTTAGGGAGGTAGAGAGTTCCATGTTTTAGGGAAATGGTGAGAGTACCCAGACTGGCTAGAAAGGGTGGAGTTCTGTGATGATAAGCTCTTTGTGAAAGCTGAATCCCACAAGTTAAATTCTAGTGGCATTGCCTATTATGTCTCCATAAACCTTTGAAGAAATTTTGCCATTCAGTAATTTGCAACATTTTTTGTGTAAAACTGAAACTACTGTACTAAACCACATTTATCCAGCAAAGTTACATTCCTGGAGCCACTGGTATTTGGTGTGCATACCTGCAATAAAAGCAAACTAAAAAACATCAACATTTCTTGAAGTTTTTTCACAAAATTTCACAAATAATTAAATTGTGAAATTTTGAACCTCTATAACTTAAAAGTTGCATAACTAACTTCTCCCCACTCATGACTTTCAAAGACCATTCCAAGAAATCATTGCATGTAAATTTTCAGATATCTAGTTCCAAAAGTGGCACAGCTGTAAGCAGACACATTTTCAGAAAATGTCACAAAGAACATTAATTGCCAGAATTTAGCCTCTATAGATCCAAAATTATTCATCCAAATATCATGAATCTTGGCATCAACTTTACAACACATATAAGAAAGTAAGCAAGCTAATTTTTAGAACTTTATGCACAATTTGTGGAATTTCATGAACATTTGGTGAAAGCCCAACCATGTATAAGGAAGTGCACATTGTCTGGCCTGCATAGACTCTGCAAATACTGCACCATCTGAGCACTGTATAAAGTGCATATGCTTAGCAGATAAAAGTCCCATGCTGGTAGCAAATACACATGAGCAAAGGAGGACAGTGTATCCCAAACAGGTTAGTGCTTTGCTCCAATCTGCAATATTCAGAAACCTGCAGGCTAATGAACATTTATGTCATGCAAATAACTAATGAGCTATTTACATTGTACCTTGCGGTTCCAAGATGGTGACCATGCTGGGTCAGCTTTAACTTTAACATTAGCTTTAGTTTTAACTTTAGTTTATTTTAGTTCTATTTTGTGTTATTCTAGTAATAGTAATAGTTTATTTTTATTTAGTAGTAGCGGTATTCACAAATTAGTCTGTGGATGTTGGACTGGCTAAAAGAGCAGAATTATGTGTAATGTTCAATAGAGGTTTTAATAACGTGGCCGAGTTTGTTCTGCCCAACTTCGACATCAGCTTTTGCCGTAAGAACTGTGGACTTAACTGCATTGGATTTGCAAAGCGTGAAATTGGAGCTTATAATATGTGTAGCTTCGACTGAAAGGGTTCTCTGCAAGATGTAATATTGGAGTGTTGGATTTGTTTCAGTAGTCCTCCAAAAAGTTTTTGGGGGTAATCTGCTTTAAGAGCCTTCATCGCTAACTAGATTTAAAAACCCTGGCTGTCTGTTATGAAATGTGACCGGGAAAAGGTTGTGTACTGGGAGGAGGAACTAGCGAGTTGGAGTAGATGAATCGGAGTAAGAATTAAGAAGAAAGTTTTGCTTGTGTTACAGTGTGGACATTTCTTTTAAAATACTCGGTGGATTTAGGTGCAGTGGACACTTGGTTTGGGACCTAGCGGAGTTTCCATCTGTCAGGCGGTTGGTGCACTGGTCATAGTGGCACAGGGTTCTAGCTCTTGTTCACTGGGGAGTCGATGTTGAGGGACTCAGCCCTAGGGCTGTCTGGGGGCCTATCGTTTTTGGTGGGTGTCACCAGGGAGCTCTGTGGTAGCCACTGTGACTGGTGGCCGTCTGTCTGGGTAGCCTGACTAGGCTCCCCTGATCCTAGAGTGGAGTCTGGCCCTGAAGAGCTATCCTGAAGACAGCATTTGATCTGGATTTCTTTTCCCCACTTGTGTTTTTAAACTCAGCCAGAGTGCTTTTCATTTTATTCATTTGGGAACAGTGACATAAATCCCTGGACTAATTCTGTTTTCTGTGCTTGAAATTTGAGGACTCCTTTCTTGGACACTTGAGGTGGTGAGAGGACCTTGGGTCCATTATCTTAATTTGGATTGTGCTCTTTCTCTGGGTTGTGAGAGGATGGGGGGGGAGAGATATGTTATTTTTTGTTTAAAGTTTAATTGTTGTTGATTTATTATTTGATATCTTGCAGTGAGAGTGCTAAGGTATTTTCTTTTCTTTTTATCTCCCTGGCTGTGAGAGAGCCTGGGGGTGTCATTTGTTGTGGGGGGGGGTGAGAGAACCCTTACACCTATATTTTATTTTTTTTTGTTTTTATGTTGATTTGTTTTATTTTATTTTATTTGAGAGTCCTCAGTCCAGTCCAGATCTGTTTTGTTTTTTTATGAGGTTGTTTTTTTTTTGTTGTTTATTTGATTTTGTTTATTTATGTTGGCTATGTTTAGTATTATTTGGTTAATTTTCTGCTTTTAGATTGACTATTTTGTGTTTGGGGTTTTGTTTGTTTAAGTAGTGTTATGTGCTGGCCCGTAGTCCCCACAGTGGTACACTATTCATCTTCCTCTCTTCGCACCCTCCACCCTTTTTATACTCCTCCCCTACATTTCAATACTTACCAGTGCTGTAGAGCATTGGGGATTCTTTCATAGGGGAGTGAGAAAAGTGGGGGTTCACGAACAGAGGAAGATGAATGATGGAAGCCACCATATCAGTGTTATTAAGTCCAGAAGGCACCCTGGGGTGAAATGGAACCCAGATCGTGGTTTACCATGCCTGGTGCCCATACCCAAGGACACTAATGAATCCACTAGTCAAATAGGCCGGACAGCCTCTGAGGTTTGTCCAACTCGGGTGGTGTTATGCAATGCCAGGTCCGTCAGGAATAAGACCGCTATTCTAGCCGATCTTGTCAGCTCAGCTGACCTGACTTGCATCACTGAGACCTGGCTTGATGAAAATTTTGGCCCCATAGTGGAGGCTATGATACCAGCAGGCTACTCGGTGATACACTGAATGAGATTGGACCGCGGGGGGGGGGGTTGCAGTCTGTTTTAAGACTGAATTGGGCCTCACTAGTGTGGTGGTGGGTGAGGCTGAGTCCTTTGAGTGTACAGTTGTAGTGGGTGTAAGCATTCGAATCGTCCTCATCTACTGTCCACCTGGAGATGGGAAACGCTTCTTACAGGAATTAGCAGACTTCCTCATTGACATGTTGTTTGAGTCACCCAGATTGATGGTTCTGGGTGACTTCAACGCCTGGGTCGATGAACTTTCACAATTTGGTAATTACTTCCTCCAATTAATGTCTTCTTTGGGCCTTACACAGGTAATTTTCACTTCTACTCATAAATCTGGACACTCTTTTGACTTAGTCTTCCTCTTAGGGATTGATGCATCCAACGTGTGGGTGGAACCAGTTGCCTGGTCAGACCACTACACTGTAACGTTCAATTTTTGCACCCCTCTGAGAAGGCCTTCCTCTGTGGAGATGGTCAGGTACCACCCATTATGGAATATTACTTCCCAAGGCCTTGCGGTGGTCCTTGACCTATCATCCACCGGGTTGGCGAGCAGTAATCCGGAGATGCTGGTGGCGGTCTATAATGAGGCCGATATGGCAGCCCTGGATTTTATTGCTCCTGTTTATGAGTGCCCCCTATCCCTTCACCCCAGGTCCCCTTGGTTTGATGGGACACTGAGGGAGATGCGGAGACAGGGGCAAAGGTTACAGTGTTGTTGGCGCAAGTCCACCCTTGATACTGACCGCCTTAGACTGATGGAACATTATTCTACCTATCAATCTGCAATCTCCCATAAGAAGGCAGAATTCCTATCTAGGGAGATTGCAGTTGCACAGAATCGACCAGCTCAGCTGTTTCGGACTGTAGACAGAATGTGCAACCCAGCCTGTCTACAAGTTCGGAAAGCCTTTTCACAATTAGAGTGTGAGGAGCTCGTTACTTTGCAACTAAGGTGGCTGACATCAGGGTGGACCTTTGTCCGGCAATCTCTAAGGGTGATGTTGTATAACAATGTAAGCTCACAATACCCTGTTTCTCTTGGAGTTCCTTTGGTCGACCTGAGTTCATGGATATCGTGAGGATCATCCATAGTGTGAGCCCCACAAGCTGTGGTTTGGACCCTGGACTGACTCCCCTAATTTTGGGTTGTATTGATACCATCAGACCAGTCCTGGTGCAAATAGTCTGGAGCTCCTTGGAGTCAGGTGAGTTTTCTAGCTCCCTGAAAGAGGCGGTGGTGACACCGTTCTTGAAGAAAGCTACCTTGGACCTAGACTGTTTCTCAAACTACAGACCCATCTCTAACCTTCCCTTTATTGGGAAGGTTATTGAGAAGGTAGTGGCTGGCCAATTGGAGGATCATTTAACCATCCACAATATCTACAAATCCTTCCAATCCGGTTTTCGTAAAAGGCATAGCACCGAGATTGCGCTGGTTCGGGTGCTTAGTGATCTTCTGAGGGTGAGAGATCAGAAGAGATGTTCCATTCTGGTTCTCCTTGATCTCTGGTCAGCTTTTGACACTGTGGATCACTTGGTGTTGATAGCACGCCTGCAGCTAATTTGTGGAATATCGGGAACTGTTTTACAATGGTTCACCTCATTCCTCACTGGGAGATCACAAAGACTTGTGTCGGGAGTTTTTCTTCTGGCTCAACTTCTTTGTTGTGTGGAGTGCCTCAAGGTTCTGTGCTGTCACCCATGTTATTTGCAATGTATATGCTGCCCTTCAGAGACATTATTAGACGGTATGAGCTGATGTTTCACTGCTATGCAGAGGATACCCAGCTATACCTGTCTTTTGCACCCGACCAGGATGGAGTTCTCGCGGTGTTTAATAACTGTCTTGAGGAAATCCAGGGTTGGATGGATTCTAGTTGGTTAAAGTTGAACTCAGAGAAGACAGAGTTTCTGGTTGTGGACCTGGGAGGTCAGATAGAGAGGTTGTGTGGTGGCATACCTTCTGGAATATCTCTTGGCGGTGTGTCACTTCCGTCCTCTGAACGGGTGCGTAGCCTTGGGATTGTCCTAGATGATAGGCTGACATTACAGTCTCAGGTGTTGGCCATTGTCAGGACTTCCTTTTACCATCTTAGGAATATCACCAGGGTTAGACACCTTGTTCCGTCTGACTCTTTACCAACATTGGTCCATGCCTTTGTGTCCTCGCTTTTGGACTATTGCAATGCCCTTTACTTTGGGCTTTCTGGGGTTGAAATCCACTGCCTACAGCTGGTGTAGAATGCTGCAGCCCGGGTTTTGACTGGGACAAGTAGGTCCTCCAATATTACCCCGGTGCTGCGTGAACTACACTGGCTGCCTATACGGTGGTGGATCACCTTTAAAGTCATTTTATTGACTTTCAAAGCCCTTCATGATCAGGGTCTGGCCTATTTGAAAGAACTTCTGGTGCCTTACTATCCTGGCAGATCACTCCGCTTGGCCGATGAGGGGTTGCTGGAGATTCTGAGACTGAGCTTAAAATCTTCTGGCAGTAGAGCTTTTTCTTATGTTGCTCCCACTCTCTGGAATTCTCTACCACGTCGGTTATGGGAGTGCACCTCCGTGGAGTAATTTAAGAAAAACTTGAACACTTATCTGTGGCAAATGGCATTTTTGGATGTTTTATCCTTTTGGATGTGGCGCTATATAAATAAACTTATTATTATTATTATTACATGCCTTTATGTGGCCATTAGCAGCTCTGTGCATTGCCTCCATTTTTATGTATGCATGGAGGCTTTATGCAGAACTTAGACAGTTGCCTCTACCCTCTCCACTCATCATACAGTAACATATACCTATAGATCCCTGACAGTCAAGTGTACCTTCAACCCACCCCAATCCCTTTAGGAAATGAAATTACCCTAGTAGTCCAGTGTTACCTCTTCAGCTTGATTCCCCATTGTGAAAGGTAATTACCCTGGCAGTCCAGTGGCCCTGCTCCTCCTCCTCCTCCCCTGCTTGATCTCTGTTGTGCACTCTAAATACGGTTGGTCTAGCAACCTGTTTTATAGACTTGATTATTTATCACTTTATTTTTTTGTGATTGTGCTTTTGCACTGTATTTTGATTTGCATTTTGTGTCATACTCTATTGGGTATAAGAGCAAAGAAAAACTGACAATTTGTTTCATGTTTGAAACACGTGAATACAGCTCTGGTGCATTATGTATGGCACTTCAAATATAGTACCATATTCAAATGCTGGAAACTCACCAACTACTATATGGAGCCAGGTACTATAGTAAATTGGGTTAGATAGCTGTTAGTGACATGCCCCCTGACACAGTTCCTTGAGGAAGCATTGGGACAGGGACCAGTCAGCAGCACAATGTGGGAGGTCAGTTTCCATGTATCTGTGGGGTATATCTCCAATAAACATTTCTTAAATAGCCACAATGCCTTGATGTCTTAGTTGCTGCAGAAATGTTTTAGGAACTGCAACTAGCACAATAAATTAGTTATCCGTTTTTGCAAGACATTTGTTGTGCATTGGATTTGTCAGAAGTCTAGGACAACTAATCTCTTCTTGGGACACTTTGACCTCTTAGTGCACTAATCTGGTTTTGGAAACTGTGGATTTTATTTGGGTCTAGCCTCCTGTTTTAGTGAACAACCCATTATTTCCATTTGCACCAAATAGTTGGGGGATTGGGTAAATAACAGTAACCTGTAGTTATATGGATGATTTCCAGCCAAGGTGGTGAGAGCAGGATGTGTAACAATTGCCATCCATTGCTCTGCTCACCATGTCCATAGGCCTTTTAGGGACAGTCAGGTTGTTGGACATGGATGGGAGGTTGCATGGGTGTTCTTATTCCGTGCCAGTTCTTTCCTCAATCTTGCTGTTAGAATGCACAATGACTGCTTCCTGTACATGTTTCATTTAACTTGTTACTAAGGAACAGATTGAGTTTTTTGCTAGAGAAATGGAAGTGTTCTAATATTATGTTTTGTTCTGATGTCACTACTAGCTTGAGAATATCATTTGTTAACCCCAGCTGTAATTAAAGAGGGGAATTAATTAACAATCAGGTGACATGATTAGCTCAATAAAACTTCTGGGGTTCTGAAAACAGTTTTATAAAAATCAGTACATGAGCCCTAGCTGAACCTAATTTGAGCTGCCTGTCTGCAACCCTACATCTGTCCTATCACAGATGTAAGCAAAATTGAATTACTCAGAGTGAATGTACAACTAATCTTTATTAAAGGCAGAAAAGAGTTTAAATGACTATAATAGGACTTAATATCTATGCTTATTATTGCCAAAAAATGCTAATAATTTAAGTCTGAAACTTATAGGGTTGACAAAGAAGGGTTCAAGCACTGTCTTCAAGTGTTGGTATATTAAAAAGAACAAATTTTTTAAAAAACATTAGTGAAAATACTGTTGAGCGTCACAAAAAACAGGGCCTGTTTTTGTGGCTTATTAACTCATTTTTATATTTCCTTGCTCTTGCACAGGAAACGTTGTGGTACAGTGAATGGCATTTCTGAGGTGTGTCAGTGTTGTTTCCAATGCATGTCAAGCTACATTGGGCTTGTCACTGACAGACCAATCAGCATGCAAGCCAAGAATGACAGATGATAAATTTTTATGGGCTGAAACTTTGCATACTTGAAAGGAGTAATGTGCTCCAATGAGAAAGCATGTCTGTCCTTTCATTTGCATAAAGCAGCCTGGCAAGTAGCCAAGCAGCTTTATGACTTTAGGGATCAAGATTCCCCCATTTTCTTGTTTGACCCTTTTTCATCTTCTTCCCTGCTGCCTGCTGCTCCTTTGCCACCTTGCAGTGTTGGCAGTCATTCGCATCCCCGCATACCTCCTTCTTCCTGTTGCTTGTGTTTGTTTGCTCTCCCTTCTGACAGACTTTCACAATATTATGGTCACACATCAGGCAGTCTGCCAGTCCTTGTTCTTTCTGATTCCATGCCAGCTCACTTAACTACTCTTTCTACTCCCAACCTCCCCCCATCTTATTACATCCTATCTTCCTCGGCTTCCCCTCTCGGTTGATCACACTCTCTCTCTCTCATAATGCCTTTGCCCTCCTTACTCTCACCCTCTGGTTGCTACCTCTCTGGGTCTCACTCCTGCCATTGCTGTTGCCCTACCTTCCCAGTCGCCTATTGTTCTGACTTGTATCCACACTACCCTTTATGTTACTTTTAATGACAAGGCCCTTCCACAAGGCTGCACCTTAGTAACTATTCTAACCCCTCCCTGTCTAGATATAGTGCTTGAAACAACTCCTAGTAATTGCTCTGACTTACCTGTGTTTATTCTAGCATTTCAGATCTGTAATAAGTCCTATTGACCTGGCTTGTACTCATGTACTTATGTATGTAATTCTGTACTAGACGTGATTATATATATGTCATTCTGTATTGTGTTTCATGATGTGGAACCTTTGTAAAAGAACACTTGCTCAAAGGTTGTTTCCAAAGATATATAAATTAACTAACTAACTAACTAATAACTTACTGTTTCAAGTTCAAGACATTTGTACTAAATGTGGCTAGAACTGGAATCTGTAACTACCAATAGAGGCTAGACCTATGTTTAGGCATCAGTCTATAAAAAAAAAGTGATGCCTAAACATAGCTTCTTGATGTTGTGAAACAGTAAATTCTGAGCTTTTCAACCTCAGCTTGTCAGCCATCCTCCATTCCAGACTGCACATACTGTAAACAGTGTTAAGTTGTGAATTAAATTGATATTTAATTTTATTAGATAGGTAACAAATGTTGTTCTTTTTCATCCATTTGTCTTGTGTGAGTATTAACTCTGTGCTCTGAGTGTGGCAGTCTCCATGAGTTATGCCTGTGAGTTGTGACAGCCATTTTTAGATGTGTGACTGTACAGATGTGCTAATTTTAGACAAAGCAAGTAAAACAAGGCTCTGTTGAAATTGTTGTAACAAAAAAAAAATTTGTCCAGATGTAATTTAGAAATGTGTTTTTCTTTTTTTCAGTCATACTGAAATATTAGCATTGCCAGTATCCTGTAATGTATGTGTAGTAAGGGAAAGCAATCAGCTGCGGGAGATCGGAATTATTCTCATTGTCATTTCATTGGAACCCATCATTGTCAAATACCTTATTTCAAAAATGTGTATAGAATTCCACACTTGGAAGGATAGTTTTCTCCCTAAGATAAGAGTCTGTAAAAGTTGCCAAATGTGTGGGTGTGTGTGTGTGGGGTGTGTGTGTGTGTGTGTGTGTGTGTGTGGCAATAATAGGACCAGGTCATGTGAAGATGAAAGGATGTTAAGAAGGTGACAAGACAGGAACACAGATAAGAAATATTTGAGATAAAATATGTTGGCAGGAAGGGTATGAGGTAGGAAATGTTAAGAAATGAAAGGAAGCTATGAAGGAATGAAGTAATGCAAAACAACAAAGGCCTGGATAAACAAAGTACAAGGTTACTATACACAGTGAAGTATGATGTCGGGGGGCAGAACTGAAGCTGAAAAGACTATGTAAGAGAGGCAGGAAAGAACAGGTAATTAGAAACATTAGGCGGGGACACAGAAGAAGAGAAAAAATCTTGGGTAACAAGTAACAAAAGAATTAGTTTACCATAGTGTGTCATAAATCCAATGTCCCAATTCAGTCGACAAATATTAGATTTAAATTGTTTAATATATTTAAGTTCCCATGTCCTAAAGTCCTGTGCGTTATTGAAGTTGCCTTTTAGTATCAGGACAGATTAGTCAGAGAGAGAATGATCAGTTTGTGCAAAATGGTGTCCTAATGGTGTGCTGCTAATCTTGTTTACTATTGTGTGTTGGTGGTTCATCCTGGTTTGCAGTGGTTGCCTAGTTTCCCCAATATAGCGTCCATCTGTGCACTTTTTGCACTGAATTAGGTAAACCACATTGCTGGATTGATATGTAGGATCACTTGGTTTTTATTGTGCTTTTCTGGCTTGTCTTGATGGTGGTCTGTGTGCATATGTGGGTGCAGGTCTTACATTTTGTTATGTTGCATGGTGTTGTCCCTTTTTTTCCTGGTTACTTTGATCTGCTGATAGTTTGTTATGAATTATTATGTTCAAGAGGTTGGAGGCTGCTTATAGGCAATTACAGGTGGTTCAGAGAAGACATCCTTAAGTATTTCATCTTCCCTCAGCAAGGGTTGCAGTTCTTTAATAATTTGCTGGAGGGGTTTTAGCATGGGGTTGCAAGTGACAACTAGGTGTATGAAATCCGTTTGATCTTTTTTCCTATATTCCAGAAGGTTTTCTTGTGGTATTTGTATGGCCCATTCAAATTCTCTGTCAATTTGTCTTGGAGAATGGCCCTGCTGGATTACAGAATTCTGAAGTGAGTAGAGCTGTCTGTCTCTTGTTCTCTCATCAGAGCAGATTTGATGGTATTGAATTGCCTGGCTGTAGATTATAGATTTTTTTGTATGCTTAGGATGGAAGATGGAATTATGAAGGTAGCAGTGTCTGTCAGTGGATTTTCTGTAAAGGGCAGGTTTTATATGTCCATCATTAGTGATACTGACTGTGGTATCTAGAAAATGTATGCTGGTGGTGGAGTATTCAACAGGGAGTTTTTTAGAGTGATGAAAATTGTTAAAATCATGGGGGAACTTTTTGAGGCAGTCCACCTTCTGTCCAAATCAGGAATATGTCATGTGTATATCAGAGATAGACTGATGGTTTATAGGGCTGTTGTTTAAAAAAATCTTCTTCTAGACTGACCATGAAGAGATTGGCATATTGTGGTGCAATTTTAATGCCCTAGCTGTTCCCATGATCTGCCAATGTTATCTCTGTGTTTTTTCTGGCACTCATGAGGAATGTCTGAATGTTTGACATCAGACATCCAGGATGGCCGGGTGAACCCAATGCTGGCACACCAGACAGAAACACCTCAGCATTTGGAAATGGAACAAACACTGCTTTCTGCTGAACAGAGCACCCTGTTAACTTCTCATCTGGTGGCTGGCCTTGTGGTGCTGAGGGTTAAGGCACTGGACACCACATCTCGTGCCATGCTGGTGATCTGGGTTCATGAACAGACTCAGGCACTAGGGATCGGCAGGGGAGGGAGAGGATTAAGCATCCTAAGGGCTTCTCTACTCTGCCAGGGAGGGTTTTGGGGTTTGCTCAGTGCCTTAGGGACCAACGATGGAGATCAGGGGCACTACAGGTGCTGATGCTGTACGGGGTGGAGCAGTGGCAGATGTTAGCAGTGTGCATGCACAGACATCATTGCACATCCACACTCCAGGGGAAACTCTTGCTAAGGAAAGCCCTGGCCCTGGGATAGACAACAGCTACATCCAGTGCCCCACTGCCACACAACCAATACTGGCTTATTTCTCTGGCTCTCACAACCCTCCACTTGCCTTGGGCCAATGCACTGGATTCTACATAGGGTGCCAAAGTGGAGGTGGGCATGCCTTGGGGGGCTCAGAACTGGGTGGTCCATCAGTTTGAGTTAGGTGGGGAGGTTTGTCCCCAATTTCTCAGAGGGCAGGCTCCAGGTGGGTGGTAGAGCAGCAGTGTTGTGTGGGGTTAGCCTGAAAGAGTTCCCAGGTCACTAGTGAAGAAAGAAAGATGACAAAAAAACATTCTCATCTAGTGCAGAAACAGTAACGGATGTCTAATGCGATAAGATGAACAAAGGACCTATTGGAAATTCATTTTCAAGAAAAAAGAAAACTTAAGGAGATATGTGTATCACAAGCAACAAGAGCACAAGCAAAATGTCTATCACCCAGCTTGCCAGACTTGACAATGCTCCAAAGGGCAATGTATACAGTACTTTCTCAGCTCCCTGTTTCTCCTTCCCCACAAATACAACCAAATAAAGGTAAAATGTTAGCTTATTTTAACATATAAAAGAAAGCTGAAATGAATAAGGATGCAAAACAATGTGGTGTGATCCTAAAAGCAGACCACAATATAGAAAAGCAAAAAGCAAAAAGAAAGATCAAGCAGCTGCAGTGAGATAGAGAGCTCAAGTGCAAGTTTAGGAGCTGAACAGAGAGAAACAGAGCATAGTTATACCAACATAGATCTAATGACTGAAGTAAATACACTGTCTGAAGAGGACAGTATGATAAGGATTCAGAAAATGAGTGCAGGAGCAATATTGCTTTAGCTTTTAGTGAGCTAGGATAACCAAATGCACATGAACTGGTTACTAACATGGTTGGTAAAGCTAACTTAAAAGCTAATGAGAGCATGACAATTTGCTCTACTCATTGCTTATTAAATTCTTCTAATGATAATAGGGGTCAGGCTGAAAGTTAAGTAAAAAACAAGGAGAAAGAACAAGGCAAAGATGAAAGCATATTAACTGCTGTAAACACTTTGAGAGAAGAAATGAAACTGGCTTTAGGGGAAATAAAAAATGCCTTATCTGTTACTGGGTTTCTGGGTAAAATAAACAATACATTAGGAAACTTAACACTCCAGACAGATGAATTAGAGCAATGAATGTCAAAAAAGGAGGATCAAACCCATACAATGCCCAATAAAATAAAGCAATTAGAAAAACAAATGCAGGGACTGCAGGAAAAAATTGCTGAACAAGAAGACAGAGCAAGACGCTGTAATGTGAGATTATACAAAACTCCAGAGGGAATAGAAGGAATTGGGAACCCCCTGCCCTATTTTGAGAAATTGGTAATAGAGGCATTGAATCGGAAGTACCCAGAGGAAAGGTTATTCTGGACAGAGCCCACTGGGAAGGGGGGTGGGGCTAGATTTGCAGGTAATTCCATATACCTTAGAATGGTGTTTATTAAACCTCATAGATTTCAGGACAGAGAGGCCATTTTCCAGCAGACAAGAATCTCAAAAGGGTTAAAGGTAGAGAATATTAACTTTAATGCATACCCTGATCTTTCTATGGAAACCAACAATGAGAGAAAGTTTTATAACACACTGAAACAGCAATTATACAATAGAGGGATTAGGTTTTCAATGAGGTACCTGGCAGAAATCCGATTTGTAATAAACAGCAGGCTGCACTTGTTTAGTGATCTAGATGAGGCTATGGAGGCTTTCAAAAGTGCTTATGGGAACTCACGGTCTTTACAAACTGACAAGGAACACACTTCTAACTATGGATCTACGTCTCAGACTCCACAAGCTGAACTCCATAATACAGCAACAAATCGAGATGATAATATAGACAATGACACAGCCAAATAAGGAAACTATATATATCTATATATATATATAATGCCAAAACTCTACATACTCTTTATATCCTTTTTGGTAAGGATCATATGATAGAGTTTAAAGGACATATTTACTGGATGAATTTTGGCTTTAAGTGGATTACATAAGTGTGGCTGATATGGTACTATAAGGGGTGGGTCTCAAAGTTAAAAAAAGGTATAATATTATTTGCCGAAGATAAGATATTGGTTTCTTTTGTTTTTATGTGATGTATATTTGTTGTAGGGGTATATATATATATATATATATATATATATATATATATATATAAATATATATATACGCTAAAGAAGATAGATCCAGATTAGAATTACATTATAATGAGTATAAAAAACTTAATTATGGCTGATACAGTATTGTAAGTGACTGGTCTTACAGTTAAAAAAAAGGCACAGTGTTATTTGGCCAAGATAAGATACTGGTTTCTTTCATCTTTATGTGATATATATTTATGTGTGATGATAGTCAAGGCCACTGTTTTTCGGTTTTTACCAGAACACCTGGTAAAATTCTGGAATTAGGGCTGCCTGAAAACTGGTAAAAACAAAGATTTTATGGAATCTGGCATTTTATATCAGATCAGTAAATCTACAAAACTTGTATTTTTCTGATAATTCCTTCCTGTACTAGCTTCAATTTGCTTTATTTAAGGCTCTGTATATTAAGCTTTCTTTAATTCTGATTCTTTATGCACATACTAAAAGAATGATAGCAGAATCCCGGTAAAATCCGGAAATTAGAGTAACAATCACTGGTGCAATTCCGGAATCTGAAGTCTTGAAAATGGAATTTCATTGTTTTATTCACCGTAAATCAGTGGCCTTGATGATAGTACTTTTCAGATACTGCTCAGGTATGAAGCTAGCACCATTACATGATGTTATACTGCTGCATTACCTGGAAATACTCATTAGCAGCATGTTATGGTTAGCTTTGTATGTTACAACTGTTGCTGTCACATGTTGCTTGTAAACTATACTACAAAACATTACTTTTAGAATTACTAAAATTTTTTATCAGGACTGATGCACTCTATCAGAAAAACTTAAGCAAACATCCATTGACTGTTGCTAGGGTTATTCAAATTCATATGTACAATATAGCTATCTATAGATAACCGAGTACGAACATGTTTTCCCCGGACATAATGTCACAGTCAATACATAGCAGACATGTCACGGGGACAAAAGATTGTTGCTGCAATTGTTGTTGATCAATCTTGCCACCAGATAAAACATTGCACAACCAGAAACAGAGTGGTCAAGTAGTCACAAGTTATGTTGTTGTCATAACCTGCCTGATTACACTTCTGTACTGTAAATGAAGAAACCATCGATAAAGACTGAAATGCAATCACAGACACCATTTCCGACTTTGTCTCCAGCCACTGTGTTGAGGGAGAGAGAGGGAGAGACGGTGTAGTTGTTTGTTGAGGTAGATAAAGAGAGAAAACAAGTTAAATCTTTATCTAAACAGACACTGTTTCCAATTTTGTCTCCAGCGATGGTGCAGTTCTCATTTGCTCGTAATTCCTTTCAGAACCTGCCTGACTACACTGCTGTATTGTATAGTGGCAAGTACAAACTATATTCTAGTACAGCGGCAGGGTATAACTAAAAGACCCTTGGGATGTCACCAGCTTCACAAAATCCCTGCACTCCTTGAGCCAGATAAACAAGTTAGCAGAGGGACAAAAAGTCGTGCCATGAGAGGGGAATGCAGTTGCTGGTGTTTGGTTGTGGAAGCTACATTTGCTCTGCGACCACTTCTACAGGTGACTACCTTTAATTTCAACATTTTGTCTGGCACATTTTGGCCATGGCAACTGTCACCACGACTTTCTGTCCACATGCCATAGATAACATACTGTGTGTTTCATCATTTGTTAACAATTGAAATATAGACATCTGCTTAAATCTTGTTATTGATGTTTGTAACAGAAAAAAAGCTTACTGTAGGCCACCTCCCATGGTTGCCCAGCATGTGTGTACACCCCCAAGGCACACTGATGGCAGCAGAACTCATGCAGTTGGTGGACCATGATGATGGAAGTGTCTTGTAGTTAGCTTAGAGAGTTCTATCTTACTTCTGTTACCAGATGTTGGTTGTCTCTGATTGGTTGTGTTGTCTTGGCCCTTCTCCTGCTGGGGGGTGGAATGCAGAGTTAGGGTTTTGAGGTTGGGGTGAGGGGTGGGTTGTTTGGGTGGTAACCCTAACGTTGAATTTCCACACTTTTGTCAGAGTGGAAACAACCCTAACTGATCTATTAAAGAAGTTTTGGCAAGAACACATATGGTGTGAATTTATATGTGTGTATATATATATATATATATATATATATATATATATATAGTAATAGAGAGATAATGGGCTATTTCCAGATATTTCATTTAATATATTTGTCTATATATATACAGTATATATATATATGTGGCATCCCCCAGTATGAAACCTAATTCTGCAGCATTTTGCAGCATGCTGCAACAGAACTACTGAATAAAGCAATGTAATTTCAATAGCAATTAGTCCCTTTCATCATTCAGGAAAATGTGATGCTGCCAGGATGAAGTGAATGCCACAGTTTTCTGCATGACATAACGGACTAATTGCCATTGAAATTACATTGCTTAATCAGTAGGTCTGCTGCAGCATACTGCACAGTGCTTTTATATATATATATATATATTATATGCAAAAAAGTTTGTTAATGCATCAGTTAGGGTTCTTCTACAGTTAAAAAAGTTGGAAATTCGGGGTTAGGGTTGAAAGCCCCCCTTGGACCATCCCGGCCCACCCCCCAACTGGCATCGGGGTGCCCATTGGGGTCATCTACAGAACAAAGCCCTCTGAGTAAAACCCACCCTCATTTGACTTCCTTGGACACCCCTGGGCTGAGAAAATTTATTTTTAAATTGGGCCATCTCGTACCTCTCTCACGATGCACGATCGCGATCAAAGAATTTGCAGGCTCACAAACAAAGAATTAAAAATGGTGAAATATGAATTTCTCATTGATTTGAACTGAACTGATTGCATGCCTCGATAGAACTGACCCTCCTGAACAAAACCCATCCTCATTTGTGTCCCTAGCCCACCCTGAACCGAGATATTAGTGTTTTTAGGTCACGATACAAGATCACGATAAAAGAATCTCACGATCATCTCACGGTGGTGAGGTTCATCTAGTTCCTTAGGTGAAGTAGGGGGACCACCGGAGGGTGGTCTCGCCCGCTTCACCGTAGTGAGGGTCGGGTAGAGCCAGACTCTGCAACCGAAATATATATGCTTCCTGCTTGTTCGTCATCCTGAAGGATTCCTGACTGAGAAATTGAAGGAAGGTGGATTTGTTTGGACTGTTTGTTTGATGATGAACTTTGAATTTTTTGATTCAGTTAGCGTTTGCTATATATTGGATTCTGGCTTCTGGTCACTGGGAAATTTTGGACAGAATTTGGAACTATGGGACTGCTTGAACTGGTGAAGTATACTTGAATTTTCTTTTTTCTTTTTGTTGTAACCAGCGGGTGAGAACTATCGGAAGAACCTAAAACTGAGTTCATTTATAACTTCTTCAGTCTTGTGAGAGGAGACTGACTAAAGTTTGGCCCATGCTGAAGTGGTGAGACCACATAAGTGTGGACATAAAAAGATTTTGGACTCTCGTTTTGTGTTCATTTTATATTAGGGGGTTTTATATAGGTGTAAAGCTCCTTTTCCTCGCAGTGGTGAAAGCACTGGGGTTGGGGGGTAGATGGATAAGATATTTTGATAAATTTAAAGCATAAGTATTGATATATTGATAAGATATAATTTTGTTTATTGTTATATTTATATTTTTGTATCTGAGTGCTGTGCTTTGGCTTTTATATAAGTTTGTGGGGTTTATTATTGTGGATTGAGTTATTAACTATGTTTGGAATGAAAATAGGACGATTCAGTGTACTCCCCCTCTAGGCTCAGGGACTTTCGTCCTTTTTCCTGTCCTCCCCTGTCACCCGGAGTTTATAGAAGATGTAGGGCTTTGGGGATTGTGAGGGGGAGGAGGAGGGCTGGTGCCGAGCTTGGGGGGGAATGGAAAGGAGCAGGCGGATAGGGTTAGTGAGGTCAAGGAGACGCCCTGGGGCAAAATGGGTACAGGAAAGGGGTTCTCCCTACTTGGTGCCCATACCCAAGGGTTCTGATTATGACCAGCAGGCAAGGCGGTCATCCTCGGAGGCTCATCCTACTCGGGCGGTGTTATGTAATGCCAGGTCTATTAAAAACAAGACGGCCATTATAGCTGATCTTGTTGGGGCATCTGACTTGGCATGCATCACCAAGACCTGGCTGGACAGAAATGCTGGGCCAGTTTTAGCAGCAGCAGTTCCAGCCGGGTACTCGGTGATACACCGCTCGAGGCAGGATCGTAGGGGCGGGGGTGTTGCCATATGTTTTAAGTCAGAACTGGGCCTGGTGGAGGTACCAGTGGGATGTACCAGATCCTTTGAATGTGTCTTAGGCGAGGGTGTGGGGTGCAGGATACTTCTTGTATACCGTCCACCAGGTGACGAGAATGTTTTCCTGCAGGAGGTCGCAGACTTCATTGTCGACCTGACATTGGCGTCCCCCAGATGGTTGGTTCTGGGGGACTTCAATGCTTGGGTCAACGATGAACTCTCACGTTTTGGTCAAGACTTCCTCCAGTTGATGGTATCACTGGGCTTCACACAGGTTGTTTCCACCTCGACTCATATTGGTGGACACTCATTGGACCTGGTATTCCTTCTGGGGATGGGGATATCCGATTTGCTGGTGGAACCACTTAGATGGTGTGACCATCACTCCATTAGGTTCAGTTTTGAGGCCACCCCTATTAGGTCAGCCCCTTTGGAGATGGTACGGTACCGCCCTTTAAGGGGCGTGTCCCCGGATGACCTGATGGCGGTGCTGGACCTATCGGGCCTACCGATGGATTGCTTGGATCCAGGTGATCTGGTACATGCCTATAATAAGGCAGTGACAGGGGCCCTGGATTCCATTGCACCTGTTCATGTTCATCCTCTCACTTTTCGCCCCAGGTCTCTATGGTTTGATGAGACCGTGAGGGAGTTGAGGAGAGTGGGACGAAGGGTGGAGAGGCGTTGGAGGAAGTCCTGTCTGGATGATGACAAACTTAGTTTGATGGACCATTATACGGCCTATCAATCCACAATCTCTTGTAAGAAGGCAGAATTCCTGTCCAGAGAGATTGCAGCTGCACAGAATAGACCAGCTCAGCTCTTTCGGACTGTGGACAGACTGTGCAATCCAGCTTCTCTTCAGCCCAGAAGAGCCTTTTCTCTAGAACAGTGTGAGGAGTTTGCTCTCTTCTTTGCAGATAAGGTTGCCAAAATCAGGTCAGACGTCCATCCTTCCCTTTCCAATGGGAGTGGTGATGGTCGGCTGGAGATGTCGAACACTCAGTTTGTATGATCTGACTTCAGCCTCCCCACAATTGATAATATTGTGATGGTCGTCCGAACGCTGCGACCAACCAACTGTGATTTGGACCCTGGCCCCACACGTCTCTTAGTGGATTGTGTGGATAAAATCGGCCTAGTTCTGGCTTCGATAGTCTGGAAGTCTTTAGAGAGGGGGATCTTTCCTGATCCCCTTAAAGAGGCTATAGTTAAGCCTCTTTTAAAGAAATCCTCCTTAGACCCAGACTGTCTAGCAAATTACAGACCAGTCTCTAACTTACCCTTTGTGGGTAAAGTTATTGAGAAGGTGGTCGCAGTACAGTTGGATGATCATCTGACCAACAACAATATTTATGATTCTCTCCAGTCAGGATTTAGGAAAAGGCATAGTACCGAGGCAGCACTTGTTCGGGTACTAAATGACCTCCTAATAGCGAGAGATCGTAGGACCTGTTCTATCTTGGTACTCCTTGATCTCTCTGCAGCATTTGACACTGTTGACCATGGTGTGCTGCTGGAGCATCTGCGGTCCATCTGTGGATTATCTGGTGTGGTCCTCAGGTGGTTTCAATCTTACCTCGAGGGTAGGACTCAGAGGGTGGTGTCGGGAATCTTTTCCTCGACATCAGTCTCCTTATTCTGCGGGGTACTGCAGGGTTCTATTTTAGCACCCATGTTGTTTGCAGTGTATATGCTGCCGCTGGGAGCGATTATTAGACGATACAGTTTGGGTTTTCATTGCTATGCAGATGATACCCAGCTGTATATGTCTTTTGTACCCGATCAGGATGCTGCCTTATCGGTATTTAATTTGCCTTGCCAAATCCAGGACTGGATGAGTGGGAGTTGGCTGAGGTTAAACCGGAGAAAACTGAGGTGTTAGTCATGGATCGAGGTCGCTGTGAGGTGGGTTTGCGGATTATCGCCCCTCAGGCTTATGGCTTAGAAGCGTTCAGCTGGCAACCTCAGATCAGGTGCGGAATCTTGGCGTAATAATTGACGACCACTTGACACTTAAATCCCAGGTGTCAGCGGTGGTCAAAACTTCCTTTTTCCATCTGAGGAATATCGCCAGGGTGAAGCACCTGGTTCCTCCAGAGGATCTTCCAACATTGATCCACGCCTTCGTTACCTCTCGCCTTGACTATTGCAACTCCCTGTACCTAGGGCTTTCGGTGGTTGAACTTCGCCGTCTGCAGCTTGTGAAGAATGCGGCGTCCAGATTATTGACTGGATCTTCTAGATCCAGCCATATAATGCCTGTGCTCTGTGGACTGCACTGGCTGCCAGTGTTTTGGCGAATCACCTTCAAGGTCGGTTTGCTGACCTATAAAGCCCTACATGATCAGGGACCCACTTAGCTGAAAGAGCTCCTTTGCCCCTACTGTCCCTCCTGCCCCCTCCGATCCACTGATGAGGGATTGCTGGAGATTCCCAGGGTTCATTTGAAAACTTCAGGGGCTAGATCATTTAGTTTTATGGCCCGACCCTGTGGAACTCTCTACCTCGTCAGATGCGAAATTGCCCGACTGTCCTAAGTTTTAAAGGAGCCTTGAAGACTCACCTTTTTAATATAGCTTTTAATGATTTATAATAAATTTAAATCTTGTTTAGTTATTGTTTTATGAAATTGTACAGGTGCTTTGGTTGAAGAAAAGCGCCTTTTAAAAATAAAGTATTGATTGATTGATTGATTGATTGATCAAAGAATTTGCAGGCTCGCGATCAAAGATCGTTAGTGAACCATGAATTAAGATTTTAAAAGCTTATAACTCTATTGTTTGACTGATTTGGATGAAACCAAAGGCATGGCTTGATAGATCAGAGCCCCTGAGTAAAACCCATTGAAGTTTTACTTCAGAAGTGACCCCTGAGCCAAGATAGTTGTGTTTTTCCAATTGGAAAATAAAAAACAAAATGGCAGACCTCGCGATCAAAGAATTTTGAAAATCCTCGAGGACAAAGATTCTTGAACCATGAGGCTGCAAATTCTTTGATCGCCAGGTGGGACGAGATGGCCAAAACCCCCATTCTTTGATCGCATGATATACATATAAATCTTCCCTTTGACTTATAATGGGAACTTAAAAGTGCCATAACTTTTGAATGCCTTAATATCTTTTCACCAAACAAAATGCGGCATGTTCGACCACCAAAGCTCTTTCAAACGAGCCATCTCACAGAGTGGCACACCACACAATAGCCATACAGGACCACATTAAGAATGTCAAAAGGTGCCTCCAAAAAATGGATAATTTTGCATTTTTCAGCACTTTCGTACATGAAGACCAGTAGTCCAACAGAAATTCAATTTGGAAAATCAAGAGATCTAGTGCACCCCAACGTGTGTAACAAATTTCAGGCAAATCCATTGAACGGGTCCAAAGTTATTAATGTCCAAACTTTTGACTATAATATGTAACTGGCCGCTCAACCCTAACTATAGTTGCATGACCATGCCACTATAATATATATATATATATATATATATATATATATATATATATATATGTATACATATATTATATATATACACACACATATATATATATGTATCTATATCTATATATACAAAAACACAAATTGCACATATCCCAAGTGAGAGAAGATAAATACAAAAGAACCCTACAGCAAATGCACAGGGGCAAGAGTTACCCCAGAAAATAGTCATTAAAATTTCATTGTATGGCCAGTATCCTCTGTGAAAACTCTTGCCCTGGCATATGTTTTCAGCCTTTGCTGATTATATTGTAAGGCCTTTGGCACCATGCAATTCTGCTTAAAGTTGAGCCATTTCAAATTTATTCATGGTCATTTGCATATGTTTCCCATGATGCATTGCATTATTAGGATATGTGTAATTTGTGTTTTCATTCAAATTTGACTGTATGACCAGTATCCTCTGGGAAAACACTTGTCCTGGTGTATTTGCTCTAGGGTTCTTATGTAGTTCTCTTCTCTCTCTCTCTCTACATTGGGCTGCCCCAGACAAATAAAATTCCCTATAGGGTGGCTGACTATCTCTTCCTGGGCTGAGATACAGATATGGCACACTGATGAGTCCAAATAAGAAGAAAACATGTGTCTGTGTCTGCTGTTCTCAGCCTTTGCTGATTGTATTATGAGACCTTTGGCACCATGCAATTCTGCATAAAGTTGAACCAATCCAAATTTATTCATGGGCATTTGCATATGTTTCCCATGATGTTTTACACTATTGGAGTATGTGTAATTTGTGTTTTTATGTATATACATATATATATATATATATATATATATGAGGCAAAAAACTCTGTTTAATGCATCAGTTAGGGTTGTTCCACAGTGATAAAAGTGAGGAAATTCAGTGTTAGGATTGAAAACCACCCTTGGACCCCCACAGCCCACCACCCAACCGGCATTGTGGTGCGTCATGTGGTCGTTGGCCCTAACTCACACCCCATCATATGTGTAAAGAATCTGAGGTGTAGGAAAATGGGGTGAGAGTTAGGACCGATGACCCCATGGCACAACATGGTGCCAGTTGGGGGGTGGGCTGTGAGGGGTCCAAGGTTGGTTTTCAACCCTAACACCAAATTTTCTCACTTTTATCGCTGAACCCTAACTGATGCATTAAACAGAGATTTTTATTCTAATTTCTTCATTTTAGAATGATGACGAGAAATAGTGAATGTAATGTGGCGGAGGGAGTGGAGGCCCAAAGGGCCCCGCGCTCCCACCACGTGATGTCTTGTGACATAGTAACAGGAATAGCAACACAAACAGAAGCGCCAACAGTGGCACACATGGTAATGCAAATGTAAATGGTAAAGGAAATGTTAATAGAAACGCAAGCGCAAAGTGACGCCGAAGCAAACAGTGACGCAAACAGACATTGAAGCATGTATGAAAACGCAACTGGTAATGTGAACAGTGATGGCAGCAGTATTTAAAATAGAAATGTTAAGTGTCACAGCAAAAAAAAACGTGAAGGGGAACAGAAATGGAAACATGAACACAAGTGCACATGTATACACAAACTGTAATGTGCCCAGGCATGGTACCGGAATTGTAAATGCAAATGGCAAAGATAACAGGAAGAATAACACCAAAGGAAACAGAAACGGAAACAGGGACAGAAGTGTGTACAGACAAACAAACTGAAACGCGCACGGGCACAGTACCACAATTGTAAATGCAAATGGTAATGGTAACAGCAACAATAACAGCAAAGCAAACAGAAACACAAAAGGAAATGCAAGTGCATATGGAAATGCAAACTGTAATGTGCACGGGCACAGTAAATCAACTGCAAATGCAAATGATAACAGTAACAGCAAGGAAGATGCAAAATGAAAGAGAAACGGAAATGCAAATGAAAGGACTGCCGTAAACAGAAATGGCAATGAGCACGGTGATGCAAACAAAAACGCAAAGAGAAACAGTAGTGTAAACACAAACGGTAACAGTAACGAAAACACAAGCACAAATGACAACGCAAATGGTAACGCACACTGTGGCATACACAGGAATGTAAACTCAAACGGGGACAGAAACATAAGTTGAAACAGTAACTGCAACAGTAACAGAAGCACATACCCTGTTTTTGCCGAACAGATGCATAGAGAAACACAGTGTATACAAAGAATGTATGCATTGTAATGGGCTTTGAAGCTGAAAATGAGCATTGGAAGTACTTAATTGCTAATATCTCAGCAACCGCATGATGTAGAAAAAAAATTGAAATTTCACAAAAATTATGATTTTCCTGGCTAGGATTTTGCTGTGCAGCTTGCAACAAAAAATCTGTATCTCGCATCGTTTTCAAAATACGAGCCCCGAAAGGCGAGGCGAATGGCAACATGAAAGTCTATGGGAAAAAATGCCAACTTCGGAGTACCGTAACTTTGCAGCCATGCAATATTTTTTCACCAACCCACCAAAAGGCACATCTGGGAGATGTTGGCTGCGTTCCCTCCAAATTTCAGGCCAAAAGACCTAATGTTTCTTTTGCAGCAAGGTGCCAAAAAACTCCAGTCATTTTGGCCGCTAGGTATTACAAAATGCTACGTGATTTGCGAAAGCTTTACAGATTTGCGAAAGTGTCATGAGCACGAAAGTACTTTGGGAAAGTACTTTTTCCAGAACTTTGAAAAACATATTTCTGTGGTGTTTAACCACAAAATAAAGACATGGCTAGCATCCTCAGTCTCCTACTAGGTGAACACAAAATGAATTGTGTCCCTAGATGGTCCCAATTTTAAATGCCAAGCATTTTTCTGATCACCAACTGAAAACAAACTGGCAGATTTGCAAAAGTACTAGGGCCATTTGTGACAGTGAAAAGTGTATTTTCGAAAGTGTCAAACATTTTGTTAACTTTTCCCATTGACTTATAATGGGAACTTGTTTTTTGAATAACTTTTGAACCATTCAATATTTTTTCATGAAATCTTCAAAAGGCACATTGGGGCACCCTGGCCACATGTTTCCTGAAGATTTTGGACCACTCATTCAAACCATTTGACCTGTAGGCACAAGCAAAGAATTCACCATATAGCGTAAACATGTGCGCAGATCATGCTTAATAACTCAGCAGTCATATATTTGACTGGTACAAAACTTGGCAGATCCCAAGGTACATCATTCTTGATCATGCGTTCCAAATTTCAGGCAAATCCATTGAACAGTCACAAAGTTATTAAGGTGTAACGTCTGACCCTTTAACCTTAAAAGGGCTCCTCAACCCTAACTATGGTAGCACTACCGTGCTACCATAATATATGCACAAATCTGCTACTGGAGAGACCTAGTGTGGCTATCTAGGCAAAAACAAAAGTCTGTTTGGTTCTCATGACTATGTCTCTGTTATGATACATGCATATACTACTGTTGCTATCCCAAATATAAAGATAGTTCATGAAGTATAAGTTATGGAAAAATGTATTGAAAGTTTGAATATGAAAACTCTTACATTCATAACATGGTGTCCTACTTGTTTAATTTATGGTTACATAAATAAAATAATTTTTTTTTTATAATACCATGACTTCAGCTTCTATTTATGGGCTGTAGTATGGATCTTTCATTGTTTCTTTGTTATTCATTCTGGGAGTGGTCTTACACAACCATCTATCATAGGACACCATTGTATGCTAAACTTCGTAATGTAACAGTTGAGTTGTGACCTGAGTATTTCTGATAGCCCTGAGCAACCATGCTATGCAGTTTTCTACATGTTAGTATTTTAGCCAGCCAACTCTGCATCTTGTGGTTAAAAAAAAGAAATTTTATTTTTAACATTTTTTTTTCAGAGTTAACATATATTACAGGGACACCACAATATCACAGTGACACTGTCTCACCATACACATTACTGCTAACTAGTACTTCTTCATAAAACAATGTCATACTGACACACAAAGACAATTAAGCTGCTTATAAAAAAAATATCTACGCTTGATTACACTATGTACAAGGTATTTAATCGTGCCTGGTATGTCTCATCCGTTCTCATACCAGCTGGTCCCAAACCCAGAAAATTAGTGATGGAATCCAATGTACTAAATGAATAACCATAACCATGAAAATATTGCTGTGATAAAATAACCATCAGGTTTTAGGTGCAAGTCACAGCTAAGGGCTTGGGGAAAATCATTTCAAAAGTACTTGAAGGCCAACAAATGCATTTCTTATTTTGTCAAATCCATCTGGAGCAAAGTGCAGTTCTTTACTGTACTTTATTTGAGAAGGTTCAGTAAATTTGAAAACAATGTATGTGATTGGCTGGGTAGAGTATTCAGCCATGTCTTCATCTGGACACTGGTAAATACAGTTTCTGTTTCTGACCAGATATTTTACAGTTACTTCCTCATTCATGGATGAAACAACCTCTGCCAAGTATATGTAGGCCATATTCTTTCGCCCAGTCTGGAACAGGACAGCCACAAAATCAACTTCCTGTAGAGCACTGCAAAAAGTATAAAATGAATAAATCATCTACTTGAGCATTTTGATTGTCAAGACACCTGAAATCTTTGGGGGGGGGCAAATAATGGGGAATGGTATACCCTATTCCATAATCTAAATAGATAGAATTCATCCAATGGCAAGACATAAGGACATTCAAATGGCTTGTAAGTGACTCCCAAATTAACTGCCACCATAGTGGATGTGGGTGAAATGTTCAGGTATTTGGCATGAAGGAGGTTTTATTTTTATTGTGTACATGCAGTCGCACACACATGAGTGCATGCATGAACACATATCCAGGGATTAAAACACCCATCTCCTCCAGTAAGTCACATTATTACTTTAGCATTGTGTGCTGTCTTGTACACCAGAAACTGTATGGATAAGGTGATGAGGCCGGTAGGTGGCTTCAATAAAATGTTAATTACATGGGCACTTACACTGAGGGTTATGTGTCCTTTGATGGTTGAGAATTTGCTGATGGTAATGATGGTGGCTGAGATGGAGACCTTGGCTGCAGCACTGGTGGTAGTGGTGGTGGAGATGGAGACATTGCCTGAGGTGATGAGTCGGGTGGTGGTAGAGATGGAGACCTTGCCTCTGTTGATGCTGCTGGAGGTGGTGGAGAAATAGACCTTTCTTGCAGTGAATCTGGTTGTGCTGGAGAAGTAGACCATTCCTGCAGTGTTCCTGGTGATGTAAAAGGAGACCTTTCCTGCACTGATGCTGGTGGTGGAGAATGAGACCTGTCCTGCACTGATGCTGGTACTGGTGTAGAAGGAGACCTTTCATGCATTGAAGCTGGTGATGGTGGTGGTGGTGGAGATGGAGACCTTGACTGTGGTGGAGCTGTAGACCATGTTGTCATTGATGGCAACCTCGACTATAGTGCTGCTGTTGGTGGTGTTGGAGACTGTGTCAAAGGTGGTAGAGTCACCTCTGTCCCATATTTCAAAGAAAAGGTTCTCCAGTCTCCTGTGAATAATACATTAGGGCACTGTCTTCATTTGTAACACATGGTCGGTAGAAGAAGCTTCTCTCTTTAACAGATACGATATGTGGATCTATTCCTTTCACACAGTGTATCAATCGTGTGTTTGGCAATGTTTTCACATTTGTTCTAATAATTCTTAGCCTGTTTATTTTGCCCTCCTTGATGAAAAAGAAACTGTGTGTCACATGCACATGATCCTCCTCATTTTTGGGAGATGTAAGGTATTTTTTGCCATATTGGCATAGTTCAAAGGCACTGTCAATGATGGCTTTTCATGATTTTACTGCTAGTAATGCACTCTTTTTCAAGATGCCCACTTCTCCATCATATGGTCCTTTGCCATGCCGACTGCCAAAGAAATGTTCTTCAATGGAGACACCACAATCCACCACATCAAATGATGCATCGGCAAATTTGCCCTTGCTCTTGTACTATGTTGGTGCCCCTTCAGAAAAATCAATTTGCTTAACCATGGCAACCCCCTGTTCTTTAAGATATATTGTTGCCATATTTGTGAAGTGGTGAACAGCATGGAAGTCATGCTTTCGGTCTTCAGTAATAAAAATAAGTGTGCTATGCATGTTTATGCCACAGTTTGGTTTAGGGCATCTATAATAGGCCACAACTGGGTGAATTGTAGCTTGGTTGTATGCCCAGTGTGAACTCTGAGCTTCGTCTTGGTAGCAGCAATTATAGTTTTCTCCAAAGTCCAGACAGAAAACTACCCAGTTATTTGGTACATTTTTTCTAATAGCATCAAATTGTTGTGACTGCCACGTTGCATTTTCTAAGTGCTTAGCATATGGCTCCAGCTCTTCTTACAGTTCTTTTATTAGGTCTCCAGTGACTCCAGTCTTATTTCACATTCTCATTTGCTTTGAATGTGTCACTTTCTCCTCCTTTCTCATGGTAACATCCTCATTTTGCCATTTTCTCCAGATGACTGGAGAGGTCATGTATTCATTTAAAAGTGACATCAGTTTTGTCTCTATGCCTTTGGTGCTACACTACAAGCATTCCCTGTTGATGCATCTTTTATTGTGAAATTCACTAACTCTGCAGCACATTGTAAGGGTTGAAGCCTCATACGTGTGCTTTATGGCACTGTCTGGTACTTTTAAAAACCCTTTGAGAACTGAATATGTGTGAACGTATATAGATTCTGGATGTATATATACGTCCACAGTTGTCTAAGGGCTGTGCACATTGTAAAGCAATGCTGTTCAGTTTAAGGTCTATGTTCAGGCAGTACTCACATAGGCACTGCAAAAGCTTATGTCTGGACGTGACACAAACAATTTTAGGGTGAAGTATTACAACTTTACTATAACTAATTTGTACATCTGTTTTTTTTTTCTTTGAACTGTTCATATGTAGTTAGGACCAATGATTCCAGTGCCTTCTTTGGTAAAAGCTGTTTTTTCCCAATTATTTTCACAATGGTAAGTTCTCAAGAGGTATCCCCACTTTGGTAGAAGTCCTGTATCTTCTGAATTATTAATTCTGGCAAAGCATCATTCCTCTTCTTACGCCTCTCAATGTAGTCATCGCTATATACAGAGTACGCACACAAAAATGTCCAGCTAAATCCCAGTTCTTTGTGTAAGTCTAATTTTCTGAACTTTTTCTTCACCAACAGTGACTTGTGCAGCAGTCGACAAATTTGAATATAATCTTTTTGTCGTGAGCGTTTAATTGTTTCCAATGTGACTTTCAAGCTTGTTTCCTCAAGAAAATCCAACCGTTTCTTTTTGGATGACGTTAATATAGATTTCGCCTCAAAAGCTCTGTGCTTTCGTGATATTGACTTAAGTAGCATTGCAGAGAAAACTTCAGCAAATTTATTTGGGCTTTTTGGCATTGCTTTTAGTGATCATGAGATGGCTTTTCTTTTCACAGCATCACTGCTAAATGGAGTCTTTGGTATCCTAGATTGTGGACTGTCTATTTGTGGATTAGCCAAAGGGGAAGCCTCTGAGGCCATGATGTTATATTGCATTTCAGCTGCATCCAAGCTATGTGCATTTGATTCCACAGTGATAGTTTGCAGTCTGGCACATTTCTTCTGAGCATACAGAAACCGTCTGCATTCATTAATCCGTCTTCTTTTTTGAGCTGTCATTTTTGTTCTCTGATTCTTTTTATTTTCCCGCCATAAAGCTCTCATCTTCTCTGCTTCTGCTCTTGTATGTTTCTTCTTTTCTGTGCCATCATGTACTTGACTTGCCTTTTTATTTTCTCTATACCATTGTATCTGAAGCCTATCTTTTTCCATGTACTGTACTTTGGTCTCTTCAGGCATTGACATTTAATACTGTTTTACCCTCTCTGTTTCTTTCTCATGATAAGCTTTGTATTTTTTGGGATAATTTTTCATTCTTGCACGGTACTCTGTCATGTACTGTTTATGTGATCTTGGTTTTGTCTTTTGACCACCTGTTGTATTCACTGAATTCAAGCCAGCAGTCTCACCACCACCCCCACAGCAAGATGTGGATGCAACAACATCATGCTGTGGTTGACTCTGTCTCAGGTTGCTTCTCAGGAATTCCATCTAAAATTTGCAGAAACACAAGATCCAGAAGAAGGATTTACAGGTTGTACTTTTTTTGGAAACAGAATTCTCCATCAAGTCAGGTATGTAGACATAATCAAAGGAGCACTAAATGAAAAAAAATGTAATGGAAAGAACAAGACGGCAGGCCCATCTAGTTGGCTAAATGCCTGGCTTGATCTAGATTCCAGACTACAACTGTAAAAAAATTATAATTTTCCCACTCTAATACTCATCACCAATTTAAACATTTACTTGTGTTTCCAACCTCAATAAAGATTTCAGTATTTCTCTGTCTTTTTTGATATATGAGCTTCCAACCTGTGCATGGTACTCAAGTAGCAAGCAGTTCTATTAATCCATAGACCTATCTATGACCACAAGACAGTATCAGGGCAGCAAGAGACTGGTTAAACAATGAAATAAAAAAAAAAAGAGACAATTTCCAAAGTAGACGGCCTGCATAATCAGTCCAGCTCTGTCAGCAGAAAAAAAGCTTGACATAATGACCAGGGGCAGTTCTAGGCCTCCATATTTTGCTAGATGTTTGCTTTCCAACTGTACACAGGCTTCCAGGTGCAGTCTAGCAAGCACCCTGTATGGGGGTATGTTCCATGCAACTCTGTACTGGGAAAAGTTGGATGATACTGGCAGCAAAAAAAACAATGGCTCTATCCATTAAACATAATGGCCTATATCAACAATGACAAATAGTACCAGACAAGCTGTACTATTTATCCAGACCTTTCTGTGACCACAAGACACTAGCAGGGACACAAGAGACAACTGCTAAAGTAGAGGGCCTGTGTAAACAGGCCCACTCAATTACCACAAAAGACAGCTAATCATGCTGACTAGTGCAGTTCCAGGTGGTATTAGACTACACAATGGTGGTAATAAATCTGGCTACCTGAAGACTGGATAACTAAGGAATAGGGATGAAGTGACCATTTCTCACAAAACTGTGTTATGGTGACTGTTTCCCAGTGGCCCCTTTCACGAACAACACCAACCGTGGCTAAGTTGGTAAGCACCATAATAGGGATCATACTCTTCATGGTGCGATCCGTAACTAGGCACACAAGACCATAATACAGTATTGTTCATGCTAAGGACAGCAGGGAGTCAGTGCATTGGGGCAGAAATTTGACGTCTTTGCAGAATATTTAAACTAGCAAATGGAGAGAGGGTTGCAGCACCCCATACGTCGAATGGGAAGAACACCCTTCCCCCCTCAGCTAGTTGTCAAACAGGAGTTCAGCATGTTTGTAGTTCATTTGCATCACCAGGTAAGGAAAAGGTCAGGCTCCCCATACAATGCACAGGGGAAATGCCAAACCTCACCCAACAACTAACGCACTTAAATCTGGCCCTTGGAAAATCATGTTCACAAATTCTTGCAGTCAGGGAAACAAGATCCCAGATCTGCAGGCAATAATGACAGAGGCTAAATTGGACACAGTAGCCATTAGTGAGACATGGTTTACCAGTAACCACACTTGGGAGACTTCAGTACCTGGCTATGCACTGTTCAGAAGAGACCGAGGTGCAGGAGGGGGAGGTGGAGTGGCCCTTTATGTCAATGAAAATATCAAAGCTACAGAAATTCAAAATACACATAAGGAGCCAGATGAACTTTGGGATCATGCACATAGGGAAGAGAAACCCTGAAGCCACCTATAGGCTTGAAGGGGAGTTGCTGGCAGTCACAAGGGAAGAAAGAGACTTGGGCATCATCATCACCAATGACCTGAAATCATCCAAACAGACAACTAAAGCAGTAGGCAAGGCTAGGGGGATGTTGGGGTGTATTAGTAGGGGTATCACAAGTCAGAATAGGGAGATAATAATCCCTATTTACAAGACACTGGTTAGGCCCCATCTGGACTACTGCATGCAGTACTGGAGACCACACCTTCACAAGGACATTAACCAAATTGAGGCAGTCCAGAGAAGGTCAACCAAAATGGTGCAGGGACTGCATCAGAAAACATATGAGGACAGATTAACGGAGCTCAATATGTATACTCTAGAGCAAAGAATGGAATGGGAGGGAGGGAGGGACTGATGGAAAATAATGGAGGGCAGTGTTCTGGAGGGGTTTAAGGGCACTGGGGATGGGCAAGGCAACAAGGACAGATGGCATCCACCCAGGGTACTAAAGGAGGCATCAGAGGCCCTGGTGGGACCTTTGGCTAAACGATTCAATGCATCACTTCACTCAGAGTGTGCATGTCAAGACTGGAGGATGGCTCACATGTTGCGCCTTCACAAGAGTGGCCCCAAGGATGAACTGGGGAACTATAGACTGGTGAGCCTCACATCCATCATGGGCAAACTGATGGAGACTATCCTGAAGGAGAAGCTGGTGTCCTTACAGGAGGCCAAACGGCTACAGGACAGCAGACAGCATGGTTTCATAAGTGGTAGATCCTGACAAACTAATCTGGTGCAGAACAATCACTGTGTAACTAGGAAATTGGATGGGGCCATGCAGTGGATGTCCTGTACCTGGACATCAGTAAGGCATTCGACTTGGTGCCAGATGGGAGGCTGGGAGAAAGTTAAAAGGCACAGGGGTGGGTACAAGGCTGGTGAGATGGGTAGTGAACTGGCTTCAGAAAGACAACAGAGGGTGGTGAGCTCTCAGCCCCAATGTCAGTGATGAGTGGTGTTCTGCAATGGCTCTGTGATGGGACCTGTCTTGTTTGGGATATTCATTGCAGATATATCATTGGGCATCAACAGCAAGATCAGCCTGTTTCTTGACAGTACCAAGCTGGGAACAGTGGTGGATGACCTGGTGGGATGGCAAGGATTGCAGGATGACCTGGAAAGGCTGTAAATCTGGTAGAACTTCTGTCAACTGGGGTTCAATGCTATAAAGTGCAAGGTGCTGCATTTTGGGGCACAAAATCCAAGCATGAGTTACCAGATCGGGGGGAGTGCAGCTAGCTGAGACAGAAAAAAGGATCTGAGGGTGTTCATTACAGGATCAATGAACACCTCTGCACAATGTAGGAAGGCAGCTGTAAAGACCAATAAAATGTTGGGTTGAATTGTTAGGGGTATATCCTCTAGGAGGGGTGAGGTGATTCTGCCACTGTATAGATCACTGTTTAGACTGCACCAAGAATACAGCATGCAGTACTGGCATCAGTATATGAAGTGGGACATTAAATTACTGGAGGTGGTGCAGTGCAGGGTGACAAAGATGATCCAGCAGCTGGAGGACTTACCATAGGCGAGTAGGCTGAGGGAGCTGAACATGTACTCACTGCAGGAGAAGAGGGACAGGAAGGATATGATTGTAACCTTCAAGTACATGAAAGGAATAAACAAGACAGGTATGGAGGGTCTGTTCAACGTAAGGGAGGGAAGAGACTTATAGGGCCATGATATGAGACTGGGGGGAGAAAGGTTCAGGAGAAAGATGAGGAGACACTTTTTACAGAGTTGATGGTAGCTGGGTGGAATGCATTTACAGTGGAAGTGGTATCCGGTAGAAGAGTGGGCTGCTTCAAAAGGGCCAGGGACAGAGCAGAAGGGAGGGTCAAAGGAGGGGGAGTTGGGATGGAGGGGAAGGGTAGAATTAGGGCACTATATGTACATTTGAGCAGAATTGATAGACTACTAGGCCTTTATCTGCTCACAGATTTTGTGTGTTCATATGCACTTGGGGTGCAGGAACCCTGGGGAGGACTAAGTGATGAAGGGGTAGATGTTAGTGGACATGAAACAGGAAAGAGATCTGGGGTCATCAGATCTGATGACCTAAAGTTGGCCAATCAATGGGCCAAGGAAGTGGTAAGAGACAGTGGGATTATGGACTGCATAGGGAAAGGTATCACAAGTAGAAAAAAAGGAAGGCATAATGATGCTATACAGGTTATTGTTGAGACCTTATCTGAAGTACTGCATCTAGTTCTGGAGGCCTTATCTCAGGAAGGATATAGACAGGGTGGAGACAGTCCAGAGATGGGCAATAAAAATGGGACAGAGCCTGCACCACATGTCATATGAGGAGAGACTACAGGAACTCAATATGTACACCCTGGAGGAGAGGAAAGAGAGGGGAGGTAAGGCAGAGACCTTCAAGTACTTCAAGAGAAATAATAAGGTACAGGAGGGCAGCTTCTTTCAGAACTGAAGCTGCTCAAAAAATCAATAAGGCATGACATGAGACTGGAAGGGGATAGACTGAGGGACATGAGGAAGTACTTTTTTGTGGAAAGGGTGGTGGATGCTTAGAATGACCTGCCCCAGGAAGTGCTGGGGGTAAACACAATTGAGGGATATAAACAGGCATGGGATAGTTATGAGGAATCTCAAGAGTGGGGAAGGAGAGGCAGCAGCAGTAGAGCAAAAGTTGTCAGTGGTAGCTACTTAAGTATAGGGTATACTGGCAGACCTGATGGGCCTGATGGTCCTTATCTGCCATCAGTTTCTATGTTTTTAAACCTGGAGACCTTAGTTTGAATTCCATCAGTCCATGCTTGCATTCTGTGTGACCATGAGCAAGTCACTTAATTTCCTTGTGCTCCCATTTAAAATGCAAATATGTCACAGTGCTGCCTGCACATGTTTCTGTGGACTAGCAGCACACCACCTTGATTTGCTTACATCCATGATTGTTGACATGGCAAAAGATCATCAACTTTTAAGAACCTAAAAATAATTTTTCCTGCCTTAAGAGTGAAATAAAGCAAAAGGAAAGTCATGTATCTTTTGGGCTTCTCTTAACTGCTCAACAAATTATTTAAATTAATGGTAAGAGTTATTGCTGCTTTAAGTACTCAATCTGTGCTGGGCAGACTATCAGAAAAAAAAAATTTCTGCCCTGAACCAGAAACAATAGGTGTGAGAAAAGGTGTGACATCTACCATTTAGCTAAATGGAGAATTAATTGCAAAGCATGCTTTTGAATAGCACACCAAGTTTCTGTCAAGAAATACTTTCAGTCTGAATGGGGCTGGAAATATTGTATAGAGTTTAGAGTAATGTGCTGTGAATGAGTTTGCTACATCCAGCAGATCTGTGTTTTATTCCCATAGCCTCCACTTGCATTGCTTTGTGACTGTGAGCAAGTCACTTAACCTTCAGAATGCTCCCAGGTCACACATGAAAACAGGCAGGGTGCTCTGAACCATGAGCCCTACACATTTATACCCTCTGATAATGACGGAAGAGGGTACTCAACTAGACTTCCGTTTCTCAGGTTTATGGACTGCTGGCAGAACCGATCCTTATGTTCCTGAATTTCGGATGTGAGGGAGGTGGTGCTAAACAAATCAAAAAATGTGCAGTATAAAAAAAAAGGAAATAAACTTTGGGGTGACACATAAAAGATACTAGGTAGAGTATCCATAAAGGCGGCTGCTTTGAACTTTGAGCACTACACAAACAGGAGATAGCACTGTATTTAAGCAATGCAGAAAGGGACACCATGCGTAGGGAACATAAGGGGCATAATAAAATGCTAATATTACCAAATATAAATGATTCTTAATAAAACCTATTTGTCAGAGGGTGTATTTAATAATCTTTAAGAGCCAAAGGCACTGCTATAGCTGATGGACTGCTTAGTGGGGATACAGTATTTCAAGTGCTCTGCTACACCAACTTTCATGTCACAAAATGAAGCCCTGTTTAGGAGGGTCAGAACGCACTTAAAGGACCACCAAACAAGTACACACGGACCAAAAATGATTATGCTATATATATTAAATATTTTATTGTATAGCTACAGAAAAGGCATAAAAGAAAAAATATGTATTTCATTTTTTTTAAGTTACAGCATGTTAAAGTGCACATGGTGTAAGTCTCTCCAGTACTGTAGAATAGCATATATATATATATATATATATATATATATATATATATATATATATAGAAATTTCCTTCATCTGACCCTCCCTCTCAGTACCCAACACCCCATACCTCCCCCTAGAAACATAGAAATGACACTGGGGGTGACCAATACCCCAGTGTCATGATTGGGATTGTAGGTCTTTTTTTGGACACTGGCGTTGCCCAATCCCCCTATGTCATGATCAGGGATTGTCTGTCTTCACCAATGTCTTCCCCCCCATAATTCTGACACTGGGGGTGCCCAATACCCTAGTGTCATGATAGGGATCGGGTCCCTTTTTTTTCACCTGTGAAAAAAAAAAAAAACAGTACATCGGTGCCTTTTGCAGCCATTACTTACCCCCCACCTAACCTCCCACAGAGCATCCACCACCGAGCAAACCCCCACCCAAGCCCTTACTTACCCATCAGAGGTCCAATGCCATAATCCTCTCTGGACTGCAGACATGTCTTTGCTCTTCAAAGATGGACTGCGAATTGAAGACACAGGTATGCAGTTCAATGTATTTCAATGGGGGTTTGAACTTAATGCCATCACTTGGGCCTTTTTACACATTTGTTACCCAGATTTTCAACATGGCTTCTTTGGGACCCCACCTCATGAACAATGTCACTGTCATTAGGCAGATCTGTCCAGAAAGGTGATTTCTCAGTCCCTGCATGAAATCACCTTCCAGGCAGGAGTTGAACATTGGGGGGGAGGTAGTAACAACAACAAAAAAGGAAAGGGACCTGGGGGTAATCATATCAGATGACCTTAAGGTTAGCAAGCAATGTGAGAAGGCAGTAGGGAGGGCTGGGGGTATACTGGGATGCATAGGGAGAGGCATCAGCTGCAGAAAACAGGAAGTTGTTATCCCTCTGTACAGACAGTTGGTGAGACCCCATCTGGAGTACTGCATCCAGTTCTGGAGACCCCATCTCTGCAAGGACATAGACAGGATAGAGGCAGTCCAGAGGAGGGCAACTAAAATGGTGCAGGGTCTGCAAGAGAAGCCATATGAGGAGAGACTAAATGAGCTTAATAAGCATACCCTTGAGGAAAGAAGGGGGGGGTACATGATAGAAACTTTTAAGTACCTCAGTGGAATCAACAAAGTCCAAGAAGGTAGCATCTTTCAGAAAAAGAGACTTGCAAGAACAAGGGGACACAATTTAAAGATGGGGGGGTTCAGGGGCAATGTGAGGAAGTATTATTTCACAGAGAGGGTAGTGGATGCATGTAACAGCCTTCCTGAGGAGGTTGTGGGGTCTAAAACTGTGGAGAATTCAGGAATGCATGGGACAGACATAAGGCAATTCTTGTGGGGGGGGTAGGAAGAAATACGCTGTTGGTTAACTAGGATCTGCGGCCTATCCTGTAGGTAGGGAAATGGGCAGACTAGATGGGCCAAGTGGTCCTTATCTGCTCTTCAAAGTCTATGTTTCTATGTTTCTATGCCTGTGTTCATGAGGTGGGGTCATAAAAAGGATATATTGAAAATTTGGTGTAAAAATATTGAAAACCAACAAAGTTTTGAGCCTACACTGAATTTTGAAAAGACAAGCTCACAACATTGGTACTTATCAATATTTTTACCCCAAATGTACAGCATAGCCTTACCTTTACAGCACCTCATGAGTGTGATAGCCATCATTTTTCAAATCCTGACTAAAATCATTTTTTTACGTCCCGAAAGATGATTTCATGGTCCTTGCACAAAATCAGCCTTTGGGCACCAACTGAAAATGTTTTCAGTCCTTGTTCAAGAGGTGGGGTCATAAGAAGGCTATGCTGAAAATTTGGTGCAAAAATATTAAAAAACAACCAAATTATGTCCTTGCGTAGAATTTTGCAAACTCAGGCTCATAACTTTGGTAATTTTCAATATTTTTACCCCAAATTTACAACATAGCTATATCTTTGGAGCACCTCAAGAATATGACAGCTGTCATTTTGCAATCCTGGCCAATATGTTTTTTAACATCCCGAAAGGTGATTTTGTGGTCCCTGCACAAAATTACCTTTCGGCCAGGAGTCGAACATTTTCTCTGCCCCTGTTAATGAGGTGGGGTCATAAGGAGGCTATTTTGGACATCTGGGCCCAGATATTCAAACTGTGCCAGGCTGCGGGGCAAGCTTGGGCACAGTGCAATGAGGCTGCACAGGGGTATGGACTGGGCTATATTCAAAGGAGCTGCGCCATGGCACAGCATCATTGAATATCTCACCCTGGCCACCCGCAGTGTGCATGGTGCAGTGGCACTGTGCCAGCACAAGCGGTCAGAGTGGAGCATGGGGATGTGCTAGCGCAAGTTCCATTGCGCTATGCACAGCAACCACAATATTCAAAAGTTGACATGCAAATGGCCCCATTTGCACCTTGCATACATTATGGCCCCATTTGCGTGTCATTATGGCCCCATTTGCATGCAGGTGCGCCGATCCCCAACGACTTGCACCTGGCGCCCTACCAGGCAGCAGTCGTCGGGGACCAATGCCACCTGCAGCCGGCAATGTGCTTCACAGCCCGATCGCAGGCTGCAGTAATAAAAGGAAAATCATAAATCCCTGGTAGTCCAGTGGACCTGCCCACCCAATCGTGGGCTAAATACATAAATAAGAATCATCAATATCCCTGGTGATCCAGTGGACCACTGTCTGCCCAATCGTGGGCATTTGTAATAGAAATGAAGAATTCTGTCCAATATCCCTGGTGGTCCAGTGGACTGCTGTCTGCCCAATCGTGGGCATTTGTAATAGAAATGTAGAATTCTGTCCAATATCCCTGATGGTCCAGTGGACCGCTGTCTGCCCGATCACAGGCATTTGTAACAGAAATGAAGAATTCTGTCCAATATCCCTGGTGGTCCAGTGGACCACTGTCTGCCTGATTGCGGGCATTTGTAATAAAAACAAATAAATATGTCCAATATCCCTGGTGGTCTAGTGGTACCCCCCTTCCCACATGCCCACTGGTCCCCACACCCACTCTCCCCGGTCAGCGGTGAGAAGGCAGCACCCACCTGCCACCCTGGCCGCCCACCGACTGACACTTAGTAGGGCTGTACACCTGTTGTCCACAGCGTGAGCCAATGGGCATGCAGCCTGTATCAGTGACATACATTCCAGATATGTGAATGATCCATTCACATATCTGAATGTGTAGTACGGCTGCACGCCCATTGGCTCACGCTATGGACCAACGGGTGTACAGCCCTACCAATGGTGTCAGTCGGTGAGCGCCGGGGCAGCAGGCAGGTGGGGTGCTGCTGCCTGCCGGCTGACTGGTGGGGGAGCGGGGTGGTGAGGAGGAAGAAAACACACATTCCTTCTTCTGTTATCTTTAAAGTTTCAGTACAGCTAATTCTACCCCCAAGTATTGATTTATGGCTGTTAAGAAATAACAAGTTAAAGTCACTAGGACACAAAAAAAGAACCAAACTAAGTCTGTCTATGGGTTAGACAAGCAGAGGTGCTGGACCTGCTGCTGCTGCTGCTGAAGAGATCTGAACTGTCTGCCATGCTATTGGGAACTACATGTGTTCTGTGAGCCACAGACCAATCAGATCTTCCCTAACTGTGGACAGATTTTCCACACCAGTCATGTAGCTTCAGACATAAGTCTCTCTCTCTCTTTCCCCTCTCCATATTGAGTTTGAATTTAATTGCCCTTCTCTGCTGATCTGATGCATGCCCAAACTGTAGTGGGTTTGCAAAAGGAAAACAGACAGCATGTGTCAGGCTTATTTTTTTTTTTATTTAGTTTTTGTTGACTGAGTAAGTGCACTAGACAAATCCTGCCTATTTTCAGGCACGACCGGGGGGAGGGGGATACAGATGAATGCCAACTGACCTTGAACCAGATTAAGCTGTTGGTGGTATTTTTAGTGAATGAGGGAAATTTGGCCAGGGCACCAGGGAAATTCCCCTGCTCTTTTCAAGAAGTGCCATGGGATCTTAAATGTTCACCTGAACTACCACCAGAACAGGCAGATGGGACCTCAGTTTAATGTCTCATCCAAAAGATGGCTCCTCAGGAGTGCAACATCCCCCTCATGCTGACCTACAGTGTCAGTATTGGGATATTAACCCAAGTGCTTGGTGTGGCTTAACACTCAGCTGGCGTGGTTTTATTTAACAAACTCATTTTTTCTTAGAAAGACAAGTCTTTGAGACCATATTACAGACAGTACAGGCAGTTCTTTGTAAGAACAGCTCAGGTTAACCAGAGTAACCAATTTTATTACCAGTCACCAACCGATTACAACTTCATACCTGCCTGTACCCCTGTACAGCCTGTATAATCCTGTTCTTTTTTGCACTTATCAATTTGTAATATATAATCCTGTTCTTTTTGCTTTTATGAATTAGTATGTCTGCATTACTGCTCTGTACTTGTACCCCTTCTGCTCCCTCTCCGGGTCACACCTGGAAATGAGCCCTGGCTCAGTGTGTCTCTCCCAGTTACCAATCTTTTACATAAATAAATAAATAAATGAATAACTGAATGAATAAAAATTAGTAAATCAGCAGGAATCTCTCTCTCTCTCTCTTTCTGGCACAATCAACCAGGTCTCAGCTTAAAACCTGTTTCTCTTACAGTTTCATACTCCTCTTCAGCAGTGAGGTCTTTGCCTTATTCAGACCAAAGACAGGCCTGCTTGCTTCAGTTGCATAGTTCTTATATACACCTCCCCTCTGGGTCACATTTTATTTACTAATTTATTATTTTTTTTTTTACCAGGTAGGCACACTGTGACTAGAAGTCTCTTTTCAGGGTGACCCAAGGGTGGGGGGTACAGATGATAATCAACTGAAACTGGAATTGAACCAAAGTAAACTGTTGCTGTTATTTTTAGTGAATGGGGGAAAATCTGGCCAGGACACTGAGAAAATTCCCCAACTTTGTCATAGGGGGTGCTGTTCCCAGTTCCAAGTATGGAGAACTCCAGTGGGGGTCAGGATGTGGATGGAGATGGTCGTATATGGAGCTCTGCAGCAGCAGCTACAAATGGGGAGGCTGAGATGCACTGTTTGGGTGGCCAGCAGATCACCCAGAAGGTCATGAAAACTACTGTTGGTATCGGCAATTTACAAATAGGAGAGCAGGCTGTTCAGCAGCATGGGGTGAGCAAGATGGAAGAACATGCTCTACAAAATGCCCTCCTAGAAAAAAAGCTTCTTCTAAAGAAACAGCTCAAGGACATTGAGCTGCAATTCCAAGCTGTCCTGCCCTCAGAAGAGGAGAAAAAAAGAAAATGGGGACTACATACCTCACCAGGTAGTACGGACACAAATCTCAGTAAAGTGTTCATTTTTTCCAGGTCATCTAACCAGGATGTGAATCCCACAGACCCAACTGCGAATGGCAGTGCATTGGCTCCGGGAACTAGTGAGCCTTGGTCCCAGAATGCATGCTCCTCAGAGTGGGATGGTGCCAGACCAAATCAGGCTCATGAGTGCCTGATCCAAGTGTCCTTTGTCCCGGGACCTCCAAAGAAGGGAGCGAGTTAGCTCAAGAATTGGAAGAGACTGCGCTGAGAGTACAAGCAAAAGAAGGCCACACTACACAGAATACAGGACCAGAAATGGAAAAATGCTCTGTGAACTTAACAGACACAGGGGAAGGTAACATCTCTTTTTCTCTTTTAGACACACAATCTGATGTTTTTTTGGGATGCTTAATCAGGGATTCAAGGCCCCTCTACTAATCTGACTGTAGAAAATGACCTTGGGGAAGGGGTGGACATTACTGTCACTCAGGCACAAAATGACTTGGCAGCTCCTGATGCAACAACCCATGCTCCTACTTATGCCAGTCTTTTTGATAAACCCATTGAACTGGCTAAGCAGAGCAATGCTGTTTGGTTGAGGTATCTGGGTAATTCAGAAGAACTGCCTGATATATTTTACTTAGGGAAAATCTTGTTAAAGCAGTCATTGGGGTTCTAACCAGCAGAAGTCTATGCACTTATCCATACTCCAGGAGAAAACACTTTTGATATAAGTTTTCGAACACAGAATATATTAGACAGGTTTTGGATCAAATATGCTTAATTAAAAACTAATCCTATGTGGGCCCACTTTCAAGCCATTCCCTTAACAAAACAAACATTCAAAGTGGTGACAGTGTTATTCCAAAATGAAGGGGTGAATGTAACTAATATCATTTACTGGTTGGAAAAGAGGTATAAACTACAGGGGTATCCAGAACCTATCTTAGATGATCAAGGATTCTGGCATGGAGGTTGGCGGTTTAAAGTTAATCTCTTTCAAAATGACACAGGCATTCAACACATTCTAAACAGTTTTTACTTAGGAAGAGACAACGGCTTCATATTTTACTCTGGACAACTCAGACATTGCTACAAATGTGGCTCCTCCCATCATCTGAGCTGTACCTGCAAGGTAGTGCAGTGTGTGCAATGTGGGGAAGTGGGTCATTCTTTTCCGCACTGCTATAGTCCCCCAAAGTGCAATTTATGTGAGGGGCATTACTTTCGAAACTGTCCATGGGCTGCTCATAATACCACAGATGCAGATTTTGGTATACAGGATTTCTATATTAACACTGCCTCAAGAGCCTCAAGGGCACCGCAACCTCAGGCAAAATCACCTTCAAGTCTTACTCCAACCCCTCCTTCCCCCAAGCATGGAACAACTTCAGAGCCAGAACCATCTCAGGATTATGATGTTCCAGGTAGAAGAACTATAATGGCTCCCTTGCCAGTACCTCTACCACAAAGGCAAAGTCAGGAGCAACCCCCTTCAGATACAGATCCTATGCCCACCCCCCTTCCTCCACAGGAAGAACCATTTCAGATTCTGAAGAAAAGAGTCAAACTTAAAAAAAAGGACTGACCAAAACAACAGGAATTTGAACCTATAGTGCTCATCCAGAATAAGTATTCAGTACTGCAGGAGAGGGAGAAAGATGGATAGTCAGAATCAGACTCAGCATCAATGCATTCTTCACAACTGGATTGGGGGGGTTGGACCTAGAACCCATGCAAGAAGAACCTGAAAGCAGGGTAAAGAAAAAATGGATGGGGATACAGGCATAGGCAAAAACAGCAGGACGACTGTCTACTACCTAATTAAGCTATGTAAACACTTTCATATGACTACTCTGTGGTATCTTTAAATGCCAATAGTATCAAATTACAGTGGAAACAAACTCTTTCTTTACTCATTTTGCTTCCAGTATGTATGATTTTATCTTTTTACCAGATACCAGGATACATACTATAAAAAAATGCAAGATGCAAGAGTAGCTTGGGTATGGGGTTAGACATACTGGTCAATAGGAGAAGAAAGCTGTTCAGGAGTTGGTATGTGTATAAACAACCTCACAGTAAAAATATTCCATACAGTAGATATTATCCCAGGGAGAGTGTTGTTGCTAGATGTAACCATAGCAAAAATGGACTTACGCTTGATTAATGTATATGCCCCCCAGACAAAGGCCTATAGAATTTTGCTATTTCAACAGATTATACCATTTTTAATACATCAAGGCTGGAGACTTTAATTGTAGTAGGGCTATTTCTGATAGGGGGCTGAAAAAAGTCTTTTGTGATACAACCTGCTTAAATAACATCATTAACCAAACAGATTTGGTAGATGCCTTCACATCAGAAGGGAAAATTCCACCTAGAACCTATTTCAGGGGCAAGTTGTCTACAAGAATAGACTATATTTTTGTTTCCAAAGCTTTAGACATAAAAAATGCTAAAGTATCTTGAGTGGTTTCATCTGATCATGCCATGCTAAGTCTCTCCCTAGCAAATTTTTCAAAAATGAGATGATGTCTCGGGTATTAGAGACTAAACTTGAGTTTGCTTACTAACCCTTTAATCCATGAGGGCTTCCAACATGTCTTTAATGCTAGAAATTCTGTGTACTTTTTATACTATTCCCACAAGAATGGTGGGCAGACACAAAAACTGACATCCAAGATTATTTAAAAAAAATGGGAAACTTGATGGTAATTTAAAACAGGACCAATATAAGTCATAACAGGCACAATTGCACTACCTTTTATCCTTACAAGAACAGGATATGGGGGACTTTAGTACAGATATAGATGAGCTAAAATTAAAAAAATAGCTCAAATTCAATATAACAGACTCTGAGGCTGAGCAAAGATTTGGTAAATAAGGCAAACAAGCTTTTGTCAACCCTTTTGATTTGGGTCATACACAAAATCAGGTTAAAAATATCACACGTCACTCTTCCAGAGGCACATCAGTGACAAATAAACATGACATACTAAGGGAAGTTGATCATCATGTGGTAAAATTGTTTCAGGACCCCCACCTTCTAAGGGTGACCCCTGACATTGGTTAAGCATCTGCAAATTGCCCCGTATTGCAGACACTTCCAATCATTCTCTAGTCAAGCCCACAACTAAACAAGAACTGGTGACTGTTCTCTTACAACTAAAATCAGGATCTGCTCCAAGGAGCGATGGGCTACACTATGAGTTACTCAAACTATTTGCAGACAAGTTATTAGAAGAACTTTTATCTGTCTTTAATAACATGTTAGACACACTCAGTCCTAGATAATATGGATACAGGCTTAGTGACTTTAATCTACAAATCAAGGGAAAGGGAAAACCTTGCTAATTGGAGACCAATAATTTTGCTGAATACTGATTTTAAAATGTTCACAAACATTTTAAGTAATAGGTTAACAGGAGCAGTAAGTGATATCATATATTCATCACAAGTGTGTGCTATACCTGGGAGAACAATGTTAGACAATCTAATCATTTTACGGGAAATTATAGTAAGAGGCCAGAAAGGGGAATTAAGTGGCTTTATCCTTAGCATTGATCAAGCTAAAGCATTTGATCGGGTTTCACATGAATACCTATGGAAATGTTTGGAGGCATATGGAATACCAGGACATTTTATAAAAGCAGTACAAGCATGTAATAACCATGCTATCACAATACTTTATTGCAATGGGTGGTTGGGCAGTGAAATTGTGGTAGGCAGAGGGGTCAGGTAGGGATGCCCTCTAAGCCCCCTTCTTTATGTTTTGTCAATAGAACCTTTGTTAGGTAAAATTAATTCTTCCTTGGCCATTGCGGGTTTATCTTTTTCTAGTACAAGTCCAGAAATTAAGACAGTAGCCTATGCAGAAGGCTTATGCCTACTGCTAGCAGATGCTGAGGCCTATAAACAAACAGATGGGATTTTAGCAGAATACTCAGATATAGCTAGCTTAGCCATTAACTATAATAAAAGTAATTGTATTTTCATAGGGGATGTGTCAGGAGACCTAGACAAAGTTATTGACATTCCAGTGGTGTGGGAGCCATGTTCAATATTGGGCCTATATGTTGGTTCAAGAGATCTGGCAGTTATTAATTGGCAGATAGTTTTGAAAAAAGCACATGCTAAAGTGATGACATGGAACAGGTGGAAGATGGCAAAACAAAAAAGGGTATACATGGTGAAGACCTTTTTATTAACTTTATTTTTACACCTTAGTACAGTATTTCCCTTACCCAAACAATTAGAAACAAGTGTGTACAGTTGTTTTTTTACCTGTGTCTGGGTCAGTAGATTGAACCCCATTAAGAGAGGAATTTTATATAAAACTATACCACAAGGGGGGCTACATATGATAAATTCTATCCCTTTCTTTTTTGCCATGTTTGTGGCATGCAATTTAAAGCCACTTCTACAACAAACAGAGAACATTTGGCATGAATGGGTAGTGGATAGGCTGGAAGCTTTCTTGAGAGCTTAGTCTATAGACAAAAGTATTCCAAATCAAAAATCATTACGGTATTTACTGGTGGTCCTTGCTCAATGCTTTAGCAAGATTAAACTTTGGCAACTTATGAGACACCAAATTGTGTCACTTTTGAGAAAAAAATTTATATAGCTTCATCCTGGGTAAACATTTCTTGGAAGCAAGCCATTTTGAAAGTCAGCCAAAACATGAAGTAATTAGCACTGCTAAAATTCGTACTTCAAAGTGAGTCGCCCCACAAATGTGGGATGTGACTTGGTTAGCACTGCACGAGAAATTAAATGTAAAATGGAATTTGAAACACAAAGGGCTAGAAGAAAGGTATTGTCCATGACCTACAATATGTACATTATGTAGGTAGAAACTGTAAAACACTTGCTTTTTGAATGTTCCTATGTACAAAACTTTTGAAGAGTTATAACAAGAAAATGGCCAGAGTCTCCATTTTATAATTTAACATCAGACATCTTGCTTTTGGGTATTATACCCTTTCAATGGACAAAATTTGACAGGATGACATTATGTTTGTTTCCAGTGTTTTTTTTTAAGTTTTACATATGGAATGTTATATGAAGAATGTCTATCCAGTAATTTCAGATTTCAGAGGAACACATTTTTAGTATGATTAAAACTGCTATAGTGAAAATTAAACAACATGAAAAAGGTACTGTCTCTCCACCAGTTTTCCACTGATCGTGGAATACCATCAGTTGGATCCAATAAGACTGATGACACTAATATTAATCCATTGATGCAGACCTCGTGTTGCCTTGAGAACAAGGGTGCAAGTGTTTTACCTTGCTTTCCTTTTCTATATTTCTCTAAAGATTAGGAGAGAATTTGAGTCCCATAAGTAGATCTCTTTGCAGTTAAAACTTTATTAGAAAGAAAGTAGATATGGCGGACTCTTTTAGAAGGAATTCTGTCTAGATAATATCATTGGGTAACCTTTTATCCCAAATTTGGGACATTTCAGAATGCTATGTGCCTGGATTTGTTGCTGGGGGCATGTGGATATGGAATGCCTTGTATTCTTAACAAGCAAAAAGTTCCCTACAAGATATTATACTTACATTATGTTTTGATCAAGAGTAGAAGGAAACTTTTGATATTCGTTCTACAGTATGTATGTAATACTGATTGGTTTTATTTATTTTATTTATGTCTTTTTGGTATGATTGAAATATATTTTCTCTTGCATTGATGGTATGACATCCAATGTTTTTCCTTGTATTTTAATGAAAGTTATAACATGTATTTTGTACCACTAGACTAGAAGCTCTAACTAAATATTTGCTTTATCTTGTACTAATAGGGAGCGGGGGAGGGGGGCAAGTAATTAGCAGAAGGGGTATTGTTTCTTTAGCTTTTGATATGTAATATGTTTTGATGGAAGGGGTTTTCTTTTGCTAATTTGACAGTATGAATTGAATACTGGAGGTTTGTCTTTTCATTTTATTTCTTTAATTTTGTGTTCTGCATGATTGAAATGCTTATTTTTTGTAATTGATGATTATGTGTTTTATTTTCTTTCCATGTGATTTAACATACATCATTTTTGTTATTTTGATTTGAAGTTATAATAAAAAATTCCCCTACTCTTTTTGAGAAGTGCCATGGGATCTTTAATGTCCACCTGAACAACCACCAGAACAGGTAGATAGGATGTCAGTTTAATGTCTAATCCAAAAGACAGCACCTCAGAAGTGCAGCATCCACCTAATGATGCATGTCAGTGTCGGAAATTATCCCAAGTGCTTGATGTGAGGTTAGAACCCCCAACCTTTTGATCTCCTGGCCTCAGAGGTGAGTGTGCAACCTGCTGAGCCACTGACACATAATCTGCCTCACTTCCAACACGCAGGTATATAAGGCCTCATTTTTGGCCTACTGGCTTCTAAGAAGCAGGGTCCCTTTAAGATATGGTTTCTACTTTATTTCATACTAATACAATGGACACTCAAAATGGGACATTATATCACACAAAAGGCATACATTTAATATATATTACAACAACCATTTCTTCCTTATCACCTAGTGTGTGCTCAGTGCTTAAACTTTGACTTTATACAATTACTTACATTTACATTTGTCTGGCTTGGCCTTCAGCCTTTTAAACTGCCAGACAGCCATGAGTTCCATGTGGAAGGGACATAGATTTGGACAGGCAGTACCAGGCCTTTTAAGGCTGGCTAATCTTTACATACTGGTCTTTATTCAACCTCAGGATTCAGCCTTCCCTGCTGGCCTGCGGAAACATCATATTTCTTTTTAATTCTGTGCATTTTTGGTGCTCAGTTTACAGTGCTGACCCAGAGGAAGGGTGGAGTGCATTACTCTCTGTTTCACTCTCTCTCTCTCCCTGCTGGCTGCAGTGCTTGCAGTCCAGTTGTGTGAGTGCGTGTGTGTGTGTGGGGGGGGGGGAATATGAATTTTAGTAAATAAACTTCTTTGTTTAAGCTAAATATATGTTTTTAATCCTGTTCCTATGTTTAGAGATTATAAGCTCCCTCAGCAAGCACCTATTTTAATAGTAAGATCCAAGGAGCAGAGCTAATCTGTCTTTCCAGCATCACTTCTTCTAAAATAAAAGGCAGACAGGGATAGAAATAATAAGAAAACTACTCTTGGTTTTCTATGGTACCATTTTGAGATGTCTCCCAGCAAAGACACCTTTTATTTACATTTGACCTCCCAGCAAGGAGGTCACTGTGCATTACAACCATCTTACTAGACCCACTTCCCTGGGGCCTCAGGGCTTGGACCTAATGCTGTCCGGGGTTGGGGGGATGGAAGAAAAAGAAGAAAGAAAAACAGAAGAAGAAATCATCATCAAAAGGCCAGCCCAGAGTGAAGCCAAGGAAATGGGGAAAAAAAAGACAGAATAAAGTTAAATATATTTTGATCTATTAACTGTCTAGGTTTTATTTACAGGACATACACATTCTATCCTGGCTCTGCTTGCTGGTACGCACATCCTGTATCCTTGAGACAAAACAGGAGGTGATTTTATTGTGAGCCCAGTTTGGTAGGCTCTTGGTTCTTGGGGGAGGGAGGGTAAAAGGAATTACAAAGGAGAAATGAAGTACATTAGTCTGAGCTGATGTCCAGGGGTATGCTGACTGAATGGTGAAACTGCAGGAGTGAAGACCATCACAGCAACAGGATTTCGGCAAATTCCTTGGGTCACTGTGATGGTCTCTATTGGCACCAGGACTGCATCGCTCAGTGTTTTTCTCCTCCCTGAGACAACTCTGACTCGGAGTTGTATCCTTAGAGAATGGGGATGTGGGAGGTGGAGTCCCCCCCCAATAGAAACACCAAGACATCCCTAACAGTGCAATGTCAACACTCAGCATTGCAGCTGTTGCTGTCGGGGATGTCAGCGAGGAGGGTGTCACCTTACTGTAGTAAAACAATGTCCAGGTAACTGGCATCACTAACTGCACATCCCTACAGATTCTAACCTGACCCTAACCTGTGATAGGTCACCTGCTGAACCTGTCTCACACACACTCTCTTACTTGTATGGCTCTTCCGTCATGAAGGAAAGGCGCTCCTCTCCACCGCACTTCTGCCAAGACTTCTATTACCAGGTTAATACTTCTTTTGTGCAGCACAGTGCAGTAAGGGGATAAAAAAGCAGTCTGAACCACTCCAGACAGTAACAAATTCAGAAGCAGCTCGAGTGCCACAACTACTACTGGTTCAAAGGGGGTCAGATTTTTTACATACTGGATCACCCAGCCCTAGTCAATTATATACTAATCTCACACTGAGGAATGTGTTACCCTTGTTTTAACATGGTGCCTGAACTGGGTCAGCTGAGGAGAAGGGGTGGAAATTGATGTTTTTTTGGGATAACCAGAGAATGCTGTGGGATGGGATTTTAGTAGATGGATCACAAGTGCACAGAACACCTCCTGCACCATCTGCATCACCACATTTATGCTTTCTCAAATTCAGGCTCCCATAGGGGATCCAGCACATCAGCAGCAGCAGCACAGCCACTGCTGTCCTCCTCCTCCTCCTCCACAGGTTTGTCCTCAATTACCTCACTGTCTCCTGGCTCTCTGATACACTCATCATGATGAGTCTGATCCACATTTTCTAGCTCTCCCACCTCAACCACTGGCTCCACACAATCAGGCTCAGCAAGACCATCACCTGGACCCACTGGGACACCAGCTACCTGTTCCTTGACCACTGTTTCTTGTTTGCTGGTACTGCTACTTCCCTTGTCACCTGAAACATCCCCCAGTAGCATGGCTGCCACAGATGAGTCAGAGAAAAATTTGGATACACTAATGCCACCACTGCTTACCACTCCTTTGCTGCTACCAACCCCAGACCCCATAGAACACTCTACGGCCACTCCTGCAAAAATTGTTTTTTTAACTGCAGCACTATTTGGCCCCACAGATTTAGAACTCTTCTTTGCTGCATCCCTGGCACCTCTCCCTTTAGTTGAGCTTCTCTTTCACTCATTCTTGTCTGCTATGTAACTTGATTTTTTTTTGTACAAAACTTGGATTATGACTGGGGTATCAACAGTGACATAACAATCTTTTGCTAATAAACAGCACCAGGATTACAACTGCAGGAGTACCAACAGTGACAGAACCCTTTTGTTTTTACACAGCACAGGGATTACAATGAGAGGGGTAACAGTGAAACAATTTGTTTTAATTTTTTTAAACAGCACAAGGATTACAACAGGGATCACAGGGATTATTAGTAATTACTAATTTGGTATGACACACAGAAAAGGAACACTGCCACTTTAAGAAAAATATAACTAGGAAATCACTACAACTACTAAAGAAACAGTGACAACATGGCTTATTTAAACAAAACAAACTCTAATGAAAAAAATTTAAATGAGAAATTACTGTGTAGATAAAAAAATAACAAGAATGAGTGTGGAGACAAAAATCTAATAGACATCGCCTCCTTAAAAAAAAAGCTGTGGATCTTTCTTGGCTGCTTTGCTACCTTGCTGCTACCCTCCCCCACACCACTGGTTCATAGACTGCCAAAACTAAAACCATTTACCATTAAGTAAATAATCGCAGATAAACTGAAAAAAATAACACTAATCAAGGAGCACTAGACATTCCACAACAATTTTGGAGCAATTTGGAATACAAAAAATACTCGGTTTTGAAATAATTTAAGGTTTTCTTTGCTCTGAAACATCAGTCTTTGCTCTGCTCTCTCTTCACAACACTGCAGTGAGAGACAGCATCCTCTGCATCCTATAGGCTGTTGAGCAACATGTGACCTCCAATCCCATAGCACAGTGCAAACTTTGCCTTTGTGATGAATTTCACTGGTGAAGCATCATCTGTGAGACTTTGCCTCTGTTTCTAACACTGCCTGCAAACTTTACAACTTCATATTTTCACAGAGTTGTTACTTCACCACAAAGTTCTGACTTTGCATGGTGGATTAATTCATGAAATGAGGCAAATTCATTAATTAGTCTGTGAAATAAATTTTTCCAACTTCTCACATCACTAGTGAGAGAGCATTAACATAACTATTAATGTTGTATAGCATAATAGTCTGCAAGAAACACCTGTAAGCCCTCTCTTATTAATGCAATAGTGCCCTGTAATTGACATGTTAGGTATATCACATGTAACATTATGAATAAAATTGAATTATAAGAATGGCAGAACTGCCCCCAGTCCCTACTTCAGTTGCAATCTGTTACTAATAGCTGCAGACTTTGGTCCAGGCAAGATTATTGTTTAACACTATGTTGTGTACTGCCATGTGACTCTTCAATGGGAAAACTGCCATGACGAGTCTCTTAGCACTAAAGGTATGTTGGTGCTAAAGAAACCACCTATATCATGTAAGATACATAGCATATACAGCAAAAAAGGTTAAATATAAATTGAACCCTTCCACCAGTGTAAATGATAAAGCAAGATGCTGTAAAGCAGTAATGTTTAAACATGATGTCCCAACCCAACCAAATCAGAAAATGACATACGAATAACCTGAGAGTGAGCTGCACTCACACTGGATAAACAAATAAGAGCAGTCATAATCATTCTGAAAAGTTCACTCTCTAATGATCAGACTGCAGTCCTGAAAGGTTCCCTCAAATCTGCTCCTGTGGAAAGTACCAGTTCACTCTCACCATGTGGATAGCCCTTGCAGCTGGGAACCAAGTCACTCATCACCTGCCTCCTCCTGACCAGCCACCTCAGCATTGGCCAGGTCAACATGCTGCACCAACTTCCAAGCTGCAGTGAGTGGGATCATTATGTAAATATGTGTACCCGTTGTGTGCCCATTCCACACTATCTTCAGTTTGGCTGGTACCAGGAGCTGGAGCTGCACTTTCCATGTATGCAAGACTCCTCTTACTTTACAGAAAACCTCATGCTATAGGTAAGACCCATGAATATGAGGATTTCATCATCTGCATATTTTAGATGTCTAAGTCTTTTGGCTATGCCCAGGATGCTATCTCTATTGACACCCACCAGTGTACACCACTAGCATGGCGCACAGTGCAAAGCTGTATTCTAAAGCCCACCAAGGAGTAAGTCTGTAATCCTTTTCTTATGACAAGGTTGGGCCAGACTCAGATATGCCTAACATTTAAGGCAGCATTGCTTTTACAAAATCTTGTACATCTTCACCATCAGAGGCCTTGTAGAGGCCAGTGATGGCCATGTTCTGCTCCTTGGCTTGGTGCTCTAATATTTCAAGATGCTGCTGAAGTGAAGTGTTCTCCTTAACAATTTTTCCAGTTGCATCCATGATCTAACTGTATAAATTTTTGGCTCGCTGTGCTGTTTGTTCAATACCATCCACATTGGTCTCCAAGGTTGTCACCATCAGGTTTAAAGCATCTTTCCCTATGTTGGACTGTGCAGACTAGCTGGGTGAGGGCAGAGTTGGCAGTCATGAATGATACCTCACCTAGCCCCGAATCACTCCCAACAGAGCTCCACCTTGTTGTGGTAACCTCGTCTCTCCTAGTTGGCAGGCTGTGGGTTTAAAATATTCTGTTGCTGCAATAGACTTCTTGGGTGACCCCATATTTCCATTCAGGCAATTAAGAACTACTGAAATCTATTGTTTTAAGGCTAAAGTTGCAGTTTTCTCCAAATAATATAGATTGCATGGAGCAAGTGACCACCAGAGCTTCTGGCTGCATCTCACTCGGGGCACAAGGCAGCCCCAGCATTACCCACCCCCACCACCCACCAAGCAAACACCAGAACTGCTTCCCCCTCATCTCTCAGGGCACAAGGCAATTCCTGACTCCTGCACCTGACTCACTGGAGCACCAGGGAACTGCCAATTGTTATAATTTCTGTTGCATTGGCATACCTGTGCTGATAATCTACTGTCTATGGGCACAGACAGAATCCAGCCACATATCTGCTTTCTGTGGATGTTACCTTAATTGGGCGAGGCATGCGTCTAGTGCTAGGGGGTTGTCCTGATTGTAGTGCAGATTCAACCAATATTTGAGCTGCATTTATGCTTGTACTGTGAAGGTCCGTATTTGGGAGAGTCAGGCATCTAGTGCTATGGGATAGTACTGTTGTAGTGCAGATTCAGCCATCCAGGGACCCAGCGTGTCCTCCATTGTTGCACTCCACGTTGGGTCACGGTCAGGTCCCCCACTCAGCCTTTCTTACTGTGACCCCAGTCCTTTGTGTAACTGTCCTCCTAATCTGACCTTTGTTTTCTCTCCTTACAGGCAGTCCTAGCGTTACCTGCCCCCACAACAGAGCAAGTGACCACTGAAGTCACTGGCCACATCTCTTGAAGCACAAGGTAAATCCCGACTCCCACAACTGGCTCACTGGAGCACTGCAGTGTACTTCACGCAGTGCTATTAGTTATTACCAGCTCAATCATCCCCAACCACCCTCCCACCCAGGAGTGGAGCTATTTTTATTTTTGAACAGCCAGAACCAATCAGCCACTTCTACAGCCCATCTGAAAGCTCTTAGACCTTTCCATATCCCTTTGCCCCACCATCATAAACACAGTCCTGTTACCTTTCAGTTGGACCCTTCCTGTCTCCCCCGCAACCCCTCAGACACCTAGCATACCTAAAGGTTTGTCACACCACCAGCAGGTAAATTGATCTTATCCTGGTTCCCTGGTCATATAGGAGTCTGCTGGGCTCAAACCCATGCCTCTAAGGTCTAGTTTGCACATATACTAGCACCCTATACATTAGGCTGTTTTGCCAACAATTTGTCAGGCAGGTAAGTTTCTGTTAACCTCGACGCAGCATCCTCTCCAGGTCATACTATTACCTAGTGTCCTGGCAGGGCTGCTGCAAGGACATATGTTTGGAAATACCCATTACTCCACCAGTAGAGAATGATATTACACTGCCTACCCAGTGGCCCCTAGTTAGCATGTCACCCTTTTCTCCCTGGCAGTCTGATCCCTTTCAACCTCCTCTTACTCTTTCTTCCCCATACCTGTCTCCCAGTATCAACCTCACATTACCTCTGCCACCTCCTCCTACCCCCTCCTACTTCTCCCCTCCCTCCCTCTCCTTTCCACTGTCCTCCCCCTCTCTGCTCTTACACTCCCTCTCTCCTGTCAACCCTAGCCCTTCCCCCTTTCTGCATCCTTCCTTATTCCTCCACTGCAAACCAACACCAGGTACTCACCATTAAACTTAGAGCTTGTTCCTCTAACAATGTAAGAAGAAGGTGTTATCCCAGGTTTCTGTTTCCCTGCCTCCTCTGACTCTTTCTGGCCAGTGATGTGGAACCCAGCCCCCAACCCCCTGCCAAGTTGGATCCTCACATTGTGGCCTCAGCATCTACCATGCTAATGCCAGAATTCCATTGCCCAACCTGGACCATCTGAGGTCCTGGATCTTGCTAAACTCCCCAGACATACAGTGCATCTCAGAAACCTAGTTATCTTCCAGAATCTCTAACTCTATGGTCAATCTAGATGGGTGTGCACTGTTTGGACAGGACAGAGGGAAGAGAGGAGTAGAGGTTGTAGCACATGCACATGAATCTCTCCCTGCCTCCATCATATTCCAACAGGCTTTCCCCTCTTCTCATGAACTACTGCTCCTTAAGCTGTTGTACCCAGTCATGGCTCCAATCTTCATCAGGGCATGTTATTTCTCCCCCAAACCCCTACTTTCTGCCATGATTCACACCTTAGCATCCCTAATCTCTCTCACCCATTCCGCCGAATTGCTGCTCCTAGGTGATTACAATATAAATTGGGTCTCATTCCACTCCACAAGTGTCACTCAACTAATTGAGGCTTTAAACCTGGCCCAACTGCTTTCTGAACCTCCACTCTGCAAACTATTCACTAATTGATTGGATATTAGCATCTCACGCTCACAGATACCTAACTGTAGGTACCCTTCCTGATGCTTTCATTCATTGTTTTATGACTTATTGTATCTGGAATACCAGGACCCCTACCACCCCACCTGTGTACCTGTGGTTCCACAGCCTCAAATCACTAAATGTTCTTACCCTCCTGTCACACCTCTACCTTGCTGACTGGTCTGGAATCTACACTGCTCCAGACATAGATTCTGCCATAGCATCCTTCATCAAAACACTGCTCAAAATATGAGACCTCCATACACTGCCTAAAAGACTGCAGCTGCAATGTAAACACCTCCCCTGGATCACCCGCAACCTGATAACCCTTTTCAAACAAAGAGACCATGCCTGACACAAATCCAAGGTCTCCTCTAGCCAAGCCAACTTACAAAACTATAGAACATTGAGAAACACCTGCACAAAATATGTGCATGCTGCAAAGGTGAATTTGTTCAAAAATAAACTAACTAGCCAGCCCAGTGATGCAGAGGGTTGAGGCACTGGATACCACACCTCGAACCTCACTGGTGACCTGGGTTAAGGAATGGACTCGGGACCTCAGGGGCTGGCAGGGAAAGGAGAGGATCGAGCTTCCGGAGGACTGCTCTACTCTCCTGGAGTGGGCTGGGTAGGAAGCCCCGCTCAGTAGTGGCCCCCCAGTTGAGACTGGGGGCACTACAGGTAGTGGATGAGGAGGGTCAAACCAGAAAAGTGAGGAAAACTGCTTCAGATAGGCCAGATGATGGCACCTGGTCCAAGGCATGCACAAAGACTTCCTGTGGGGTCTGCCCCTGTCTCAGCAGCACCCATGGCTGAGAAGAAAGAATAGTGTGCTGGGCTGCCCCCACTGCTGCCTTCCCCTTGGAGGAGAGGGACCCACTATGCGAAGGGAAACACAAAGCTACCTCAAGCTAGGCTGCAGATATGAGGTGGAAGGGTGCCCAGGGGGGTTGGATGAGTGCAGGAGACCTAGGATGCCTGAAGGAGTGGCAGATCCAGAGCCTGTAGGAGAGAAAATAGATAACTCAAAAAAAAAAAAAATAAATGATACAAATTCCTCCCCTGTTGAATTTTTAACAATTCTAAAACCCCTCTGCAGCTCCTCCTCCTCTACGGCCCCTGCATTTCCCTTGCCTGGCAACCAAGACCCCTCTGCTGCTGCTTAATCAATAAATCAATTTTTCACCACCTGTGCCCTCTCTCTCTCTCTCTCTCCAGACCCCATCCCACCTGTTCCCCTCTCTCCTTTCTCCCCTCACTCCCTCAATGGGTTCTCCTTCCCTCCCATCACTACTACTGAAGTACTTCAGTCACTAAATAATCTAATCCCGTCCAAACAAAGTTCCAATGACCTTGACCCAAAAATCCTTAAGATAGCTGCCCCAGCAATCACCCCCTCCCACCTTTCCAATCTATCAACTGTCCAATGTGCAGTCTCCAGAGTCTGCAAATTAGTTAAGGTTGTACCTCTGCAAAATGAAGGAGACCCCTCACAACCGGGCAATTACAGACCAATCTCCTTCCTCCCTGCTCTCTCCAAACTCCAGGAGACACTAATCTCCAAAAGGCTAAACTCCTTCTTGGACTACTCCAACACACTAAACCCCTTTTAATCCGATTTCAGGTGCATCCACTCCACCTCCTCCTTCCTCCTTCATCTCACTAATCACATACATACCACCAAGGACAAGGGTCGACTCACCTTAGCAATCTTTATAGACCTTGCCAAGGCTTTCAACTCAGTCTCTCACCACTTCCTCCAACATAAACTATCCTCAATATGACTCTCCTCCTCCACTACAAATTGGTTCATCTCATATCTAACAGACCAATACCAGAATCTTCAGCTAGGCTACTCCATCTACCGCCCTCTCTTAATTCATGCTAGCATCTCCCAGGGCCCCATCCTATTTTCTATTTTTGTAACTGATCTTCCTGCTTCATGCTCACCCACCAACCAATCTGCACATGTATGCTGATGACACCATCCTCTATGCCTCTGGCCCCTCACTCACACAGACCAAATCATCCCTGCAAGACTCCTTTAACACTGACCTCAAGTGGGTTGAGGCAAACTTACTAAGGTGTAATACCAAAATAACAGTAGCCATGACCTTTGACTCCACCCAAAGACTAGCCAAACTCCCATCTCCACATCCTTCTCTTCCTTAGATGGTAAGGAATTTGAAATTGTTCAGTTGTTCAAATGCCTTTGGGTTTGGCTGGACCCAAAGCCTGACTTCTTGCTCCACATCAACTCTATCCACTCCAAACTTGAACCAAAAATGTAAGCTTTGCACACGTTTAAAGACTGACTCCCTCCACACCCATAATGAACTCATTATCAAGTTAATCCTCCCCTTGACTGACTAAGCGGATGTGGTCTACAACACAGCCCCCAAATCATGCCTTTCTAAACTAGACATCCTATGCTATGTCTTCTGTCATTTTGCCACTGGTCTCCCATTTCACACATGCCACTGCTCTCTCTCTCTGCTCTGCCCTATCCCTCCCACCCCTTGAAAATTGGCACCTGGCTCACTGTGCTGCCTCTTTTGATAAATACTGGTTTGAGTTTCTCCCCCCTACCTCTCAAACCTTCTATCCCTGCCCTTTACTTCGGGCTACCATCTTAAGACTCAAGACTCCAGCTCCTTTTCTCTCCCCCAACCTCGCTCACAATCAGGAAAGATAGCATCCTCCTTCAGATTCCTTGACCTGTGGAATCATCTCCCCTTTTTGATTCACCTTTCTCCTTCCCTTTCCACACTCAAACTTAAACTAAAACAGTACCCTACCTATGGTACCCTCAACTGCAACTGCCCCTCCTCTACCCCATGGTGACTCTATCCTCCTTCAGAAAACTTTTCAAAAAATCATCCTCACACCTAACTCACCTTGCCCTTCTTAGTACCTCTGCCTCCTTATGTCTCCTTTGTCCAATCTGGTCCCCTCATCCAACTCCATCTACCCCTCCCCTCGACTCCCCAGTATGTTACATGGAGCAAATCACTCCTGTCTCCCTCACAATTGCTGTATGGAGCCCTCCTTTAGCTAGGTCCACTTCATCATGAACATCATATACTGTTACGCCACTTGTATTTATGTTGTGCATTTTGCCTGTCTGTATAAATTTGCCTATCGCACATATACTTGTAATATATGCTAATTTTTGTAACTGTATATACACATAGTATGACTTATTATGCCAGACCTCTGTATTCCATGTACTGCAGGATGTCTGTGTACTGTAATCTCCCACTACCCCTTCCCCCAGGTTGCACCTGGAAACGAGTCTCGGCTCTGAGTGCCTTTACCGGTTATCAAATTTTAAATAAATAAATAAAAATACCAACTGTCCTCAGGAGCATGATTGAGAGTGCCTGCTCTGGTCCACTGCTTAGCCATTTGCTCCAACTTTAAAACAGTATTTCCTACAAACTAAAAAAATTTAGTTCTGAAACCATGAAAAAATCGTATTTTGTAAAAACTATAATAGTCCTGTAAGTTTAATAATTTAAAGCTTTCAAATTGTTTTATTTATAGGCAAAACAAATCATAATTTGGGGATTTTTATGTAATTTCACAAATTAATAATTCCTGAACCATCAAAATGATTTTCACCAAACTTTCTGAAACATGAACCATTCGGACAGGGACAGAGCACACCAAATTTTACAGTCCTAGAGCCTAACACCACCAAAATATAAGCCATCAAAATCATATTTTTGACACAGACACTAACTGAACCATAATATACATGTGCTACCTTACCTGTACAATATGTTTGAGCTAGTGCTGTGCAGAATTTTCCAAATTCCGGTACAATGGAATTTTGTGGAATTTTTAAAATTCTGCTGAATTTCATCAGATATGGAATGGCAGATTTCTGCTGAATTGTATTCCATGGATCTCAATATTTTCTGCAGAAATGGTTACAGAATGATTTTAGGCTGAAAAAATTATGCTCCATGAAATACTATTCCGTGCATCTAAGTATTTTCTGCAGAAATAGTTGTGGAATTGTTTTTTGCAGAAAAAATGATATTGTGTGGAATAATATTCTATGGATCACAACGGTGGAATTCTGCAGAAGACCTAGAGAAATTCAAGTGCAAATTTCCCTGGCAGAATAGTCATTCTGCTCTAATTCCACCAGCAAAATTCTGCATTCCACACAGCACTAGTGTGAGCAAAAATACATACCAGGGAATGCATGCATTGGGAAATATCAGCTGTCTTCTGATGTGTGCTGAGGCATGAGGACTATCCCTTCAGATAAGTGGAGCACCCTCACAGGTGTTGGTACATTTACAATATGGCCAAGGAATATTGGGTTCAGCTTTGAAAATCCAGCACTGCATTTGTGAGTACTTTACCTATACAGGATGCACCTCATTACCTAGTTCCTCCCATTAGACAGCAGTATGTGTGGTGGCTTTGTTGACCAATTTTATCACTATAAATATAGATGCAGAATATAAACAGTTGGAATTTGTTTTGTATCTGGAATAAATTACTTTTGGGTGTCCCACTGTGCCATGGGGAAGGCCCCTAAAATTTGGTAACTCCAGAGTAGTGGTTTTGCAGAACTCACATCCCATCACAGACTATATCACATGTCACAAACCATTGTTCTTAGTGATTTTTTTATTAAACTATACAGCTTTTCCACTGTGCCTGACTCTTTTTCCTCCTTTATTAAACTGAAGTCTATGTTAAGCATGTGATATCATTGATGACACAACATTATATTTTGTCCACTTGAAGGACTGCATTCTGCCAGAGAACTGAATAATTCATATTGCAAGAATAAACAAAAGACTTGGCATAATCCCAGAATCCTTTTTGTAGACATCAGGACTGAAGTGATGCAGAGAACTTGGGACTTGGCTGTAGATGCACTGTGTGGACATGTCTAGTGAATGCTCTTGACTGCCCCACATGCTAAAAATGTTCTTGAGGTGCCTATACAGTATATCTCAACACAAGTGGGCACCCTAGCATGTGTGGTTCCTTACAGTTATTGAGATATTTTGATAATCTCATCAAAAGTCTATAGGAGCACATAAAAAGGCTGGGAGAGTTGATGGACAACTGTCAGATGGATTTTAATGTAGGAAGCTACAGTTTATAATTACGAATTCAGGGAATAAGAATACATAACAGAAATGTACCACAAATAGGAAAAATCTCAGTCTATCAGAAACAAGATCAAGACATTAAGATACATAAGTCTTGGAAAGTAGATATTCAGATAAAAGGGTCATGAAGAAAGTAAATGGGATTTCATTATTTGTGTCAAGTAGCTTTGATAATAACAGCAATGTGATTATGTTGATACTGTACAAAATGTTAGGCCATAGCAAGAATACTGTGTGCAGTTTTGAACACATCATTACTAAAAGGACAACGTTGCTTTATAGAATTATTGTGTTTACCTTTATAAATATAATAAGCAGGCAAGCAAAATATTTTTTTTCAAAACTCAACCATTATAGATTGCTGTAGCATATATTGTGCATGTAATTTTTTCTTCAAAAATACAAAGCATTGGACATCATCTTAACATCATTTCTCTTCTCCTGATATTAATTAGCTGGCATTAGTGATTTATGAGGCCCTTGCTAATAAAAATTTTAATTAAGGAAAATTGCATTTCTAATAACAAAAAGTCATATAAAATCCATTCTATAGTAAGTTATATAAACCTGTGTCATAAATAAATGACAAATGATATACATAGAATGCTTTGGTGGGACTGTCACTTTGACATCTTTTTCACCTAAGATGCTGGAAGCCAAATCTTAGACATGGATGAAATAAAAAGACAGGCGCTTGAATGTATTTAACGTTTTTAGTTATTTAATATTATATTGTCATTGTTTATCTCTTCCTGTTCTTCTTTCTGTCTCCTGCTTTTAATTTTTTTTTATTTTCATTGCCATTTTAGCCCTTCTTTTTGGAAACATTACAGGGTGTCTTTACTGATGTCTCTCTTCTTAACCAACATGTAACACCTTTTAGTCATGTTCATCTTCCCCACCGCATTTCTTATATATTTTCTCTGACAAAATTTATGAATTCAGTCTTCACTGCATGTATATTCATTGTGGCTTGAGACATTGTCAAACGTTCCCTTTTTGACTTTGTTTCTAGTATTATTTTGATCATGTATCTGGCTGTCACTATGCAGACACTGGTAAGGAAAGGATCTGTGTTATCACCAGTTATATCAATAAGTCATTTGATGGGTTGTATGGCATGCTCCTGTGATCGTAATGCTCTTTTCACATCAGGTTTGACAATAGACCTGTCATAAACTGTTTCTGCTTGTGGGACTGCTTTCCTAAGGTGAATATTTACAGGCACTGCCGCAAGTAATAGATGTGAATTCTTACAGTGTTGAGACATGTTTAACAATGAGCTAGAAAGAGAGAGAGAGAGAGATTTGTAAGTACTGCAGCTATCTCAGAGAGAGAGAGGGAGATTTGTAAGTAGCTATCTCTTTGATTTTGTAATTAGTTATTGCTGTCAGCTTAGCACCTATGGCACAGCTTCATGTGCAGTTGCATAGGCACTAGAGGAAGAGGGAATTAAATAACAAATGCTTTAAAATGAAAATAATAATTAGCCAGTAGCTGCGGTCTGACATGTCTCTGCTCTTGTGAGCAGGGCAAACTGCGGTCAAAGTAGAGCAGCAAAATATGCTGTTCATACTCTTGTCTAAAAATAACAAAAAGAAAAAAAAAACAGTGACTGGAAAAGTCTCATTCCAAAATACATTATTTATCTAAAACAGTGCTTACAGTGCTTTAAAAAGGACAAGGCATTACCTTGGTGCATAGCTACAAAAGTCCAGCTACCCCAAAATATTTTCCATCCTAACTGATGCTACATTAGGGGATGGAGCAATGGTTTGAGACTATCACTTTTATATACAACATTTAAAGGGCCAGCTTTTAACTGACATGACAACATATACTGTAGCATTTAAAGTGGCAGTGACAAAATAACATACTGTATCATATCAAGCAATTCTGCTTAAAGTTGGACCATCATAACATTCTGTGGTGATTTGCATATGCAGCCCATGATGCTTTGCATTGTGGGGGCATGTGTGATTTTGTATTTTCTTGAAACTTGGCTTCCCAGCCAAATGCCCTTTGGGGTAACCCTTGCCTCAGTGTTTAAGCACAGAGGTTCTTTGTCTTTTAAATAGTTTTTTATTTTAATGGGTTCACCACAATATATCCCAGCACACTGCCTTAGGGGTAGCTGGTCCATTCCACTGGGGTGTCAAACAGACGAGGCATACTGATGAGTCCTGGTAGGACGAAACACGTGTCTATGTCTTCTGTTAGCACCCTTTGCAAACTGTGTGAGAGGCCTTTCAGCACCAAGCAATTCTGCTTAAAGTTGGACCAGCATAACATTCTGTGGTGATTTGCATATGCAGCCTATGATGCTTTGCATTGTGGGGGCATGTGTGATTTTGTATTATACTGCATCATATATATATATATATTCTTTGCGAAAACTTCATTAATGCATCAGTTAGGGTTGCTTCCACACTGACAAAAGTGTGGAAATTCAATGCTAGGGTTACCACCCTTACCATCCAACCCCCACCAACAGGCACTGGGGTGTGCATTGGGGTCATCAGCCTAACTCTCACCCCATTCCATGTGTAAATAAGCTGAGGTGGTGCAATGTAGGAGAATGAGGTAAGAGTTAGGCACGACAACCCCAATGCACACCCCAATGCCTGTTGGTGAGGGAGGGGTAGAGTTGGGGCGGTAGGGGTGGTAACTCTAATGTTGAATTTTCACACTTTTGTTGGTGTGGAAACAACCCTAACTGATGCATTAATGAAGTTTTTGCAAATAATTTCCTTTCTTTTTTTAAAAGTGTAACGTAAGTAGTAATAGAAAGGAAGGGCTTGGTGGGAGTGCGGGGCCCTTTGGGCCCCACAATCTCACCAAGCCACCTATTTGTGCATAATGTATGTGTGGGTGGGAGTGCAGGGTCTGAGAGCCCTGCATTCCCACTTATATATAAGCATGGAGCCATACAGCAGCCCTATAAGGCAAGGAGGCTTAGAAACAGTAATCTGATCATATCTCAGGAACCATAGGGGGTAGAAAAAAAATTAAAGTATTGTTGTAATCATGACAGTATGCAGTTCTCGTGACCATGCATGACTAAACCCATATCTTGCATCATTTCTGAGATATGTTCACTGAAAAACAATGTGAGTGCTAAATCTGAGGGCATAATACTGGCCCAGTCACATGAAAATCACCAATTGGAACAATAATATGCAAATATTTCAGGAACCATACATGCTAGAAAAAAAATCAAATTTCAGATGTTTGAAGGCTTTCTATCCTAGTTCTGCACTTACCCCTTAGTGGGGTGCTATGATGTTTTTTGATGAAAAATCTGTATCTCAAACCATTTTCGAGATATGGGCCATGAAAGGAGTAATGGGTGCTGCAATGTTATCCTAAGGGGAAAATGTGGAACTTTGGGATGCTGAAGCTCTGGCTTTGCTGAATGTTTTCACAGTAAACCACCAAAAGACACACCTGTGAGACTATGGCTTTTCCCCCTGAAAAGTTCAGGGTGATACCGCACTGCACATGGCGGCAACGAGGCAACAAAGAGAAACCAGAGCCACAATGTTATCCTATGGGGAAATTTCCAAATTTCACAATGCTGTAAGTAGGGCCATGTTCAATGGTTCGGTACCAAACCACCAAATGGCACACCTGTAGAGGTAGGGTTTTGCACCCTGAAAAGTTCAGGTCAATACCACAAGGCACGTAACCACAATGAAGTGACAAAGAAAACTACTCCCACAATGTTATCCTATGGGAAAATTTGTAACTTCAGAATGCGTAACTAGGGACATGGTGGATGTTTTGTAACCAAACCACTGAAAGGCACATCTGTGACACTTGGGCTTGCCACCCTGAAAATTTCAGGCCAATATCACAATACAGCTTGCCACAATCAAGTGAAAAGGAAAACAGCATTTCAGAAAATGTGGTTGTGCAATATTACCATGGTCATTTAAAATATGATCGCGACACTCCTATCTTTATAATGGAAATACAACCATGAACGTAATAAATAGTGTTGCGGTTCTATTTTTTATGTTCATGCATATTGCCACGGCACTTTGAGATAGTGTCGTGATCAAAAAAATAGCAAAATGGTGAAAAAAATCTGAAAACCACATTTCCAGACCAGCTGGTGAAAAACTAATGCCAGATTCCTGATCCTCAGGCCCCGAAATGGTAATCCCAATGGTTGGTGTGTGGAAAAGTGTAGTATTTTTTGAGTTATTTTGTTTTTTCTCTCTCGCTAACTGAAAACAAGATGGCAGCAGCACAACACTATTGTTGGCAAGCTCGACACTAAAAAATACTATCATGACAATTTTCGAGCTGCATGTATAAATTTTCCAGTAGGATATAATGAAGCACTAAAAACACTATAACTTTTGAACGGAACAAGATTTTTACACTAAATCTTCAAAAGGCACATTTGCAACCCAGGACCCATGTATCACTCCCAATTTGAACCCACTCAGATGCAGTCTTCAGTACAACATAGTGCAATCGCATCTGCATTTGCCTGTGGGAGCACAGTGCCTTCTGAGCCCTGCACTCCCATCCATTGATATACTTTGAGCTAGTGTAATTATATCCTTATTTGTCTTTGGGAGCACAGGGTCCTCTGGGCCCTGTACTCCCATCCCTCTATAGATGTATATATGTACAGGTATATTGCAGGTTTCAGCTATGTTGCTGTAAAAGCTACAATTTTAGCAAAACCACAACAAGATTGTCACCATAGACTTCTTATTACTCCACCTCATGAATCTGGTGCTGTACATTTTCACATCTCTTCCAAACTGTGATTCCATGCAACAGCAATGTCATTCCACACAAGAGGTGTAAACAGATGGTTTCACCAGGATTTAAAAAATGACAGCTGTCATGTTCAGAGGTGCTGTGAAAATATTCCTACACTAAATATTTGGTGTCAAACTATTGAAAACTACCAGAGTTATGAACAAACGTACCAACATTTCAACAAATTCTCATAATTTTTCCATTTTTATATATTTTAACCCAACAATTTCAACATAGCCTTCTTATGACCCCACCTCATGAACAAGGGCAGTGAAATTTTTAAATCCTGCCAAAAAGATGATTTTAATAAGTGACTACAAAATCACATTTCAGTCCAGATCTGCAGAATTCCACGGCTATTGTTCATAAGGTGGGTTCCCAAAAAGGCTATGTTGAAAATTAAATGTCAAAATATACAAACATGCCCAAGTTATGAATCAAAGTTGAAAACCCCATTGAAATACATTGAACCACATTTTCCTTAGTTTCTCATATTGCAGTCAATGGTTCCAGCAGCAAGACTTGTCTTTGATCAGAGAGTGGATCTTCAGACAGTGAGCTGTTTGGGTGTGTGAGAGTGTGTGGGAGTGTGGGAAGTGTGCCAGGTGGTGGCTGCTCAGTGGGAGGTTGGAGTCGGGAGGGGTATCTGATTGGCAAGAGACCATTTTTTTATAGATTCACAAAATAAAAAGAAAGACAGATGGACCTTTTTTTTATTACAGGTGTAAAAAAGAGGTGACCAGAGGGAGGGAGGGTGGGTACCACTGGACGCCAATGAGAAAATAAAATATTACAGGGATGGTAATCATAGCTTGGGGGAGTGCTACTGTACACTAGGGACCATATGGAAACATTTTATGGAGATGAGGATGTCAGGGTGGGGGGGCACCAATAGACTCCAGAGAAACAAACAAATAATTATGCTAGGGTAATCAGAGGGTGGGGGTGCCATTAGACACCAGAGAAATAACCAATAAATACATGGGCAGTGATCAGACTGTGGAGGAGCCACTAGACACATGGAATAATAAAGAAAAAATACAGGGAGGGCAATCAGAGGGTGTTGTTGCTGCTAGACATCAGATAAATATAGTGGTATTATGGGAATGCTGAATGGAGGGAGAGGTGCCACTAGACATCAGGAAACAGATGCTACCAAAAGAAAAATGATGTTTCCCTCACAAAAAAGGATCTTTTGTTGTTCCTCAAGAAATGAAAAAGAATCCTTTTTCATATCAAGAGTCACAAAAAATATTTATAATTTTAAAAAAGAACATTTTAATGGCATTTCTCCTACAGTTAAGGGCAGAATCCAGCTCAGGGGTTCCAGATAAGCAAGCTTTGTATGTTAGTCACTCTCCAGAGTGTCATTTTTGAGGTTTTCCAAATTAGAAATTTCAGGGGAAAACAGAAAACAAGATGGCAGCTACACAGAAAACAAACAAATGAAAAAACATACAAAAAAGAGTTCCCATACAAAAACGTCATAAAGCTATTTTGAAGTGCAGACTGAGCATGCTCAGAACCTGAATTTTTATAATTTAATAACTTTTAAGAGGATTATTATTTTTCACCAAACCAGTGAAATGCATATCTGTGAGCCACACCATTTCTACCATGAAAGTTTCAAACCAAAATTCCAAACCTTCTGGATGCATGCCATTGACAAAAAAACAACAAATGCAGCAAATGTTTACTTTATTTTACTAGCTGCATATCAGAATCCACACATCTAACCAGGATAAATCTTGGCACATTAAGGCATCTAGCAAACAAGACTGTGCATGCAAAATGTTGTGAAAATCCATTGAATACAACATTTGAGGTTTAACGTAGAAACTACTGCTCAGCCCTAACTGTAGTGGTACTACCATGTCACTGTAATTAACAGCTTTTCCCCCATTCAGTGGAATTGCACTTAATTTTGCATGCATAATCTGGGGGGGGGGGTAAGGTGTCTTGATTTGACAAGTTTAGTTCCATTCAGATATGATGATTTCAAGATCTGGATAGTGCATTATTAGAAAACATTGTTTTTATTTTTTTTTTTTTTTGTCATCATCTACTGCACAGACAGTAAGGAATTTTGGTCTGAATGTTTCAAGGTAGAAATGTTGTACCACAAAATAGTGCCTTTCATTTTTTGGTGAAAAAATATGAATCCTTTCCCAAGTTACAATCATTTGAACTTTTGGTTCTGAGCATGCTTAGTAAGGTATCAAATGTCTATCCAAAAGACCCTATTAAGAATGCTCAGAACCAAAATTTCAAATCCTTATAACCTGAGCGTGGATTAATATTTCTTCATTAAACCAGTGAAAGGTGCATCTGTGAGCCACTCCCTTTCTACTCTGAAAATTACAGACCAAATTCCAAACCATCTGGGTGCTAGATGATGATAAAAACCCAGGAAAAAATGGTGATTTTTTTTTTGCTACCCACATCTCAAAATCTGCATATGCAGCCTGAAGAAAACTTGGCTAGTGAAGTGATCTACCTCAAGACCATTTATGCAACATTCTCTGCAAATCCATTAAATGGTTGTGAAGATATTAAAGTGCAAAGATAGTGTCTCATAAAAAGGATTTTGGCCCATCACAACAAAGAGTCCTCTTTTGTGAGATCAAATTATTTTGCCATTCCAGGAAGCTATTCGAAAGACAGAACTGAGAATGCTCAGAACTGAAAAGTTTAAAATTGTATAACTTTGGAATGGATTTTAATTTTTCACCAAAGAGTGAAAGGCACTTCTGTGAGGCACACCCTTTCTACCATGAAAATATAAAACCAAAATTCCAAACCATCTAGGCACAGTGAGATGCCCCCCCAAAAAGCACAACAACAATAATTTTTAATGTTTTAGCACTATGAAGAGGTGGAATCTGCAAATCTCACTGAAATGAAACTTGTCATATCAAGAGATCAGCCACACAAGACTGCAAAAGCAAAATTTTGTTCAAATCCATTGAATGGTTGCAAATATATTAAAGTGCAAAATTTGAGGTTTAACATAGAAACCCCCTGCTCAATCCTAATTATTGTGGCATTACCACACTACTATAATATACATACAGTATAGATACACATATATATATTCTTTGTGAAATACTGTGTTAGTATCACATTTAGAGTTCATGCTAAAGTAAAGATGCAGTGAAGTTTTACTATGCTGGCAAAGTTGAACTGAAGTTGGCCAATTTTCATCCACAGACCATTTGGTGAAGTTGCCTGCCTGCTGCTGAAATTCACCATTCCAACTTCGCCTGGTAAGTTTGTGCCTGGTAACTTCACCTGGTAACTTTGTATTCTGTTTGCCAAATATACAGTAGCAGCCACTGACACTGCCAGCTATTTCCTGAAATTTCTGTGATATTTCCAGAAATATCTGATGCTTTCTGCATTTAAACAGTAGGGGCAGCAGAGAAAAACTCTTCAGAAATTTTGTGAAATATCTGGAAATAGCTGGCAATGTCTGTGGCTACCACTGTAGTTACCCAAAAACAGACCATATCACATGTCTAAGTTTCAGCAGGTCACATGATGGGCAGGAGGGACATGAATGAGACAAGTAGTGAGTGAGTTAGTTTCACTTTTGCAACAGCAGTGCTAGTAGCAGTAGCAGCGTGATTGTGAAGGAGGAAAAATAATTAGCCATTGCCTCAGTAATATAATGTATACACGTTCTTCTAACTAGCCAAACTTTATTTTGCACCACTTTGAGCACCTGATTTCATTTCAAGTACTTTGTTTAAATTAGTTAATTCCACATACAGAGGGGGTGCTAATGAGCTTGGTCTCAATATTCCAGAGCTCCATACTAATAGGCAAATAAAGTGCTTCAAAACTTAAATTTCCTGAATTCATGACACTTAATTTCATCAGTCAGGGAGGTGTAGAGATGGATGGATGATTATATTACATCGGGCAAATCGGCCCAGCAAACAGCAAAAGATGCCAAAAAAGGAGTGACTCAGGAGGGAGCCCAGGTGAGCAGACAAGGCCCAATCTCACTGTCAGCAGCAGAGGTCGCAGCAATCAGCCGAGCGGTCTCTGAGCAGATTCTGACCGACTTCAAGCCATGTTGGGATAGCCTGGAGCAAACTTTAAAAGGGGTAGCCAGTGAACTGAAACAGCATTCGAGGCAGATCAATGAAGCAGAGCAGAGGATCTTGGATTTAGAGGATTGCAACAGAGAATTTTAAAATAAAGTGCTGCAACTAGAAAAGGAAATACAGGAGCTGAAGGAGGCTCTGGACTATCAGGAGAATTATAGTAGAAGAAATAATCTCCATATCAGAAGGTTGCCGGAGGGAGTTGAGAGCAGAAACCTGTTAAAATGTTGTGGGGAAACCCTGCCGAAAATGCTTAAAACTGACCTGGATAAAAAGAAGCTGAAAATTGAAAGGGTTCACAAAGCCCTCACTCCAAAACCTCCAAGTGATCAACCTCAATGGCAAGCTATTTTTAGATTGCACCACTACCAAGACAGACAAGCGATATTGGTGGCATTCCGAAATAAAAATACGCTTACTTATGAAGGCCATAAGCTGACCTTGCATTGAGATATGTCACTCAGGATGCAGAGAAAGAGGCAACAATTCAGTGTTCAACATGGATGGTCTGGGGAGGGCAGGGTTAGAGTTCTTTGTGGTGTACCCAGTGACTGTTAAGGTGAGAGTGGAGGGAGCCACCTTTCCATTTTGGGACGCAGAGAAATTGCAGGGCTTCATAGAAGAGTGGGACCGGAAGAATAGGAATTCCTGAGCTGCAGCACATTGTTCGTGCGGGGAGTGGTATTTTCATTGTGATCTGCGAGATGGCTGATCGCTCAAATTACAGACTGAGTACAAACAAAGTTAAGGCTGGTAGCTGAGAAATACAATATTTTGTTTCTTTTGGCCCCTTACATCTTTTATGTTGGTTAGAAAAAAGAACTCCCACACTGAGGAGACTGTGGTATAGAAATGAGTGTGTAAATAAGGCTGGGAACACTGCAGGACTGATATGAGCTTGCAGCATTAAATTGCTCAATCAAAATATGCTGAGCAATCTAATTACCTCCCTTGTGTGGACTAGAGACAGAACCTTTTTCCCCATCAAGGGCATATGGTACCGGGAGGCAAACAGAAGTGAAAATAGTTGGCTTGGTGTTTAGCCCACGTGGAGGCCTGTGAAATAGGTACATCACAAAGAATCCTCTGGCTGCTATAAGGGAAGGCTGAAGAGACTATACAGGACTGCAAGGGTGATCTGGAGGTTCTCAAAGGGGGCACCCAAACAGGATCAAGGACTAAAATGTGTGATGTAAATAATTAGAGCTCTAAGATGCCTTGGTAATTTTCAGAACAAAGGGATAGGGGTTATGACTAATAGAAAAGTAAATGGGGTTATAAGCACAATGGGGGAACATAAAAAAAGAGGAAGTATCATTTTGATTGGTGAGGTGGAGTTTATGAAGCCTATGAGAAGGGGACTGATATGGGGTGATGTCTTTACACAGCATCTGAAAGAAATGGAGGGACATTAAGAAGGCTGATGAGGGGGGACAAGTCAATGGGAAGAATGTCTATACAAAATATGGCAGGAGTGGCGGAGCAGGAGTATGACATAGTTGGGGACCTATTTCATACTTACTACAATGGTATGTTCTATGTTGAGGAGACACAATTTAATAATAGGAAAATTGATTGGGATGCAAACGAAGTTGGGGTTAGGGAGGAGGGAGGATGACGGGGGATTCAGTTTAACATGTGCATTGTTCGATATAAAGTTTCAAGGGGGTAAAGTTGGGGTAGTTAGTACAATGTTTATTGTTATTGTCTGTGTTATATCTTTCAAAGTGGTCTGTGCTCTGATTCATATTAGTATGGAAAATGGCAATACATTGACAGTGGGTTCAAAGGGATGGGAGGCCTGGGAGGATGCCTAGTATAACAAAACAGTCAATATAGGGGACATAATAGTCTTGTGAAATGTGAAAGGATTCACTTCTCCAGCAAAGAGAGCAAAAGTACTAGCTGCTCTAAAAAGAAAGAATGTGTCAGTGGTCTTATTGCAGGAGACACACTTGTCTAACTGTGAACATAAAAAACTGGTGATGGGATGGGTTGGGGCCTGCCACGCAGCAGCTTATACTATTCATAAAAGAGGGGTAGCAATACTTATCAACAAGCATCTACTGTTTATGGCCCAGTGAATAGTAAGAGACCCCATAAAGGGGGAGGTACATATTTGTAGTGGGTGAAATATTGGGTAAGCAAATTACCTTTGGGAATATTTATGCACCAGCAGATCAAGACAAGGTATTTTATCAAAAGATGCTAAATGTGTTAGTCAAGGAGCAGTTCACAAACCTTATTCTTGGTGGGGACTTTAACTGCATGACAGACCACAAAATGGATTGTATGGGAAAATGGGATGGAGCAGAGAAGGCAATTCAGCAGTGGCTCTGAGGGCTGGTGGAATTAGGCTTCACTGATAGCTGGAGGACAGCTAACCCTGATTTGAAAGAAAATACAACCTATTCCAGCCCACATAGCTCATGTTCCTGGTTGGATTATATCTATATTCAACGGGAGCTATACTAACAGGTTAAATCAATGTGGCATAGTTCAATATTCCTGTCAGATCATGCTATGGTCGAAATGGAAATAGAATTGTCTCAATCTGAGGGTCAGAGGGGGAGGTGGTGATTCCCTACTTATGTATTGTTTCAGGAAGAATTCAGAGAGTTTATAAAAGAAAAATGGAAATTCTATGAGGAACAAAATAGGGGGACAGTGGATGATGTGGGCACATATTGGGAGGCAGGTAAAGCATACATGTGAGGCATGATAACTGGATATATGGCTAAAAAGAGAAGGAAAAGAGATAGAAACAGAGGGAATTAGAAGTCAGAATAGGGGACTTAGAAAAAGAGGTGCTTAGTGTAGGGCAAAGGCCAAGAGCCAAGAAGTGAAATTGGCCAGAGAAATGTTAAACTCAAATTTAGATAAGGAAGTCAACAGCAGAATCTTCTTTGCTAAACAAAAGGTCTATGAATGGGGAAATAGGTAGTGTCCCCTTTTGTTTCGGCTTATGAAAGGAGAGAAAAGTAGTCTTCGCATAATTCAAATTAAAGATTAACAGGGGAGATTGTTAAAGAAAGAAGCAGAAATTAGAGACTGATTTAAAGAATATTATGAGGGGCTATACCATGCGGAGTGTCAGGGGAAGAGTGTAGAAAGGGAGCAGCTCTTTAAAGACCTTAGAATTCCTAAGTTGACTAATGAACAAACAAAAAAGAAGCGAAAATTAGTATAGAAGAAGTCAGGAAAGCAATAGTTCATCTGAAGAATTGCAAGGCTACTGGTCCAGATGGATTTGGAGCAGAATATTATAAACTGTTAAAGGAAGAAGTGGTGGGTACACTTTGTAGTATTCTGGAAAAGGCTAGGGAGAACCAAGGGATACCTCGGACGTGCTGTCAGGCCCTCATAACAGTCATTCCCAAGGCTGGTAAAGATATAGAGGAATGTGAGTCCTTTAGACCTATTTCCTCTTGAATCAAAACTGTAAGATCATGACAAAAGTGCTGGCTAGGAGGTTAGAAGAAGTACTTCCCCTATTAGACCAGACCAAACGGGTTTTGTAAAAATGAAGGCAGTCCTACTACAACATAAGGAGACTGCTGATTGTTATATGGTGGGGAAAGCAGCATCCAGGGGATGCGAGTGTCCTGTCTATGGATGCTGAAAAAGCATTTTATAGAATAGAATGGGCATATATCTTGCAACTTTTGCAGAGATATGGACTAGGTGAGGGATTTGGGAAAATAGTGGGTGCCTTTTATAAAACTCTGATGGCTCAAATATTGATTAATGGAACTCCATCCCTGGAATTCAGGTTGCACAGTCGAACAAGATAGGGGTGCCAACTGTTGCACCTCCTGTTTGCCTTGGCAATAGAGCCTTTAGCAATCAGGATTCACAGTGACCTTACTATAAAGGGAATTCTTGGGAAGCATGGTGGGAAACATGTCATCACTCTCTATGCAGATGATATTCTGCTGTTCCTCACTGAGCCAATGAACAGTCAGTCCCCGGGCTATTATCAATAATTGAACAGTTTGCAGTATTCTCGGTATATAAAATCAGCATCCAAAAATCAGAGATTATGTTCCTGGGGAGGGATAGCAGAAGGAATGAGGCATGTGGTTTAAAGGTAGCCCTCCCCCACTGCAGAACAGCCCACAACATCTGCTCCCCAACCCCATCATGTCCTCCATGGAGCACTCCGGTCTGTTTGTTTTCACTACAAAGGCAAATGATCGGAGTGTGGTGAAGTGCAATTTGTGCAATATGTTGGTGTGTTGTGGCAAAAGGGCAACCACTTGGGCATGGGTGGGCAATGAATCTACCTTACTGTGCACCACCATGCCAAGTGGCAGGCCAGGCTGTGGGAGGGAACAAATACGGCCGTTCATTCAGAAGAAGAAGGTGGACAGCATTAAGGGGCCATCTGGCATCAGCCTGCCAGGAGGAGGAGGAGTGACAGTAGTATGAGGGGAAGGGTGGACCAATCAGCAGCCCCTGCAGTTCCAACTGCTACAGTAGCCCTATGCCAGCAGCATCAGGAGCACTGGTCACACAGGTGGACCTGTCCGTCAAGTGGGCTGAAGTTGAGGCCATCCACCAAGAGGTCACAGAAGCACGTCGGGACATCTGAAGTGTTCTAGAGAAAAAGGAGAAAATAATCAGTGTTCTTGCAGAGATTTGTGATAGGCTCCAGTAGTGACATTTATTGTGTGCTCTTCTTTTTCTTTCTATACAGGTAGTTGTATTTCATTCTTGTTTTATTTTTACTCCCCCACCAAAAAAAACAGTTTAGAAAAAAAAAAATCTTTGCTGTTCTCCGGTTTCATTTTTTGACTTTCTTGTCCTACTTACTAATCTATTTGTTCCCATCCAAAAACATGTAGTAAGTACTTTTTTGTCCCTGAGTGTTTCCTTCCTGTTCTATCTTCCTTATCCATCTGTAGTCTGCTTTTTGTACTGTTGTTAAGTTTTGTGGTCACTCCCACCGGAAAAAAATACAAATACCAAAAAATAAAAAATAAATAGTAAAAAAAAGGAAAAAACTTCCCTATCTTATCTGAAGTTAGTAGGCTGCTACTGTACATCATGCTGCATGCCGTACCATAGTTGAGAATTTGTCAAAGGTAATGTCAAAGACTAACTAGTGTTGAGGATGCCCCTAACAACCAATAATTATGTTTTGACTTCCAGTCATAAAAATTTCTGCTGATATACATAAATGTGAATTCCTTCCCCAAGTCATTCACAAACAGCTGTCACACTGTTAGGTGACGCTGTTGCAGTGGTGTGCAACTGACCAGAGAAGATGAGAATAATCACATGAGAAATTTTCTTAAGAAGTGAAACATAATTCTTGCATTGCTAGCCACAAATGTCAGTTAGTGGCCCAAGTCAAAAACTGCTATGCTGCTGCTAGTTGCTGCTGTTGCAGTGCTGTGCAACTGCCAAGAGAAGTAGAGAAGAGTGACATGAGAAAGTGTCGGGAGAGTAAAGATAACATTCTTGTCTGTCTTGAAGATTTCTCTTGCTAGCCACAAATATTAAGCAGTGGCCCAAGTTCCAAACTGTTTTCCTGGTGCTAGGTGCCTCCTTTTGCTGTGCAACTGCCAAGAGAAGTCGAGAAGAGTGACATGAGAAAGTATCCACCATGGTACTGTGCTGCCCCCAAAAAAACTGGAGTTCCTGTTGATGAGCAAAGCTTGGAAAGAACTGGGTGAGGAGGAAAACTTGCTGTGTTATGTTAAAATTCTCATGATGTCTATTAATGAGAAATCTGAATGAGAAGGTGCTCTGATGCTAGTGGTGGTGGTGGTGGTGCTGTTGTTGTTGAATAAATTCTGGAAAAAAGTGGTTGAGAAGGAAACGTTGGCTATAATTCTTGTCTTTTGAAAAAGTGACATTCAAAGGAGACGTTGCTGAGCTGCTGCTGCTGCTGCTGCTGCATGCTGCTGGTGTGACTGATAACTCTTGCCTGGTGTGTCTCTAATAACAGATTACCACAGGTAAGTATTTTTTTTATCTTTCCATTTTTTTCCAAGTGGGTGCTGTTTACTGTCTAAACATGTCTTCTTATTGTTTTCTTTTCATTTGCAGGTATGGTTGTCAATGATGACATCATGTTCCCTTCCAGTCTGTATCTTTTTACCTTGGAAGTTGGAATAAAGCACATTTTACAACCACAGCCAGTAGCATTCAGATCACAACAGGCATTGTGAGTGCTGTGGCTTCCTTGTGACCTGTAGGGAGAGAGAACACAAGGAGAGATGGAAAAACATTGTAAAGAGTCTCGTTCCTTAAGTCACAAAGGTCTTTGTAACACTAACCCCAACAGCTGTCTCTAACCCTAACTTCGGACAAATAATATTTAAGTGGGGGCATACATGGCAGAAAGTGCACCTCGGCACCCTGAACAATATCACATATGTACCCACAAGTAACTCCAACAGGTACATAACCTGACCCTATCCTAACTTGGGAACAAGTTACATTTAACACAAAACAGAAGGTGTACCTCAGCACCTGGAACAATATCAGATATGTGCTCACCCTTAACTCCAAGAGACATAAACTGCACCCAAACCCAAACACTAATGCTAACTCTGAAACAAGTAATATTTAATGGGGACACACACGACAAAAAGTGTACCTTGGCACCCTGAACAATATCACATATGTGCTCACAATTAACTCCAACAGATATATAACCTAATCCTAACCCAAACCCGCACAAATGCAAAATTTTCTATAGGATAATATTAGAACTTTCACAGGCCATTGCTTGCTCTATATTTGGAGTTCATGCATGAAGTGACAAAGAAACGCTTGCTTAAACCTCACAATACAATATTATCCTATGGAAAATTAAGCAAATTGTAAAGTTGCAGAATTGCAGAGCAAAGTAATATATACATTTTTTGGCATTCCACATCTCATCTCCACTCCCACACATCCAACCATGACAAAACTTCCCACATCCAGGAATCTTTGGTCCATGATGGCGCATGCAAAATTTCATGTGAATTGGTTGAATGGTTGCGTAAAGTTCAACATTTTGGCTTTAACACAGAAGTGAATGTTGAACCCTAGGGCATGACCACACCCCTATAATAGGCAGCTAATTACAGACCATAATACTAGAAATCACTCTCCCAGTTGAAACTAAAAAAGGAAAATTATAGAAAGCCATAATGATACTTACCATTATGGAATGTACAGATGGTTGGTGCAGGGCATGCAACTGAAAAGATCTGGAACTGATGGCGTAAAGGCGTTGTTCTGTGAAAACCTGCAAGGAGACATAACAAAGGAAAATATTGTAAAGTGTCCATAATGTGGAATGCCTTTTGGCCTCTGTGAGGCACAGTAGTCCTGTCACCCCAACAGCATTTAAAATACTGACTGGTCAACAGTGAAAGTGTCTTACCATCACAGCACCCAATGACAGGCCTTTCTGGAGATGACATCTGGCTGCCTGGATGAGTTGGGGTAATTCTTTTTTTTCCAAATTCTTTTTGTGCTCTGCCTGGAGGGGAAATCTCTCTGGTGGCCACTTACCTCAGAGCTCTACCTCCTGCCTGAAGCACACAACTCCTTGCCCCATACTGACCTGGTAGGTCATCAAACTCTGCACCCTCTGAGGTAGGGCTGCCCTATCCTCCCAGGGTACTCTGTCCACAATCTAATCTGACAGTCAGACGGGGAGGGGCACATGAGGAGAGGTGCCTGGCCTTGGCGTGTGGCTTCCGGGGTTCATGGTGCCTTCACTTATCCCTACTGGTGAGGATTTTCTTTGTTATGCCCTGCCTCCCTTCCCACCAGAGCCCAGACATGCAATGACATCCGAAGACATCTGCAGAACCTCTGCCTCCCACCAACATAGCCCTTAAGTGTAACAGTACCTTTGGTCTCCACTGGGGGCCACTGAGGTACCAGGCTATCCCTGGATCCCCTCCCCAAGAGAGGAGAGCAATCCTCCAGATGGTCAATTCTTTCTCTCTCCTGCTGAGCCCCAGTGGCCCAGGCTCATTCCCAAACCCAGGTCGCTGGGGTGGTGTGAGGTGTGGCATCCAGCTCCTCAACCCTCAGTGCCACCAGGCCGAACAAGTTAAAGTTGTGGTAATTCTGGCTGGAGCAGTTACACTTCACTCTGGTGCTTGAGGAAGGTACTCCATTAAGTGCAACAGCAGCAGCTCAACTGTTTTTTATGGGGATTCAGGAACTTGCATTTTTATATTACATCAGTGTGGATGCAGTGGCCAATGATATTTGTACCTGAGCAGGAAGAACTCACCCAAGTAGGCCAGAGGAGAGGAGGAGGAGGAGGAGGAGGAGGAACTGTGCTATGTCTGTCTGGCAAGAGCAGGTATTGTCTGCAGACTTCTCATTCAGGTGGTGGAGGAAAGTACTTGGGTGCAACAGCAGCAGCACAACAGTTTGTGATGGGGAAATGGCATTTTCATGTTGCAAGGTGGTGACACATGATCTTTATTTATTTATTTATTTATTGAAATGTTTCACCAGGAAAAGCACACTGAGCAACAATTTGCTCATCTCCTGGTGCAACCTGGGGGAGAGGGGTACAGGAGGAATAATCATATAGCCTGAAATAAACAGACATCATAACAAAGGTAAACATGCCAAGTATATACATAGATAATAGTATGATACAATGTAAGTGCTAGAAGTGGTAACAATGCATACAGCCTTTGATTGAAGGTACATTTTAAGTGAAACTTATTAAGTAGAACTGAACAATCAATTTTCAAGCAAGGAGACTAGGCTTAATTCAGAGTAAGTTTAATGAGTCAGGTACCTGACAAGGAAGGACACAAACAGGCCACAAGAGGAGGTGAAGGAGGAAACAGTGCTGTTTCTTTTTGGCTGGAGCAGGTATTGTCTATAGACTACACATTTAGGTAGTAGAGGAAGGTACTCGATTAGGCACAATAACAGCACAGCAGGTCAGGATGGTGACTGGTGAGAAGGCATTTTTATGTTGCATCACCGTGGATCGTCCAATAATGTTTGTAACATGGCATCAAACAGAAACAGCAAATAAAGAAATTTCATTGGACCAAATGCAACACATGACCAAAGCTGGAGTGGGAATTAATCACTGGTAATGCCTGCTCCAACTTCAATAATGCCATCTTCAAATTCAATCATTTGCTCAAGCAATCGTGAGCGCGCTTACTGAAGTACTGTGGACTTTCTAGTAGGTGGCACTGTAAAGGCTTCTCTCTTGCTAGCTGTTTAGTTTAGTGAAGCAAGGTTGAAGGAGGCAAATGCCGTGCCGAAGTCAGGGAGTAGAGAGAGGAGCATGATCGCACACAAAAACAGAAGAATGGCAGTGAGATCATGTTCCATAGTCACAATAACTTCCGTAAGTCAATAGCAAGGGGAAAAATGAAGTATAGTGCTGAAATGACCAAAGTATCGACTTATTCTCAAATACTGACATGTAGATTTTCCCCACAGTGCAGCAGAATAAGATATGACTTAGATGTAGCAATGGACGGCAAAGTATTTGAACCATGCTGACAAACAATAAAATAGTGACTGTTCTGTGAGCAGCACAATACAATCATCAGTTGCCACCACTGGTAAATGACCAATCACTATCTAAATGTATGTGGAGTTTCCAATGTGCACAAGCACATTGTCAGAGGCAGACAGCATTGCAATGCAGGAAAGTGAAGGTTGATTTCTGAAAAATATGGGTTTTGTTACCACAATAACTGCCTGCCCTCATGTTTCTTTCATTCTACCATAAACAGCACTAATACCTATCTTGGGCTTGCCATGTTACAAGCACATTGATCCCCTCTGAAGTTAGCCCTGTACTGGGGATTAATGCATGTTGAGTGGTTGTAGGCACTAGGCCTTCGGCCTCATGCCACAACCCCCCCAACCATGCATTCATTCCCCAGTAGAAGTCTCCTTTGTTGGGGATTAATGCTTACTTGTGACTGTGTATGAAACAAGCATGCCGGTGGAGGAGGAATAGGAATATAGTGCTGTGTCTTGCTGGCTGGAGCAGATAAAAATCACATAGTGGTGGAGGCAGGCACTCAGTTTGTGCAAGGAAACAGCAGCAAAACATTTGGGATGGGGAGAGGATTTACATGAGTGAAAGTAACAAAATTATTTATCAAGACATAAAGGAAATTAACACAATTATTTCTCAATGATACATATAAGGATTATACTGACGAGGTGCAAGGAAGGAAACAACATGTCTTTTTTTATGCAACATCATCGAGAAAGCAGCCTTCACAGTCCTCCAGACTGGACTTCTCACCAGATGGAAACTCCCTCTGCAGTACTGCTTCATTCACATCGGCTTTGCTATTGCTACCGAGCCTGCAGACAATACCTTCCTCTTCTCTGCTGTCATGTGTCTGGAACACAGACATTATTGTCTTCAGCAGAATGTGACCTTGATTCATTTAATTAATCGTACCAGGGTCGGTGCGATGGTAGTAAGGATGATATCCACTTCAGGTGGTTGGGCACGAGCTACAGGCCGCAGTGCATCCAACAATTGAGGAATGACGTTATCCCCAAGACGACACACCCTGGAGGGCATTATTGCTATTATACAATGGCTCGTTGTTATACAGAATAAAAAAAAATCATTTTAAAGATGTTTGTGTGGAAAAATATTTTTGTCTTTTAAAAGAAGATGAAAAAATCAAGTAGATCATCAAGCAGAGCATCAAGCAAAAGTTCATCAGCAGGTTCACAGTGAGGCTGAGACTAGACCCGTGATGTTGTACTGATTAACATCATGGGTCCAGCCCAAGACTGACCAATCAGAGACCAGGATTTTTTCTTGCCATTGTATAATAAATGTTATCATGCTAAAAGTTTTGCGGGTCAGACTGGTGCACCTGTCCTGCAGGATGTCACAAGCTGAACTAAATACTCGTTCAACACGTACACTCGAGGGTGACCAGCTGATGTACTTCATGGCCACTGAGGTCAGTGTTAGCCACTCAGTGACCTTGCTGCCCCACTACTTCGGGGGCTCATCTACAGTGCTAAAGTGCCTTGTGTCCCCCTCATATGCATCGATCATGTGCTGTTCTGCTCACAAACCTACTGATTCATCATCAGCCACTTCTTCTTTTCTTCCATGTCTGCCACACCCACATGACTTAAGGCATCCCAAATAGGATTTGCCATTTTTTCTTTTACCTGACATGAAGTTTCAGCCAGTTTCACATGGGATGACTGCGGTGGTAGCAACACCTGTTCGCTGAGCTGTTTCATGTTGGGCCTTCTTAGGTACCTGTGTATTTATTAGCATCTGAGCCCCATGTACCCTTCTTATTGGAAGGTCTGTCAACATCTTAACCTTCTGGCACCCATTTTCAATTATTGTTGCCAGGCCATGTTTATATTGTGGGTCAAGAATTGTGGCTATGCCAAACTCCTCAGAGTGCAGAATTCCAGAAATATGGGTGTTGTACTGCAACAAGTGGAGTATGAAATCGATCAGGGCACAACTACCAGTGTCAACACCAGCTTCCAGATGTTGCTGGACATTCAACAGTGTTTGCCTCAGCACCCGCAGAAATGAATGGCCTGACTCATACAAACACTGTCTGCCATCATGGCCTGAGTGGCATGTTTGAATGGCCTGAGAATCATGATCAGGACATTTATATGCCACTGCTGCTACATTACCAGACACATGGATGCTCCAGCACTGTCCTGGCTTCCATGTACCAGCAGATATTCAGATATTGCCTTGTAGTACTTGTATAATCGATCAAGCATATACAGGGCAGAGTTGCATTTGCTCACCACATCCATTTTTATGCGGTGCTGAATCAAGTTGTTCTGATTCTGCAACTGATGGAGTTGTCAAGGGCCTTTCCTGAATGGGCAAAGTGCACACAGATCTGACATGCCAATGCCAAAATCTCCTTGACATCTGGATTAGTGAGAAACTGCTGCATGACAAGATTCAGACAGTGTGCCAGGCATGGCACCTGGAAAAACCCACCATTACTAATGCATTTGATCACATCTGACCCTTTGTCATTGCCAATAAAACCTGCATTCTGTAAATGGGGGTGAAGCCATTCATCAATCTCAGAAAGCAGCACTTCGAGCATTTTCTCACTTGTGTATGACCCCAGAATGCTCTTCGTCATCAGTGTGGCATGCTGACAAAGACCTGTAATGTTGCTACCACCACAATTGACCTTACTGCAACTTTTCCCTCTCCCTGACTACAACAGTACCCCAGGTATCTGTGACCAGTGTGCTGTAATGCACAAGTATGAACTGCCAGCTGTGTTGCCAGTGGTCCACGTACCCATACTTAGATGTATATTAGGCACTGGTGAATGTTTCAGGGCATGATTTACCATGTTAGACACTCTCCTATACAGTTCAGGAATGGCATGTTTTGAGAAATAAGTTCTAGATGCTATCTGCCATTTGGGACAAGCCCGGGCCATGAACCTCCGGAAACCTGCATTTTCAATTGAAGAGTAAGGGAAGCGATCAATGGCCAACATTTCTGCAGCTAATGCATTGAGATCACATGTAGTGATATGATTCGGAAGGAATTTGGAATGCCGTTCAAACATAGCATGCAATGTGGGCTTGACCTTTTGTTGTGCTGGGGTAGTGAACAGCTGTACTTGTTGCAGCAGTATTGCTGGAGTGCTATGTGCTACTGCTTGAGTACTGACTTTTGGTGTTTTCTGCAATACTGTAACTATGCTTCTCTGACTCAAAGGGATGATACTAGTAGCACTGCTGCTATGCCCACTACTACTAGGCAGAACTGAATTCTCCTCCTCCATTATGTAGACCACCCCAGTTGCCCAGGTCACCCCTCCAGCCACCATCCCTACTGCACTGCCACTTGTGTTTGCCTTGAATGCTGCAGGACTGGGCCTCCTCCCCTGGCTTCCTTTTCATATTGATGCCAGTGTGCTGGGTGTTTGTTCTTGAGGTGGATGTGTTGCCCATCAGTGCCTAGCTGGTTGCCCTTTTTACTCCTACTTACCCATGCTTGGCACAGCTGATAGATGCTGTAGCAATTGACTCATGAATTGGGTCAAGCACATAGAAGTCCCAAACACAGTATTTCATTGCCTTTGTTTTCCATGGTTCCAGGGCTGGGACAACTGAGAGGAAGGTGTGGAAACTGTTGCTTTTTTGAGATGATTTCAGCACATCAAAATTATTATGGTAGTGACTTTGCTGATGGTACCACTACTTGACTCAACATCGCCAGCAATACCTGCTTCACATCCCTTATGTTTCTTCCTGTAAGGTTCCCATAGCGGATCCAGCACATCATCAGAGAGAACAGCAAGAGGAAGGAGGTGATTTTAGAACTTTACTACTCTACTGTGACTTAAGAACTAGAACTGTACTACTGGGAACTTCAATTTAGGGTAAAAAACAAAAAAAAACAAGGGTTTGTGTGTCTGAGTTGGGTGAAGGGGAACTGTTATTTGTGGAGTTAGTTAGGTGAAGAAGGAAAATATGAATTAGTGGGAGTGGCTTAGGCATAAGGAAGCCAGGTGTTTGGATTTAAAACTGCACTAGATAGCTTTTGGCAGAGCACAGCAAGAGGAAGAAGGTGTTGTTAGAACTTTACTACTCTTCTGTAACTTAAGAACTAGAACTCTACTACTGGGACCTTCAATTTAGGGTAAAAACAAACAAACAAAAAATAAAACAAGAGTCTGTGTGTTTGTCTGAGTTGGGTGAAGAGAACTGTTTGCTAGGTGAAGAAGGAAACTGTGAATTAGTGGGATTGACATAGGTAGCAGGAAGCCAGGTGTTTGGATTTAAAACTACCCTAAATGGCTTTTGGCAGAGAACAGCAAGAGGAAGGAGGTGCTGTTAGAACTTTATTACTCTACTGGGACTATATAGCCCTCCGTCCCTCTTTCCCAACCACCCTTAGCTAGTTCCACTTTCATAGGCACAGGAGTTGACTGACAACAGGAACTTCCTGTTTGGGGTCAGGAATGGAGTAATCACAGAGGCACAACAAGACTCACCATACTAGAAGGAAAAGAGTAGCTCTCCATCCCACCTAGCTGCTGGAGGTCTGACTTTGAGCAAGTAAGAAGGAGACTACTGAGGAATACAGGAACTTCCTGTCACAGAAAAGGAAAAGTAGGAGCTTTAAGGGCACAGAGGCAGTAGGAAAGTAGGGAACAAAAAATAAATAAAAAAATAAGTAAAAATAAGCAGAGCTAGGAAAGAGTAAGCATGCAAAACAACACCTGAGGGAACACTAATAAGATATGATGGGAGTGGTGCAGTGCAGTGGACATGGAGCAGCAGTCTTCCAGGAGATGTTCTGGAGGATGCGGTGTTGTCCCCTCTGCAGGCACCTCCTCTCTGTGCTGGGGAAGGAAGTTGCTTATCTCCAGGCTGAGTTGGCCAGGATTCAGGAGACCTCCTCTCCCACTCTGGGACCACCAGGGCCACCACTACTGCTTCAGAGGTTGCCAAGAAAGAGGACTGGTTGGACCACAGTGGGCTCAGGGAGGGTGATAGTGGTGGAATGGAGGTGCATCCCTTCAGTTGTACCTCTCCACAGTTAGTACACCATTCTGGCAGAGTGTGGTTCTTCTATGGAGACACCTGTAGTGGAGACCATGGAGGATGCTGGAACCTCCCCAAAGGAGACCCACAGGAGGGTGTCATGGTACCCCATAGGGGAAGGAAACAACTTCTGGTGGGGGGACTCCATTGTTAGGAGTGTAGAACAGGTGGAGTCGGGAGAGGAAGGTAAAGTGTCTGTCTGGCACAATGGCTTGGAGGGACAGAGAGCGAATCTTCAGGACTGCAGGAGCAGCTGCACAGGGGAGGGAGCTGCATGTCATTGTCCATCTAGGGACAAATTACCTGATGGGGAATGGGATCAGAACAGTGCAGAAGGAATTTGTGGAATTGGGGAGGGGCCTTAGACAAGTAGCACACACCGTAACCTTCTTGGACGTGCTTCCTCTCTATGGCATAGGTGAGGCTAGGGTGCTCTGCACCATGGGAATAAATCAATGGTTGAAAAAATGGTGCAGAGCTCAGGGTTTTGGCTTCATTGGGGACTGGGAGTCCACCTGGAAGAATACAAGCCTATACTGGTGCGGAGATCTACATCTGTCCAGGATGGGAACCAGAATCCTAGGTTATAGTTTTAAATGCTTCATTGACAAGCATTTAAACAAGCCAAGGAGGAGGAGGCATTGAGAAGGAGCTGGGAAATCCTAGCCCCTCCCCACCAAAAAAGTCAGGGTAGTTAGTGAGACAAACATCAAGATAGAGAAGTCAATAGGGAGAAGGGCAGGGGTAAATGGAGAAAAAGGCAAAGGCAGTAAGGACAGGGATGGGGCAAAAAGGAGTAAGGCCATCAGAAAATAGAGGGTAATGAGTACCAGTGCCCATAGTCTAGGTAACAAGCTCCCTGAACTGGTGGCCTTGATGGAAGAAGGATGCCTGGATATTGTGGCAGTCACAGAAACATGGTACACATAGAATCATGACTGAGATGTCAACATACCAAGGTACACAATCTACAGGAGGGATAGGGAGAGAAGAAGAGGAGGAAGAGTAGCTGTCTATGTAAGCGAAGGGATTAAAGCAATAGAACAAAAGGGTAAACAGGGAGGAGTGGAGGCATTGTGGGTCACCATGGTGACCAGACATGGCACCACAGTCTACAGGGGGGTTGTATACAGATTCCCCATCTCAAGGGGAAGAAATGGACAAGGAAATGTTAAAAGGCATCCTTAGGATGGCAGAAAAAGGGGAGATATTGTTGGTGGGGGACCTGAATATGCCAGATGTTAACTAGAGCACCTTTGCTGCAGCCACATTCAAGAACAGAGTCATTCTCGATGCCCTATAGGGGGCATGCCTCAGACAGCTAGTGTTGGAATCCACTTGGGAGGGAGTAATCTTAGACCTGGTACTCTCAAATGGGGATGTAGAGAGGATCTCAGATCTTGAGGTGGGTAGCCATCTGGGAACAAGTGACCACCAAACAATGTGATTCATGATAAACACAGCCGCAGAGTCCAGCCATACAAAAGTGAGGTTACTGGACTTTAGGAGGGCTGACTTTGTCAAAATGGGAGAGTGCTTCAGAAAAGCATTAGCAAAGAGGCAGGAAAGAGGGGTGTAGGAACAATGAGAAAACATCAAATATGCCATCACAGAGGCAACAAGCCTTTGTGTGAAGCAAATAAACAAATCAAAGTGAAAGAAAAAAACACTATGGTTCTCAGAAGAGGTGGCAGGGAAGATTATGGAGAAAAAGATAGCATTCAGGAAGTATAAGGAAACACAGAAGGAGCAGGACAGAGAAGTATACCAGTTAAAGCAGAAGGAAGTGGGGAAGACAGTCAGAATAGCAAAGGCCCAAACTGAGGAAAAGCTAGCCAACTTGGTTAAGAAGGGGGATAAAACCATTTATAGGTACATTAGGGAGCAAAGAAAGACCAAGGGAGTGGATAGAGAGGCTTAATAAAGGGGAGGGTGGTGGGTAGAGAGGACATGTAAAAGCAGGGATACTGAATGACTACTTCTGCTCATTATTCACAAAGGAAGAGGAGGGGGAGGTACCTAATCCAATCAATAGAAGCAATCTGGAAAGGGGGTCGATACCAGTCCATTCACAGAAGAAAGGGCTCTAAAAGAACTCCAAAACTGAAGGTGGACAAAGCAATGGGGCCTGATGGGACTCACCCCAGAATTCTAAAAGAACTAATGGGAGAACTAGTGACACCATTGACTACCCTTTTTAAAAAATCATAGGAGGATGGTGAGGTACCTAAGGACTGGAGAAGGGCAGATGTGATTCCCCTTCACAAAAGAGGGAGCAAAACAGATGCAGGAAACTACAGACCTGTTAGCTTGACCTCAGTGGTTGGGAAAATGATGTAATCACTTCTGAAAGAGAGAACTATTGAGTACCTAGAGGCCAGTGGGACACAGGACCCAAGGCAGCATGGATTCAAAGTGGGAAGGTCATGTTAGATGACTCTAATAGATTTATTTGATTGGGTGTCCAAAATAGTAGACCAGGGAGGGGTTGTGTACATGGACTACCTAGACTTTAGCAAGGCATTTGACACAGTCCCACTCAAAAGATTAATAAACAAATTAGCCAGCCTTGGAGTGGGTCCCAGGGTGGTAGCCTGGGTAATAAAAATTGGTGGAACAACAGTACACAGAGGGTAATAGTAAATGGAGTCCACTCCAAAGAAAGGGGGGTTACTAGTGGAGTACTGCAGGGTTCTGTACTGGATCAGGTCCTTTTAATGTCTTTATAAGTGACAACGCAGAGGGGCTGGAAGGAAAAGTATGCCTCTTTGCAGATGACACAAAGCTCTGCAATAGGGTTGATACACAAGGGGGATGGAAAGGATGAGAAGGGACTTGGCAAGGTTGGAGGAATGGTCAAAAGTATGGCAGCCTAGATTCAATGCAAAGAAATGCAAAGTAATGCACCTGGGAAACAAAAACCCAGGGGCAGAGTACACAATGTGTGTGGGGGGGTATTAACAACAACACAAATGGAAAGGGACTTGGGGTAGTCATATCAGATGACCTAAAGGTAAGCAAGCACTGTGAGAAGGCAATAAGGATGACTGGGGGATACTGGGATGTATAGGGAGAAGCATCACCAGTAGAAAACAGGAAGTTGTTATCCCTTTGTACAGACAGTTGGTGAGACCCTATCTGGACTACTGCATGCAGTTCTGGAGACCCTCATCTCCACAAGGACATAGACAGGATGGAATCAGTCCAGAGAAGGGCAACTAAAATGGTGCAGGATCTGCAACAGAAGCCATATGAAGAGAGACTAAAGGAGCTTAGTATGTATCCCCTTGAGAAATGGAGGAAGATGGGGGACATGATAGAAACTTTTAAGTACCTCAAAGGACTCAACAAAGTCCAAGAAGTTAGTATCTTTCAGAAAAAGAGATGTGCAAGAACAAGGGGACACAATTTGAAGATGGGGGGATGGCTCAGAGGCAATGTGAGAAAGTATTTTTTCACAGAGAGGGTGGTGGACACATGGAATGGCCTTTCTGAGGAGGTTGTTGGGTTGACAACAGTGTGGGAATTCAAGAATGCATGGGTCAGACATAAGGCAATTCTGGTGGGGCGTAGGAAGAAGTAGGCTGTCAGTTAACTAGGATCTGCAGCTTATCAAATAAGTAGGGAAATGGGCAGACTAGGTTGGCCAAGCAGTCCTTATCTGCCATCAAAGTCTATGTTTCTATGTTTCATCATCATCATCATTACCACTGTCATCCTCCTCCTTCACATTTATGTCCTCCTCAACCTCATCGTGTGCAGTCTCACCCATATATTCTGAATCTCCTGCCTTCACCACTTTTATTTCCACACTGTCTGCCTCATCAACACAATCACCACCAATACTCACAGGGACACTGACTGCCTCTTCCTCTACCACTGTTTTCTGCTTGCTGGCACTGGCACCACTGCTACCTTTCTCAACTGGCACCTCATCCACCAGCATGGCTGCACCAGATGTAGCTGAGAACAATTTGTAACAGAAATGTCACTGCTACTATCAACTTAACTACTTCCAGTCCCAGGAGCCCCTGAGCCCACAGAACATGCTGCTGACACACCTGCAGACATTGTGTTTTGAATTACAGTATTACTTTGCTCCACTGCTTTACAACTCTTCTTTCTTGCTGTCTGGGCCTCTCTCCTTTACCTGAATTTTTTTTTGCAGGTCATTATTCTGATTTGGATAGTAATTCACTCGATATGCACAACAGGGGAAATGTGCCAAGAGCAGCAGAACCCACACTCAAAACGCACGCAGTGCAGGGATTTATTTCAACAGTGGAAATATGCCAAGAGCAACAGAACCCTCACTCATTATTAATATACATACAGTGCAGGGATATATTTCACACAGGGGAATTGTGCCAAGAGCAACAGAACCCTCACTCAGTATTAATATGCATGCAGTGCAGGGATTTATTTCAAAAGGGATAATGTGCCAACAGCAACAGAACCCTTATATGATACACACATAGCACAGGGAATTATTTCAAATGGGGGAAATGTACCAAGAGTGACAGAACCCTCACTCAAAATTAATATGCACACAGCACATGGATTTATTTCAACAGGTGAAATGTGCTTAGAGCAACAGAACCCTCACTCAATATGCACACAGAGCAGGATTTTTTTTCAGCAGGGGAAATGTGTCAAGAGTAACAGAACCATACCTCGATATGCACACAGCACAGGGATTTATTTTAGCAGGAGAAATGTGCCAAGAGTGACAGAACCCTCACTCAATGCGCACAGATCGCAATGATTTATTTCAACAGGGTAATGTGCAAAGAGAAAAAAAATCACTTAATATCAATACGCACACAGTGCAGGGATTTATTTCAATAGCGAACTGTGCCAAGAGCCGCATAACCCTCACTCAGTATTAATGCGCAGACAGTTCCGGGATTTATTTCAACATTGGAAATGTGCCAGGAGCAACAGAACCCTCACTCACTATGCACACAGCGCAGGGATTTATTTCATTGGGGGAATGTGCCATGAACAACAGAACCCAGACTCAATATTAATACACATACAGTGCAGGAATTTATTTCAACAGGGGAAAGATGCTAAGAGCAACAGAACACTCATTCAATATTAATATGCACACAGTGCAGGGATTTACTTCAAAAGGGGAAATGTTCCAAAAACAACAGTACACTCACTCTATACACATACAGCTCATGGATTTATTTCAGCAGTGCAAATGTACCAAGAGCAACAGAACCTTCAATCATTATTAATATGCACACAGTGCAGCGATTTATTTCAACAGGAAAAATGTGTCAAGAACAACAGAACCCTCACTCAATTATAATATGCACACAGCAAAGGATTTATTTCAACAGGGGAAATGTGCCAAGAACAACAGAACCCTCACTCAATATTAATACGAACACAGTGTAGGGATTTATTTCAACAGGGGAAATGTGCCAAGAGCAACAGAACCCTCACTCAATATTAATACAAACACAGTGTAGGGATTTATTTCAACAGGGGAAATGTGCCAAGAGCAAGAGAACCCTCACTCGATACACACACAGTGCAGGGATTTATTTCAACAGGGGAAATGTGCCAAGAGCAAGAGAACCCTCACTCAATATTAATAATCACACAGTGCAGGATTTATTTAGAACACAAGAGAACCCTCACTCAATATTAATAATCACACAGTGCAGGGATTTATTTCAACAGGGGAAATGTGCCAAGAGCAAGAGAACCCTCACTCAATATTAATAATCACACAGTGCAGGGATTTATTTCAACAGAGGAAATGTGCCAAGAGCAACAGAACCCTCACTCGATACACACACAGTGCAGGGATTTTTTTCAAAAGTGGAAATTTGACAAGAGCAACAGATCCTTCACTCAATATTAATACGCACACAGTGCAGGGATTTATTTCAACAGGGGAAATTTGTGAAGAGAAACAGAACCCTCAATCGATATTAATACCCACAGTCCATGGATTCTTTTGGCAGGGGAAATGCGCCAAGAGCAAAAGAACCCTCACTCAATATCAATATGCACACAGCCCCAGGGGTTTCATTTCAACAGGGGAAATGTTCCAAGAGCAACAGAACCCTAACCCAATATTAGTACACACAGTACAGGGATTTATTTCAACATGGGAAATGTGCCAGGAACAACAGAACCCTAACTCATCATGCACACAGTGCAGGGATTTATTTCAACAAGGGAAATATGCTAAGAGCAACCGAACCCTCACTCAATATACACACTGCACAGGGTTTTATTTCCAACAGGGGAAATGTGCCAAGAGCAACACAACCCTCACTCAGTATGCAGACAGCATAGGGAATTATTTCAAAAGGGTAAATGTGCCAAGAGCAACAGAACCCTCAGTCAATATGCAGCCACTTTAGAGATTTATTTTAATGGGGGAAATGTGCCAAGAGCAATAGAACTCTCACTCAATATTAATACTCACACAGTGCAGTAATTTATTTCAACGGGGGAATTGTGCCAAGAGCAAGAGAACCCTCACTTAATATTAATACGCACACAGTGCAGATATTTATTTCAACAGGAGAAATGTGCCAAGAGCAGCAGAACCCTCACTCAATAAGCACGCAGCACAGGGATTTTTTTCATCAAGGGAAATGTGCCAAGAACAAGAGAACCCTCACTCAATATTAATACACACAAAGCACAGGGATTTATTACAACTGTGAAAATGTGCCAAGAGCAACACAACCCTCACTTATTATGCACACAGCTCAGGGATTTATTTCAGCAGGGAAATGTGCCAGACGCAACAGAATCCTCACTCAAACCACACCCAGAACCAAAATCTAACAGAAATCACCTTCTTAATTAATAAAAATTAAAAATGCTTCTGATCTGTCTGCCCAGCCTTCTTAACTGCTGCTATCCTCCCCCACACAAGCCATCTAAACATCTACTTCAATGCCTAAACTGAAACAATACTTTATCTAATTATTGAGGAAATCAACAACAACAAAAACACTGCTGCGTATGCACAAGGCACTCACAAACACTCTGGCAGCAATTTGAAATGCAAAATGAACATTTTGCTGATGTTTTTAAAGGTTTTTTAAGTTAATTCAGAATAAAGCACTATGCATTCTGAGTCTTTCCACAACACTACACTGAGACACAACCTTCTTAGTTTTCCATAGGCTCTTCAGCAACATGTGACCACCCTAGAGCAACATATGACATCCTATCCCATAGTACAGTTCGAACTTCACAGCTGAGGGTCAACTTTGCTGGTGAAGTTACATACTTCATGGGGTGGTGCTTCTCCCACTTTACCTTAACATGTTTTGCAAAATCACAAATTTGCAATTCCTTGAAGTCACTTATAAACCGCACATTTCAACTTTGCTCTGTGGAAAAATTTACGAAATCATGAAAATTCACAAATTATTTCATGGAGCAAAATTTTCTGACTTCACCCATTTCTAGGCTAAAGCAACAAAAGTGGGGAAATATGGCTTTAGGGTTTATTACACTAAAACCCCAACCCAACCCCAAAGCAAATCAGGGGAAGACTCTTCCTAGGGATTGTAAACCCTAAAGTTCACCTCATTCTATACATTCCAGAAACTGCATACCTAATGGGGCGAGTTTTAGGTCTGTCAACCCCTAGGAAGAATCTGCCCTGATTTTCTTAAGTGGTGGAGTTGCAGTTTTAGGGTTCTGACCCATATAGCACATTTCCCCACTTTTGTCACTTAAAGCTGAACCCAAAATGTTGTACTTACACATTTTTTTACAAAGAATTTCCTTACTTTTTGAGACAGTATAAACATATCCTTATTTGCCTGTGGAAGCACAGGCCTCCCATTGATGCATACTTTTTCTGATGTTGTAATTGCATCCTTATTTGTCTGACAGAGCACAGAGCCCTCAAGGCCCTGTGCTTCCATCCCACAACAGATGCATATATGTATGCTTATGTGGAAGAGCAGGGCCTGGAGGGCCCTTCACTTCCATTTGCAGGACAACACCAAATTGTCAACATAGCCTTCTTATGGAATGCGACAGTAGATTGACTCCATGACCATGAAGACCAGCACATTGACAAATTTCACCTGAAAACATTGGGTCGCTGTGCTAGTCCCTGAAGACACCGGTGGTGCATTTCCCAGTGTTGCGCCCTCTCCTGAGACAACTCTGACTCGGAGTTGTCTATTTAGAGACCAAAGGGTTGGGGGGAAGCCCCCCAAAGAAGACACAGAAACATCCCTGACAGAAGAATGCCAATACTCAGCATTGTGTCTGTGGCCATCAGGGTGTTGACTGGAGCAATGTCACAGCGCTATATTAAAACCCCTTCTTATTTCCCCAGCTCATGACTCTGGTACTAAAAATTGTCCAATCCCCACCAAAACATCATTTCGTGCCACTGCAGCATCAGTCTGTGCCACAGGTGTGAAAAGACAATTTGGTCAAGATTTGAATAATGACAGCTGTCACATTCATGAGGTGGTGTAAAGAAATTGCTACTTTGAAAATTTAGCGTAGCCAAAAGACAATGGATGCACACAATGTTGCCATTTTAACATATTTTGGCCCTACATTTTCAACATACCCTTCTTATGACCCCACCTTATGAACAAGTATGTGAAAATTTTGAAATCCAGCCTGAAATGTGATTTTGCCAACCAACCACTAAATTACCGTTTGGTCAGGATTTGCAAAATGCCACCAACATTGTTTATAAGGAGGGGTCTCAAAAAGGGCATGTTGAAAATTTGGTGTCATAATCATTAAAAATGACAAAGTTATGCACTAAAGTTGAAAACCGCATTGAAATACATAGAACCTCACTTACAGTATCTTATTTCTCATATAGCAGATGACAGTTCCAGCAGCAAGACATGTCTTTGATGGGAGACTGGATCTACACCCTAGGACCTGTTTAGGTGAGAAAGGGTGTGTAGGTGGGTCTGGGGGTGTGGGATGGTGGGTGCTGAATGGGAGGTCTGGGTGGGGGGAAGGGTGTGGTTGGCAATGGACTTTTTTTATTTATAGACAAAAACACATTGAGGGATCATTTTCTTTATTACAAGCATCAAGCACGATTGGAGGAGGTGGGCCACTAGGCACCAGGGAAACTAATGTAAACAACAGAGACCACAATCAATGCTGGGGGGGTGCCACTAGACACTGGGGACAAACAAAAAGAAAATAATGGGATGATACAGAGATCTGAGGTTGTGAGACTGCCACTAGACTCCAGATAAAAGTAAACAACATAAAAGATATATGATCAGAGGGTGAGGGTGCCACTAGACACCAGGAATAAAATAATTATTTATGGGATGCCACTAGACACCAAAAGCAAATAAAAAAAAATAATGGGACAGAGATCCAAGTGTGGAAGTGCCCCTAGACACCAGGGAAAAGGAAACATTTCAGGGATGCCATTGGAGGGAGGAGATGCCACTAGACTCCAGAGAAAAGTGAAATATTTACAGAAATTGATCAGAGGGCGGGGGTTGCCACTAGACACCAGGGAAAGCTTGGTGTTCCATTTCTGCTTTTTGCCATCAGCTTGCAGCATTATGGTTTGGAATTTTGGGCTGAAATGTTCAGTGTAAAAAGGGCTTGGCCAACAGGTGATTCCTTGGTGGTGAAAAAATATTAATCCATTCTAAAGTTATTTACTTTTAAAATGTTGGGTTCTGAACATGTTGACAGTATGAAAAACTCATAAGCGAGTCACACAGAAGGATTTAAAACACCAAACCTGGAATTTTAAAACTAAATAACTTTAGAACGAATTATAATTTTTTTTTGCCAATCCAGGAAAGGAAATATCTGTGGGCCAAGCCCTTTCTACCTCGAAAATTTCAGACCGCAATTCCAAACTGTCTGGCTGCAAGTGGATAGTAAAAAAAGATTGTTTAGTGGACAGTTTTTCGTATCTATTGTTCTCAAAGGAAGTGGCCAGGAAGGCTAGAGAAAAAAAGTTGGTATTTAGGAAATACAAGGAAACACAAAAGGATGAGGACATGGTAGTGTATCTGGATAAGCAGAGGGAGGTGGGGAAGGCAGTTAGGAGATCAAAGGAACAAACAGAGGAAAAAATAGCTCAGGCAGTAAAAAAAGGGACAATATGTTTTATAGATACATTAGTGAAAGGAGAAAAACAAGGGATGGGAGCGTAAAGCTTGGGGGGGAGGGGAGTTGCAGAAGGGGACTTGGCAAAAGCAACAAACCTGAACAAATATTTTTGTTCAGTATTAACAAAAGAGGGGGAAGGTGATGGATCACAATTAAGTGGCAGGAGCAATACGTGGAGGAAGGTGAACACCAGTCTATTTACAGATGACAGGGTTCTAAAATAACTCACAAAACTGAAAGTAGGGAAGGTAATGGGACCAGATGGGATACATCCTAGATTATTAATGGAGCTCAGGGAGGTGCAGGTAGTACCACTGGCAGCCCTGTTCAGTGAATTTCTGGAATCAGGAGTGGCTCCAGAGGACTGGAGAAGAGCACATGAAGTCACTCTACACAAAAGTGGGAGCAGGGAGGAGGCAGGTAACTGCAGTATAGACTAGTCAGCCTAACCTCAGTGGTGGGGAAAATAATGGAATCACTGCTAAAAGAAAGGATTGTGGGACATCTAGAATCCAGCAGAGCACAGGATCTGAGGCAGCATGAATTCACAGTGGGAAGATCATGTCAAACAAATCTGATACATTTATTTGACTGTTTGATGAGGGAAGTGGATCAGGTGGGAGTGGTGGATGTGTTCTACCTGGTTTTCAGCAAAGCTTTCAACACTGTTCCATATAGAAGGCTAGTAAACAAACTAGGAAGCCTGGGAATGGGTTCCAAAGTGGTAAACTGAGTTAGAAATTGGCTGAGGGATAGAAAACAGAGGGTTGTGGTAAATGGGGCTCTATGCAGGGAAAGGTGGATGACCAGCAGGGTGCCACAGAAATCAGTTCTATTGCCAGTCCTATTCAATGTCTTCATAAGTGACATTGAGGAAAGGATTGAAAGGAAGGTATGCCTTTTTGCAGATGACACTAAATCGACAACAGGGCTGACAGTCTGGCAGGGGTGAAAAGAATGAAGAGGGACCTAGAGATAAACTAGAGGAATGGTCAAGAGTGTGGCAGCTAAGACTAAATGCAAAAAGTGTGAAATCATGGATTTAGGTACAGGAACCCAGGGGTGGCTTACATATTGGGGGAGAGATACTGTCAGCCACCAAACAAGAAAGGGATCTGGGGGGTAATCATATTAGATCATCTAAAGGTGGTGAAACAATGTGCCAAGAGCCAGTTGGGGTATTGGGTTGCATAGGGAGAGGTATCACCAACAAAAGAAATGATATGGTGATGCCTCTGTACAAATCATTAGTGAGACCTCATCTGGTATACTGTGACCAGTTCTGGAGGCTGCATCTCCATAAGGACATAGACAGGGGTAACGGCAGTTCAGAGAAGGGCAACAAAAATGGTGCAGGATCAGCACCAAAAACCATATGAGGAGTGACTGAAGGACCTCAATATGTACTGTATATCCTGGAGGAGAGGCAAAAGAGGGGTATATGACAGAGACCTTCAAGTATCTCAAGGGCACAAATAAGGTACAGCAGGGTAGCATCTTTCAGAAAAAGACATGCTCCAGAACAAGTAGGCATGACATGTTGCTAGAGGGGGTAGACTAAGGGGTAATGGGAAGAAGTATTTCTTCATAGAAAGGGTGGTGGATGCATGGAACAGCCTCCCAGCAGAGGTAGTGGGGGTGAATTCATTAGAGGAATTAAAAAATGCATGGAATAGGCATAGTGGAACCCTAGTGGTTGGAAAGTGAACAAAACTGGAGATAAGTAAGGTCTGTGATTTCTGTAACAGGTATGGCAAATGGGCATAAAGAGGAACAAAACCAGTTGTGCCCTGTAAAATCAAGGGAGGTGCAGTGAAGGGCGGCCAGCCCAGCAGAAAAAAACACAGATAAATAGACTGCAATCCAAAGCAAACTCCATGGCTGTTTAAAATGAAAACATCTTTATTGTAACAGCAGCTTCAAAGTAGCTGACTAAAGTCCTTGCCCTGATGCATCAGCCCAGTCCTGGTCTTCAACAAGTAGAGGATCTAGTGACCATCAGGAAAAGCCACCTTTTAACATGTGCAGACATGGTGAATTACCATATTAAACTGAATTATCTAAATTACATACAGATGTATTGATAAAAAATATTAACTTCAAATGTCTTTCAGTGCTTCATGGTGGCATATTTACTAAACAGAAAGTTAATTCATTTACTGTATTTCAGTTACCATATTTTAGTCTTTTTTTACATAAATTGCATTTTAAATTGCATGCAATTATTGCATTTTATTTATTGTTTAGAACCCCATTGGAATAAGTCCTTGTAGAGCTACAGGTAGTGCATTTGTTAGTGGAACTGTAGTTATAGTTTCACTAAACTCCTGTAACTTTTAAGGAGGTGCTACTACTATACAAGATTCCTGGGGTTATTATGTATAACTAAATTTAGACTGAAAATCACAAATAAATAATAGAGTAAATCTGGCTAGCTGGGAACTCTTTAGCCAGAAGTTTTAGCAGGATAGAATTTGTTCTTGAGCAAAACAAAAACAGATTTAGATAAATGGGGCAAATGAGTAGACTGGGTGGGACTGGCAGTCCTTATCTGCCATCAAAGTCTATGTTTCTATGTTTCTGTATTTCTGTATTTCTATGTATCATGGAATATGAAAAACCAGCAAGTGACTCAAGAAATAGGATAGAAAAACTACTTTGAGGGTTTTTTTCTACTAGTTAATTTACAGAATCGACCTAATGGGATCCCGATGACCAACATACATGTGTTACTGTCCCCCATAATGTTGTTTCTGTGTGTTTTGAATTTTTTATGTTATGAAAATGAAAAACAAGATGGCAGCATACAAAAAAATCTCATATTCCCCATATGAAAACTTCATACAGCTATTTTTTCAGCTGACTGAGCATGCTTAGAACCTGAAATTTTACAATGTAATAAATTTGGAACAAATTAATATTTTTACACCAAACCAGCAAAAGTAATCTTTCTGAGGTAAACCCTTTCTGCCCTGAAAATTTCAGACCAAATTGACAAACTGTCTGGGCACTACATGTTAGCAAAAAAACAGCAAAAAAAGACAATTTTCTTGTGTTTTTTACTATCTACAGCTTAGAATCCACACACCTGAATAGAATGAAACTTGGTACATCAAGAGATCTATCCCCATGAGACCATGAGTGCAAATCCGTTGAATGGTTGTGAAGGTATTAAAGCACAAAATTTATGGTATAACATAGAAAGTCCTGCTCTCTCTTTCTCTCTCTCTCTCTCTCTCTATATATATATATATATATTGCAAAAAACTTTGATAATGCATCAGTTAGGGTTGATAGCACACCGACAAAAGTTTTGGAAATGTGATGATAGGGCTACCCCCCAACCACCACACCCCACCCTCAGGACCAACTCTCTCTCCCCATTGCATGTATAAGCAAGCTGATATGCTACAGTATAGGAAAATGGGGTGAGAGTTAGGTCTGACAACACCTCAATGTCTTTCAGTGTGTGGAAGGTGGGGAGGCGATGGGGTAACCCTAACATCACATTTCCATACTTTTGTCACTGTACTATCAACCCTAACTGATGCATTAACAACATTTTTTACAATGAATTTCCCTTCTTTTTGACATAGTATAATGTAACTGGTAACTGGCATGTGTATGTGGGAGCAAGGACCCAATTATCCCTTCACATTGCCCATTTTCTGAGTAATGGTATGTGACTGTGGGACCATGGGCCCTCTGGGTCCTGCACTCCCACTTACACATAAGTACGGAGCCATACAGCAGCCCCATAGTACTGAAAAGGAACCCTTGTAACACTTATTTGCAATTATCTCAGTAACTGTAGGAACTATGAAAAAAATCCCACTGCAGTTGTAATCAGGACTTTGAAACCTCCATGCGTGCTAAGCTACGGGTAGCAAAAAATCCATATCTCAAATTGTTTTCTAGATATGGGTGCCAAAAGGCACTCTGGGCATCGCAATGTTATCCTTTGGGAAATTTCTCAACTTCGGAAAGCTATAACTATGGGCCCATTTAATTTTTTGGGACCAAACCACCAAAAGGCACATCTGTGGAACCAGGGCTTGCCACCCTGCAAATTTCAGCCCAAAAGCACAATCCACCTTGGCACAATGAAGCGACAAAGAAAACAACACATGGGACAATGTTTTTGAGCAGTTTTTTCTCAAAAACAAAAATGTTTTCACGACATCCCTGTACCTATAATAAAATATTTTCTTGTACAAAAATATGTTGTTGAGCCACCTTTTATTTTGTGCACTATTATAGCACACACAAAAAAGTTTGTCACAAAAACAAAATGGAAAAATGGTGGAAAAATTTTGAAAAACGTATTTCCAGGCTACTTACACAAAAATTGGTGCCGGGGCAAGTTCCTCAAGGCCTGAATAGGTAAACACAAGTGTTGGTATTTAGCAAGAGGCACTATTGTTTGATTTACAATGTTTTTAGTCTCTCACTAACTGAAAACAAGATGGCAGTAGCATGAAAACAAAACTCCAGTGCACGAAAACAAAAATGCTTTTGCGAAAGTTTTCATGTTGCCCATATAAATATTCCCATAGGCTAAAATGGGACATGAAAAACTTCCATAACTTTTGAATGGATTAATATTTTTTCATCAAATCTTCAAAAGGTACCACCCTGACCCATACCACATATACAAAAGCACATTTGAAGCCAGACACACACACCATTTGCTCTCTGAAGCCTGACAAAGAATTGTGCAAAAGTTGAGAAATTTTCCCATTTTTGACAGTCTGCAGCTCTGCAACCATTCATCCTACCAGAACTTTTCATATCCAGAGATCTATGGTTGGACACCTCACATGCAAAATGTCAGGCAAATCGGACAAATGATTGCAACATTATTAAAGTGCAGACTTTGGGGTTTAACATAGAAGTGGCCTGCCAACCCTAACTACCTATTTTCTATATATATATATATATATATATATATATATGAAATTAAATGCAAAAACTTTGTTAATGCATCAGTTAGGGTTATTCTACAGTGACAAAAGTGAGGAAATTCGACATTAGGGTTCGCACCCCTTGCCACAGCCCCACCCTGCCCCCACCAACAGGCATCAGGGTGTGAATTGGGGTCATTAGCCCTAACTCTCAACCCATCACATGTGCAAACAAACTGAGGTGGTGCAGAGCAGGAGAATGGGGTGAGAGCTAGAACTGATGACCCCAATGCACACCCCAATGCCTGTTGATGGGGGCAGGGTGGGGCTGGCGTGCAAGGGGTGGGAACCCTAATGTTGAATTTCCTCACTTTTGTCACTGTAGAATAACCCTAACTGATGCATTAACAACGTTTTTTGCATTTAATTTTCTTACTTTTTAAGAAAGAATAGAAAAGTAGAAAGTTGCAAAAGTTGTTGGGAAAGTGGGGCCCTTCAGGCCCCATGGTCCCATCAACTTGTAAGTGTTGGGCCACATTATACACCTAATGACTAAAAAGTACATTGACATCAGCACAACCAGCCACTAAACAAATGTTAATTTAGTAGAACAATAGAAAACGCTGTCCACAAAACATTAACTGTGCCACACAATCTCACCACAAAAAATAAATTGTCTGACACATAAACAGTGCAATTCACATCTACAGGACATGCCGTCAACACTCTCCAAATTTCAAGTGAAAAGACCAAACCGTGTCCGAGATATAACATGTCAAAGTTAGAAATTTTCACTCAACAGAATGGCACAGTTCCACACCTGTTAACATTTAACACACACAATGACTGAAAACTACACCCATGACACTAAGACTAGGTATCCTATTAATTTCAAGGCAGCACCACAAGCAAAATGCTGCCTGCAGAACATAAAGTGTGCCCCGCTACATCTCTGGCAAAAAAAAATTGTATGACATGTAATTACTGCGATTTGCATCCACAGAACATGTCATAAACGCCCTCCAAATTTTAAATAAAAAGACCAAACCATTTCCAATGTATTCAATGTTAAAGATTGGTAACATTTCCCTATCTATTCCATTATAAAAAGTTTGGCCATCTTGTACCTCCCTCGCAATCAAAGATAGCGATCAAAGAATCTCATGATCAAAGAATTTGCAGGCTCATGAATAAAGAATAAAAAAAATTATAAATCAAAAAAAATTAGGAATTACAGTAAACCACCACTGTGGTTTGACAGAATGAAGCCCCCTGAGCAAAACCCACCCTCATTTGACTTCCTAGGGCACCCCTGGGCTGAGAAAATGTATTTTTTAATCCGCCCATCTTGTCCTCCCCTCATGATGCATGATCGCAATCAAAGAATCTCATGATCAAAGAATTTGCAGGCTCACGAACAAAGAATAAAAAATGCCATAAATCAAAAAATTTGAAGGAATTCTGGTAAAATCGATCAAAGAATCTCACGATCAAAGAATTTGCAGGCTTGCGATCAAAGATCCTTAGCGAGCCACGAACAAAGATTTTAAAAGCTAATAACTCTATTTTTTGACTGATTTGGATAAAACCAAAGCCACGGCCCGAGTAAAACCCATCCAAGTTTTACTTCAGGAGTGACCCCATAGCCGATATATTTCTGTTTTTCCGATCAGAAAACTAAAAACAAAATGGCGAACCTCACGATCAAAGAATTTTGAAAATTCTTGAGGACAAAGATTCTTGCACCGTGAGGCTACAATTTATTTGATCGCCAGGCAGGACCAGATGGTCAGAACCCCATTCTTTGTTCGTAAAAACAGACATATAAATTTTCCCATTGACTTATAATGGGAACTTAAAACTGGCATAACTTTTGAATGCCTTAACATTTTTTCACCAAACAAAAAGCAGCATGTTAGGCCACCAAAGCTGTTACAAACAAGCCATCTTGCAGAGTGACATGCCACACAACAGCCGTGCAAGGCCACCACCAAAATCCCAAAAGCTGCCTCCAAAAACGGACAATTTTGTATTTTTCAGCACTTTCATACTCACAGCCCATAAGTCCGACCAAAATGCAATTTGGCAGATCAAGAGATCTACCATGCCCCATCACGTGTACCAAATACCAAATTTCAGGCAAATCCATTGAACAGGTCCAAAGTTATTAAGGCCCAAATTTTTGATTTTAGTATGTAAGTGACCACTGAACCCTGACTATAGTGGTGTGACCAGCCCACTATAATATATATATAAATATTTTTTTGTTTTAGTTGGGTTCACTACAACATAACCCAGATAGACCATCTTAGGGTAGCTGGTTCATTCCACTGGGGTGTCAAACAGATGAGGCATACTGATGAGTCCAGGTAGGATGAGACACGTGTCTATGTCTTCTGTTGGCACCCTTTGCAAACTGTGTGAGAGGCCTTTCGGCACCATGCATTTCTGCCTAAAGTTGAACCAGCATAATATTCTGTGGTGATTTGCATATGCAGCCCATGATGCTTTGCATTGTGAGGGCATGTGTGATTTTGTATTTCATATATATATATATATATATATATATATATATATATATATATATATATATATATATATATATATATATATATATATATATATATATATATATATATTTATCCTCATGCCTAGATTACTGCAATTCCCTTTACCGAGGCTACCTGGGATGGAAATCCAACACTTGTAGCTAGTGCAGAACACTACAGCCCTGCTTTTGGCGGGAACTCCTAGATCTGTCCATATTACGCTGGTGCTGCACGTACTGCACTGGCTTCTGGTACAGCAGCAGATCACCTTTAAAGTTGGTCTCTTGACTTTTAAAGCCCTACACAGACTAGGCACAGACTACCTGAATGAGCTTCTGGTCCCCTACTGCACTGGATGATTGCTCCGCTCAGCTGATGACGGGTTGCTAGAGATTCCGAGGGTGTGTTTTAAATCTTCTGGGGCCAGGGCATTTATGCACGTGGCCTCAACCCTCTGGAATTCTCTACCCCATCGGTTGTGGGAGTGCACAACCATGGAGGGATTCAAATAAGCTTTAAAAACACACCTGTGGGTTCAAGCATTCAGTGAATGAAGGGTTTTTGTACTGGACTATCAGTTTTATATTATTATGACTGGATATTTAATGTATTCTTTTAAATTTATAAGGTGCCTTGATATTCTGAAAGACACCACAGAAATAAAGTTATATCTATCTATATATATATATATATATATATATATATATATATATATTCTTTGAAAGAAATTCATTAATGTACTAGTTAGGGTTAAAGTGACAAAGGTAGGGAAATGTGGCATTAGGGTTTCCAATCCTAACACCCCACACACAACTTGCAGGCAGGAATGGGAAAAACCTTTACAGTTTTACCTCTCTTGCATCTTTGCAAATCATGTGTAGGGTGTGCCTTGGGGTTGTCAGTAGAGATGCAGTGAAGTTTCAAATTGCAGATGAAGTGAACCTAAAGTGGTCCACTTTGAATTCATGTAGCACTATGCAAAGTGTCCATTAAAAACTTGAAATTCACCTTACTTCGTGTTGTCCACTTTGAGTTCACTTCGAGTTACTGTTTGATAAGGCAAAGTCATTAAAAAATAGGCCACTGATAACATGCCTGACTGTTTCTGCTGGTCTGCAAGTCACATGCTTCAGGAAGGCAATTAAATAGACAGGAAGTCAGTGTTCAAAGTGCAAAGTGGGCACAGATACAGCATGCTACAGTCAGCATTTGCTTTATTTCAGAGTACTGCAGAAACTCCTGTACCACCAGATTTCAACAGTGGGCCATACAGGGAACCCGCACAAATCCACCATTGCTGACACATTTCACAATATTTGATCTATTATCACTAGCTATGAAGACAGCTTTTAGGGACAGGGGATACAGCCACTGATCAATTTCTGTCAGTAGCAAGTCTAGCATGTGTTCACCTGTATGCAACCTTGCTACACTACACATTGCAAGCGTGGCATGCTGCATAATGCCATGAAGGTTGCTACCACTACCACAGTTTGACTTATTACACTGCTTTCCCATCCCACCATCAAATATATCCCCAGGTAGCTGTACCCAAGGTGCAGTAATACACAGATAGGAACTACCTGCTCTTTTGCCACTTGTCCACATATCCATGCTTAAGTGAATGTACTGTAACGTGATGTAGAATGTTGAACAGCCTGTCTTACAGACTCTTTCACTATCCAATATAACTCAGAGACAGCATGGGTGGAAAAGTATGTCTGGAAGAGGACCTTCCATTTAGGATATGCACATGCCACAAAGCGCCAGAAGTCCATATTCTTCACAAAAGAAAATGGCAAAAGGTCAATTGCCAGCATTTCCACTACAGTAGCATTGAGTTCACATGCATCTGCATCACTGGGTGGGTATTTAGTGTTGTGTGCAAAAAGGCTGTACAGTGTGGGCTGCATTGTTCATTGCTTTACACATGGTGTGCCAAATGGCTCTACTCTACTAATTGACATGGATGGGGTACCTTGGATGTGTGATGGTGGGTGCACAGGTGACAAGCCAATACATGCCATTATTTTCCTTGTTTTGAGCATAGGGGTTGATGTAGTAGAATTACTATATGGACTGCCACTGCTGCTCTGACTACTGCTTGAACATTTCAAATCATCCTCCTCCTCCTCCTCCTTATACCTGTGGTAATCCTCTGTTGTTATTTCACCACTTTTAGTGACATGGCTACTTAAATTGATGGAAGGGGATACCATGCTTACTAAGGTGACCGTGGATGAATGCCCAACTACGGCATTAGCTACCCTCTGGTGCTGCAGCCACAGTGCCTTGTGCCTGCTCTTTAGATGAGCATTCTGGTCTCCAGTGCCAAATGGCTACCCTTTTTACCATGCTTCAAAAGCACTTGTTAAAACTGGCAGATTGTCACTGTTTCATTGTTGCCATCGTGTATAAAAAAATTCCAAACTAGGAATTTGGATTCCCTACTCTTCACATGATGCTGCTGGTGATGCTGCTGCATATGTAACTGCACTTTTGGTGGCAATGAAATGGGAGTGTAATGCATGATTTCTGCTGTTGTGCACAATTGGACTTTGTCTGATCATCACAGTCTATGACTATTAATTCAGGGTCATCATCAACAGACACAGCTTCAACAGAACTTTGAGGAGGGGGCGATTGACTAACAGACTGTTTACAAACAGCCACCTTCTCTGTCTTTTTTTTCCAGTTCCCAAATGAGGTCGCTAGCATCATCATCATAATTATCGTCCACTGATTCACTTTGGAGGCTGTCCTTCTGTGGATATATTCCAAGTTGAACAGTATCCTCAATATTATCAGCCACACTTTTTTCATCAATGTCTGAATGTTTGGATGGCCTAGCCTCAACATCAGTGGAAACATGAGACTGTGAGTCATCATCATGATCAGAATCATGTTCAAGTGCTGTAGGTAGTGGTACATCAACTGCTCTCAAGTCTGCAGATTCAGCATTTTTCCCACATGATAAGTTTAACAGGGTTGAACTTGTAGCAATACTCATGTTGATATCAACAGTGCCCTCACTAATTTTACTATCAGCAGGGACAACATCATCTTCAACCAGCATTGAAGTGAGTGATTTCACTGTGAAAAACATAGTCAGACAAATCCTTTTACTTGCACCTACTACCGTTCCCTTCTGCTGTGTACTACCACGGCCATGACCACTCCTGACACTGCTGCCATTGGTAGCCCCTGATGAACCTGACTCATCTTCACAACAACTTCCAGTGCTAATAGTCTTCTTGGCAGCAGCACCACAATCAGAAATTGCTTTGCCTGACTGTCTCTTCATGGACATTTTTTTCAGATGACACAGACAATTTACAACAACTTGATATTTTGGTATGTTTGGGTGGCTGGGAAGCAAAACACTAAAAGCAGCCACACAGGCACAACGCAGTACCTGTCCTTGAATCCTTAACCAATCTTCAAAAAGCTGACAGTCAAAAAGCAATACCTTGTTTTGATGGTAGGGGATGAGAGATGCAGTACCTAGTGACACAGAAGCAGGAAAATAAATTACAAACAGGCTTAGAAATTTAGAGTACTGCTATTGTGGTGCTGCAATTAAATGCATATCAATTGACAGCATGTACACAGATTAAAGGTTAGGCACATAAACTTTAACTGTTCAGTACAGTACAACATAGACAGTCCTCTAAAAAGATGAAAAACTGCCCAGAAAACAAAAAATATTTATAAACTATTCAGTGAAATTGTACTGTGTGTACCTGAACACAAACATAATAAAACAATAGCCAATAATGGTTGGAAAAAATGCCTTTCTCACTGATCTCCCTTCTACACCACTGATCAGCCTTCCCCCAAAGCACACTTCTACAGTGTCTCTCAGTACAGAGACTGAATCAACTAAATTGATAATGTTCACAAAACATCAATAAATGCTCAATGATATAACCACATCATTTGAGGAGGCAACGTGGCACTGTGGTTTAGGGCACTGAGCTGCAAGCTTGGAGACCTGGGTTTGGATCCTACAGCCCTCACTTGCATAATGTGTGACCCTGAGCAAGTCATTTAACTTCCTCGTACTTCCAGGTCACACCCGGAAACAAGCTTCTGCTTAGTGTGCCTTTCCTGGTTAAACAATTTCCCCTTCCCCATCCTTACATCAGGGTTTATTACAATTGATCTATTAAAATTTGTCACATAATTCCGTGGCAAAAAGGTGTTTTTAAAGGTTTTTAAATGGCTTGAATCTCAGAGCTCTGAGAGCAAACCGTCTCCAGCTTTCCACTACACACACTATGATGAATTGAGGCTGTGCAAGACAATATAGAGCCCATGTGACCTTACATCCCAAGATTCACTGCAAAATTCACCTTGAAGAGCACAAAAACAAGGTGAAGTAAAATGAAGTCAATAGAAAACAAGGCGAAGTAACGTGAAGTCCATAGAGAACAATGGGAACTTCATATTGCTTTGAGATGTGTAGTTATTCAATTCACTTTGAGGAGTAGTAAGCAAAATTTGGGTTCTATGTGAAATACTATGCATGTTGAATTTTAGGTACTTTGCCCATCACTAGCTGTCAGCCCTAACACTCATCCCATTCCCATATACTGTACCCATCTCAGATTATTTACTGATGGAATGGGAGTGAGCATTAGGGTAGACAACCCCGAGGCACATACCATGGCTGATATGTGAAGAAGCAAGAGAGGTGATACTGTAATGGTTTTTAACTGCTGCTGCCTACAGGGCGGGGTTGGGATGCTAGAGTTGGCAACCCTGATGCCACATTTCCCTACTTTTGTCACTGTAACCCTAACTAGTGCTTTAACAAAGTTTTTTTGCAAAGAATTTCCTTGCTTTTTGTGATAGTATAATCGTATCCATATTTTCCATTTGTAGTAATAGAGGAAATAAATTGTCAGCACAGCCTTGTTATTACCCCATCTCAAGAACCCCATAATAAACATTTTGAAATCCCTGCCAAATGTGAGGCCACGCCATCATAATACCATTACATGGCAGAGGTGCAAAAACACAGTTTGGCTAGGATTCAAAAATGACAGCTGTCATGTTCATGAGGTGGTGTAAAAAAGATGGTTATGTTGAAAAGTTTGGGTCAAAATATTTAAAATTGCCAAAGTAACAAGCGAGCATAGAGACATTTCAATGTATGCGCATAATGTTGCCATTTTTACATATTTTTCCCCAAAATTTTGAACGTAGCCTTCATATGACCCCACCTCATGAATAGGGTTGGTAAAAATGTTTAATTCCCATCTGAAAGGTGATTTCACCAAATTACCAAAAGATCACCTTTTGGGCCACATTTGCCTTATTCCGCCCACATTGTTCATGAGGTGGGGTCTCAAAAAGGCTATGTTGAAAGGTTGGGCTCAAAATATGCAAAAATGGCAAAGTTATGCCAAAAAGTTGAAAACCCCTTTGAAATTCATTGAACTGCACTTACCTTTGTTTCTCAAATTGCACTCGTTGGTTCCAGCATCAAGACATGCCTTCCATCAAAGAGTGGATCTTCAGTCCAGGACCTGTTCAGGTGAATAAGGGTGTGTGGGGAATGTGGGGGGTTTGGGGTGGTGGGTGCAGCAGATTGGTGTAAGACCTGTTTTTCCTTTTTACAGGTTTAAAAAGAGACATCAAAGGACTGTTTTCTTTCTTACATGAACAAAGAGCAACAATAGAGGGGATAGGAGGGTGGGGGTGCCACTGGAGACCAGGGACAAAAAAAAGCATTATGGGATCAATGATCAGAGGGTGGGGGGTGCCACTGGACACAGATCCAGATAGTGTAAAAAAGTTAAAAAGTCACCACTTTTTAAAGTTTTTTCCTCATCACCTTGCACCCAGATGGTGTGGAATTTTAGTGTGATTTTGTAATGGTAGAATGAACTTGGGTAACAGAACTGATAGTGTTTGGTGCAAAAATATTAACCTGTTGCAAAGTTATCAAGTTCCAATTATTTCTTAAGGAAATTCACTTTTCAGGATAGAGATAAAAAGTAACACAAAGGATCTGATCTTATGAAAAAGGATTCATACTCATGAGATCCATTCCTTTAACAGAAGGAAAAAATCCTTCATCATGAAGACAAAAATCTGCGAGTCACCATGTTGATTTTTTTCCACCAACTAAAAAGTGTGGAAAATACATAAAAATGTCATTTTATAAAACAAACCCCAGAACCTATCAAAATGGGCCCCATTTAGCTAGATTCTGGTGTTTGTTTTTCAAAATTATGGCAAGAAATATTTTGTTTTGGCACCAGAAATCCCAGGTGCCCAGCTTAGCAAAAGGAGCCTTCCTCCACGATGTCTGTATTTGAGAACACCAGGATTTTCTTTAGTTCTGCAGCCACAGCTAAACTCCTGCTACTGGCAATAGTGCGAGCCGTCAGCCACCCTGCCTTTTCCCTGGTGTTTGGTGGTGTGAACACCCCCACCCCTCCACACTCTGTCCCCATAAATATTTTCCCTAGTGTCTAGTGACACCCACCACCCTCTGATCACCATTCCTATGTGGCAGTAATTAATAAAGGATCTAAAAAGTCCAGGCTCTTTTCTTGCCATAGTGCTTATTCTCATAAATTCTACTCATCTGACATTATTTGGAGATGGAATGGGGTGAGTGTTAGAATTGAGAAGCCCAAGGCACACCTCACACCTTCTCTCCTGTCTGGTTTGGGAGGGTGGGGTGTTAGGGAAACCCTAATGCCTCCTTTCTCAACTTTTGTCACTTTGACCCTAACTGCAGCATTAATGAAGTTTTTTGCAACATAGTTATAAATATATATATTTATTTGAAAAAGACTTTGTTAATGCAACATTTAGGGTTGAGGCTACAGTGAAAAAAGTAGGGAAATGTGGCTTTTGGGTTTCCAACCCTAAAACCCACATCCCACCCCTAAAACAAATTCAGACAGAATATTCCTAGGATTTGTCAATCCTAAAGCTTTCCCAGTTCTATCCTCTGCAGAAACATGCACACCTAATTGGTGGGCCTTTGGGTTGACAACTCCTAGGAAGACTCTGCCCCAGGTTGTTTTAGGGTTGGGGCTGGGTTTTAGAGTTTGAAACCCTAAAGTCACATTTCCTAAATGTTGCATTAAAGCAGTTTTTTTTCAAAGAATGTCATTTCATTTTGAGATAGTATAATCATATCCTTACTTTCCTGTTGGAGTACAGGGCCCTCTGCCATTCATCCATACTGTTTCAGATAGGGAAATCATATCCTTATTAGTCTGATGGAGTGCAGGGTCCTCCATACATGCATATACAGTAGTAGTCATAGAAAAATTTCTCAGTACTGAGGTATACCTGGGTATACTGAGGCAGACTGAGGCAGGAACACATTGCAGTCAATGCAACTTGCCTCAGTGGTACCTCAGTGGTACCTTGAGGTACCTCAAGTTAGGAAACCTTTAGATAACTACCACTGCATGTCTATGTGGAAGGTCCTGTGCTTCCATTTGTAGGACAACAAAAAAAAATTGTCAACATAGCCCTCTTATTACCCCACCTCAGAAAGAGAGTAGCAAAAATTGTGAAATCCCTGCCTAAATATCATTCCATGTCATCACAGCATCATTGTGTGCCAGAGGCACAAAAAGACAATTTGGCAACATTTGTAAAATGACACCTGTCACATTTTTTGAGGAGCTGTAAAGAAATGGCTATCTTAAAAATTTGGGGTGAACATATTGAAAATTGTGAAAGTTATGAGCGAGCGAAGGAAAATATCAACACATGCACACAACTTTGCCATTTTAGCATCTTTGACCCCAAATTTTCAACATAACCTTCTTATGACCCCACTTCATGAACAAGTATGGTGAACATTTTGAAATCCCGCCTAAAAGGCGATGTCACCAGCTGACCATGAAATCACCTTTTGGGCAGGATTTATGAGATGACACCAACATTGCTGATGAGGAAGGGTCTCAGAAAGGATATATTGAAAATCTGGTGTCAAAATCTTTAAAAATGACAAAGTTATGCCCCAACGTTGAAACCCCCATTAAAATACACTGAATCACATTAATCTTAGTTTGTCATATTGAAGTCAATGACTCCAACAGCAAGACATGTCTTTGATCAGAGAGTGGATATTGATCCTGGGTCCTGTTCAGGTGAGTGAGGGTGTGTGTGGAGTGTGTGGTGTTGGGTCCTCAGTGGGAAGTTGGGCTGAGCGGAGGCCAGATCACTGAGGGACTGTTTTTATCCCCCAGATTTTATTCAAAAAAAAGACACTGAGGGACAGTTTTCTTTTTTACAGAGCTAAAGGAGTAGGAGGAGGGTGATTGGAGGGTGTGGGGTATCACTAGGCACAAGGGAAATTATATAAATTATGGGGACAGCAATTGAGGTTGGAGGGTGCCACTGGACATCAGGGAAATACTAGAAAGTATGGGGATGGTGATCGGAGGGTGGGGGGGTTGCAACTAGACACCAGGAAAATTATATAACTTATGAGTAAGGTGATCAGAGGGTAGGGGTGCCACTAGACACCAGGGAAAAACTATGACTTACAGGGATGGTGATTGGAGGGTGTGTGGTGCCACTAGACACCAGGGAAATTGTACAAATTATTGGGCAGCGATTGGAAGGTGGGAGGGTGCCACTAGACACCAGGGAAAAGCTGCATCTTTATTTTGTGACTTGTCATATGAAGAAGAATCTTGTTTCATATCATGAGTCATGAAAAAGATTTATAAACTTATAAACACATTCTAATCAATGGGGAAAAATTCAGAAATATTCACTTTGTGCACCATCTGTATCTTAGAATCCACACTTCCAACTGGAATGCACCTAGCATGTAAAGAGATCTGCCCCTCAAGACTGTGCATGTAAAATGTGCAAATCCATTGAACAGTTCTAAGGTTATTAAAGTGCAAATTTGGGGGGTTAACATTGAAGTGCCAATGCAACCCTAAATATAGGGACACTACCACGCCCCTATAATAATACATGGGGTAGTGTTTAGAACAAGAATTTTACACAAACCAGAGGTGTTGGGTGCTACATAAACCTTGAGAGGGCTAGCTATGTATCCAACACCAAGGGTGTGTAAAATTTGAGTTTTATGTACAACTCCATGTTATATTTTATATAATTACTAGGAAGAATTTTATTTGCCTGGTTCCTTTTATTTAAAAAAAAAAGGAACATTGTGGTTAGTACATGGTACTGTTGTTTATAGCCTTAATGCAACGTACTGCTGCTGTTTAAGTCCCTGCACAGCAGAAGGTTTATTCTTATTTTTCTCTTTGTGATCACTGATCCCTTCCCCCCATCAATCTCTTTCACATTGTCTCACCATGGGAACTGAAGGAATAGTACAGCACTTGTTCAGCCTAGGGCAAACCATGAGAACCCTGAGCTCATCAATGAAGAACACTGAAGCTGCTGTTGGGAACTGGCAGTGGCAGGCGATAAAACAAATTGTCAGTTGATCTCTGCATTCAGTGGCACTGGCAGCAGTGAGCAAGTCTATCCGGTGACAGTGGGTGCATATTCACAAGGGAAACCCAGCATGTGTTTACCATTACAACCATCTAGATATAATGGCAAATTATAACTGGGTTTCTCAATGGGAGAAAATATTCACCATTCATATATAGGATCATCAACCGTAATGCTCACCCCATTCTGTAAGTAAATAAGCTGAGATGGGTACAGTATAGGAGAATGGGGTGATTGTTAGGGCAGACAACCCCAAGGCACACCCCAGATGCCTGCTAGTGTCTGCAGTGTGGGTTGGGAATGTTAGGGTTGAAAACTTTTGTCACTTTAGCAACAATCCTAACTGATGCATTAACAAAGTTTTTTGCAATGAATTTCCTTACTTTTTCAGATAGTATAGTCATATCCTGATTTGTCTGTGCTCCCGTCCCTCCATAGGTGATTATATATATGTAGCTGTGGAACCACAGGACCCTCTAGGCCTGCACTTCCATTTATAGGTGAACAGTGACCAAATTGTCAGGATAGCAATCTTATTACCCCATCTCACGTAATCAGTACAGAAAATTATTGAATCCCCACCAAAATGTAATTCTGTGCAACTGCAATGCCATTCCACACCACAGGTGCGAAAACACATTTTGGCCAGGATTTGAAAAATGACAGTTGTGACATAGATGAGGTCAGCTAATATGAAGCCTATGTTGAAAATCTGGGGTCAAAATATTTAAAATTTCCAAAGATATGAACGGGTGTAGTGAAATTGCAATGAATGGTCATAACTTTAGCATTTTTTTATATTTTGACAGCAAAATTTTAACATAGTCTTCTTATGACCCCACTTAAAAATATTGAAAATTACCAAAGTTATGCGCATGCATAGAAAAATCTTTCAATGAACACTCATTACTCAGCCATTTTTAGGATTTTTTTCACCAAATGTTCAACATAGCCTTTTAGAGACTCCACCTCATGAACACTTGTGTTGAAATTTTGTTATTCAGCCCAGAAAGGTGATTTCATAAAGTGACTGAAAAAATCACCTTCTAGTAAACAAAATGGCAGTGCCAGTGTTCATGAGGTGTGGTTCCAAAAAGGCTATTTTGGAAATTTGGTGAAAAAATTCCCCAAAAATGGCAAAGTTATGAACATAAGTTCAAAATGCCATTGAAATACATTACATGGCACTATCCTCAATTCCTCAGTTCATGGTTCAGCTTTGAAGAATGCACACATGTCTCAAACTACAAAAGATGACAACCTATGACCTCCTGTGGTAAGTATAGGTAATGGTAGTGTAAGGGGTGGTGGATACTCAACGGAAGGGTCAGGATGGAGGAGGGGATGGTGGGTATGACAAGGGACCATTTTCTTTTTTTTCAGGTTAAAAAAAGAAGCAAGGTTTTTACAGGTTTGAAAAAAATAAATATTCAGGACACTGGGGTTGGGCTTCCCAGTGCCCCACACTGCTGGGGGGCTCTAAATGCTGAGACAGGTATTGAACCCCCCAATGTCAGCTATGTGATAAAACAACAGGCTGGGGGGTATCAAAATAAGCTGAATGAAATCAAAAACAAAACAAATAAACTAGGGGCTAGGGGATAGCAATTGGAGAGTGGGGGGGTGCCATTAGACACCATGGAATATAATAGGGGGGCAGTGATCGGGGAGTGGTGGGTGCCACTAGACACCAGGGAAATGAGGGCTCACAACTCACACTGCAGCCTGCAGTTTCAGAACTAAAGAAATTCCACTATTCTCATACAGAAATCATGGCAAAGGCTCTTTTTGCTAAGCTGGGCACCTAGGATTTCAGGTACCTAGAAAAAGTATTTCTGGCCCTAACTGAGAAAAACAAACACCAAAATCTATCTAAATGGGGCATGTTTAGATAGATTCTGGTGATTGATTTGTAAAATGACAAAACATTTTATGTATTTTCCATGCATTTTAGTTCATGGGAAAAAAAAAAGATGGCGGCTGGTGAAAAAGGATTTCTCCTCATGAAAAAGGTATAGATCTCTCAAGGAAGAGTTCTTTTTCATGAGGTCAATCCTTTGTAGAACTTTTCCCCTCCATTCTGGACAGTGATCTTCCCATTGAAAACAATCAGAGCTTAAACATTTTACAACTTTTCAACAGATTAATATTTTTTCACCAAACAAAGCATAGCAGTTCCTTTACCCAAACTGTACCATAGAAAAATCACACCAAATTTCCACACCATCTGGACACAAGGCAATGAGGAAAAAACTACAAAAAATGGTGACTTTTTTTATTTAGCATTTCGGTCCCTGTCACTTCCTCCTGTCAACTGGCGATGGGGACACATATGTATTTTTTCAGATTGTTTCTCCCTGATCTCCTCAAGGCCCCAGTACATGGCTATGTAAGTATGTAGAGGCATGCTTTGCACCCTGTGGCACCAGCTCAGCCCTTTCCACTTCCTTACTTTGCTGTCCCTCTCTCAGCCTATTCTACCCACCAGACCTCCATCCAGTGGAAGCAGAATTGCGGGGGGGGGTGTCAACCCATCCTCACCACCCTCAAGAGAAGAGAAGAGAGCAGCCCACCAGCATGCTCAATCTTGCTCCACCCTTCCCTCTATGCCAGCACCCTGATGACCTGAGGTCATTCCCAAACACAGGTTGCTGGCATAACGTGGGGTAAGGCATCCAGTGCCTCAACCCTCTGCACCACTGTTCCAGAAAAAAATGGTGACTTATAAGGTTTTTCCACTATCTGGATCTCAGAATTTGTACAATTGACCAACACAAAACTTGCCACATCAAGAAATCTACCCCATGGGACAGCACATATCACATTTTGTACAAATCCATTGATTGGTTGCAAAGTTATTAATGTGCAAAATTTGAGGTTTAGCATTAAAAAGACTATTCAACCTTAACTATAGGGGCATAGCCATGCTCCTATAATATATTATAGGGGTATGGTAGCACCCCAGTACTTAGAGTTCAGCTGGGGTTTCTATGTTAAACCTCAAATTTTGCACTTTAATAACTGCAACCATTCAACACATTTGCATGAAATTTTTGCATGCCCAGTATTGTGTGGTAGATATCTTGAGGTGCCAAGTTTTGTTTCCATCAGATTTGCAGATTGCGAGCTGCACATAGTACAAAAACATTACAAATCTTTTTTTTTTTTTTGTCATCATGCTACACCCAGATAGTTTGGAATTTGGGTCTACCATTTTCAGATTAGAAAGGTCTTGACACACAAAAGTGCCTTTTTCTGGTTTGGTAAAATACTATTAATCTGTTCCAAAATTACTTAATTTTAAAGTTTCGGGTTCTGAGCATGCCCACTACAGTCTTTTGAATAGTTTCCTGAAATAACAAAGGAATTTGGTCTCATGAAAAAGGACTCTCGAGGGTTCAATACTTTTTCATGAGAAAAAATTCCTTTTATGTTAACCGCCATCTTGTTTTCACTTTTTCCACAGAACAACCCATCATAACTCTGCATAGTGATGTCTTCTACAGACATTCAAACATGTATCTTGCTCATTGGGTGTTGATGAGCTTCATTCTATAGTTTTCAATAGTTTCCATGGCCTTGGAACTTTTTTCACTATTTAAATTTTTTTCACAATTCATTAAGTACCTTTTTTGTGAATCCTTTTTCACATTTGAAAAAAAAAGGAAATCTGTACATGAAAAAGGATTTAAAAAAAACAAGTCTGAAAACCTTTTTTGTGAGACTATTCATTTTTTGGGAGAGTGATAAACAACTAGCGAAAAAGGAATTGCCTCGAAAAAAGGATTTGTAAAAGAAAAATAAAGTCCAAAATCCTTTTCCAGTGGACAGAATCCTTTTGCACAATCACAAAAAGGGATTCACGAAAAAGGAATAATCTTGTGAAAAAAGATTTAAAAAAAACTATGTCCAAAATCCTTTTTCACAAGACAGAATCATTTTCCGTGACCATGGCAAAGAATTCACAGGAAATAATTTATTTTCCATGGAAAAGGATTCCTTTTCCACGAATCCTTTGCCATGGTTGTGGAAAAGGATTCTGTTTTGTGAAAAAGGATTTTTCATGCTTTTTCCAGTGACATGTAAATGTTTTCATTGGTGTCATTAGTACCCCCACCCTGCAATTTGTAATCCTGCCAACATGTATATCCATTGTGCCTAGTGACACCACTCACCTTGCCATTTCTATACATTATAAATATATATTTTTGTTGCTGAATAGTGCCCCCACCCTGTAATTGTAAGACATCAGTAGTACCCACAAATGTACTGTCCACTAACGATCACACCCACAACCCCACCTGACCTCCCAATGTGCACCCACCAACCTTCACTGTCCCTACTCCCCCACACACCCTCATTCACCTGAGCTGGCTGCACAGTGAAAATCCACTGTCCAATCAAGGATGTGTCTTGCTGCTGGAATCGATGACTGCTGTATGACAAATAAAGTTACTGCGATTCAGTTACCTTATTTGTCATACAGAAGTCACCAGTTCAAGTAGCAAGACATGGCCTTGGTCGGAGAGTTGATCATCACTCTGTGGCCAGTTCAGGTGATTGAGAGTGTTGGGGGATCTAGGGGGATGTGGGTAGGTGGGTGCGCAGTGGGAGATTGAGTGGGGTGTGGATGCAATAATCAATGGACATTTTTTTTCAGGTTTAAAAAAAGTCAGTGAGGGGTCATTTTCTCCTTTGCAGGTTCATAGTTTCATGGAAGGGTTGGGGATGCCACTGACCACCAAGGGGGATATTACTATAACTAATTTGGGGATTGGATGGTGGGGGTGCCACTAGACACCAGGGATATACATTTCATTTGGGGGTACTACTGATTTATTACAATTACAAGGTGGGGGATACTACTTAGCAGCAAATAAATATATATTTAAAATGTTTAGAAATGGCAGAGTGAGAGGTGTCACTACACAACATGGATATACATTTTGGCAGGGTTAAAAATTGGAGGGTATGGATACCACTGACACCAATGAAAATTATGACGTGCCACTGGAGGAATGGCATTGTTGGGGGGGGGCACTAGACTCCAGGGCTATTCACTTAAACTTAAAGGGGAACTGGGCACAGTTGTTGGGTTGGGGGTTCCACTGGACAATAGGGAAGAGGCAAATGTGTTTTTCTCAACAGATATATGATCAACTTATGTATGCATAGGAGCCAGGGTCCTAAGGACCCTGTGCTCGCACAGCAAAATGCATGGGAGCGCATGGTCCCTTTGGACCCTGTGCTCCAGCAGCCAAATAAGGACACATAGATACATAGACACTGTCAGCAGATAAGGGCCTATGCCCATTTGAGCTTGTAAGTTCTCTTTACGGTTTTCTAGAAGTCTATTGTTTCTAACCCCTGACCTTCAGAATTCCCTTATATCTACCCCGTGCATTCTTAAGTCCCATGACTGTTTCAGCCCCTACCGCTTTCTCTGGCAGTGTGTTGCACTTTTCCACCACCCTTTCTGTGAAGAAATTCTTCCTTACATTTCCCCTGAATTGCCCTCCTTCTAACTTCATCCAATGCCCTCTAGTCCTGGAATATCTTTTTCACTGGAAAATAGTGTATCCTGTACTCTGTTCCTCCCTCTAAGGTACTTGTATGTCTCTGTCATATCCCCTAGCTCCCTCCTCTCCTCCTGGGAGTACATATTCAAGTACTTCAGCCTGTCCTCATAGGACTTGTGATGCAATCCCTGTACCATGTATGTTGCCCTTCTCTGAACCTTCTCTACCTTGTCTATGTCCTTACGTAGGTAAGGTCTCCAGAACTTTGCACTGTACTACAGGTGGGCCTCACTAGTGTCTTGTATAGTAGAATTATGACCTCCCTTTTCCTGCTGGTGATGCCCCCACCTATGCATCCCAGAATCCTATTTGCTTTACCTGCTGCCTTGTTGCACTGTTTCCCTACCTTGAGGTCATCAGAGATGATAAGCCTAAGATCTCTTTCCTGCTTTGTGCATGCTATATCCTCACCCACCAACTGATACATTGTTCCAGGGTTTTTGTGTCCTATATGCATTATCTTGCACTTCTTTGCATTCACTTTCAACTGCCAAACCCTTGACCATTCTTCAAGCTTCTGTAGGTCCTTTCTCATTCTGTCTAGTCCCTCTGGCATGTCCACTGTGTTATAGAGCTTTGTGTCATCAGTGAACAGGGAAATTCTGCCTTCTAAGTCATGTGCAATGTCACTGATGAAGACATTAAATAGGACCAGCGAAAAGCACTGATCCCTGTGATATCCCACTAGTCACTCTTCCCTCTGTGGAGCGACAGCAATTTACCACCACCATCTTTGTCCTGCAACCCAGCCAATTACCCACTGACTGCACTACTGTCCTGTCCAGTCCCATATTTCCCAGTTTGTTTAATAGCCTTCTATGTGATACAATTATACTATCTCAAAAAAGAAGGACTTAAATTGTAAAAGAAAAAAAAAAAACCTTTGTTAGTGTTCCAGTTAGTGTCAAAGCCATAAAAACTGGGAAATGTGGCATTAGGGTTTCCAACCCTAATACCCCATCCCCCACCCAAACCAGGCAGGAGGGCAGGAGAGCAAGTGTAGGGCATGCTTTGGGCTTCTCAAGCCTAACACTCACCCCATTCTTATAAAGTCTATGCATCTTACCTTATTTACAGATGAAATAAGTTGAGTGTTAGGCTTCTGAAGACCGAGGCACACCCCACACCTGCTCTCCAGCCTGGTTTTGAGGAGTGGGGTGTTAGGGTTGGAATCTCTAATGCCACATTACTCAACTTTTGCAGTCTATCTATCTATCTATCTATCTATCTATCTATCTATCTATCTATCTATCTAGCTGTCTGTCTGTCTGTCTGTCTGCCTGCCTGTCTGTCTGTATGTCTGCTGTCCATCCATCTGTCCATCTGTCTGTCTGTCAATCTACCTGTCTGTCTATCTATTATAGGGGTGCGGTTGCACACCTATAGTTAGGGTTTAGCAGTCACTTCTATGTTAAACTCAAAACTTTGCACTTTAATATCTTCAGAACTTTTCTTCCTATTCATATAATTTCATGTGCTCCAACAGGAACCAAAAAACCTCTTAATGCATCAAGTTTAGTTCTGGTCGGATGTGTCATTGCAGAGATATGGAGTGTCAAAAAATGTGAAAAATACCATGTTTTGTCTAATTCTTTGTCACACCACTATGCAGCAATGGTGTGGAATTGTGGTCTGAATTTTTCAGGGTAAACAGCCCTTGGGACACAGATGTGCCTTTTGAAGATTTGTTGAAAAGTATTAGTATGTTTAAAAGTTATTAAATTTTGAAGTTAGATGTCCTGTGCGAAAAAGGATCCATTGTCGCAAATGGGCAATCCTTTGTTGCAAAGTGGAAATCCTTTTTGGTGCAGCCACCATTTTGTCTTAAATAATGAGACCTGTATTCACGGAATAGTTTACAGTATGCAGGGAGTTTCTGTGCAACTAACATTTTTGAAACTACACTACTACATTTGCTATGCTGCAACTGCTCCTGACTTGACAACTCTGTCTACAGAGTACAGACTGTTCGTGCTTGATGAAAAATAAAACTTAAGTAACATCACAACAGCTATGATGTTCCTGCCTCTCACTAGCATGGACTCACTGGCAGAATAAGCACTATGTCCAGAATAGAGCAGGAGATATCAGACAAACAGTTGTTTAGGGATACCATTATAATAGTATTAATTGCAATGCCACCCCCCCACCCCCATAACATTGATGGACTGCAAACTATGCAACCCCATATATGGCAGCTCAATGACCCTTCTCCAGGAGGATCCCACCAATCAACCTTCCCTCACCTGTCCAAAGTACTAGCATTTAAGGAGGAAAGAAAGAGGATAGCACCTGCCTCCCCCAACTGCCTGTCAAGTAGCCCATTCTGCTGCAAAGAATCTGAGCAGCAGGAACCCTCATCCACACTGTAAGTACCAGGAGCTATCCCTCCTGGACCCCTCTCTGGAGAAAGAAATTAAATTATACTACCAGCGCAACAGTTCTATGATGGGACATTACACAGAAATCACCCATAATGCTGTCTGACAATGTTCTGTGATCTTGCACATGCAAAATCACATGGGGAACTGATCTGGCATGACACCAATGACACGGCTGTGTACTCTGAAGTCCAGGAGGGGGTAGCCAGTCTTAACTTCCCCAAGGAATTCAGCTGATGCTTGCCCAGTCCTGGTGTAAAAATAAGGAAACTTGAAGCAAACACTGTTTTTTTTTTCCTTGCTGCAAAATGATGAAGTGTATCACAGGTATTTTCATTCATGTTAAGCTTATTTTCTAGGTGTGAGAAAAACATATTCCCCACTTTGAGAATGATGACATATGCAGTGATTTCAGTATTGTGATGCTGTACAAGTTTATAGTGAAAAACAAATGTCAAACTGTGCTGATCATGTGACTGGCATTCTTGGCTGTGTGTGTTTTAAGCAGTGATGTCATGGCAAGTTTTACACTGACTTCATTAAAGTACTTAAAATAACCCACCAACAAAGGTGCAGTTTGCAGCTGAATTGAAGCTGGTGCATGAGAACACTGCACAGGTGTCTTATAGGATGTCTACCTCATTGCACAATGCATTCTATTAATAAGTCAAATGTCCTTAATAACAGAACATCCCTCAGGCTATAGCAGTGGCAAAATTGGTTGGCACCAAAAAAATTCCCTCCCAAATATTTTACATTTTAATGTTTCATAACTAAGCTTTTCCAGTGGGTGTGGGATCAACAGATGTTGCAGTCATAGAGGCAGCTGTTCTGTATAATGGGCTTCCCACTTGATACCTTGCCTAAAGTGACAGGATAAACCTATTAGAAGCAGCCAGAAAGAGGTATTTTCCAGACAAGGCACCAATTTAAGAAATAATTCTGGTTTCGCTGCTAGAGCTATGTTATTATTTATTATCCCACATTAAAGTCCTTCATTTAATATTCATTGCCAAGGTTTCCATTTGGACTGTGTCTGAAATTCAACCTTCTCTTACTGTAAATGGGACACTGATCACATCTGCTTGTCTCTGCTCACATTTGTCTTGGAGTGGGTCCATGGGATTATTCAGGGCTCCTGTAAAGAAATGAGCTCTTCACTTTTTTTCCAAAATGGTACATTTGAATTGGCAGAGGGTTCCCAAGTGCTTATACTGGTGTCCGCTTCAGTTAAGATCCATTAGTACTTCAGGTGTACCATAGTGCTCAATGTTTACTTTATAATTCCAGTGGTACTTGAGTGGAACAGGCCGGGATCACAAGCCATCTATTTTACAAAGTACTTTGCTCCTCATCCTTTTGTTACTGAAATGACAAACTTGGACACTGACACTCAGAAGGAGCAAAAAGATATGGTCATACAACACAACCTTTTCTTACTGCATAAGTTGGTATCCGCCACCTCTCCCACTCACTCTCCAATGTAGAAGTGGGTCCGCACTTTGGTCAGATAGTTGAGGCTGGGTGGCTGAGTGAATGAGTAAGAGTGGAATGAAGATTGTACTGCCATGGGGCTCCTTTATGAGGATGTATGGGAGAGTTTGCTTAGCGAAGCTGGGCAGATCCCCACAGAAACTCCACCAGGACAACATGCATCCTTTTCCCCTCCTCCTGATGCTCTTGTTGCTGCACAGAGCATGATTTTCTTGCATTTTGATGACTTGTTTCCTAGACCCCCATGGTGAGTGTCAGCTGGATTAGGGTGACATCAGGTTCTGTAGTTGTTAAAAAATGATTTAACTGTGTTTTTCTACAGTACAATAAAATATAAATAAAAATCATAGTGAGCCTGAGAGGGGAGAGTTTTTCTTTTTTTTATCAGAAGAACTAATCTTTTTTCCCCCCTGCACATCCTTTGACTCATTGGGGGTATGGTATGCATTATATTACAGCAGAACCTGTAGTGGTATACAAACTGTCACCAGCAGCAGTGTGCGATCAAATGCTAAGACATATGCAGTTTGAACTGTGTGCTACACTATAATCACTATTTCAGATGTAGAAAACATGACAATCATTCATATACAGTACATTGCAGTTGCAGAAATGCCTTCCAAGAAATAAGAATGTAAAGTCATCAAAAACTGATATGCAGTATTTCTGTGATATTTTCAAAGCAATGCCATTGCCCAGCATTTGCCATCTTTGTTGCTGATGTGGGTTGCCCGAGGGGGGGGGGGCATAAATAATGCACGAGTTGAAATACCTGTCCATCCAAAGTCCATGTAATGAATGAATTTTTTTGTATAATATCATTATGGATTATTAATGGCGCATATGAATTTTAAGACAGAAGGATATCCAATTTCATGAACAATTTTTTCCTCATTAAAAATGTTTAGTTGAGGTTAACATCAATTACATCTTAGATGTCATTGGAGACAAGAAATTGAAAAGATCAGGAAGAGTAGAAAAACAAACATGTTTTTAATACCATTTACACTGCTTATCTTTGACTGTACAAAGTGCAAAAACTGCCATGGATCAAAATGCAAAAGCTCCTGCCACCATTTAAAAAAAAATAATAAATAAAGCAACAACACTACAATACAATAAAAAACCTGGCTGGTTTACCTGGGAGAAAATAAATGAGACTTACATTCACAGATTAATTTACAGTATGCAGGGAGTGTCTGTGCAATTAGCATTTTTTGAAACTACATTACTACAATTGCCATGCTGCAACTGCTCCTCACTTGATAACTGTCTACAGATTACAGTCTGTTTGTGCCTGATGAAAAATAAAACTTTAGTAACATCATAACTGCTATGATGTAACACCCCCCCACACACACTCAATTATAAAAAGACTGGGCCAGAAGATAAGAGGCAGGTGGGGGACTCCTGTCACATTGGAGTTTTGCCTATGGGGGGCTGGGAGGTTGCCCATAATGCTGAAGACACTGAATGAAGTGTCCCTCATCTGTTGGGAGGGACCAGAAGAACAACCTCCCTGACAATGGCATTGATGGAAGTTTCCTCCTCTATTGATGACTCCAGGAAAAAAACCTCCCTGCAGGGGATATGGACAGAAGGTGTTGTACTCTGCTGAGGGGAACTGGGAGAATCCAACCTTGCTGGTGGAACTAATGACAGAATCCTTACCTTCTGAGTGGACCAGAACAATGCCTCCCATGTCAGTGGCACTGATGTAAATATCCCTCCCAAAGATGATGACCGGCAGCCCCTCCAGACCACCCGCGAATCCTTTACTTTTCTAGCAATGCAAAAGTGCAGGGTCTGGAGGGGTAAATGAACTCTTCCATTAATGCGGGGCCATTGTCTTAAAAAGAAAGGAAATTCATACAAAAAAACTGCAGGTAGGGGCCTGCGCTTCTGCATACAGAGGTGGATGTCTATATCTTGTTCTGCACCAGTGTACCTATGGCTACAGAAGTGCTGACCACATTGAGGATAGTGCTTCTAAATCTTCAAGGTCCACTGGCATAAATCTTTAATTACTTTTTCAAAAAGGAAGGAAAATGCAAAACAATTGAGTTAATGCATCAGTTAGGGTTCAACATAATGCCACAAATGTAAGGAAATGTGGTGTTAGGGCTTCCAACCCTAACTCCCCACTCACCAACCCACCAAGCAGCAAAAGGATAAGTTCACACAAGCAACCACAGACAGCCCACAGTACATACCATCATCTGGTAAGGCAAACAATATGCAACAGTTTCCAGATGACACCAAAGGAAACCATCATCACGGCCCAGTGTGTTGCAGCCATGGATACACATGCACACTTCAACACATACACAATCACTTCTGGCTGGAGATAAAAATGTATAACACCCTACAAAGAAGACAGAATTGGGTGTGTTTGTTTGACAGTAAGCAACTATGGGTGTGCCATGGGTGTGGGCAGCCATACTCAGTGTTCTTTGCTGAGTACAGTAAAATCTGAAAAACCCAGGGGCAACATGAGACTCAGGCCAGGGCAAAAAACATAACATCTGAAGAACTATTTTTCCCTTTCTTAGACGCTTTAGTGTGAGTCTGTAAATCATCTTTGGAAGATTTATGAGTTTTAAAGTTAGAGGCCATACTTGTATGAATGACCCAATCAAATAAGAATGCATGAGTACTAGTGCGAATGGACTTCTGTAAGCCTGGCTACCTTGATATTGTACACAGGTTTATCACAATGTATCCCAACCACTGTAACTAAATGCCAGCCAACTTCTGTCTGATTTGCAGTGTGTGTTAGATAAAATAAAATGTGTCTCTATTACGATCATTGGCTTACTAAATATTGTTGAATGAAATGGGGGTGGAGCAATGTTTGTGTGGTGGGGCAACACACTTTTTGGTTTGTGTTTATGGGGGGGCAGGAGCAACAGTTCCATTATCTCTCGTCGTGACTACACCCCTGGATGTGGCTATAGATTTCCAAACTGCATGGTTGTCTATGCTTCTGCAAACAGCTGCAATTTTAATTTGGAAAGTATCTATGACAACAGAAACACAGGCTATGTAGTGGGCTGAATTTTTGCAGAGTTGAGTCTGCATGTCTTACAATGTGCAATTGTATCTGTGTGTACAGAATTGTAGGCTCCACAGGGGCCTGCACTTCAGCAAACAGAATAACTTTTCAAAACTGATTATGATGGATTTGTATATGTGGCTACAGATGTGCAGGCCCCACAGTGTTCTGCAGTTCTGCAGCCAGACATGGGTGTGTATGCCTTATACTATGCAAGTGTATCTGTTTCCATAGAATAGCAGCCTACACAGGGGCCCGTCTTCTACAGAAAAAAGTAGGTGTGCATGTCTTATACCGTGCAAATGTATCTGTGGCTGCACAAGCACTTCTTCAGATAGAAGTACTGTTGTGATTGGGGTGTTTTGGATTTGTATTTACGTAGGGACAGAGCATTTTGTGTCATGGTGCCTACCATTTGGAATGGCAGGGGCTTTTAAGACTAATTTAAAAAACATATCTCTTCTGCAAAGCATTTCCTTGATTGTTTTCGTAATTACAGTAATTTATGTTTCAGCTGCTTGTTGTTCACTGTTTATTAAGTGCTGTGAAGTTTTAGTAATGTATATATTGTGAAACACCATGAGCATTTGAAAATGGGTGCTCTATAAATAAAATAAAATGTAATTGCTTTGCCTTGACTATATGTGGCAGCAGCAGTGAACCCACAAGGGTCTGTGCTTCTGCAATCAGTAGAAGTTGGGTATTTGTTACACTGTGCAATTGTATCTGTAAGGGATGCTAATTGGGATATCTTAGATTTTTAAATCCAGGTTTAAAACAAAGGCCTAAGAGGAGCTAGCTCTTCTGCAGATGAAAATACTCATATAGTTTGGGAATCAGTAACTGGCATCTGTTGGTGCAACAGCACTGGTCCTACATGCAGAAATAGTGTTGTGATATGTGAATCATGGATTTGTATCTTCAGCTACAGGTGCATGTGTATGTGTTGAAGCACCCATGTATACAGACTACTGCAGAAGCTAAACATTATCACATCAGTGTTGTGGGTTTGTATCTGAAACCAGAAGTGGGTGTGCATGTGTGTCCCTGGCTGCAGAACCAATGGACCATGATGATGGATGTTTTTTTGGCATCTGGAAATATTGTATGTTTTGTCTTACCAGTTGATGGCTGTCTGTGGTTGCTTGTGTGGTCTTATCCTTAAGCTGCTTGGTGGGGGTTCCATGTGATAATGGTGATCGCGGAAAGGTGATCACTGTTAGGGCGAGTGTACATTGCCAAAAATCAATTTCAATATTTTAACCAGTGTATTAATTTACAGAGGAAATTAACCTGTGACTTATCTAACATTTTGAAACATTAACCACAGTTGCCATAAATACCACTTAGAGATCTAGCTCTAGGATAATAAATCAGATTTGTTCTATGTCTGCAATGTTATCCAGAGATAACACTCACAAGCAGTCATAAGTAAAGTAGTTTATTTATACTTACACCAAGCATGTGGTAGTAAATCACAGATCATAGGGTAACTTGCCAGTCTCAGAAGGAATGTACAGATATTCTAGAGGCAGAATTGGCAAAAACAGTGCTAATATAGTAAAATAAGATCTAGATGATAGATATACAGAACCTTATGTATTGGCTTTATATTATAAACAATGTTACACAATACATTCTGTATTGGATAATTGCTTAGGAGACAGAATTACTAACTAGTATAATATAAGACAAGAATTATTGCTTCTGTTGCATAAACCTTAGACAAAGAGAATGCTGGCATTTCCAATCTACATGTGGTATCACTTTGTTTAGATGAAAGACTAAACAAGGAATCTCTCTCTCTGTCAGCAGAACAAAGAAAATTGCTAACAGGGCTCTATTACACATGGCATATGTGCCTGAGTGTAAAGCACACACTATATATAATTATATGAGAATATAAGTACACAATAATCACTGATGATCCCTCAGAGACATCTTTATCAGTGATTAGGTAAATTATATAAGGAATATATATATATATATGAAAGACAAACATAATCTAGATAAATGTAACATAGTGAGGTATAATGAATCATGCATGATAAACATTAGCATATGTTAGCAGCAAAGCGCATTCCTTGCACCCATGCTTATATGATGGGTGCCCAAATCTACAATATTAATGCAAAATAGCAGTATTACAGTATAATAGACCAGAGATATATTGTAAGGCATATGTCGGGTAATAGGGGGCATAACCCAGGTGCAACAACACTATCGGCTCAAAGCAAAAGGGTGCCAGAGACTTACTTTTTTTAATTTATGAAGGGGGCTGTGCCCCCCACACCCTCCTACTTAAGTATTCTAAGCTCCAGGGGGTGACTGTCGGGAGGGGTGCAGAACAAAAAAATTCCTGGATGGTGCACAAAAACGTAACTGTGCCTAGGACCAAACCCAGTACCCTTCAAACCCTAGCCTGCCACCCAACCACTACACCACACAGCCAGCTAGGCAGTCGACCACCGCACTATACCCCACAAACCCTCCCTCCCCTTCTGCCCATCATGCATGTACATATAGCAACATCCTGTTGCTGTATTCATAGACCCCATTTGGCCACCCTCCCTGCCTGGTAGCCCTGTGCACGGGTGCTGTGATTGAGTCACCCTTTTTGAAATCACTCAGTCACGGTTGCCATTGTCACAGGCTACCCTTAGGGGGTTGGGGGGTGGAGAGTTAGGGTTGAAAACCCTAATGCCACATTTCCCTACTTTTGTGGCATTGAGTTGCACCCATAAAGATGCATTAAAACAGTTTTTTGCAACAAATATATACTTATTTCTCCAATTTTGTTTTACATACAAATCATTGTTCTCTGTATTCAATGATTTGTATGTAAAACAAAATTGTGACCCGGGGGAGATCAGGAAGCAGGTTAATAACAAGGGTCACAGCTGGAAACAAGTCTCAACTCAGTGTGCCATTCCTGGTTATCAAATTTTAAATAAAATAAATCTCTGTCTCTGTCTGTCTCTCTCTCTCTATATATATATATTATATATATATGTGTGTGTGTGTGTGTGTGTGTATATATATATATATATGTTATAGTCACGCTACTGCACCACTATAGTTAGGGTTCAGCATGCACATTAATGTTAAACCTCAAATTTTGCACTTTAAGAACTTTGCAGCTGTTCAATGGATTTGCATGAAATTGTGCATGCATGCATGATCTCCTAGGGTATATCTCTTGATGTACTGAGTTGTGTTTTGGTCGGATTACTGGATGTTGTGCTGCGCGTAATGAAAAATCATGAAAATGTGCCATTTTTGCAGTTTTGTTATTGAGCTGTGGCCCAACGGTTTGGAATTTTGGTCTGAAATTTTCAGGGTAGAAAGTGATTGCCCCATAGAGCCTGTCTGTGTTATTTTGGTGAAAAAATATTAATATGTTCCAAAGTTACATAATTAAAAAATGTCAGGTTCTGAGCATGCTCAGTTCACTCTTTTGGACAACTGCAAGTAACGAAAAAGGATTTTGCTCTGATGCAAAAGGATTCTTTTTCTTGAGTGGCCAATCCTTGTTTGCCAGAAAAAAAAATCCTTTTTCATGCGCCGCCATCTTGTTTTTTTTTTTTTTGGCTCAGAAAAAGTGTCCTAACTGTGCCCAGGAATGTCTGTTGCATACATTGAAATATATTTCTTGCTGATCTGGAGTTGATAAGCAGTTTTTTGTAGTTTCTGACTTGAATATGGCTCTAGAATTTTTTTTTACTATTTTAATCCTTTTTCACAACTCGCTGACTTCATGATGAGCAAGAATGATGAAAAAGGAAATCGGCTGATGAAAAAGGATTACTGGCATGGTGATCTTGTCACAAAAAGGGGAAGTCCTTTTTTGCCACCCAATTTTGTTTTCCGTCATGACGGAAAAGGATGGAGTAAAACAAAACAGGATGACAAAAAAAAGGATTATTGCCACTACCAGCTGGTCATGAAAAATAGTTTTGGGGCCATCTTGACCCACAAAATATAGCCATCTGGTCATCATCAGCCATGATTGCTCTGAGTTTCCTTCCTCCCATTATAAGCAACTGCATCACTCTAATTCACTGCTTCTTGCATAAATACAATACCCTCAATATTACCAAAGGGCAAAAGCTCCTGACTACTTTCTCTGTGCTCTTTCTCCTATTGCTTATCGCTGGAGAGATTAAAAGGAACCCTGGCCCCCTATGCCTAGACAACCACCATTCTCCCTCAAAGGCCTAAAAGTCAAGCACATCAACATTAGGAGTCTTCTCCCTAAACTGGACCTCATAAAATGCTGGATAACCCAAAATGCGCCTGACATACTATGCATCTCAGAAACCTGGCTATCTGTCAAAACCCCTGACTCATCTGTCTCCTTGCCAAGCTACCATTTCATCTGGTGAGACCAAGGCATGAGAGGAGGTGGCATTGCCATGATCATACAAAATCACCTCTCATACTTTCGAATGAAAAAGGAATCCTGCCTCAGATCCCAAGAGTTGATTCTAACCAAATTCTCCTTTCCCCACACTCTTCTCACCTTCATTGGAGAAGTCTATGCTTCTCCTCTGCTCAGTCAAGATGCGCTTGAAGCATGCCCAGTATCTCTGATCTTTCACCTTTAGCACACTCTGGTGAACTAATATTACTGGGGGACTATAACCTCAACTGGCTGTCCATGGCATCTAAGCCCACTAACTTCAAATTGGAATCCCTAAATCTCACACAGCTAATCACAGAACCAACCCAATACAACTCTCATTCCTCTAATCACACTCTCATTGACTGGATTATTTCTTCTCATCCTCACCACATATATGCAAATGGAGTCCTTGCCCCCACCTTAAGTGATCAGTGCATCAGCTATTGCATTAGAAAAACTCACTTACCCAAGTCTGCAGCAAAATACATTAAGATACACCCACTAAATTCATTAGACACTAAGTCTCTCCTGTCAGACTTATGCAATGTGGACTGGGCACCAGTGTACTCTGCAGCATCTGTCAATACTGCCCTAGACCACTTCACAAGCATTTTCAAGAGTATCTGGGATCTCCACGCCCCCTTTAGAAAAGCCAGGATCAGAAAACACCACCACCCCTGGATTACTAACCTCATAATCACCCTCTGCAAAGTCTGTGACAAGGGTTGGTCCACCTTCAAAGACTCCCTATCTCTACCTTCAAGACAAGCATACAACACAACAAAAAATGCTTGCACTAAGGCCATTAGGTGCACTAAGACTGATTACTTTAAACTCTAGCTCAACACAGCACACACCTTCTCCTTCTGGAATGTATACATTCCATTGTTGACCCACCTCCTCAAACCAACACCCGAGTCTTAAGCACAATGGCATTAATATAACAGACTCTATCCAAGTTGAGGATATCCTCAACATCTTCTTCACTACTTGTGCTTCCCAATCCCAACCACCCATCCTTCACTGTTTGCTAAACCCACTCCACAACTCATGCCAGACAAAAAATTTCTTCTGGCACCTCCTACCATGAATGAAGTACTACTTGTCCTCCTGTCCCTTAACCCATCTAAATCTAGAACTGATGGCTTACATCCTAGTCTCCTGCACCTCTCTGCCCCAGCTATTGCTCACCCTCTCACTTTCATTATAAATATAGGGAGGTGTCCTAATCTACACTAAAGATACCTTTAACTCCGTGCAGCACTCCACCTTCACAGACGGTGAATCGGTCTTCATATGCATCACCCTTGGCCCCTGTAAATATCTCAACATTGGATGAGTATACAACCCCCCAAAGAATGCTCATACATCTCTCAAGGCAGTACTAAAGGACATCTCCAAAGAGGTAGCCACTGAGATACTCATATTGGGGGACTTTAATCTCAATTGGGCCCCCAATAATAACCACTCCCTAATTGAACTGGTTCAGGAAACAAATCTTGAACAGGTTATCGCAGGGCCCACCCACATGAATTACAAAACAGGACATCACTCCACGCTTGATTGGGTGCTGACGAGCAAACCCTCCAACATAAAGGCAGCAGGCATCTTAGCAGATGCCCTGATTGACCACTCCCCAATATTCTGCACCTGGAAAAACAGGGCACCCATATTCCGCCCACGTATCCTGGCTGCTAGGGATTTCACACACCTTCTGCCTGAACATCTAAGAGGCTGCCTAAACAGCATTGACTGGAGTCCAATTAAACTCCTCCCCCCTCTCTGGATGAGGCTGCTGCCTTCTTTCAGGGAACAATTACCTTGGTTGCGGACCGACTCACCCTTATGAAGAAACTCCACACCAAGGGAAGCTGCTATAGGTGGATCACCCCCCTTGTGAAGGCCCTAATGAAAAACCTGGACAAAGCTTGGAAGCAGTACAAGCTCTCCTCCCTACCTGCTGACCTGATGAGCTATAAAACTCTCAGAAACAGGTGCAAACTGCCTATTAAAGTGGCCAAAAGAGAGTATGTCACCCAACTACAGAAAAGAATCTAGGGAACCCTAGACTTTTCTGGGCACACATAAATGGGTTAATAAAGAGGAATGGCAAGACTGCACAAGGCCCCATCGAGGTAAACGTTCAACTAACAGATGATGACCCAAGCATTGCAATAGCCCTCAACCACCAATTCATGAACCTGGATCAGTTCAAAGTGGGGCTGCCAATCCTCCCTCCGGACCTGAATGATCACCCACACCACAGATGGGACTGCCCAGCCTTCCACCTCAGACTAGTAAAACCCAACAAAGTTCTCCCATTATTAATGACCCTCAAAACATCTGGATCAGTGGGACCAGATGGAATTCACCTCCATATACTGAAGGAAGGAGCCCATGGTCTAGCCAGGCCCCTGACCTGGCTCCTCAACCAATCCCTAATAGAAGATGCTATCCTGGAACAATGGAAACTAGCTCATGTAGTCCCTGTCCACAAGGGAGGCCCGAGGAAGTCCGCTAACAATTGCAGGCCAATCTCCCTTCTCTGTAGCCTGGCAAAGATACAAGAGAGGTTGATATACTGTCAACTCCATGACTACCTAGAGTGCCATCAACTGCTAGCACCCTCCCAGCATGGTTTCAGAACCAAGCACAGGACTGACACTGTGCTTATCAAGTTCTCCACAGATGTTCTCAGAGAACTGGAGAAGGGGACCACCACCGGAGTGGTCTTCATTGATCTTTCCAAAGTGTTCGACCTTGTCAACCACAACCTGTTACTTGCCAAGCTGAGCTACATTGGGCTAGACAGCCACTCCCTGTCATGGTTTGGTGGCTATCTTACCGGGCAGTCACAGAGTGTAAAATGGAAAGACTCCTTGTCGGAGCCTCTCCCATTAATGGAGGGGGTGCCCCAAGGGTCTATCCTTGGCCCCCTTCTCTTCTCTCTCTTCACCAATGAACTCAGCAATCACTGTGGTGGGAGCTCCGTGGTACAGTACATGGATGATGCCATCATTTACTGCCCCTCCTCTAATCTAGGAGATCTCTGCTCCTGTCTACAGGTTGACCTGAGATCCCTAGAGCAATGGCTTGTCATTAATAGAATGGTCATTAATGCTAACAAGACCAAGGCAGTGCTGTTTGGACCTAGAGCCCTTGGTCGTAACAGAAGCCAACACCACCAACTGACTACTGCGTCAGGCAGTAGACTAGAGGTGGTCAAACCTTTAAAATACCTTGGCCTTACCCTGGACCAGGGCTTCACCCTCAAGGACCACATAGATCAGGTAACTAAAATATTCATGTGAAACTTGGGACTCTATACAGGTTGAAAAACCAGCTGATACCAGTTGCCAGGGCCACTATTGCCACCAGTGTCCTACTCCTGACCATTACCTACGAAGCCCCGGTGGTCCAGGGAGTAGCCAGACAAGAGATGAACCGATTCCAAGTTCTCTATAACAAGGTGGCTTGGTTCACCACACAATCCCACCCCAGGACCCATCACTGTGACACTTTGTCACAACTAAAATGGCCCTCCAGGGAAGCCCAGCTTCAGTACCCACTACTCTGCCAAACCTTTAAGTTACTTATCCCCTCCCCTCTCCCCAGCCTCTCCAGACTCATCACCATAAAAATTAACCCTAGGCTCCTCCGCACGACAGACTGGACACTCCTAGCAGTGCCCAATGTCAGAACCAAGGCAGAAGGCAAGTCGTTCACCCACACCACCCCCATCATATGGAACTCCTTGCCCCCAGGAGTCCAGGAAGCTACCTCCCTCAACAGCTTCCACACAAGGCTTAAGGCACATATTATGTCCATCTCCAAGTGCAACTGCTAAAGAAAGGGGGCCCCCAAGCGTAAGCCCAAAATATGACAGCCCTACATCCATCAACGAAACAGGGGGCTACACCCCCCTACACTTTAGGGTAGTATCTCTTATGATTGCACTAACCAAATGTCGAACTCAGCATATGTAACCAGCTAAGGTACAACTATGTATAACCCTGTAGTATGTTTGTATGCCTTCTTTGTAATGTATTATGTTGTAATTTTTACCATGTAAACCTGGGTCGCCCTGAAAAAGGGACCTCCGGCGCCCAGTGGGCTCACCCTGTTACCAAAATGTAATAAATAAATAAATAAATATGTCTATCTCCTCAGGCTCAGTTTCTAAAGCCTGCAAAAATAAAAGAAATGTGGTAGCTGTGTTAGTCCAGTCAATAATGTAGAGAAAAAAAACATTATATATGTTGCAGGTGAAAAATGATACAATATTTTGACACTAAAGAGAAAGGACTTAGTAAAGATGTTGTTTTTTTTTAATACACTACCAGTGATTATACTTACAGCAGCGCTTCAGATTTTCTTTCTAAACCCTCACTTCAGCACCCTCTAGCTGTTTTAACAGGTACCTTCTTAAGACAATGGTATGTATTTTCTTTCTGTCTTTACTTTTTAGAATGTTAATTAATGGTCCAGAGTCAGAGTAAAATTAGGCAGCCCTTTGATCTTACAAGTTGACATCTCCAACAGACACACTCCAGTGAAAATTAGTCTTCCTATTTATGAGAGGTGCAAATGGACTGCGATGCTTTAATCTGTAAACTGCTAATCTAGGTTTCAAATCCATATCCAACCTTTATATCTGTCATACTGCTCAGCTGTTTTCACTTTGACCTGAGGAAGAGAGCTTTATCTCTTGAAAGCTAGTCTTAAAAATAATTTTGTTAGTCCAATAAAAGGTATCACTTGCAACATATTTGTTGTATTTTTTTCTCTACATTCCTAAAGCCTGGAAAGCGGCATGTGTCATCCCCCTCCACAAATGTGGTGATCCCACCTCACCTGGAAACTACCATCTGATCTCACTCCTCCCTGCTTTGTCAAATTACAAGAATGCCTCATACAATCCAGACTGACAGAATTCCTCACCTCCACAAACTTCCTACTCCCCTTCTAATCTGGCTTCAGGAAAAAAAAAACTCCACAATATCCTCCCTTCTCTGTGTCACTAACCACATTCAATCTGCTGCTGACAAAGGCCACCTCACTCCTGCAGTCTTCATCAACCTGGTAAAAGCCTTTGATTCGGTATGCCACCCTCTTCTTACCAATACTACAGTACGCAGGACTCACCCCACCTCTCATACAATGGTTCAACTCTTATCTCACTGACAGGTATCAGCCAGTAAAAATCACCAACTCCTCCTCTTTCCCCCATCCCTCCCTATCAAATCAGGCATCCTTCAAGGTTCCATTCTTGGCTTCATCCTGTTTTCAATATTCATAAAAAAACTCCCATCTGCCTGTTCTTCCTCCCTCATCCAAATGTAGGTGGATGACACCATACTGTTCTCCTCCAGTCTGGACCCAGCTACCATATATTCTGCTCTGTAACATGACTTGCATTCGGTTTAGTCTTGGTTCCAATAAAAACAACTCAAGCTAAACACATCTAAAACAGTCTTCATGATTTTTGGAACCCCTCAAAGACTAGCTAAAGCTCTCAATGCCCCTCCCATCAACTCCCTGGGTGGCACACCACTAAAGGTGGTCCCTTCCTGCAAGTACCTAGGTGTCTGGCTTGACCCACAATTCAATTTCTCAATACACATTGACTGCATAACTTCTAAACTTCACCCAAAGCTCAGTGTCTTCTATTAAAACAGAGACTCTCTCCCTCTCCCTTTATGGCATGAACTGCTGATAAAAATGATTATGCCAGTTTTTGACTATGCTGATATTGTACACTGCACTGAACCCTCTACCTCACTCTCTTGACTCTCTTTATTATGCCATCTGTCACTTCACTGCCAACTCTCCATCCATGACCCACTACTGCTCTCTACTATCCTACCTGGACCTCCATCCACTAACTTACAGGTGTCTTATTCACTCTATATCCTTCATCTTCAAATTCTGGTTCAACCTGCTCCCCTCTTACATCTCTTCCCTCCTCTTTCCTTCCTCAACCTTATCCTATTCACTACACTCTAGAGACTCCCATGTCTTCTCATTTCCCACTCCATCTTCAAACATGGGCAAATCTGCCTTCCATTATCATCTCGCATACCTGTGGAAGTCTCAAAGTCCTCTCCTATGCAACTCGCCCACCTATTTCTTCATCAAATCACTGCTGCACCTCCTGCCTTTCCCAATTTGTCCACATAACATCACATAGCACTTGAATGGTTAATCATGTAATAGCTACTCTGTTCAAAGTTTTTCTCTTTTACCTGATACCTGACCAAATGGTATCAACAGTATGTTGCATTAGATATCCTGAATTGTATTATTATGCTTCCTGTTGTGTATTATATTTTATTATGCTTTCTATTGTGTAATACTGTATTTGTGTTACTATTGTATTTGTATAATTGTATAACATTGTATTTATGTACCTGTATATTTATACCCATGTTCCATGTCCCCCAGGTCACACCTGGAGATAAGCCTTGGCTCAGTGTGCCTTTCCCAATTACCAAATGTTTAAATAAAAAAAATGTCCTTTTAAATATCCCTGGTGTCTAGAGGCATCCCTGCCCACAATCCCCATTTGTTTCTTTATATATTATCTCTCTCTCTCTCTATATATATATATATATATATGTGTGTATATATCTATATATATATATACACATTTATATGTATATATATATATATATATGTGTCTCTCTCTCTCTCTCTCTATATATATATATATATATATATTCTATACACAAACTGTGTAATGCATCATTTAGGGTTAAAACACAAAAGTAAGTAAGAGATCTTTAGGTTGCCCCTCCTCATGTACCCCATCCTCCGAGATTGACAGACACTGGGTGTGTCATTGGGTTATGAGGCCTAAATGTTACCCCATTCCATTTGTAATCATATTCACAAGCCACAGTAAAGAAGAATGGGGTGACATTTAGGCCTCACACCTCCAATGACACACCCTGGTGTCTGTCAATCTCAGGAAGATGGGGGTACACGGAGGAAGGGGGCAACCCTAAAGGTCTCATTTCCTGACTTTTTGTGTTTTATCCCTAAATGATGCATTAATGCAGTTTTTGCATAGAATTTCCTTACTTTTTGAGAAAGTATAGAAAAGTAGAAAGTCACACAAGTTGGTGGGAGTGCAGGACCTTTGGGCTCCATGCTCCCACCAACTTGCAAATTTCTGCCTAACATAACAGTACAAGCACTGAATATCATATGTACAGTATCGGTGGCAGCACGTATGGGTGGGAGAAAGGGCCCCACGTTCCCACCACCTTGAAACAAAACAAAGTTTCATTCATTGATGTGGCATAATTCCACACCTATTTACATGCCAGACACCTAACCACTGAAAATTACTTCCATGGTAGTAAACTTAGCTACCCTATAAATGTCAAGCCATTAACACAATGCAAAATGCTGTCCACAAAATGTAAACTGCACCATGCAGTATCTCCACAACAAATGTATTTTCTGACACCTAAACATCATAAGTCACATCTTCAGGACATCCTGTCAACATCCTCCAAATTTCAAATTAAAAGACCAAACTGTTTCCAAGATATTACATTTTAAAGTTTGAGATTTTCCTTCATCAGAGTGGCATAATTCTGCACCTGTTTACATTTTACACACCTAACATCTGAAAAGTACATCCATGGCAGTAAACCTAGCTACCCTATAAATGTCAAGCCACTACCACAATGCAAAACACTGTCCACAAAATGTAAATTGCGCCACACAGTATCTCCACAACAAACATATTTTCTGACACGTAAATACAATAAGTCACATCTTCAGAACATCCTGTCAACACCCCGCAAATTTCAAGTTAAAAGACCAAACCGTTTCTGAGATATTTGATTTTAAATGTTGTTAAAATCAGGCTATCTGGTCCCTCCAAATCTGGCAATCTAGTCCCTCCTTCGTGAAAAAAGATCATGATCAAAGAATCTCATGATCATAGAATTTGCAGGCTCATGACCAAAGAATTCGCAGACTTATCATCAAAGAACAAAAAATGTTAAAGCTCAATTTTTACAGAGAAATACAGTAAACCACTGCCATGACTCGACAGAACAAATTTGGGGCCAAAAGTCCTAAAACTGGCAAAGATATCAACCTAAGTTGACCCCCCATTCACCCCCATTATACAGGCTTACTCGATTCCTAAGTTCGCAGTTCGACATTGAAGACTGCAGACATATCCCAGTCCACAGAAGATTGTGTCTCCCAACCTCTGGAGGGTAAGTATTGGTGAGGGGGGTGCAGAAAGGTGCGTACACAGAGGCAGGGTGAGAAGGGGGACAGGGAGACAACAATGGACAGTTTTTGTCATTACAGGGGAAAAAATTAAAAAAGACTTCAGTTTTTTTTTTTCATTTACAGGGTGCAAATCAAATAAATTTGGCACACAGCCATTCTCCAACATCCAACTGAAGCACCTCAACTACAAATGGTAGTTGGTCCAGGAGGTTGGCAGGTGGTTAGGGGGAGCAAATCAGGTGCCCCATCACTCGGTGCTCTCCAACATATTACCTCCACAAACCATATAAAAACTACAAACAGGTATTTGCCTCTATCTCCAAAATCAAACAAAGGGGCAGAGGATACTGCAGAGCAGGACACTGCAGCACAGGAGCTAGCACAATGAAACTCACCCAAAACAGGAACCAAAACAAAAAACAAAAAGGAAATCCAAAAAACTTCTGATCATAGGAGACTTCATGATTTGGGGAGTTGATGCCAGTCTCCAGCCAGGAGTAATGGTCAGATGTCTCCCAGGTACATCAGTGTGGAGAGACACAGACCACATTGCTAAAATTGTTCAGGAAGCAGGGGAAAACATTGACATCCTGGTACACATAGGGACTCATGATCTTGCCAGACTGTCAGTTGTGGAGACCACGGAATGCCTGACCAGACTGGGTGACAAACTATCATCCATTTCATCTGGCATCTCCTTCTCTGAGATCCTACCAGTCTGGGAGAGGGGGGCAGATGAACAGAAGGTCAGAGAAGGGGAGATAGGGGAGCTAAACATGTGGCTCAAGGGCTGCCAGGAAACAGGACACACTTAGGAACTGGGCACAGTTTTGGGAGTGAAAGTTCTTTAAATTTAATGGACTGCATATGATTAAGGAAGGGGTCAGTGCATTGGGGCAGAAGTCTGATGTCTGTGTAGAATATTTAAACTAGCAAATGGGGAGAGGGGTGCAGCACTCCATATGTCGAATAGGAAGAACACCCTTCCCCCCTCAGCTAGAGGTCAAACAGGAGTTCAGCATGTTTGCAGTTCATTTGCATCACCAGGTAAGGAAAAAGGTCTGGCTCTCCATACGACATACAGGTGAAATGCCAGACCTCACCCAACAACTAACATACCAAACTCTGGCTAATGGAAAATCATGTACGCAAATGCTCGCAGTCTGGGAAACAAGATCTCAGACCTGTAGACAATAATGACAAAGGCTAAACTGGACATAGTAGCAATTAGCGAGATGTGGTTTACCAGTAACCATACTTGGTAGACTTCAGTACCTGACTGTGTATTGTTCAGAAGAGACTGAGGTGCAGAAAGGGGGTGGGTGGAGTGGCCCTGTATGTCAATGAAAATATCAAAGCTAAAGAAATTCAGTATATACACAAGGAGCCATAAGAACTGTGGGTCACCCTGGAAACAGGAAATGGGACAGCCATAAGAACTGGGGTTGTCTACAGGCCCCCGGACAATGGGAAGGACATAGACACATTACTGTTAGAAGACATACAAAACATGACAGCTAAAGGGGAGGTTCTGATAATGGGAGACTTTAACATGCCAGATACAGACTGGTCAATACCAGCAGGAACATCTGCCAGAACTAGAGCTCATGGTGGATTCCCTGCAGGAGGAGGGCCTCAAACAACTGGTGCAATAACCCACAAGAGACAGGGCTAACCTAGATCTAGTACTGACTAAAAGGGAAAGGATCACAGATCTCCTGGTAGAACATCACCTGGGGCCAGTGACCATCACGTGGTATGGTTCAGTTTGACCACAACAACTAAATCATCCCATTCCAAGGCACAAATATGGGACTTCAGAGGAGTTGACTTTGATAAGATGGCCAACAGAGTTAAGATACCCTGGCAAAAAGAAATACAGGTGAGGGGGTACAGGCAAAGTGGGCAAGCATTAAGGATGCAATACTTGAAGCAACATTGTGTTAGAGAGAAAAGGAAGTGCAAAAGAAGAAAGAAACCTCTTTAGTTCTCAAAAACAGTAGCAGAAAAGGTCAGAGCCAAAAGGCTGGCCTTCAGGAAATATAAGGGAATGCAGCAGAACGAAGATAGGGAGGCATACCAAACTTCCCTAAGGGAAGCAGGGAAGGCAGTAAGGCAGGCAAAGGCCCAAACCAAGAAAATACTAGCGCAAACAGTAAAAGAAGGTGACAAGACTTTCTTTAGATACATTAGTGAAAGGAGAAAGTCCAGAAGGGGTATTGCTAAGATCAAAGGAGATAAGGAGGTGTGTAAGGAGGAGGAGGAGGAGGACCATGTAAAAGCATCTATGCTAAATAGATACTTTTGCTCAGAATTTACTAAAGAGAAGGTAGGGCAGGGCCCACAGATCAGCACCATGGACACAAGGGAAGGGAGGTGAGCACTAGTCCCTTCACAAAAGAAAGGGTCCTACAAGAGCTCGATAAGCTCAGGGTGGACAAGACAGTGGGATGTGATGGCATACATCCCAGGGTACTAAAGGAGCTAAGGGTGGAACTAGCAGAGCCATTATCAGAACTGTTTAGTGAGTCTCTGAGCGCTGGAGATATATCAGAAGACTGGAGATGGGCTCATGTGAACCAAGGTGGAGCAGTTGATGTCACCTACCTTGACTTTCGGTCACTTCTAAAGTGTTTGAAAAAATTGTGGTTTCTCAATTAAATAGTTACCTTGAAAAAAAAATGTTATAAATATCAATCAGGTTTTAGGGCACAATATAGTACCACTACTACACTTGTTAAAGTTGTGTCAGACATCCAGGTGGCCATGGACAGGGGCCTCCTGGTTGGTGCCATATTTATCGATTTGTCAAAGGCTTTTGACACTTTGGGCCATCAGGTGTTGATGGAAAAACTGAGATCTGCTGGCCTCAGCCAAGGAGCCCTGGACTGGTTCCATGGCTACCTGGATGGCAGACAACAAAGGGTTAGGTTAGGCAGTAATTTTGTATCCAGTTACTTAAATATTAAATCTGGCGTACCACAGGGGTCAGTGTTAGGACCCATCCTATTCAATATATATACAAATGGTGTCAGACATCTGATGAATGAGGTCCGGCATCATTTATATGCAGATGATACAATATTGTATCTTGAAGGGTAATCTGTTGGACATATACAGGAAAAATTACAGAAATATTTCAATACATTACAAACATATTTTTCAGAACATGGTTTGGTTCTAAATCCACAAAAGTCACAGGTAATGCTGTTTTCAAATAAAAAGTACCTATGGACTTGGACATAGAAACATTGGATGGGTGTAGCCTGACCTCTGTGGACTGTTATAAATACTTGGGAGTCTGGTTGGACTCCTATTGCAGTAGGGACTTTCATATTGATAACTTGATACAAAAATTGAGTAAAAAGTTGGGGGCATTGTATAAACATAGAAATTGCCTCTCATTTGATGCTAGGTTAAAGATTGTGAATTTGATGATAATTCCTCATATTGATTAAGGTGATGTCATATATAATGGGGCAGCTAGGGGCAGTTTGGGAAAGCTTGATGTTATCTATAATAGATATGCATGTTTTGTTTTGGACGAACCTTGGAAAACACACCATTGCACCCTTTACAGGAACTTAAATTGTATATCCTTAACAGAACGGCAAAATATGCATGTGCAATGGTTGATCCATCACTGTTATCTTAAAAAAGCACCAGGATGTCTAGTGGAGTTCCTGGAGGAGTGGAATGCTAAGGAAGGGCTGAGATCTGCAGGGGAAACAAAATTTAGGGTACCATTTATGAGAACAGTGAGGGGCCAACATTGTTATGTATATGAGGGTCTGAAATTGTAGAACTCATTGCCAGGACATCTGAGGTTATGCACAAATAAAACATCTTGGAATGTAATAAAATCATGTCTTGTAAAGGAAGCAATGTCTTTAAGAATTTGTTGTATTTGAGATATTTGCACATATGGTATATTGTTGTAACTTTTTTTTATCTTTTTCTATCCATGTATGTACAGTGTTGCATGTATGTATGTATAATGTATGTATTATATTTTCTTAGAATGAAACTGATATTTTTGTACACTAGGACCCCATTGTAAATTAGCCGATGCTAACTTGGGTTTTATCCTGTTTCTGATATCAGAAATAAACTTTTTACTACTACTTTAGCAAAGCTTTTGATACTGTTCCACATAGATGATTGATTAATAAGCTGGGTAGGCTCGGGCTGGGTCAGAAGTTAGTCAGCTGGGTGGCAAACTGGTTGATGGGCAGAAAACAGAGAGTGGTGGTAAATGATATACAGTCAGAAGAGATGCAAGTCACAAGTGGGGTACCTCAATGATCAGTCCTGGGGCCAGTCCTCTTTAATATCTTCATCACTGACACTGCAGATGGACTGGAGGGTAAGGTTTGTCTGTTTGCAGATGACACCTAGATCTGCAACAGAGTAGATGATCCAGATGGGGTGGGCAGAATGAGAAGAGATCTGGATAAACTAGCAAAATGGTTGGAAGTGTGGAAACTGGGGTTTAATGCAAAGAAGTGCAAGATCATGCACATAGGGAAGAGAAACCCTGAAGCCACCTATAGGATGGGAGGGGAGTTGCTGGCAGTCATAAGGGAAGAAAGAGACTTGGGTATCTTTATCACTGAGGAGCTGAAATCATCCAAGCAGACCACTATAGCAGTAGATAAGGCTAGGGGGGAATGTTAGGATGTATTATTAGAGGTATCACAAGTCAGAAGAGAGAGGTAATAATCCCATTTTACAAGACACTGGTTAGGCCCCATCTGGAGTACTGCATGCAGTACTGGAGGTCACACCTTCACAAGGACATTAATCACATTGAGGCAGTCCAGAAAAGGGCAACCAAAATGGTGCAGGGACTGCATCAGAAAACATATGAGGATAGATTCAGGGAGCTTAATATGTATACCCTAGAGCAAAGGAGGGGAGGGTGATATGATCAAAACATTCAAACACCTTAAGGAGCATTAACAAAGAGAGACTAACATGTTTCAATATAAGAAAAATAGCAGGTTAAGAGGACACAGCATGAGATTAGAGGAGGCCTAGTAAGGTAATGTGAGAAGTTATTTTTTCACAGAAAGGGTGGTGGATGCATGGAACGGCCTACCTCAGGAAGTGGTGGTGGATATGAATACAGTGCAGGGCTTCAAACAAGAATGGGAAAGGCATAAGGGAGCAATACCGCTGAGTATGAATAGACAGGCCATTGACAGAGCAAAGGCCAATGGCACATTTATAAGGTAGAAAAAGAAATGGGCAGACTGGATGGGCCTTGCAGTCCTTATTTCCCATCAACTTTTATGTTTCTATGTTTCTGTGATCCTGCATCGAAATGTGCACAGATTTCAATGCAGTATCCTGCATTGAAGTAGTGTAATGTGCCACACAATGGTTTTCTATCGGAAAGCATTGTGCAGCACATTACAGTACTTTAAAATTCTTTATTTTGATACAATATTCGCATTGAAGAAATGACCTTGGGGTGCAGTTTTCTTTTTCTGCTATGGTATTTACACATAAAATACATTGGGGCACACAGGGTGGGCTCCTAGTATGCCCAGTACACACCATGTATTGTGAGGACAAAGTGCACAAAAGCGGGTCTTCCATGACTCTGCAGCTGGCAGCACAAGTTCCAGCAGCAGCTACAGAAGTCAAGAAAATACTACTACGAACATATGAACATAGAGAATTTGCCAGCAGATAAAGGTCTAGAGGTCTATCTAGTCTGCTCGAATGTGCAGCTAGCACCCATCATTCTGCATCTGCCCCTTCCTTCCATCCTTCACCTACATTGACCCTCCCCCTTGTCCTGTCCCATCCCCTTTTGAAGCAGACCACTGTTCTACTGGATACCACTTCTACAGGTATTCTCTGTATAAGCTGGCAGCCGAGAGAAAAACTTATTTGGGTCCAGCTTAAAAGATGCAAAAAAGTCAGAAAACACCTAAAGAGTTCTCTTTAGCTGTGTTCTGATTTTTTGTGTGTTTAAAATATTTGGGACCTCAACATCCTCATTAAGCTGCAAAACAAGATGGCGGTTGCAACACAGCTCAATTGATTGCAGGACTATGAACTTTGTGAAAAACACCAGCATTCTTTGTGAAAAGAAGCTGATATTTTTCACAGAGTAGTCCTATTGTTCAAAACTAAGCTGTTATTTATCGCACAATATTCCTATTGTGCAAAAAATATATCTTTTGTGCCAGACATATACATTTCCCAATAGGAAATAATGGAAAAATAAAAAATGTCATGTCATAACTTTTGAATGGATTACTGTTTTTTCACCAGACCTTCAAAAGACACATCTGTGACTAAAGGGCTTTCTACCCTGAAGAATTTAGACCAGTACCTAAGCCATTTCTGAGATCCAGGGTGACAAAGAATGTTACAAAACCCAGATTTCTCTGTAGTTTCAACACTTTATATCTCAAAAACTAGTACATGGATTCCCATGAAATTTGGCAGGTCAAACTTCATGCACATCCATTGAACAGCTTCAAAGTTATTAAGGTTCAAAGTTTGTACTTTAACATAGAAGTGCTGTTTCACCTAACTATACTGTGTGACCATGCCAGTATAACATATATATATATATATATATATATATATATATATATATATATATATTATATTTATTTATTCTTTTCTTGCTATTTTTAAGAACTGTGGCTTTCTGACACTATGGTTGTATTCCTGGTGTCTAGAGGTACCCCTCCTCACCCTTGGAATTGGTCCGCAATTCTTCATTGGTGATTAGTGGTATCCCTCCACTTGCCCAGGTGTTTTTTGCTGTAAAAAAAATCTGTCCTGGTTGTCTTTTTTTCCCTGTAAAAAAACAGTCCATTGCCAATCACTCCTGCACCCCCACTCAACCACCCACTGTCCACCCACCTCCCCACACCACCCTTGACTCCCCCACAGACTGTCACGCACCTGCAAGGGTCCCAGATTCGAGATTCACTCTCCCAATAAAAGACACATCTTGCTGCTGCAACCGGCGACTACAATATGAGAAACTAAGGTAAATGTGCTTCAATATATTTCAATTGGGGGTTTCAACATTATATATAATATACATATTTATATATATATATATGCAAGCAATAATACCCGACAGGGTGGGCAGTATGAACGTACGGACCACCCAGGGTGTAATGAGGCCCAACGCCCAAGGCAGAGGGCCTTATAGCCCTGGAAGGTCCGATCATTGTCTGCATCACCACCCTGGAGGGTATTATTGCGCTTAGAAAATGGACTAACTGTGTCATTTTTTTATAGGATTACAAAGAAAAATGTGAAGTAATTCTATAAAATGACTACAGTTCCATTTTTTATTGTTTTAAGGTAAAGTAGTTCCTATGGTAGTGTGCTGTTTCATTCCCACATCAGTCCCAAGAGCGATGGAGCAACTAACTGTGTAGTTCTGATAGAGTCAGAAAAGTTAAGATTAAGGGCCAGATGGTGGCTGCAGGGGTCCCTGGACACAGACAAAAAAGAAAACAACTGAAAGTTGCGAGCGGGAAGTAGACGTACTGTGCATGAGAGGACCGGTATTTTCTTGAGTTTCTGTACCGCAGATGGACGTCCATCTGTGGTATGGAAACTCAAGAAAATACCACTGCTCTCATACTCGCTGCAGTGCAACAGATAACGGTGCTGACAGCTCTCACTGTTTCTAGGTTTGGTATAAAAAGCAAGGTAAGGTGGCTATTACACTGAGTGAGAAGTGCGGCGAGGAACCGTAGAAGCAGGAGTCGTTTGAAGTGACTCCCACAGATAAAGAGTAGCACTGCCGGGTCGCGGCGGTTGTGAGAGTGAGTGGGGGGGGTGAAACTGAAGGCTGGGAGTTGTTTCACTGAGTTGGGTGTGGTTTTCAATGGGGCAAAAAATAAGATCAGTTTTTGAAGTTGGGCACTGTTTTTTTATCTGTGTACACTGCTTGGAGGAGTGGTGTGGGGCTTCTGGCTTACTGAGAGGGAAAAATGGTGGTAGTTTCAAATTGTGTGCCCAGTGCTTCAACCAATGAGGAAGCAGGCTGGGCACAATGATATGTGGCTGGGCATGAGGCAAGTTTGGGTGGCGCTTTTTATTTGCTTGGCATCTATTGAAAGTTAATGTACCCCCTCAGCAGGGGTACTAGCCAATCAGAACCCAGCAAATAAAAAGCCCATTTTCTAATATAGTGTAACGGTGGTGCCACTATAGTTAGGGTTGAGTACCCCATTTAAGGTTACATCTGAAATGTGGCAGCTTAATAACTTTGCCACCATATAACATATTTGTCTGAAATTTGGAATGCTCAGTCTGGTACCATAGATCTTTGGTCCTGCCAAGTTTCGTTATGGTCGGATGTGTGGTTGCGGAGCTACAGAGCGCCACAAAACGCATAAAGTACACATTTTTGCACATTCTTTGCTCACACCTATAGCACGCACAGTTTGTACGACTGGTCCAAAACCTTCAGCAAACATACAGCCTGGGTACCCAATGTGCATTTAGAAGATTTTGTGAAAAAATGTTAAACAGTTAAAACATTATTTAAAAAAAAGTCCCCATTATAGTCAATGGGAAAAGTTAACAAAATATGCAAAAGTGTCGCAAATGTACTTTTTACTTTCTCAAATGACCCTTGTAGTGTTACAAATTGGCCATCTTGTTTTCAGTTGGTGGTCACAGAAATGCTTGTCATTTAAATTTTAGACCTTCTTGGGACATAATTCTTGTTGTGTTCACTTACAGTAGTCAAGCCCTGAGGATGCTAGCTATGTCTTTTGTGGGGGAGTAAAACACCCCAGAAATATGTTTTTCAACTTTTTGTAAACAGTGGTGTCACAAAATACTTTCAAATATGCAACACTTTCATGATTTTATTTGTGAAAGTGTCGTGATTTGCGAAAGTACTTTGCGACACTATGGCCAAAACAATAGGGAATCTTTGCCACCCAGCTGCAAAAGAATGGTTTGGTCTTTTGGGCTGAAATTTGAAGGGAGGAAAGCCAAGATCCAACAGATGTGCCTTTTCATGGCTGGTGACAAAATATTAGAGGGCTGAAAAGTTACAGCACTCTGGAGTTGACACTTTTTCCCATAGGCTAACATTATGGTGTCTGCCGCGCCTTTCGGGGCTCGTATCTTGAAAACAGTTCGAGATACGGACTTTTCGTCAGAAGAATGCTTAGTCCCCTGCTAGAGGGCTAAGTACAAAACTAGCCTGGAAAGTCATAAATAATATGAGATTTCAAATTTTTTTCTACGTCATACGACTCCAGAGAAATAAGGAATTTAGTATTCCAAGTGCTTATTTTCTTCTCCGAGGGCCATTACTATGCATATATTATTTGTATTCACTGTGCTTCTTAGTGCAACTTTTTGGGAAAAAAGTGTGTGCATTTGCATTACTGTTACCATTAGCATTTCTGCTTGCATTTCTGTAACCGTTTGGGTTAGTGTTTCCATCACCATGTGCATTATGCTTTGCTTTTGTATTTGCTCTTGCATTTGTGTTACCATTTGCACTTCCACACACACTCAGTTTGAGAGCAAGCAGCCTCCTGAAAGTGTGAGGCCCCAGAAGGGAGGACAGCCTGAGAGTTTTTTGTGTGACATTCCAAAGAGTGGACAGAGAAAAGATGATAGCCGCTGAGCCATGTTGTGTCCATATATATATATATATATATATATATATATATATATATATATATATATATATTATTCATGGCAAAAACTCCATTTCATGCAGCAGTTAGGGTTGTTCCACAGTGACAAAAGTGAGGAAAGTTGGTGTTAGGGTTGAAAACCCTAACTCTGCATTCACCCCCACCCAGCACTACATACACACAGACACACACACACATGCAAGTAGGGGGTAGGACCAAGGCAACACGACCAATCACAGACAACCAGCAGCAGGTGACAGAAATAAAAAACAACTGTCTAAATGTGCTACAAGACATCCCCACCCACCTGACCATGTACTGCATGCTCAGTGGAGATCCACAGCAAAACTGAGGCCATGTACACCAAATGTACACATCTCTGATTGCAGGTGCACACAACGTACCACACTTAGGAGTTGCATGGCATTACCTAGCAATGCCCCACACCCCACCACATCTGGTACTGCACCTCAGCTATAGAGCACAGCAAAACTAAGTAGCTGGACAGGTATGATATGTGTAGTTGATTTCAGGTATACACAACCTCCCCCTGTTAGGCAATGGAGGACCTGTACAAGGCAATGCCCCATCCACTGAGACCAGGTACTGCATACTTACTGGAGAACCCCAGTTAAAATGAACCCATGAACATCAACTCTGTTACTCCAAGGTTGCAGCCTTGCAAAGGTTTGTACAATAATGAGTCACACAGTCTGTGGGAGAGAATGCCCTTCCCCTCCTACAACACTTGGTCCATTGTGACTGAAAGCTATAGTAAAAGAAAGTCTGTTTATATCCATGGTACACCTACCTGATTGCTGGTGTAGTACAATTAGCATAGTTATCACTTCTATGGTGACAGCCATGTAATGGTCTGCCAAACCCAAAGACCAGGTACTACAACCTGAGTGGAGACCAACTGCAAAAAAGTAAGGGTGTGGAGATAAATGTTGCACTTCACTCATTGCAAGGATAGTCAACTTACCACAATTTGAATTTGTGTGGCGTCAGACAGGCAATGCCATTGTCTTTACCAGGTACTACATCCTCAGTAGAGGACTGAGCCTATGGACATCCGTGATACACCTCCATCATTGTAGGTACACTAATGTTAGCACGTTTAGAAGTTGCTTGGCCTCAGCCAACTAATTCCACTGCCTGATAGACAGACCAGTTACTGCATTCATAGTATACAAACACAATGAAAGTAAGTCCATGGACATCAACAGTACACCTACATCACTGAAACTGTATATCTGTTAGTACCATTAGGAGTTGCACAGCCTTGTACAGGCAATAGCTCACCCGTACTTCCAGATCAGGTTGTGTATCTTGAGTGGACAGATGCACTAAACTTACTACTATGCACATCACATACTTAAATGCAACACTTCTTGTATCTTGATGATGGATGTGTCTTTTACTACATTTACACAGTTGTTTTTATTTATGTTTACTCATCAGTGTACAAACCTTTGTACAGCTGCAATCAGAGAGTTGCATTGTTGATGTCCAGTCAGGGTGCAGTACCAGGTGTGGTGGGGTGTGGTGCATCGCTAGGTAAGGACATGCAACTCCTAAGTGTGGTACATTGTGTGCACCTGCAATCAGGGATGTGTATGTTTGGTGTACATGGCCTCAGTTTTGCTGTGGATCTGCGCTGAGCATGCAGTACCTGGTCAGGTGGGTGGGGATGTCTTGTAGTGCATTTAGACAGTTGTTTATTTCTGTCTCCTGCTGCTGGTTGTCTGTGATTGGTCGTGTTTCCCCCCTATTTGCATGTGTGTGTCTGTGTGTGTGGTGCTGGGTGGGGGTGAATGCGGAGTTAGGGTTTTCAACCCTAACACCGAATTTCCTCACTTTTTGCTTGCCACCCTGCCACCCGCCGACTGACTCCATATGGTATTGCTGTATGCCTATTGGTCCACAGCGTAAGCAAGTGGGTGGGGAGCTGCCGCCTAGTGCAGACCGGAGGGTGCGGAGTGGTGGGGCTCAGTGGGTGGTGGGAGGGGTACTGCTGGGCCATCAGGGATGGATTGTTTGTCATAATATTTTACTGACACCCACGATCAGCTGCAAGCAGTCCACTGCACCAACAGGGATATTGGACTATTATTTTATTACATATGCCTGCAATCAGGCTGTGAGTGGTGCACTGGACCACCAGGGTTATAGGACATTGTAGTTTATCACATATGCCTGCGATTGGGCTGCGAGCAGTCCACTGGACCACCAGGGATATGGGATGTTTATTATTTATACATATGCCCGTGATCGGGCATACGAGCATGTTGCCGGTAGGGGCAGGGGGCATCAGCCCCCCGTCGGCTGTAGCTTGGCAGGGCACCAGGTGCAAGTCGCTGTTGATCGGTGCACCTGCATGCAAATGGGGCCATAATGACATGCAAATGGACCCATTTGTGCCTTGCATGCATTATGGCCCAATTTGCATGTGCACTTTTGAATATCACGGTTGTTGCTCCTAGTGCAACAGCACTTGTGCTAGTGCATCCCCCTGCTCCACTCTGGCCACTTGCACTGGCGCACTGCCACTGCGCCATGTGCACTGCGGATGGTCAAGAAGCATATTCAATTATGCTGTGCCATAGCACAGCTCCATTGAATATCACCCTGTCAATGCCCATGCACATGCCAGTTGCGCTGCGCCCAGGCTTGCGCCACAGTCTGGCGCAGTCTGAATATCCCACCCAGAATGTACAAATAATAAATAGTTATTATGGTATCAGTATCTTCTAATTTACTAAAAAGTTGTTTTTATCTCAATGTTGTACACAATACAATTGTTCTCAGAAAGTAACACTTTTCGATTGCCACAAACATCCTAACTTGCTTTTGTAAAATTGTATTATCACACATGTAGAGCTTCATCATATGCTGGACAAGGTCTCACACTATTTTCAAATAAAGATTATTATTATAATAACACTAAGCTACAGCGAAGAATCATGTAAATAGTGAGCTAATTACCCGGTAGTGTCATGTTGCTGTCATGCACACATCATGACACATTGCACCCCTACACAAAGATTGACAAACTATAGAATTACCCTTGCTCATGCCTTGAAACTTAATACTACTTACACCATGAGAACATTGATGCATAGACTCAGAATTCTTAAACTGTTGAATCCCACCTAACCATAAGCTATGCAGCAGCACTGAAGTTATCTTTGGAACACCTACATTAGACTATGTTGATGAGTTAAACATATCGCAACAGTTTCACGTCATAAAAAGCTTGAGTGATATATCCTTGTGTAAGGATCAAAATGATAACCTGTTCAGCAGTTTGTAATAATGAAACAAACTGCAACAGTAATTGATGCAAAAAAATAAGTGGCACGTGAACATGCATACTCATAAGTTTTCATTACTCACTCTGTAATCTGTGTCATATATATAGCTGCACACTAACCTTCTCACTGTCTGTGTGGGGGGGGAGGGGTGTGAGCATACAGCATAAGCAAACAACAACAATATGTACCCACTTACAGGTGACTTGACACATTGCAGAACATTACAGTATACCCATCATCCATAAATGGCAAGTACACCATGTGACATATCCATTGTACCCCCCTGCTACCATTGATCACACTCTTACAATATGGTAACTAGCTCTATTACCACACTGGGCCCTCCCCATTCAACTGAAAACTTGTTTTGAATTGGTTGAGCATGCATTGTAGTCCAGTAGGCCTTACTATCTTGATTATCATGAACTTTCTATTTATAAATACACTTCTTATCCCAGTACACCCCCCCACACAATACACTTATGATGACATACATGCATGGCACACCAGTCCAGTACACTCTGTCACCACTGCACACACATTGCGATAATTATGCTAACGTAGTCAGAACTGGTTTAGTACAGCTGCTTTCATGGGCCAATCTAGTCTTACCAAATCATACATTCCCCCTTGATGTAGTAATACCACCATGACCACCTACCCACTGAGAACCAAAAATTTAATCATAAGTGTAGCATCATTAGGAGTAGGTCACACTGTACAGCAAAATACCTCCCAACCATGCATAAAGTGACACCATATAGTACACCTGTATGCATATTAAAGCAAAAAGTGGGTCTCTGAACATGGATAACAGATTGTGTCACAGAATCTCAATATACAAATGATCCACTCACATATTGAGACTGTCTACTGCAGTACTGTTTGCATCCCCACTTACTCATCCCTTTCACAAATAGCCACACTGCTCTCACACTACCTAGCAATGAGCAGTTCTATGGCTGCCTTAGGGGTGACAAGGTCCTCCATAGTACTGAACAGAGGTTGTGAGTGTGGGGGGCTGTGACAGTACATCTTGTGTGAATATCTTTTATGATGGTACTTAGTCTCAGAGCTGGTGGCAGGCTCCTCCTTCACCTGCACAGTTCTCACCAGCACTGCTTCCCTGGCCACTATAAAACATATCAGTTGAAAATATTATAACATATACCACGATATATTAATCTACCACTAAACTTTTATTGTGAAATACATTTTTTATAGTGTCTCATGGTGTTATTCAAGCATGTACCACATTTGTCTTTGTAATAACACCTCTGTGTTTCCATGCATGTTGTGTCATTTACCAGTAGTGACATCCAGGCACTGGTCCTGCTCGTGGGTACAGCAGCAAACTCACTTGCATGAAAGGTACCGGCACTGCCACAGCTGATCTTCCACAGAAGTTCCCACACCTTGCCAGCCAGATCAGCACTGCACACCCCACTGTAATTCAACAACACTCTCTCTGCAGTATTGTGCCTGGCCATCCAGCTGCTCAGTGAAACCCACTCCATTTTCACTTATTCCCCCAATGGTAGCATAGACGTACAATACCGTCCATGCAGAAACGTACAGATTCTGTCAATATATGACCAGGACATAACAGGCTCAATATCACAATCTATTAGGTATGCATGGGTCATCCCCCCCCAGCTTGATTAGCATATATTACTATTCTTCCCTTCTCACATCATTATTTGAACAACAGAACATTCTTCTGTGTATATTGTGTCTGGTCACATCAGTATGTCTCACCTAAGTGGGTAGTATATCAATATGCAAATACACTTTAAATATACCAGCCAGGATCTAGATAACATATATTGGGATGAGTACCTGTATTACTCATTTTGAACGTGAGATGACACAAAAACACAATTCACATGTGTACAAATATCTTCTTAGAGTACAATGAAGACAACATTCATTTATAACAAATAGACAAGAAATTCATATGACAACAATGCTTCACATAGCATTGGTGTCTAGAAATTTAATCACCAGTTTTAGAACTTAGTCAGTTAAACAAAAGTGAGATGCATACAAGTACTGTACATCTGGCTATAAAATCTATTCCTTTTGAATCACCAATTATATTATGAAGTAGCATACCTTGTTGTTTAGAATATTTAAGCAATATACCCTGACAGGGTATGCGTTTACTGGAGGATTTACCACGGCTGGTGTAGTTCGGTCATGAGGTGCAGCTAAGGGACTTAACCACACCAGGAATGGTAAATCCTCCAGTATGACCACTCCCTGGATGGGTAGATTGTGATTATACAAAGGACCTGTTTGTTTTTTTACAAAAAAAATATTTAAAATGTCCATTCGTTTTCAAACTTGCTGCTCGTTTGTTTGCTGTCCATCCATGTGCTTGGCAGTGATGTGTTTGCGATGAACATAGGGATTTGCCAGGGGAGTTCCTGATGTGGTTGAGTGGTGGCTGGCACCTTTTCCAGTGTGTACACTGGAGTATTTACAATGCTGAAAAGGTGCCAGCCAGCCAATCAAAATTCAGGAGTCTGTTCAATTTTTTGTGTCTGTTGTATTATTATAAATATTGCATGGGTGCTGGAACTCATGGTAACTTTCTGAAGAGTATTTCCTAAAAAGAAGTGAGTTAAGTAGTCCAACTCATACCTTACATGACGGCCTTATACCACGCCAATTATCTAATGCAATTATTTCTATCAGCATCTTACCACCCGACTCGACAAGGATGAAACTGTCAGTGTCAGACTTCTCAGCCTCCACAGCTTCTGACTGTGCTGGTACTATCTCGGCTGAGAGTGGGGGGTGCCTGCGCTGCTCTGTGAAAGAAGATAATAAGTAGATCTACTAAGTATTTCATGTAATTGTCAACATATTTTAACTACACTTTCTTTAAGCTTTCAACATGTTTCACTCTCCTAACATTGCCTGTTATCAGGTATTGCAGAGCTATTGCAGACACATATAAAATCAGAATTAGTGCAAATAAATATTTCATAAATAAAAGGTCATAAGCTGACTCTGTACACAATACTTAGTACTTATATAGTATGCCACATGAAATGCAACTCTGCTTCAATAAAATCAATACTGCATAGTAACTCCCTCACTATCATGGAAGAACAGCATTACATATGTAATAGTAGAAGTACATAAGACTTCAAGTCTTGAGAAGACATTTAAGAATGCAATTTGCATGTTACACTTTCCCCCTTCACTAAAGATATACAAAAACAGCTAAAGCCAACACCACACATGCCATCAGTTAACACCTCATATGTTGCATAATTGTCATGATAGAATTTATTATATATATATAGGGCAGTACCTGCAGGGAAGGGTGGGCGGGTTAAATCTGCTGTTACTTTAAAAAACATTTTTTTTTTTTTTAAATGCAGTAATTAATGCTCACAGTAGGGGCACATTGGCATCCCCGCTGAAGGACCACAGTAAGTCGGGGGATGTCACATGGTCTCTGTCTAGAAAGGAAAAAATTATGTGATGGGGTCCAGAGACAGTATAAAAGCCAGGTCCCGAGGAGACTCGCAGTTGTTTTAGTGAGGCAGATGAACGAATGGCACTGTAACAAACACCTGCACAGTAGTTTAGTCAGTCAGAAGGTGGAGAACAATACTTGCAGGAGTAGGAAAGAGGGAATTATTGAGAGCAGAGACTAGAGTGCAGAGCAGTGGAGCGTGGCATCAGCGTGTCGTGGTCTGGACGGAGAGATTAAGTAAGACACACACACACTAGTAGTGAAATGAGCAGCAACTATCTGACCGGCGGTGACCCACCCTGTGTAGCACTGCACTGACTGAAGCAAGCAGCAGTCACCAGCTAGTCATCTCTCCTCGTCTTGTTCCCCGGGGGGGGTTAGACTGAGTGAGTTTTATTTTACAGTTTTTCGGTTTTGGCGCAAGGCTCACTCCAAGTCTGACCTCCAGTTCCACGGCTGGGCTCAGATAGTCATTCCAATACCTGGTAGTACAAGTTAATTTTAATCTAGGCTGACATGACACCGGCAGGAGCAGTGTGACTGACTGGAAGCCTGGCCGGCCTTGTCAAGTCTCTAGCTCTTTTTTTGTAATATGTGAGAGTGGGCACGGTGGGGGGGTGAGGGCGACCGTGATCCGCTTATAACAGCTGGCAATCTGAGCTAGCTGACTGCAGTGCTGAGACTGGAGTTCTGAGGGGAGTCTGAGATGTTTGTGGGGGCAGCAGGTGGGCAAATAGTCATTTAGAGAGTAGTTCTGGGGTTTCAGGACAGATACAGCAGATTTGGAAACTTTTCTTGGTCTCCCAAGCATAGGGGCGGGGGTTTATCAGCACAAGAGTGTCAGGAGCTGATAACTCTGACCAGGTTGGAGGAAGTTACATTGGCGCCGCACTGGCAGTACGATCTATGTGCTTCTCTAAGACTAGATTGTCTTAGTAGTAATATGGTTCTAGTTCTGATAAAGGACTTTATATAGCTTGCCAGTGGCAAGCTTTTATAAAATCATTTTATCAGAACTAGAATCTATATTAAGCGGAGTCTTACTGAAATTTTGGATCTTGAAATACCTAAAGACAGTTCTCATGTAATAATTTTTTTTTCTGTATATAAAAAGTGATAGAACCTGCTTTGGAAACTAGTGGCCTATTAATTTAATGACCAGAAGATTTTAAATAAAATTTTGTGTGCTGGGTTAACAACTGTAACCTCCTTTCTGTATTTCTGGTAACTTTTTTGGCAGCTCCCCACTCTGTAGTACATACTTTTGCAATATTTCACCTCAAGGCAGACTGCTACACCCCCAAGTCTACTAGTTGGTGACCGTCCTGGGCACCTCTCCTTCTTTCCCATATCTAGGGGTATTGGATGTTATTTCAGTCATGGGGAAAGGAGGAGGGGGCCCCTGGTCAGGATTCAGACAGTTTTCCAGTGATTTCAACATAGATTAAATAGAGTACCTCAGCAGTGGCTGGGATTCTTTCAGGCGGTGGCGTGAACTCTATCTTTCTTGGGTGCTGGATGACTTGCTCACTAGCTGGAGGGTCAATCGGGCTATTTTTGTTAGTAAATCCATTAGGAAACAACAGCAACAAGCAGTACATTAGGCAGAAACAAAATGAAGCAATCCAGCTGAAAATTCAGATGCAAGCAAGCATAGTTTATTTTTTCCAGATCGTTACAAGGCTCAAGCCACAAACTCATGTGCTCCATGGAGCAGTAAGGGCACATAGTCCAAAACAGCACAAACAATGGCAATCGGCTGTGGTATTTCACTTGGGGGACCTGGGTCCTGAACAAATCCTGTCACACTTTCTCTTGAGAGCCAAATGGGCTCTCAGTACTCTGGTGGTAAACAGGCTCTAACTTTAACTTCCTCTACTTCTCTGTGGCTATATTCCTTGCCATGGGGAACTTGGGATCCACTGCTGGTGTTTTCAAACAGGGAAACCATTTCTGGGATGGTGCACAGTCCTTTCTCTCTACGGCCATCCCACCCTTGCCAACTCTGCCCAGGGCTGCAGTGTAGTGACTGACTCTTCCCTGGGCACTACAGAAGATTTCACTCCCTCACAGTTAAGGCAGACATAGGTGAATGGCAAAATGTCCAATCTGCCACCTTGGACCCTCCGAGACCTGATACCTGCCACTTACAAGTCCAGAGTCTGCCAGGGCAGCTAAGGGCGTAGGTTGGCATACTCCAATCACTCCATGGTGTGCAATTTTATTTGGGGGGGGGAGCAAATAGGCTCTGAACTGCTTCCTTTTCCCATGAAAACTAACAAAGAAAATACTGAACCTTTCTGTCATTTTATTCATAGTAGTCAAAACTAGAAGGACTGGTAACTAATACTCTCTTTGCATCCCAAGGACAATATAACTTTATAGGCTCTGGGTTGGTATGTGGGTGTCTTAGGGAACAATGCATGGCATTTGAATTTACCCGTGCATGGCAACAACTACTGTCATGAGATACAAGAGTTGTATTGTTCCAAATGAGGCAACAAACACTGTCCTGGTGTACATTTGTATATAGTTTGGCTACACAGGGGGGGTAGCTCACCCTAACAAGGGGGGGGGTTAGCACTGAGTCCACCTCGTGTGCAGATCTGAAATCCCTGGCTACACCCCTGAAGGCAGCCACTAGTTCTCTCAGATTTTCTCCTATGGAGCTGGAAGAGCTACTCTTTTGATGCTGCTTCCTTGCTCTTTGCTGATCTCTTGCCTCACCCTCCCATAGATACATAGACACATAGACAGTGTCGGCAGATAAGGGCCTATGGCCCACCTAGTCTGCCCATTTGAGCTTGTAAGTTCAGTTTGTTTTCCTAGAAGTCTGTTTCACCGATGGATGTGGGGGGCCCTCTTCTTCCTTTGGGTCTGAGGGCAATCAGCCCACCCCGAGCCCCGGAACCTCCAGCCCTAACTGGTGGCCTGCCCCCCCGACAGAGCTACTAGGACCCAACGCTCCTCACAACAATGACCACTCTCCTTGAACTCTCAGCTGGACTGTTCATGTGGGCACTTTCTCCCGCTCTAACCCACTGATGCACATGATGCCAAGGTTCCACGCTACCAAGCCTGGCATCACGCAGGGTCCCAATGCCAATGGGCATCCTGGTAACCCCCAGAATGGAGGGGGATTACACAATCATAGCACATACAGTTCTCTCTCCTGTGCAGACCTGTGCGATTCCTGGGAGGTCCCTGGGGGATCATTTGATAGCCATTCAGGAGGTAGTGGCCTGGGACAATTTAAGATCCCTCAGAGGCTTTCTCTTGAGTTTGGACCAGGAGAAAACCTTTCAGTGGTTATCCCATAAGTTTTTATTTAGGGCACTTTTACATCATGGGATACCTAAGACCTTTGTTAGATGGCTCCATCTCCTATATGAGGGGGCATCCTTCCTGCCCTTGATAAATAGTCTTACGGGAGACACAGTTCTGGTAGAAAGGGGGTGAGGTAAGATGGGGTGTCCTTTAAGTCCCCTGCTGTACATTTTTGATTTGGATATCCTGATACAAAAGTTTATGTTGTCTGAACACATTACAGGGATTACTGTATCAGCTCAGACCCCATGTTTTATGTAGCAATCTTTAACAGTATATTTCAGAAATGCATATAGGGTGGGTGGTTGATGGCTTTCTTGGTCAGCAACTCATCCACCACAGTTGCGGCTGCATACTCTATACCACCCACTTAGAGTCTCCCACATCTGATAGTCTATGGGAGCAAAATATGCCCTCCCTGAAATCAGGGGTAGGGAACAGTAACAAAAGTATGTTTTTTCTTCGAGAAAGGCCCCAAAACTCACCACAGAGCATGCAAACCCCTCAGAGCTTCTGGGGGCCTTGCAGAACCCCGGGTCTTTTATTTTGGGGGGGGCGCAAACTTAGTCTCTTGCCCAGGGCACCAAAATGCCTTCCTATGGCACTGTATAGGGGATACATCATACCCAGGAGTGTGAAATGGAAAATATTCTCACTCCTGCACAGTGCATTCTAGTTACACACGAGTGTTGAATATTTGCCATAGTACATGATCTGGGCATCATCTGTGTGATTAATACAATAAAGTTAATATTTTCTGCTTTGCTAATGTCCATTTCATTGTTTTGTGGTGTTACACAGACTCTTTTTTCTCTCTGTGTTGGTGGAGGGATGGGGGGTCATGCTGGAGACCTGCAATAACACAACACAGACTATTATTAACTTTTGCAGTTTTGTTGTGATGTATGCCCAACAAATAAATAATTTTAATGTAGTGCACCTGATGGTTAGAGAAAATACATCTTTCTTGTAGTTCCAACACCTGACTGCTATTATCTTTAACGTTACATAAAACTGGTCCAATCATTCAACGTTTGTCTTGGTATGTAGCTCTGTCATATGTACAGTGTTAATATCAACTACTGAAATAGGAAGTATATGTATAAATGCAAGATTATTTCACATACTGTATACATCATTGGGTTGTTTATTCAACAGTGGCGTAAAATACATGTTTTTATCTAAGTCAATATCAGTCCACAAGTATTTTATGTATATATATATATATATATATATATATATATATATATATATACACACACACACACACACATTAGTAAAACAAAAAAAAATCATCATTATTTAATAAGTTATAAATACTTTTTCCTTAAGATAAAAAAAAACCAAAAGACACAAAAAATGATGTCTCTCATGACGTAGGAAATATTCAGTTGTTTTACACTGCAGCCACTTGACTTGTAACATCATATTGTGATAATAACATGGCTACAACAACAAAGACTTCAATCAGAAAAATACTTTCTTTTACCCGATCGTGTACCTGTACTATTATATCATAGAATCTGAGAAATGTTTTTGAATAACTTATGATGAGTGAGGCATAATCCCACAGCTGGCTTGCCTGCAGCTTCCCAGAGTTCATAAGCGAGGTAATACCAGCACTTGTCATTCTCCGGTATCTTCTCTCTCTGCTTCAGAAGATAGAAGTGCTGGCATGACAGCTTCCATTTCCTCTTCAGCTGCACAATAGTCTTATTTTTCACCCTCAAGACCATGTGCAGGAAGCTATTGATGCACCTCCACATTGAGTCCAACTTACGGTTCATGCTCCACATTAAAATGTAAGCACTACTCCTCACTTGGACTGCCTCAAGCAGCAAGCACACCTCTCTCATTGACCACTGCCTCATTGTTCAATTTTGTATTCTGCAATAAAAACATACACAAACATTCCATAACTCTCATGTCTCAGAACCTATATATTTCTATGTATTCTATGAAGTATTCTGATTAGAACATGGCAAGAACAGCATTTTAAAACTCAATTGTCATAATCACAAATATTATCATTCAGGCACATTAATTAGTGTATTTCAACACACTAATAACATACACAACACTGTGTTGTGTCATGGTATGTTCGAGTAATAAGATATACCACAGCATGAATACAGCCACATCAAAAAGTTCATCTTCCTGTCTATTGAAGATGAAGCATTTTCTGTCTCATGTTGGTCTCCTTCGTAGCCAGCATCTTGTGGTACTACAGAGTTAGAGGAATGGTTACTGTTGGGCCAGATGCACAGTATATAACAGTAGGTGTGTGCCACATTCCCCAGTCACTCAACAGCAGTTGCCACCACCCTGCCTAGCTAATTAGGCTATGACATCAGAGAAAAATTAAAGTGCAATGAGAGCAAAGATCTCACACAGTGTGACCATAACACGCCTCTCCTTATGTGCACCCAATATAGCAGCAGTGAGTGCCGGTGTTGCTTGTGAACACACCCATTTATTGTGTGTTTATGAGGGTACCCAGTGCCCATTGGCATAATGTAATCCCCTCACTTTTTTTTTGCTTGCCAAGGGTGTGATAAATCCCTCTCGGTTTGTGTGTCCCCCTTTCCTTGTTTGATGAGGGTGGGTACCTATTACCCCATCACTGCCTGCACCCCCCTTTCCTGGTTTCTTGACATGGGTGCCCAATTTCCCATTGTCTAGACTGACCACCGACACACACATAGTCAGTTGGTATGCTGAGCAGCTTACCCTAGCATGGCAAAGAACCTGTATAAATGAAAACAGTGCCCCGATGTCTCTTGCACCGATGTTCATATCTACAAGCGGACATCACAGTAGTCACAGATAGCAGAACCACTGTCACACTGGTGCACACTGGTGCTCTTCTGTGGACACTTGCCCTGGCACTATGACACAGAACCATATAGTATGCGACTGCCACAGTCACATATTTCAACACAGCTGACCTATAGCATGATGCCATTAAATATCACCCTGGCAACATCTGTTGTGTGTCCAAGGTCAATTTGTTACCAGCCCTACATTTCACTGTGAATATCCCCAAGTATGTGTTACTCCTGTGTGAGTGGTGTATATACCCATTCTATTTTTTGACCAACATGTTTGGTTCTAGAAAGAAACTTTTTTTTTTACAGCTCAATAGGTATACAGTCTGACATTCTTAGAGGACTTTGAGGATTCCATCTCGAAGGTCTCCCAGGAAATGGCAATTGTCAGCATGTGAGAAGTGCACACCATCAGGTAGGTATAACCAATCATAAGAAAACTTAATTTCAGGGTGACGTATGGTGTTCATTCCACACATGCATAGATATGCAGACATTTGTATGCTCACCTTTCTCCGTGCTTTGTCAAGCAAGTACACATGATGTTCTGCTTGCCAGACCCCATGCTCTGTAATATCTGAAAAAATGATTTTACAGGCTGGCAACATACTGATAATAGAAGCAAGTTCCAATTTTGCTTCTGCCACTAAATCTACCCATTTGGTGACTAAATCATTCCCTCCAAGATGTATCAATCACCAGTATGTCTGGGTGAGGTTGACTACTCAGAAGTCTGTGCATTGTTGGCATGAGGTGCTTCCACCTCATTCCACCCTTGCTATACCACTTCACACAGCAATTATTTTTCACAGGGGTTGTATTGTGGTACAGTAACACTCCTATGCATGCTTGACACATCCTGATATTGATCCTGTGATATCATGAGCATCTGCAACCACAACCTGTACTTGCACTGCACACTGTTGAGGCCCCCCCCCAAAAAAATAAAATAAAAGGAACTGACAACCACAGGGGAGCTGCAGTATTGCACAGTACAACATGGCAGCTACCAGCTATGGGTGGCCTCCTAAGCTCCAGGGCTACCGTATGTTGGCATCAGCCCTCCCTCACCAACTGTGATTTTGCTATGAAAAATATATCCATGGTGGTCCACTGCATCCCAATCCCTCACCCAATTGGTGGCTTTCTGTTTAAAAGTAACTGATACAATTGATACATCATGGTGCTTTGGCTTCTCAGAAGGAACTAGAAGGGAGACAGGATCAGACCTACAGTACAGTAGCTTCTTGTTGTTTTTTACATTGTTTTTTGTGGATTCTACTTGGTAGAAGGTTATTTCTTTTATTTCTTACTACTAAGGGGCTGGCAGGGTATTGTTTGGGGCTGTTGGAATTTTGAAACCTGTTTTGGTAGCTATAAGTGGGCTCATTTGTTTGATTCACTGTGTGGCAGGCTGCATTTGTAGAGGCCTATTTCTTCTGTTTTAAAACATAATTGTGATTTAACTGGGTCCGTTTCTTTGAATTGGAGACCTATATCTTCTCATTCAAGCCTATTTTGATGTGTTGTTGGTGAAGCTGTTTGAATTGGAGTTCTGTTTCTTTGGGTAGCAAACCTGTTTTTGGGGCTTTGAGTAGCATGGTGATTCATTGTTGCTGGCTTCACTAGCTGCAAAGTTTTAGTGCAGAGTGGGGGAAGGGTGCTAATGGTCTGACCAGAGGTCTCAGCTACCTGATTGTTTCTGGAAGACTTGGACTGGTCCCACCCACCCAAACCCCTCACCCCACCCACCCCAGGTCCATTATTTCCCTTATACCAGGGTTCTGACATCACTTCTTCAAACAGGCAAAGGATATGCACCTGTCATAGCGGAAGCAGACATCCAGGAAAGGAACAGCAGCAAGGGAAGAGGTGACTGCTATCTCAGTGGAAGGGAAGTAAATGCAAATCTAGGAGCTTTCATTATTACTTATTCACATTGATATTGCAGTGGAGAAAGGAGGAGTAGGAGTTTGAAGAAGGTTGTGCAATGGCTACTTAAAGTCTCTTTTTGAGTGTGGATAGGAAGGATAGGAATATAAAAAGCAGTTGCTCAATATATCTAAACGTGTGCAACAAAGGAGGTAAGGGAAATAAAGAAAATGTTTTGCACTGATAGAGAGGGAGAGGGGAGACTTGGAGGAGTGTTTGGCATCCTGCATCTGGAAGGTTGGGGGGTCGCTGGTGGGCAATGACAGCAATGGGTAGGGTGGTAGGCTGCAGCAACTGTGGTGCACCAATCTTTCTAAAAATGGCCTGGAGTGTGGGAGGATGTTTAGTGTACAACCACACAGAAAAACTTAGAAAGGAGATTGAGGGTCTGCAAGAGGAACTAAGACAGGCAAGTCAGATTGGCGGTGGGTTTAGCCCAATACTGGAGGGAGGAAGAAGGGAAGATGAGGGAGGGTGATTTAAGCCAACAGTGGTAAGGAGAGGGTCAGAAGAAGGGAAGCAGAGACAAAGGGGCCCAGGCCAGGAAGAACGATTGCCAGGGAAACCAGGTCAGGAGACAAAAGACAAATGGAAGGAGGAGATAGGGACTTGTGAGGGGAGGCGAAGAAGTGGCAAAAGTCATGGAGTGGAAAGGAGAGAACAGGTTACTATGAAGAGAGAGGGAGCAGGCATTTGTGAAGGGTCTTCAGAAAATAGTTTTGCACTACTAGAGAGGAAGAAAGTGGAGGAGGGAAAAGATGAAATTAGAGGAGTAATTGATAAATGCCTGGACCAAACTGGAGTCGGGGGAAGTTCTGCTGGGAGAATTGCAACAGGGGTAAAAGGGGGAAATAATGTGCAGGAGGAAGAAGAGGAGCTGGAAATGAGAAAGGGAGATGAATGGAAGCAAGCAGGGAGTAAGAGGGGTGGAATCTTAGTTCTGGGGGACTCAATACTAAGAGGAGTCAGGTTGGGTAGCAAGGGGGAAAGGCATAGTCACATTTGGGTGGAGGCCATGCCAGGAATGACAGCGGAAAGGGTGGGACAATCTGTTCTGAAATATGCTAGAAGGGGTAGGGACAAGCCTAATTTAATTATACATCTTGGGACAAATGACCTGGCTGACAAGACAGTAGATATAGTCCAGAGGAGGTTTGAGAACTAGCACAATTATGTGAGGGGCAGGAAGATCAGTAACTTTTCAGAGATACTTCTCGGTGCCAAAGCAAGCACAACAAGAAAGCTGAGAATAGAGGAATTTAACAGATGGCTAAGAACCTGGTGTTGTGCTAAAGGGTATGGGCTGTTGGGGGGTAGGGAGGGACCTGGGAGGACAGTAGTCTCTATGCCAAGGACAGACTACACTTGAGTGAGGAGGGAAAGAAAGTGTTGAAACAGAGGATGGAGGAGTACATAGAGGAAGCTGGGAATTTAAACTAGGAGTGGAGGGTAGCAGTTGGGGAAGAGATATGCAGAGACCACAGGTTGGGAAACCATATGAGCTTACCCCCATAACAGTGACAAAGGACAAATGGCAAGTACTACACAGATGCTAGGAAAGGAGGGCAGGATGGGAGGAGGAGGAAAAGGTGGAAGGTGGTTACCCTTAATGCTAGGAGCCTTGGGAGTAAAACTGCAGAGTTACAGGTCTCATGGCAGAGAGAGAGGTGGACATTGCAGCCATCACAGAAACATGGGCCACCCAATACAATGACTGGGACCTGTCTGTACCAGGGTACAGGTTATTTCGTAGGGACAGGGTGATTGGGAAAGGAGGGGTGGCACTATATGTGAAGGAAGAACTGAAGTGTGTAAGGGAGGAAGGGGAGGAGGGTAGTACAGAGTCACTTTGGGTGCAAATCCAGGATTCCAAGAATAGGATTCTTAGAATGGGAGTGGTGTACAGGCCACCATCTCAGATGGAGGAGTTAGACAGGGAACTAGCGGGACAGATCAGGAGGACCTGCGAGAAGGGTAATGTGATTGTAGGGGACTTCAACATGCCAGGAGTGGACTGGAGCACAACAACAACCAGGAACAGAAGGGAGCAGGTACTGCTGGATGCCTTCCAGGACAGCTTCCTGCTGCAAATGGTCAGTGAACCAATCAGGTTAGGGAATACCCTTGACCTTGTGCTGGCAAATGGGGACCTTGTGAGAGAACTTACAGTGGAGGAACCACTGTCAGGGAGTGACCACCACTCAGTATGGCTCACATTGGATATGGGCAAGGAAGGAGTGGAATCTCACACAGAGTGCTGGACTTCAGGAGGGCTGACTTTGGGAGGATGGGGGAAGTGGTAAAAGGGTACCTGGCCAGAATTAAATCTAGTATGGACACTAACCTGAGGTGGGAGCTCATAAAGCTGGGGATAGTGGAGACAACCAAAACCTGTTGCAAAGCCCAGAGCAAGAAGGCTAGGGCTAAGAAACTGAGCTGGTTGAGCAAGGAGGTCATGGAAAAGGTAAGGAGGAAAAGATCTGCCTTTAGGAAGTACAAGAAAACAGGGAGGAGGGAGGACAGGGAGGAGTACCTGATAGAATCGAAGGAGGTGACAAGGGCAGTAAGGGGAGCCAAAGCATCTACGGAACTCAGGCTGGCACAAGGCATTAAGAAGCAGGAGAAGGACTTTAAGTACATCAGGGAGAAAAGGAGCTGTAAGGACCACATAGTAAGGATAAGGAAGGAGGGGAGGTTGGGTGGATGCAGGGTGCGATAAGGCAGAAGCACTAAATGAGTACTTCTGCTCGGTATTTACTAAAGAGAAGAGGGGGTGATACCCAAGGTGGGAGAAATGGCAGAAGCAGGGGGGGAAGTGGTGACAGATGGGGAAATCATGGAGGGCAGAATTCGAGAGGGTTTGAAGGTACTGAGGGTGGACAAGGCACCAGGCCCAGATGGCATCCACCACAGGGTACTGAAGCATCTGGCAGAGGTCCTTGAAGGACCTTTGGCAGACCTATTTAATGCCTCACTACATTCGGGGTGTGTACCTCAGGACTGGAGGATGGCTCATGTGGTGCCCTCCACAAGAGTGGCCCCAAGGATGAACCCGAAACTACGAGACCAGTGAGCCTCACATCCATCATGGGTAAGCTAATGGAGACTATCCTGAAGGAGAGGCTGGTGGCCCTCCTAGAGGCCAAAGGACTACAGGACAGCAGACAGCATGGCTTCATACGTGGCAGATCCTGCCAAACCAACCTGGTCAAGTTCTATGACTGGGTAACTAGGCAACTGGACAGGGGCCATGCAGTGGATGTCCTGTATCTGGACTTCAGTAAGGCATTCACTCGGTGCCACATGGAAGGAAAGGAAGTTGTAGGCACAGGGGCGGTGCAAAGCTGGTGAGCTGGTAGGGAACTGGCTCAGGAAGGCAACAGAGGGTGGTGGTGGGTGGGGAGCTCTCACACCCAAGGGCAGTGATGAGCGGTGTTCCACAGGGCTCGGTGTTGGGACCAGTGTTGTTTGGGATATTCATTGCAGACATATCATGAGACATCAAGAGCAAGATCAGTCTGTTTGCTGATGATACAAAGTTAGGCGCGGTGGTGGATGACCTAGGGGGATGGCAGGGGTTGCAGGATGATCTGGCAAAGCTTGAAACCTGGTCAGACACCTGGCAACTGGGGTTTAATGCCAAAAAGTGCAAGGTGCTGCATTTTGGGAAGAAGAACCCAAGGAGGAGTTACCAGCTGGGGAGAGCAGCTAGCCCAGACAGAGGAGGAGAAGGATCTGGGTGTGCTCATTACAGGGTCAATGAACAACTCAGCACAATGTAGGAAGGCAGCTGCAAAGGCCAACAAAATGCTGGGTTGTATTGCAAGGGTATATCCTCGAGGAGAGGAGGTGATTCTGCCACTGTATAGGTCATTAGTTAGACCACACATGGGATCACTGCGTGCAGTACTGGCACCCATATCTGAAGAGGACATTAAGTTACTGGAGGGTGCAGGCGCTGGGCGACAAAGATGATCAAGGGGCTGGGGACTTATCATATGAGAGGAGGTTGAAGGAGTTGAACATGTACTCATTGGAGGAGAGGAGGGACAGGGTGACATGATTGAAACCTTTAAATACATGAAAGGAATAAACAAGACAGGTACAGAGGGGCTGTTCAAAGTAAGGGAGGGAGGGCCACCAGGGGCCATGATATGAGACTGGAGGAGGAAGGTTCAGGAGGAGATGAGGAGACACTTTTTTACAGAGAGGGTGGTGGCTGGGTGGAATGCATTACTTGCAGAAGTGGTATGCAGTAGAACAGTGGACTGCTTCAAAAGGGGATGGGACAGGACAAGGGGGAGGGTTAATGAAGGGGAAGGGTGGAAGGGAGGGTCAGCTGCAGAATAAGGGGTGCTAGCTGCACATTCAAGCAGACTTGATAGACCTCTAGGCCTTTATCTGCTGGCAAATTTCATATGTTCGTAACCCTGGTGCTGTAGTGCAGCTGCCACTCCAGCACAATCAGGTGAGGAAGTAGAGTGAACAGGGCCATGAGGGATACATTTTATACAGTTAACCCATGATAAGGTGAAGGGGTACAGTCCACTGTACTACCAGCAGTATTTTTTTAATAGAAAAACCAAGATCTAGTGTTGAGATACATTACCACAAAGCACCCGGGGGGGCATCGGTATCCAACAGGTACTGCCTCACAGAGTACCAGGGACAAGTTACTGATGATCGGCACACCTGCATGCAAATGAGGCCATAATGATATCCAGATACGTGCTTTAACACCTTGCATGCATTATGGACCCATTTGCATATACAGTACTAAATATTGTGATAGTTGCACCTACCACCACTGCACTTCAGTGCTGTATCCCCCTACTCCTCTCTGGTCACTTTCACTGGTGCAGTCCCAGTGTAGCATGTGCAATGCAGGTTGACAGACTTGAAATATTTAAACTGCTGACCATGCCACAGCACTGTAAAATATCACCCTGACAACACCCTGCTGCATTGCAGTTGCACTTTGCCCAGGCTTGTTCCCCAGCCTAGCACAGTCTAAATATTTCTGACCCATGTGTTATACCTGTGTGAGTGATGTATGCAGCTGTTCTATTTTTTTAGACCAACATTTTTTTGTTCTGAAAAGAACCTTTGTTTGCACTTTTCTATTTGTTCAAACAGTCTGACATTCTTAGAGGTCTTTGAGGATTGCATCTCGAAGGTCTCCCATGAAATGGCAATTTCAGCATGTGAGAAGTGTACACTGTTTGGTAGGTATAGCCAATCGTAAGAATACTTAATTTCCGGGTGACGTATGGTGTGCATTCCAGCCATGCGTAGAAATGCAGAAATTTGTATGTTGACTTTCCTTTAGGCTCTGTCAATCAGGTACCTATGATGTTCTGCTTGCCAGACCCTACGCTCTGTAATATCTGAAAAAAAAATGATTTTACAGGCAGGTAACATACACAGAAGTGAGGTCCAATTTTGCTTCTGTTATTAAATCTACCCAGTGTTTGGTTCCCAAATCATTGTATTCAAGATGTATCAGCAATATGTCCGGATGAACCTAAGTACTCAAAAGTCTGTGCATGGTCGGCATGAGGTGCTCCCACCTCATTCCACCCCTGCCAAACCACTTAACACAGCAATTTGGGAGCTGCAGGTTTCTCCCAAAATCACTATTCTGAGCATACTCAGATGCTCGCCTCACTATACTGCTTCCAACAATCCACAAAGTCCTTTTGCTGTTTTCTGCCATTCTCAGCTTTTCAACTTAGAAATGGACAGAGAGCTACCGAAAAAGTCAGTGTTCACCCTGCAGTACCTAAGCAGTAGTGAAAGTAAAACTGCTATTTTCCCTCCTAAGTTCAACTCAGCTTCAGTGGGCTGATCCATGACACACAAATAAAACAAATCATTGGCTACTATTGTGCCTTTATTAACCAGTGTAGTGCATGCACTGACTATCACTGCACTTCTGCTCCACCTAAAATGTGCTAAAATTTAAAGGTGGGAAAAATGCATCCTTTTGATAGGCAGTTTTAAACAATTATAATTGCAGACACATATCTGATTGGTTCCCTCTTCTGTTGTGGGTACACATGCACCTTGCTATCTCCCTCCATTTGCAGCTGTATCTGTGCAAGTAAGTACCAAATTACTGTCTGACTTTGAACACTTTTAGCTAAATAATGAAACATCATAGCTTATTTCAATCTACATAGTCAAATAGAGCACTAACAATTTTTTTTGATTAATACTATTTAACTATTACTAACACTTTTTATGATAATATAAAAACTATTTATAAAATGTGATGTACCTACAGTGAGAAATGTGCATTATCACAGTTGAGTCTAAGATGGCTGCTATGTCCTTCTTCTTTGTTCTTCTCCATCTGTGATTGGTTGTCTTACATGGCCTGATAAATCTAGCTCACAATTGGTAGAAGTACTTGTCACTCTAATAGCAATCAGATATGATTGGATAACGAATACAGTTGTCACTCCCAAGCTTAAATTTGCAACACAGTCGACTTTATTAATCTGTTTCTCATTTAGAGAAATATTTTCAATAAAGTAGTTCTTTTGCCAGCAGTTTAACAATACTAGGTCAAAATCACTATACAGAATTGCAGTAATTCTGCATTGCTCAACGATGAAATAGTACGAAAAAGAATCTATGTGCCATGGTGATATCGCTATACAGGACAGTGTAACATGAATTAAAATAAGACTGTCAAAATTGGAGCAACCAATCTGATTACAGCATTTTCTGAGACTTTTTTTGTAATATTGTATACATAAATCATCTGTATCAATATACAATGTTAGAAGTGATCAACACAAGTGTATACTAATATTTCTTTTTTCTGTGTCTGTTATGCAGGTGTCTGATACTTCTGTAACATTGCTGACTGCTACTGTGAAGTAACACATTGAAAGATGCCTAGTAAACACAGACATGCATGTATAGAAAGATGAAACAGGTATCATAGTACTTCACTGTTGCTTAAGAATGATAAAAATACCAGTGATGTGAGTTCAAGACATAAAACAATACAGAGTTCTACTGGAATAGTGAGCTCTACAGTAACTCACTCCACAACAAAACCACATACTTGCTCAACAGCAAGGAAAAAATGTTTACCTGAGCAACAGTTGTGTAGTTCTCACAGATTAAACACAACTATTCCTACAGCAATCATAATCAGACCTTCTAAACAGCATTGTAAACTCACAGCTGGTGATTTTCATCTGAGAAATCAAAAGTATTTCCGATCTCTAGCAAGTAAAGCTAAGATCGACAGGCTTATTGCTGCTGTGATGAGACACTAGCGCAAAAAGACAAAGAGTCATCTGACTTTGATGAAATTGCATCTCAAAGTATGCACTTTTGATAACAGAGCAGTATTTGTTCTTCAACATTTATGGCATAAGATGTCTCATATGCTTGAACTATTCAGAAAAGTTGTGTACGACATCAAGAAAAGGCTACAAAGCTATTCTACTTTGTGCACAATTTCTGTGATGTATTCACAGGTCACCGGATGCATACACAGCACTCAGAGTCATATTTCTGGGAAGAATCTTATTATTCACGGAAAAAAGAGAGCAAGTTCACCATTGATGAGTCCAGTAAGCTGGTCAATGTACTCAGTGTCTGTGATGACACAGCAATGGGAGACAAATGATGACTGTGATGCAACCACTGTGTCCCATAAACGGCACTGTCTCTCATGGCCATGTGATGCAACCTGCAACCATAGGCAATCATCATTTGAAAAGTTGAACAGTTTGTCAACCTATTTGTGATAATAGATCGCAAAGAAAGATATAAACTGTTTAACAAGATTGACCTTTGTGAAATTCATCCGCATACTGGACTTATGGGTCTCTCACTAGCATGCCTCGATAGTGGTGTTTGTGACAGTGTCTTTCACAACATGCAGATGCTGGGAGTGCATCAAACAGGCATGCAGAACTTTGTATACAGGGTATATGAAGTCCGATGAGTTATCAATCAGTACATTTGTTTAAATGACTTATTGCAGTCTGGTGACATGCAGGGTGCCATCACATTTCTCAAACAGCTAAACGTGTGACTTCTATACCAGACACAAGTATTTATCAGTCACCAAGTTCTGGTGAAGCATCTGTTTCTGTGTTAGAAAGTGACATGCTGAAACAGTATGGCAAAGGAATTGCCAAATTTGAGCTGTCAAAGGCTCAGAAGTTTGACTCTGTATGTGTGTTATGTGACCGTCTATGCTACAGCAAACAAACGGTCACAGTGAACCTTGAAACCTTGTCACCATACAATGACATGTGGTTCCATCTCTCAGCATTTTTGCTGATGAAATCTGACTTTCAGTTAAAGACCACCATTGTGCTGTGCAAACACTGTTTCTTCAAACTAAAGTCCAACATTCTGCCACCAAGGTCACTGTTGAATAATATGGAGGCAAATGTTACGCCAAGTGAGATTGCGACATTGAATATGTTTGAGAGCATTCTAATTCAGTCAATGAAACCATTTCAAACCGTTCTACGTCTGAACACAAAGACATGTAACATTCCACAGAAAGAACTCATTAGATCTCTAAAGGGTTCTGTGATGTATCTCCCACTTCCTCTACAGGAAAATGTGGAGGCAATCTGCATGGAAAATAGTTTGGTGATTCTTATAAATGGTGTTCCAACTAAGTCCAAGGTCATCTGGCAAGATGTTGTCAATGTACAGAAGGTAAAGCTTGCTCTTACTTATTTAAAGAGCAACAATCCCTTTTATGCAGACCTTGACATTGATCACATGAGTAGTCTCTCTGTTCAACATGATGTCTTAGAAACAACTAAGCCAATGATTGAGAAGGTTAGTGGACAGACAAGTGACAATGTGTATGAACAGTAGACAATTCACCTGCTACATGGCAGAGATCCAGTAGGGGACAACATTGAACTCTAGCAAATGAAACAGGTGGAAGGTGAGCCTGTCAGCATTTGGGAGGCAACACTAGAAGCACGCTGTTTCCGAGACTTATTCCAAAAATGGTCAGGTGGATGGCTATATGAAAGGGAAGTGCATGTACAGGGTGCTGAGTACCGCACTAGCCGTGTGCTCAGTAAAGATGGAAAATTCAGACGTAACATGCAATATCTGTTTCATCTGCTCTGGGAGAGTGAACTTAGCATTCTGTCTGCATCTATTGCACATACTATTCATCTCACAAGTCCACTAGATGGAATAACAGCTGCTCAATTTCTAGAGAAATTAAAGCATAAAGATGAAAATGTGCAAGAGAATCTGCTTTCCATACTGTCAAGTCTACATGGCACCAAAGAATATTGGTATCGCAGACACTTGAGGTGATGACAATGCTGCGATAGTATGGTGCAGCCACATGGTTTGTCACACTTAGTTGTGCTGAATATGCCTGGGATGAGCTCATTGAACTGTTGAAGTGGGCAAATTCTGATGCTGATGGCATTTCATCAATGATTGTTGGAGAAATGTGTTCAATTGATCCTGTGTCTGTCACAAGACATTTTCACAAGCGGTTTCATAACATTCTAACTTTCATTTTGTCAAAGGACAATCCACCTCTTGGTTCTGTGGAGCATTACTTTTGGAGGACGGAATATCAGGCATGGGGTGCCTCTCATATTCATATGTTATTGTGGATCAAGGATGCACCACGCATAGGTGAACATGAAGCAGCACAAGTGCTAGCATTCATCAAGCAATATATCACTTGTCACATTCCGGACAAGTATGACAGTCCTACACTATGGAAGTTGGTAGAAAAGTTCCAGTCACATATTTGTGCAAAATACTGCCAGTGAGTAGTAAAGAAGAAATCTGATTGGTATACATGATGTCGCTTCAGATTCACTAGACGACTTTATCAGGATGGTTCCATGAATGAACGTTTTCAGCAATGCAACACCACTTGAAGGCAAAATCAACCAAGAGGGTATACGAGTTACCAAGAGATGAGAAAGAGGTGTACATCAATGACTACAACCCAACTGTTCTTCTAATATGGCAAGCAAACATAGATGTTCAGTTTGTGGCTGACAACTCATTGGCCCTGGTGCGGTACGTGACTTTGTACATAACCAAGCATGAGCAGACTAGCTTGCAAGATCTTTGAGAAGATATTGCCAGTTCAAGCAAGAGCCTGACATCTCAACTATGGTCATTGGGCTTGAAGACCCTTTCACAAAGAGAATGTGATGCCTATGAAGCCAGTGACCATTTAATGGGTACACATCTGTATGGGAAGTCTGATGCTGTCCGGTTTCTCAGTATGAACTACAAAGAGAAATGCAAACATGTAATGATTCCCCATGCTGAGATTGAGGAACTCGCTGCCAATAGACTTTCTTCAAAACATATCTTGAAGAATAACCTGATTGACACATACTACTCCTGTAGACACGATGACATGGATGATATGTGTCTCTTTCAGGTGGCTACATGGTATGACTACAAGGCAGATATATCACCTGACTCAACACGGCACATTTACAAGGTGAACAGAGTGGAGGGCTGTCTCGTAAAGAGACAAAAGTAATGGCTCATAGACCACTGTAAATTATATCTAGGCACATCAGAGAGCAGAGAGCATTGCTACTTTGTGCTCCTATTCCTATTTAGACCCTGTAGGAATAAGTCTGAATTAAAAGGTGACTGTGATACAGTCGAGGAAGAATTCAATCTCAGTTACGAGACTTTCAAAACTGAATACTCAGAGACATACATACAGAGACTGGAGGCTGAGAAAGAACAGCTTGAGAAGGCAGAGATGCAGCTTCAGGAAGACACTCCTGTTAGCTCACAAGACAATCTTGATCCAGAAGGACAAGCTGTTCTAGGCAAAGCTCTGCCTTTAAATGCCCCACAAGTGTTAATCTCAGAAATTGAGACTGCCATGGAACATGGAACACACTCCACTGTCAACTCAGCTGACTTGAGAGAAAGACTGAATCAGCAGCAGCATGTAGTTCACTCTCAAGTCATTGATGCTGTTCGACATGGCCTACTACATGAAACAAAAAATTTGACTGTCTTGACTATAAACCACTACTGATCTTTGTTAGTGGTTCGGCTGGTACAGGAAAGAGTTTCCTTATTGAAGCCATCACTGCTGAAATACAGAGCATGACAGGGTCATCAATGTCTGTTGCTATTACTGCTCCCACAGGACTAGCTGCATACAACATTGGTGGAGTTACATTACACCGTCTCTTTATGTTGCCAGTGGAACATGGCAAAACAAGAGAGTATCATAAACTGTCATTTGAGGTTGCATCTCAGCTCCATTCCATGTTCACAAAGATGAAGTTACTCATCACTGATGAAATCAGCATGGTCTCCAATGTAATGCTCGCCTTTATACACCTACGTCTACAGGAGATCTTAGGTACTGACTATGGAGTACCATTTGGTGGCAAAAGTATTGTTGTATTGTGAGACCTTTTACAGCTTGCACCAGTTAATGCGGAGCATGTGTTTGCAACTCTGACTGCCAAGCAAGCTAAGAACATACTAGGCTGCATTGCAGGTTTTAACATTTGGGAGTTACTCACCTACGTTGAATTGTATGAGAGCATGCACCAAAGTGGTGATCTGGCTTACAAATCACTTTTAGATCAAGTTTGTACAGGTTCTCTATCACCAGAACATGGTGCTATGTTAAACGATCGGAGAATCAGAGTAGATACTACATCCATTGAAACAGCATGTAATGTTTTCAGTGATGTATACTCTACAGGCACACACATAGTGTGTCTTATGCCATTACTAAAGAAATGCACTGAGTTCAATAATGTTATGCTGCTGAGAGAAAACCAAGCAGTTCTAACTCTGCATGCTGTTGATACAGTTGATGGTATCATTCTCAGTCGCAACCTGGTAGCAAAGATGACTGAATGACTCACTGAACTGAAGTCAGATGTTTCAAGCACAGCTGGCCTAGAAGCTGTTCTTTCACTTTGTAGGAACACACGTGTCATGCTACGATGTAATTTCGATGTTGAACGAGGCATAGTAAATGGTGCCATCGGTAATATCACTGACTTTGTCTACAATGTCCAGAAGACATATATCAAGACACTTGTAGTTCACTTTGGCAACATGGAACAGCCTGTACAGATAGAACTTACCTGTGTGAAATTTCAGGTATTTAAGGACATCTATGTAAACAGGAAACATTTTCCACTATGTGTTGCATATGCTGTTTCTATTCACAAATCTCAGGGCTTGAGTTTGGATTCAGCAATGGTGGACATACGTACAGACATTTTCAAGGATGGCATGAGCTACTTGCCATTTTCACATGCCAGTATTCTTTCTGAGTTGCACATTATAACTCTTGCACCTCAGAAGATACGAGCTGACAAGCGATGTATTGTTGAGTACAACAGGTTACGTACTCTCTATCAGCCACAAATCTCTTTAATACCACTGCCTACATATCTGGCTGTCTCACATCGTACAGTCATATCTACACCTGTCAGCAAACAGGCAAGAGTTTCCACAAGTGATTCAACTCTAAAGAGTTCAACAAAGGTCACTATATCAACTACACACTCAGAGCCAGCTGTTCACCAGAAATCAGTTAGTGTAGCTGCTGTGCCAGTCTTTGACAACAGCGCTAGAGTGAATTGCTATGCTAACTCAGCTATGCAAGTTTTTCTCCACATGCCACACTTTGTGCAGGCAATATCTGCTTCACAATACACTCCCCTATCAAAGGCATTGAAGCAGATTGTCAACATGGCTTCTGACCAGTCTAATAATGTGCAGTCACTAACACCACTACGGCAGGTGTTAGGTACATATGACGGATGCAGTACATTTGCTGCAGACATACAGCAAGACATTAGTGAGTTTATGATGGCAATCATAAACAGCTTGGATGAAGACGGCATTCCAATACACCAGTACTTCACTGTGTCATATGTAACCAAATATGTATGTGTATCATGTGTTCATTCACAGCGTGAAACCACAGAAGACATGCTGTGGATTACTCTTTTTGTCCCTCAAGCCAAAAGTGTCAAATTTTGACAGCTATTTACAAATGCTCAATGTGGTCACTCTTGTGAAAGGTGTGGAGGCAGATGTACTCAGTCCATACATCTCAGGACTTCATCTCAATATCTGTTGCTTATATTGCAGAGATTTGACTCCAACAGGCTCAGAGTTGACACTCCCATCACAGATTACACAGCTGGTAGAATAGTGTTTAACCAATCAGTGTTTGACACTCACAGTGTAGTCTATCACCATGGTCAATCTATGCATTCTGGCCATTACAACTGTTTGCTAAGGTACAGAAGTGGATGGGTAGAGTGTGACAACTCTACAAGCAGTTTTAAACAGAGACTGCCACAACACTTAAAAAATGCATATCTACTAATATTTGAAGAATTATGATGACCTTCATATCTCAGAAGAATAACACACATGTGACATTTTTTACTAGCTACTTTGTGACAGACTCAATCGTAGGGCATTACAACTGTTTCCAATCTACAGTACGACTGTCAATAAACCATAGCATATCAACAAAATGATATACTGACAGAGACATTTCATGCACTATGACATATAAGATCTTGTGTGGATCAGTAACAACGTGGAAATTGTTGTAGTGGCTTCAATCAGCGCCAACAGTCTTCACAGTCACTAGAGAAACCATGCTTACATGTCTATCGAAGATTGTACATGTCAAAACAGAGTCCTTTCTGGCTTCCCTGCTCTGTACATATATTTTCTTGTAGGTGTATCATACCCATACATAACAAGAAGTTGTTGCCAGTTGCTAACTGTTTGCCTCTGCAGAGACACAAAAGTTGTCCCTTATCATTTTAAAAAAGTGTGTAACACATGTCTCATTCACCAGAGAACACTCTGTCACAAGTTTTCTATCACCAGCTTTTTTGGTCTATTATCTGTTGACATCTTGACAACATCATCATTCTTTCACCATGCAACAGTGTTGAACTATGCCTGATGTATTTGTTACACCGAAACTGTACATATGTAAATATAAAACTCTTTAGTCATAATGAAGCAAGTGAAATGAAGCAAGTGTGAATACTGACATATTGCAACTTATTATCAAATGACTCTTGCATACCTATGTAATGACATATAAATAATATTTACATTCTCATTTTGTCTGACCATTGTTGTTAACTAGTTTAATTGTTCTAGTAAAAGTGTTACTATAAGAGTCAAGTAAGAATTTCTCCTTAACATATAATAGAATACTATAGTGATTAAGTTCAGGGACCTATATCTTTGATAAAAACAACATGCTACACACATGTGTTATTTACTAGTTCAGAACTGATATAGTAACTAATGTAGCCATTGAAAGAAATGTATATTGCACCTGTAATAATATGAAATGTGTTGTACTTGTCATACAAGTAAATGTAATCTATGTTAATAATACTTGACATTGTAAATCAGGCACTTTTACTGATAACAACACACTTCATACCTGTTCCTGACAATGTTTATGATCGCCTCTATTGGGGGGGTCAGGTGGGAATTTTCTATATGCACCTAGTCAGTGATATATCTTAAACTATTTAACTGAACATACCAGTTATCTAATGTCACTGAAATCATAACATTTTTATATTCTGTTACTTGAACACTTAGCATCTGGTTTTTCGTCCACCCCAGGAACACACACAATATCAGTCACACAATAACAACAAATCTTCACTGTTTCATGTGTGTAATCACCTCTTAGAAGCTCCTGACATACCTTCATTAATGTAAGATAGGAGAGAGGGACGGGACATGATTGGAACATTCAGTTACTTAAAAAGGATAAATAATGTTGATAACCAAAGTCTCTTCAAGCTGAGTGACAACCATATCATGAGACGGCACAGTCTTAAGCTGGAGGGTGGGAGGTTTAGGAGGGATGTCAGAAAGCACTTCTTCCCACATAGGGTGGTGAACACTTGGAATGCGCTGCTAGAAGAGGTCACCTCATTAAATACAGTGAGCAGCTATAAAAGAGCCTGGTATATGCATAGGAGGAAGATAAGAATCATACCTAGGGAGGATGGGAGGACTGTGGAGGGATGGCAGAGACATTAGAGCAAGATGCATACCCTACAATCCGAGCAGACTTAATAGACCAAATGGCCTTCTTCTGCTGCCTTCTTTCTATGCTTATATTTCCATATGTACATACTTATTCCAATCCATATCATCTACTTACTATGCATGACACACATTTAGATATATTCCAAGCAATGATTACACACATGCAAGGATTGTATTGTGAGACTGATTTTGTAAAAAAATTAAAATCTTAATTGGCCCTTTCTCAGTTTCACCAATTGGCAATAAATCTTTTTTAAACTTAACCACCTGTGTCGAGTCTTTACCGAGCCATAACCTTATACCATTAGAATGCAGCTGTTGTTCCATTTAAGCATGCAAATCAACTGGAAGAAGTAGTGCCACACATACATGTCCACGGGCTTATTTTTGCTATGGCTCTCCACTCAGTATTCACCACGTGGGCTAGGGTGTGGCGCATTGCCTGACACAGGTCCCATAATTCCTAAGTGTGTTAAGCAGTCTGTACCACCCTCAGTTTTTCTATGCCTCTCCAGTCAGCAGGCAGTAGCTGCTGTAGAGAGGTGTGGTACATCGCTATCTAATGCTATGCAGCTGTGGCTATACACTCAGGATGCAGTAACTGCTGTGTGTGCTGCAACTCCTAGCTGTGCTAACTTCACTGTACCTATAATTACAGAGGTGTGCCATTGATCTCCATTGCCTCATTGTTGCTGTGGATCAGCACTCATGATGCAGTACAAATTTTTTTGGGGGCAGCATTAGCTGTCTGAGTACATGCAAATCCTAACTGAGCTAACTTCAGTATCCCTGCAATCAGTGATGTCTACCATTGATATCCATACCCTCACCTGTGTTGTGTATCTCCACTGAGGATGCAGTACCTGGTATCACGTTTGAAGACACATTGCCTGCCTGAATCCATTCAAGTGATAACTGTGCTAACTGGACTGTTCCTGCAATCAGGGAGCTCTACAACTGATCTGCATTGCCTATCTTTTCCTGTGCCTGTTCACTCAGGATGCAGCAAGTGATCTGCAAGTGCAGTCCCCCCATGACACTGTTCATCTCCTTGGGCTTTTTGTGTTCTATAGCTCTCCACTCACTATGCAGTATGTGGGCTAGGGGATCAGACATTACCTGACAGAAGTCCTGTAATTCCTAACTAAGTTAACTAGTATGTACCGGCCTTACTTTTCCTGTCAGTCTCCAGTCAGGTTGCAGTAGCTGGTGTAGCCAGATGTGTGACATTCTTACCTAAGTCCATGCAGCTGTGGCTGTACAGTCAGGATCAGTAACTGTTATGCGTGGGGAAATTACCTAGGTGAGCCCATGCAAATCCTAAATGTGCTAACTTGTGTCTACCAACAATTACAGAGGTGTACAATTGAAGTCCATTGCCTCAGTCTTGCTGTGCATCACTACTCATGATGCAGCTAGTGGTCTGGAGCTGTAGTCCCCCTCCCCCATGAGACTGTGCAAATTGTAAGTGTGCTAACTTCTGTACACCTGCAATGACAGAGCTACACTGTCCATGTCCATGGGCTTATTTTTGCTGTGCCTCTCCACTCATTATAGATATGTAGGCTAGGGACTGGTTCATTAACTGACAGAGGTCATCTAGTTCCTAACTGTGTTAACTACTATGTACCACCCTTAATTTCCCTGTGACTCTGCAGTCAGAGTGCAGTAGCTGCCGTGCTGAACTGTGCAACATCGCTACCTAAAGCAATACGGTTGTGGTTGTACAATCAGGATGCAGTAACTGCTATATGTGATGCAATTGCCTAGCTAAGCCCATCCAACTCCTTACTGTGCTAACTGGAGTGTATCTACGAAGGTGTACCATTGATGTCCATCACCTCACTTTTGTTGTGGCTCAGCACTCAGGATGCAGTATGTATTTTGGGGGGGGCAATGCCTGTATCATAGCATGCAAATCCTAACTGTGCTAACTTGACTGTGACTACAATCACTGAGCTGTAAAGTGTCCTAACTTCTGTACACCTGCAAGGACAGAGCTATACTATTCATGTCCATGGGCTTATATTTGCTGTAGCTCTCCACTCAGTATAGATATGTGGGATAGGGGCTGGTTCATTAACTGACAGAGATTATCTCATTCCTAACTGTGTTAGCTACTATGTACCACCCTTATTTTCCCTGTGACTCGGCAGTCAGGGTACAGTAGCTACCGTACTGAACTGTGCAATATCACTACCCAAGGCAATACAGCTGTGGTTCTACAATCAGGATGCAGTAACTGCTACATGTGATGGAATTGCCTCGCTAAGTCCATGCAACTCCTAACTATGCTAACTGGAATGTACCTAAAATTACGCAGCTGTACCATTGATCTCCATCACCTCACTTTTGCTGTGGATCAGCACTCAGGATGCAGTATGTATTCAGGGGCGCCATTGCCTGTAGCATAGCATGCAAATCCTAACTGTGCTAACTTGGCTGTGACTACAATCAATGAGCTGTACCATTGATGTCCACATCCTCAGCTATTCTGTGGGTCTCTGGAGGTGCAGTCCCCCACGCATTAGACCATGCAACTCCTAAGTGTGCTAACTTCTCTATAGCTGCAGAGACAGAACTACACTATTCATGTCCAAAGGCATATTTTTGCTGTGGCTCTCCACTCAGTATACAGTATGTGGGCTAGGGGGTGAAGCATTACCTGACAGAGGTCCTGTAACTCCTAACTGTGTTAACTAGTGTGTACCACAGTTAGTTTTCCTGTGGCTCTCTAGTCAGGGTGTATTAGCTGGTGTAGCGAGGTGTGGGACATCACTGCCTAAGGCTATACAGCTCCTAACTGTAGTAACTTGTGTGCACCTTGAATCAGGAACATGTACCGTTGCTGTACATGGCCTCAATTTTGCTGAGGATGTAACGCTGAACATGCAGTACATACTCTCAAGGACTGGGGATCTCTTGTAGTACATTTAGACACTTCTATTGTATTTCTGACACCTCCTGCTGGTTTGTCTGTGATTGGTTCTATTGCCTTGGTTCTCCCCCCTACTTCCATCTATGTGTGTGTCTCTGTGTGTCTGTGGTGCTGGGGGGTGGAGGGTGAATGCACAGTTATGCTTTTGAACCCTAACACAGAATTTCCTCACTTCTATCACTGTGGAACAACACAAACTGATGCAGTAAACAGAGTTTTTTCCCTCTAATTTCCCTTTTTTTTAAGAATTGCTTTGAGAAATACTGAATGTAATACAGTGGCATTTGGGCCCTGCGCTCCCCGCCACATGATGTCTTGTCACATAGTAACAAAGTGCCCGCAAATGCAAATGGTAATGCGCATGGTGATGCAAAGTGAAACACAAAGATAAACAGTACTGTAGACACAAATGGTCAAAATAATGCAAACGCAAGTGCAAATGGAAACACAAAAGGTAACGCACATGGTGGCGTAGACGGGAACAGTAAGTGAAATGGGTACGGAACTGCAAGCAGAAGTGATAAGGGTAACAGTTATGTAAGCTCACATGCTGGTTTTCCTCAAAAGCTGCATAGAGAGACAATGAGTACAAAGAATGTATGCATAATAATGGCTCTCGGAACAGAAAATGAGGACTTGGAATACTAAATTGCATATATCTCAGGAACCATATGACATAGAAACAAATTTAAAATTCATATGATTTATGACTTTCCTGGCTAGTCTTATATGGGCGCTAAGTATTTTTCTGATGAAAAGTCCATATCTCGCACCGTTTCTGAGATACGGGCCCTGAAAGGTGCTGTAAACACCGTAATGTTATCCTATGGGAAAAAAAGAGAAGTTCGGAGTGCCATAACATTCCCTCCCTGTAATATTTTTTCTCCAAACCATCAAAAGGCACATCTGTGGGATGTTGGCTTTCTTCCCTCCAAATTTCAGCCTAAAAGACCAAGCCGTTTTTTTGCAACAGGGTGGCAAAGAATTCCTGTCATGCAGTGGATGCCACAATGTTAGTCTATGGGAAAAAGTGTCCACTTCAGAGTACTGTAACTTTGCATCCATGCAATATTTTGTCACCAAACCATGAAAAGGCACATCTCTGGGATGTTGGCTGCCTTCCCTCCAAATTTAAGCCCAAAAGACCAAAAAGTTCATTTGCAGCAGGGTGGCAAAGAACTGCTGTCATTTTGGCCATAATCTTAAAAAGTAGTGTCATGATTTGCGACAGCTTTCACAGTATTTGCGAAAGTGTAGTGCGTGTGACACTACTTTTCCCAGAAATTGCAAAAACATATTTCTAGGGCATTTAACCTCAAAATAAAGACATGCCTAGCATCCTCAGGGTCTGACTAGGTAAACACAAAAAGAATTGTGTTGCTAGAGGTTCCCACATTTAAATGCCAAGCATTTTTCTGATCACTAACTGAAAACAAAATGGTGGATTTGCGACACTACTAGGGCCATTTGCGACACTAAAAAGTGCATTTGCAACACTGTCAAACTTTTTGTTAAAGTTTGCCATTGACTTATAATGGGAAATTGTTTTTTGAATAACTTTTGAACTGTTTAATATTTTTTCACGAAATCTTCAAAAGGCACAGCGGGGACCCTGGCCGCATGTTCCCTGAAGATTTTGGACCAGTCGCACAAACCATGTGACCTATAGAGATGAGCAAAGAATTCAAAAACGAGTAAACACGTGCACAGATCATGCTTAATAATTCCACAGCTGTATATCCAAACAGTACAAAAGTTGGCAGATCCCAAGATGTATGGTTTTTGATCCTGTAATCCAAATTTCAGGCAAATTCATTGAACAGTTGCAAAGTTATTAAGGTGCAAAATTTATGGTTTAACATGTAAATGGCTCCTCAACCCTAACTATGGATATATATATATATATTCATTGCAATAAACCTTGTAAATGCATCAGTTAAGGTTGATGTCACAGCAACAAAAGTTTGAAAATTTTATGTTAGGGTTACCTCCCCTACCACCTCATCCCAACCCCCCCATCCTCCACACACCAACAGATGTTGGGGTGTGCCATGGAGTCATCATGCCCAACTGTTACCCCATTCCATGTGAAAGCAAGCTGACATGCTACATTATAGGAGAATAGGGTGAGAGTTAGGACTTAGGACTTTAAGACTTAAAGGTTGACTAAGCTCCTGGTAGCAAAATATCTGTATCTCAAATTGTTTTTGAGATACGGGCACCGAAAGGCACCACTGGTGCCACAATGTTATCGTATGGGAAATTTTTCAACTTCTGGACACTGTAACTAGGGGCCATTGAATGGTTTGGGACCAATCCACCAAAAGGCACATCTGTGGGACCAGGGCTTGCCACACTGCAAATTTCAGGCCAAAAGCACAATCCACCTTGGCATGATGAAATGACAAATGAAACAACATGTGGGACAATGTTGTTGAGCATTGTTTTTGTGACAACAAAAATGCTTTCGTGACAATAAAATGTTTTTTGTGACATCCTTATCACTTATAATGGTCTTTGGTTGCTGTGAGACTAATATTCAGTATAACTTGTTAGGAATGATATCAGAAGAACAGTGGGTTTGTCATTTTAGTAAGATTTATGACAGTGACAATACTAGTGGCATGGATGATGACACAGAGGAAAGAGATCCATTCTCACTTTTATTTTCTCTTGGGGAAGTAAGGGAGGTGATACAAGCTCAAAAAAGGAATAAAGCCCCAGGAATTGATAGTGTTCCAGCTGAAGTGTACTCACATAATGTTGATCATTGGGCAGAGGTTTTGTTATGTTTATTCTTAGCAATTGACAAATCCCTTGTCTTGCCATTGAATTGGAATAAAGGGGTAATCGTTCCACTATTTAAAAAAGGCTCCAAACATGACCCTATGAGTTATAGGCCAATAACTTTATTGCCTCTCTCGCAAAATATTTTTACCCATTTGATATTGAAAAGGATATTAGTTTGGGTGGAAGAAAATGAATTAATTTCAAAGTATCAATGTGGTTTTAAGAAAAACTGTAATACTCTGGATCTGGTTTTTATGTTGAATTACCTATTGGAACGATACGTACATGGGAAGAAATGTGTACTTTATGTATGCCTTGTTGATATAAGAGTCGCTTTTGACTCTGTGGACAGAAATAAATTGTGGGAGATTTTGAAAATGTTAAACATAGATAAACAATTGTTAAATATGTTGCAAAGGTTACATTATAACACCACTGCCCTAGTACGATACTCCAGAGATGGTGCTCTTTCAAGAGAGATAAAAGTTGGAAAGGGGGTCAAGCAAGGTTGCCTATTAGCCCCAATATTGTTTAATTTATATATTGAAACACTAATTAGAGACATGGCCAAGATTGATACATTTGCCCCCTCAATAAACAGGGAAAGAATCCAGTTATTACTATATGCAGACAATGCCTTGGTTATCTCTCAAATGCCTTTGGGTCTAAAGAGGGCAATGACAAGCTTGATGGAGTCATTTGCCAAACTGAAATTAGAGTTGAATGTTGAGAAAACTAAAGTAATATCATTTGGGAAAAAAAAATATGTGAAACGTTCCTGGGAAATTAATAATAAAAGAATGGAAGAAGTGAAATCATTCTGGTATCTGTGAATCATATTTGAGAATAATCTGAGGTGGGATGCTCATATATGTGAGACAAAAAACAAATCATATAGCTCAATGAGTGCTATATACTGTATGTCTTTGCCAACAGGTTTGCTAATAATTCTTTCAAGGCACTTAGGAGAACATTTGATGTCACATTAAACTGTTCCTCCAACTGGCTGGTGTAGCATTTTCCAATGAGTTGCTTAATATGTGCATTGCTCATTGCACTGCATTAATAAAAGTTTCCTAATGGCTAGTCTAGAGCTGCCTTTTAGTTACAGCTTACTTTTCAGCTCTCTGGAAACTTTTAACAATGCAGTGTATTAATCAGTGCAGGCATTAAGCAACCCATAACAACTGAGTTGGAACCTGATTTCACTACTGTACTGAACTGCAGTGTGCAGCATAAATCTGTCTCATTCAGTTTACAGTACATTTGATATTTATTTTGGGGAAAAAAAGAAGTCCACCCGAGTTCATTTTCTGAGAGCTCAACCACTAATTACCACTGTCTCTCCATGATTCACTTTTAAACCACGATGGCGCACTCTGCACTTTCACTTTATCAACCCATCGACGCAAATGCAGTTTATTCCCTGCTAAGCTGGACATACCTGTACAGTAAGTACTGCTGAAAAGAAAAGTTTTCCACTGTATCAGCTTACTTCAAGCCCTGCTTTTGCTCTCACTTACTGTGCTCTACAGTAGCTGTAGACTGATCTCTGATGGCAGTCACAATCGTTGACTTTCACTGTCCAGGTCCACCATGCAGTATTTTTTTGGGAAGGGGGCAGGAGAGCTGGTGATCCATGATAGAGTTCAGGGAAGGTACAGTACCTACTGTAGTACTGTACAAATGCTAAAGCTTTTGTACTGCACAGTATGTGAGTGGAAGACGAGAGCACCGAAAACAGTTGGTAAGCAGGAGGGTGGGCAGGTAGCAAGCAAACGGTTGTGTCTGCTCTGTACCTACTGTGCATTATTGTACAGTAAATGAAACTAAAACTAAAGAAAAATAAAATAAAGTTTATTAAATAAAGTTAAATTCTCTACAGTAACTCATCTACCCTTTATGCTTTTATGTTTACTGTACAGTAAGCGAGAGGCAAGATGGCAGATACTGTAGTTCTGAAATTATGTACAACACAGTACTGCACTGTAACTGCAGTTGACAATGCATTATATTACCATTGGTGTGGGAGCTGAAGTTAATTGTATAGTGGATAGAAATGCATTGCATGTGAGCTGATGATTAGTTGAAAAAGAGTTTGTGTTTTAAGCATTTAGAATTGCCACTGCATTATCAGCACAAAAAAAAATGTCACAGCAGCGAGCTTGAGGAACAGTTTAATGTGACTTGTACTGTACCTACACTACTGTGCAGGTATAATACAGTGGAGCCCTTTTATAATGGACACATTTGTACAAACAGGTTTTATCCATTATAAGGGGTGTCCATTATATCCCAATGTCTTGAAATATGAATCTCCTCTACCACAACTCACACACAGAAGTTAAAATCAGAACATACTCCTCCTCTGCCAACCAAGGGTAGGGGGAGTTGCTATTTGCAACAGATTGTGAACTCAACAGCAAATAAGACTGGAAAGATTTTGCTGTACTGTGCAGTACTTGAAACGCACCTAAACTGATTGGAGGATTCAGGTGTCCAAGCACTAAATGTGACAGGTAAGATTTTGCTATACAGTACCTGTGCTGATTGGGGTATCAGGAGTAATCACCCAAAGTATGGACTCAGATAGTAGGAATTAGGCAAGGTGATTGATGTCCTTATATTGCTAGGCAAACCAGCTGAATATTACAATTAACAGGCAGTTTTTTTTTTATTGAGACCTTGGAATAACAACTTTGAGCTGGAAGCTCATTTATAAAGGTTCCACATCAAACAAAAAATAACACAATACATGCATTTCATAGTTAAAACAGTGCAAACTGTATAAGTGCAGTGTAACAGGATGCAGTTAGCCATACAGGACACTACACAGTTACATATAATTTGAGTACAGAGTTATAAAACATGGAGTATTTAAGCAGAATCATTTTTCATTGTCTAAGCTCAAAGAGAAAGGGGGTATGAAAAGAGAGGTGGGGTGGGAATAAGTGCCTCATAGAGGATTGAAGATGCTGATAAGGAGGGAAGTTAGGGTTAGCAGGGGAAGGGGGTGGGAAGCAGAGGGGAGAAAAGGGCAGGAGGTGGGTGTTCAAGGAAGAATCTGGGGCTAGCAGTCACAGCTGCTCCAATTGGTGAGATGTTGGTGGAGCTTTCTCTTAAATGGCCCCTTTTTGGACTCAGTAGTGATATCTGGAGAGAGTTCATTGAGCCATTGTGGGGCATGGTATGCAAAAGACCTTTGTGCTTCAGAGGTATGGAAGAAAGGGACATGCAGTGTTTGTCTGGCTATCAGACAGTCTGGTTTGCAGCATGTAATAGGGGCACAGAGGAACTTGCAGTGCCTGCTATATAGGGATTGCAGAGTATGGTATTAATTGGATTTTTGACATTACAGTTATGGCCTCTGGCTTTTGGCAAGGCAGATCTGTCCATTGTAAGTGGGTGTCCATTGTAAGTGTGTCCATTAAAAAGGGTTCCACTGTTGTGTGTGTGTGTGTGTGTGTGTGTGTTTCTGTGTTTCTGTGTGTGTGTGTGTATATGTACATATACATTCATTGCAAAAAACTTTGTTAATGCATCAGTTTGGGTTGTTACTAAACCAACAAAAGCAGGGAAATGGGGTGTTAGGATTTCCAACCCTAACACCCCACCCCCACGTTACAGACACTGACAGGCATCAGAGGTGTGCATTGGGGTCATCGGCTGTAATGCTCACCCCATTCCATAAATAAATTACCTGAAATGGGTACAGTATAGTAGAATGGGGTGAGCTGGGGGGCTCACAGTGCTGACATGGGGATTGGGCTCCCCCGCTGTTGGCAACTAAAGGGCCCCCCTACTGTCACACAACAACTGGGACAGTGCCACAATGTACAGCATTTAATCTGGCACTGTGACTGTGGCTATGTATTTGAATTATTTTAGAGACTAGATTTGGCAAAACAGTGACAAAACAGTGAGTTAAACTGCCAAATTATACATTTGAAATAGCTTCAAAAGTGTGTTCCTGAAGAATAAATGCAAAATATTGACTTTATGTCCAGGAACGCGTGTTCATTTTGTCTCAACCTTGTGTGTAAGGGATCAATTTATTTACTGCCAGTGTAATATGCTTCCACAGAACTGGCTGCTCAGGACCACCAATCAGATTTATGTCCAGCATTCATTATCTTAACTTATAAGGGAAAGGGGCTCCCTGTGACACCTTGTGACCAGGTCCCAAAAACAAGATGCCTGCACATAAAAACAAGTTTGTCTTCACACGGCACATCTATTTTGTTCAATAGGAAATAATGGAAAAAATAAAAAATAGAATAACTTTTGAACATGTGAATATTTTTTTTCACCAAACCTTCAAAAGGCACATCTGAGAGGCAAAGGCCTTCATCCCCTGAAAATTTTAGCCCAGAACCTAAAGCTATTTTCTGAGACAGGTCTGTCAATAGAAATTGAAAAAAAAATATTCAAATTTCTCATAATTCACTACTCTGTGTCTCAAAAACCATTAAATAGATTTACACAAAACTGGGCAGGTCAGGAGCCCTGCTACAAGCTGCAAATTATACCAAATTTCATTCAAATAAATTGAAGGGTTGTAAAGTTATAAAAGAAGTACAAATTTTAAGTTTAACATTAAACTGCCCACCAATTCTAACTATACTGGTGCTAATGCACCAGTATACTATAACAGTATTTTATATATATATATATATATATATATATATATATATATATATACACACACACACACACACACACACACATATATATATATATATATAAAATACTGCCATAGTATACTGGTGCACCTTTTGCAAACTGTGTGAGAGGCCTTTCGGCACCATACAATTCTGCTTAAAGTTGAGCCAGCATAATATTCTGTGGTGATTTGCATATGCAGCCCATGATGCTTTGCATTGTGTGGGCATGTGTGATTTTGTATTTTCTTGAAACTTGGCTTCCCAGCCAAATGCCCTTTGGGGTAACCCTTGCCTCAGTGTTTGCACACAGAGGTTCTTTGTCTTCCAATAGTTTTTTATTTTAAGGGTTCACCACAACATAACCCAGACAGACTGTCTTAGGGTAGCTGGTTCATTCCACTGGGGTGTCAAACAGATGAGACATACTGATGAGTCCTGGTAGGACGAAACACATGTCTATGTCATCTGTTAGCACCCTTTGCAAACTGTGTGAGAGGCCTTTCGGTACCATACAATTCTGCTTAAAGTTGAGCCAGCATAGTATTCTGTGATGATTTGCATATGCAGCCCATGATGCTTTGCATTGTGGGGGCATGTGTGATTTTGTATTTTATATATATATATATTGCAAAAAACATTGTTAATGCATCAGTTTGGGTTATTACTAAACCAACAAAAGCAGGGAAATCGGGTGTTAGGGTTTTCAACCCTAACACCCCACATCCATGCTGCAGACACTGACAGGCATCAGAAGTGTGCATTGTGGTCATCGGCCCTAACGCTCACCCCATTCCATAAATAAATAACCTGAGATGGGTACAGTATAGGAGAATGGGGTGAGTTGGGAGTCTTAGAGTGCTGACAGGGGGATTGGGCTCCCCTGCTGTCTGCAACTAAAGGTGCCCCCACTACTATTGAACAACAACTGGGACAGTGCCACAATGTACAGCATTTAATCTGGCACCCTGACTGTGGCTATGTATCTTAAAATATTTTAGAGATTAGATTTGGCAAAACAGTGACAAAACAGTGAGTTAAACTGCCCAATTGTAAATCTGAAATAGCTTCAAAAGTGTGTTCCTGAAGAATAAATGTAAAATATTGACTTTATTTCCAGCATCGCTTGTTCATTTTGTCTCAACCTTGTGTGTAAGGGATCAAGTTATTTTCTGTCAGTGTAATATGCTTCCACAGAACTGGCTGCTCAGGACCACCAGTCAGATTTATTTCCAGCATTCATTATCTTAACTTAAAAGGGAAAGGGGCTCCCTGTGATACCTTGTGACCAGGTCCCAAAAACCAGATGCCTGCACATAAAAACATGTTGTTTTCACATGACACATCTACTTTGTCCCATATGAAATAATAGAAAAATTAAAAAATGGAATAACTTTTGAACATATTTTTTTCACCAAACCTTCAAAAGGCACATCTGTGAGGCAAAGGCTTTCAACTCTGAAAATTTCAGCCCAGAACCTAAAGTTGTTTCCCGAGAATGGTTGTCAAAAGAAACTGAAAAAAAAAATTAAATTTCCCATTATTCACTATTCTGTATCACAAAAAACTCTAAATGGATTTGCACAAAATTGGGCAGGTCAAGAGCCCTGCTAAAAGCTACAAAGTATACAAGATTTCATGCAAATCTATTGAAGGGTTTTAAAGTTATAAAAGAAGTGCAAAGTTTGAGGTTTAACATTAAACTGCCACCAATCCTAACTATACTGGCACTAATGCACCATTATAATATGCCAGTATAATATATATATAGATATAGATATAGCTATAGATATAGATATGTATATGTATATATATATATATATATATATATATATATAGATATAGATATATAGTGTGTGTGTATATATATATATATATATATATATATATATATATATATATATATATATATATTATTTTCCTATCAAGATCCATTGCCAGTTTACCTGTTTATCCCTGCTATCTAATGGTACACCCCACTCTTTGATACCCACTTAAAAAAAAAACATTGGTGGTCAGTGGCTTCCCCACACACTCCCATGTTATTTTTCCTGTCAAATAAAAAAAACTCTCAATGTCTTATTTTTTTAAACCTGTAAAAAAATCAATTCATCGCCGGTCATTCCCACACTCCCCACCCAACCACCCACTTTACACCCACCTCCTCACACCCCGCTTGACACCCCAAAGACTGTCACTCACCTTTGGAAGTCCCAGGTTGGAGAACTGCTCTCCCTATGGAAGACACATCTTGCTGCTGCAAGTGGTAACTGCAGTATGAGAAACTAAGTTAAATGGCTTAAATGTATTTCAATGGTGTTTTCAACTTTTATACATAACTCAGCTGTTTTTTGAGATTTTTACCCAAATTTTCAAACTGGCCTATTGAGGATGCTGCCTCATGAACAATATGACTGTTGTTAGGCAACTCCCATCAGAAAAGGTGATTTTTGCATTGAGTTTGTAAAATCACCTTTCTCATGGGATTTGTATAATGACAGTCATATTGTTCATGAGGTGGTGTCATAAGAAGGCTATGTTGAATGTTTGGGGTCAAAATTTCAAAAAATTATTGCATTATGATCATTCCTTGCAATTTCACTATGCTAACTCGTAACTTTGGACATTTTCAATATTTTCACCCCATATAGAAACATAGAAACATAGACTTTGACGGCAGATAAGGACCGTTTGGCCCATCTGGCCTGCCCATTTCCCTACCTACAGGATAGGCCACAGATCCTAGTTAACCAACAGCCTATTTCTTCCTACCCCCCACAAGAATTGCCTTATGTCTGTCCCATGCATTCTTGAATTCTCCCACAGTTTTAGACCCCACAACCTCCTCAGGAAGGCTGTTCCATGCATCCACTACCCTCTCTGTGAAATAATACTTCCTCACATTGCCTCTGAACCGCCCTCCTTCTATCTTTAAATTGTGTCCCTTGTTCTTGCGTCTCTTTTCTGAAAGATGCTGCCCTCTTGGACTTTGTTGATTCCACTGAGGTACTTGAAAGTTTCTATCATGTCCCCCCTCTCCCTTCTTTCCTCAAGGGTATACATATTAAGCTCCTTTAGTCTCTCCTCATATGGCTTCTCTTGCAGACCCTGCACCATTTTAGTTGCCCTCCTCTGGACTACCTTTGTCCTGTCTATGTCCTTGCAGAGATGGGGTCTCCAGAACTGGACACAGTACTCCAGATGGGGTCTCACCAACTGTCTGTACAGAGGGATAACAACTTCCTGTTTTCTGCTGCTGATGCCTCTCCCTATACATCCCAGTATACCCCCAGTCCTCCCTAATGCCTTGTCACATTGCTTGCTAACCTTAAGGTCATCTGATATGATTACCCCCAGGTCCCTTTCCTTTTTTGTTGTTTTTACTACCTCCCCACCCATTGTGTATTCTTCCCCTGGGTTCTTGTTTCCCAGGTGCATTATTTTGCACTTCTTTGCATTGAATCCTAGCTGCCATACTTCTGACCATTCCTCCAACCTTGCCAAGTCCCTTTTCATCCTTCCTATGCCTCCTTGTGTATCAACCCTGTTGCAGATCTTTGTGTCATCTGCAAAAAGGCATACTTTTCCTTCCAGTCCCTCTGCAATGTCACTGATGAAGACATTAAAAAGGAATGGACCCAATACTGAACCCTGCGGTACCCCACTAGTAACCCCTCTTGCTTCAGAGTGGACTCCATTTACAATTACCTTCTGTGTCCTGTTGTGCAGCCAATGTTTTACCCAGGCTACCACCCTGGGACCCACTCCCAGGCTGGTTAATTTGACTATTAATCTTTTGTGTGAGACTGTGTCAAATGCCTTGCTAAAGTCTAGGTAGGCCATGTCCACAGCCCCTCCCTGGTCTACTACTTTGGTCACCCAGTCAAAGAAATCTATTAGATTCATCTGACATGACCTTCCCGCTGTGAACCCATGCTGCCTTGGGTCCTGTGCCCCACTGGCCTCCAGGTACTCAACTATTCTTTCCTTCAGAAGTGACTCCATCACTTTCTCTACCACAGAGGTCAGACTGACAGGTCTGTAGTTTCCTGCCTCTGTCTTGGTCCCAATTTTGTGAAGAGGAATCACATCCACCTTCCTCCAGTCCTCGGGTACCACACCATCCTCCCATGATTTATTAAAAAGAGTAGCCAGTGGTTTCACTAGTTCCTCCCTTAATTCTTTTATAATTCTGCAGTGAATTCCATCAGGACCCATTGCTTTGTCCACCTTCAGTTTTAGGAGTTCTTGCAGAACCCTTTCTTCTGTGAAAGGAGTGGGATCGACCCCCCTATCAAGAGTGCTTCTGTTAATTGGATTAGGCACTTCCCCATCTTCTTTTGTGAATACTGAGCAGAAATATTCATTCAGTATCCCTGCTTTTTCACTGTCCCCCTCTGCCCACCCACCGTTCCTTCTATTCAGCCTCACTATCCCTCCCTTTGTCTTTCTACTCTCGCTGATGTACCTATAAAAGGTTTTATCCCCCTTCTTAACTGAGTTGGCTATCTTTTCCTCAGTTTGGGCCTTTGCTATTCTGACTTCTCTCCCTGCTTCCTTCTGCCTTAACTGGTACAGCTCTCTGTCCTGCTCCTTCTGTGTTTCCTTATACTTCCGGAATGCTATCTTTTTCTTCCTGACTTTCACAGCCACCTCTTTTGAGAACCATAGTGGCTTTTTCTTTCATTTTGATTTGTTTATTTGCTTCACACAAAGGCTTGTTGCCTCTGTGATGGCAGTTTTGATGATTCCCCATTGTTGCTCCACACCTCCTTCTAGCCTGTGTGCTAGTGCTTTTCTGAGGCACTCTCCATCTTGCCAAAGTCAGCCCTCCTAAAGTCCAGTACCTCACTTTTGTATGGCTTGACTCTGTAGCTGAGTTTAACGTGAACCACACTGTTTGATGGTCACTTGTTCCCAGATGGCAACCCACTTCTAGATCTGAGATCCTCTCACTGGCCCGTTTGAGAGTACGGAGGTCTAGATTGCTCCCTCATGAGTGGGTTCTGAAACTAGCTGTCTGAGGCCTGCCACCTGTAGGGCATCAAGAATGGCCCTGTCCTGGATGTGGCTGCAGCAAATATGCTCCAGTTAACATCTGGCATATTCAGGTCTCCATCAACAGTATCTCCTTTCTCTGCCATTCGAAGAATGCCTTCTATCATATCCTTGTCCATTCCTCCTGACATGGGGTCTGTACACAACCCTGTGCAGAATGTGGTGCCCTTTCCAGTCTCCAAGGTGACCCACAGTGCCTCCTCTCCTCCCTGTTTACTCTTTTGTTCAGTTGCTTTATCCCTTCCTTTACATAGAGAGCTACTCCTCCCCCTCTTCTCCCCTGCATGTCTCTCCTGTAGGTTATGTACCCTGGTATGTTGACATCCCAGTCATGGTTCTCTGTGTACCATGTTTCTGTGGCTGCTACGATATCCAGGCATCCCTCTTCCATCAAGGCCACCAGCTCAGGGAGCTTGTTGCCCAGACTATGGGTGTTGGTACTCATTACCCTCCATTTCCTGATGGTCTTACTCCCTTTTGTCCCATCCCTGTTCTTCTTGCCTTTGTCACTTTCTCCATTTACCCCAGCCCTTATCCCTATCAACACCTCTATGTTTGTGTTTGCCGCACTTACTACCATGATTATTTGGGGGGGCTAGGATTTCCTCGCTCCTTTCCAGTGCCTCCCCCCTTGGCTAGTTTAAATGCTTGCCAATGAAGCATTTAAACCTATCACCTAGGATCCTGGTTCCCCTCCCAGACAGATGCAGCCCATCATGCCAGTATAGGCTTGCATCACTCCAGGTGGACCCCCAGTCCCCAATGAAGCCAAAATCCTGAGCTCCACACCAGTTTTTTAACCACTGATTGAATCCCATGGTGCGGAACACCCTAGCCTCTCCTATGCTATAGATGGGCAGCACCTCCGAGAAGGTTACCATGCGTGCTACTTGACTAAGGCCCCTCCCCAATTGCACAAACTCTTCCTGCACTTCTCTAATCCCTTTTTTAGCCAGGTCATTTGTCCCTAGGTGGACAATGACATCCAGCTGCCTCCCCTGTGCAGCTTCTCCGGCAATCCTGAGGATTCGCTCCCTGTCCCTCCAAGCCATGGCGCCAGGCAGGCACCTTACCTCCCTCTCCCCTTCCTCCCCAGTTCTACCTTCCTAACAATGGAGTCCCCCACCAGGAGTAGTTCTTCCCTGCAGGATCCCTGCCACCCTCCTGTGGGTCTCCTTTGTGGAGGTTCCCAGCATCCTCCTTGGTCTCCACTGCAGGTGCCTCCATAGAGGAACCACACTTTGCCAGAATTGCATAGGAATTGTGGAGAGGTACAACTGGAGGATGTGCCTCTGTTCCACCACCCTCCCTCCCTGAGCCACTGTGGTCCAGCTCCTCTTTCTTGGCAACCTCTGAGGCAGCGGCAGTGGTACTGGTGGTCCCTGGATGGAAGAGGAGGTCCCACAAATCCTGGCCAACTCAGCCTGGAGATGAGCAACCTCCTCCCTCAGCCCAGAGAGGTACCTGCAGATGGGACAACACCGCATCCTCAGAACATCTCCCGAAGACTGCTGCTCCACAGCCACTGCACTGCACCACTCAATCATGTCTTATTTCTGGCCCCTTAACTGTTTGCAATCCTAACTCTTTCCTCTGTTTTTTTCTCTCTCCTTACTTTCTGCCTGTGTGCCCTTTAAGCTCCTGATTGTCCTGTTCTAAGACAAGAATATCCTATATTTCTCAGTAGGCCACTTACTTGCTCAGAGGCAGACCTCCAGCAGCTGGAGGGGCCGGAGAGCTACTCTTGCCCTTCTAGGATGGCGGGTCTTTGGTGGTTCTGTGATCACTCACTTCCTGCTCCCAGACAGGAAGTTCCTGTTGTCAGGAAAATCCTGTGCCTATAAAAGTAGAACTAGCTTTGGGTGGGGGGGTGGAGGGGAGGGAAGGAGGGCAATATAGTCCCAGTAGAGAAGTTCAGTCACACATCAGTCCTTTCTCCTGGTGCATTCTGCCAAGCTATTAGCAGAATCTTTCTAAGGCAGTCTTTAAATGTAGCTTCCTTCTAGCTAAGCCATTCCCCCTACTTACTAGATCTTTCTACAAGTAATTTAAACCTCACAGCTATTAAGTCCTTTCAATCACCTGAGATTTACACCTAGATAACTGTTCAGATACTCATTCAGTTCAGTTAACTCAGACAAACACACACCTTTTTTTTTGTTTTCTTTGTTAGTTTTTTTACCCTAAATTAAAGGTCCAAGTACAAAAGTTCTTCTTCTTTAGTCCCAGTAGAGAAGTTCAGTCACACAGCAGTCCTTTCTCCTGGCGTCTTCTTCCAAGCTCATATTTTCAACATAGCCTTCTTATGACCCCACCTCATGTACAAGTCTGTCACAGCTGTCATTTTTCAAATCCTGGCCAATGCATGTTTTCACACATGAGGTGCAGAATGGCATTGCAGTTGCACTGAATTATGTTTTGATGAGGATTGGAAAATTTTCTGTACTGGGTACATGTGGCGAGGTCAGAAGAAGGCTATGTTGAAAGTATGAGGACCTGAGAAGTTCACAGATGGGGCTTCCGGTGCACACAACACCTACATGGCAGCCTGATTGCAGAGCCCTGAACTACTGCTACCCTAATCCTCCGAGATCCAATGCTAATCGCTACCATCCAAAGAGCAGAGAGACCTAAACTAATGATAATGGTGGCTCAGAACAAAATGAGGGACAAATCGGGTGCCCAGATGCAGAAATCTCTCAAAACCCAGTTTGAATATGCACAGCCTACACAGACCACAATATCCATGGCCTCAAGCTCTCCGATCCCCGACCTGGATGGCTCGGAAGACATAGACTATACCATAACATCTAAAGAACTATGCGCCACCCTTCAAAAAATAAATGCCACATTGGAGAGACTTGACTCTAGAGTGGTTGAGGACCACCAAAAGCTGGAAAATTTAGAGCAGAAAATAGAACATATAGAAAGAGCACCCACAGAGTGCTCCACCACCATAGACATCCACAATACGGCCTTTTTAGATCTCCACAAATGGGAGCTGCAATTAGAAAGACGATTGGAAGTCCTAGAAAAAAAGAAATAGGCGGAATAACATCTTCATCCATGGATTGCCAGAAAACATAGAAACCAACCTGATTTCTATCTTTATGGAATTCTTTCCCAAAGAAATATTAGATTTACCACCAGAAAAGTCACTTAATATCATTAAAACCCATTGCTCCTTGGTACCCAAGCCCAGGGACCCAAAGACTCGAATGAGGTCACTGATTTTGACCTTCTGGGACTTTTGTGTCAGAGATCTTAAAAATGGCTTGGGGGAAAAAATAAATTTTATTTGGGGACACCAGACTTTTTTTTGAGCAGGACTATACCCCTCTGCTTTTAGCTGAATGATACAAAGTCCTATTAGTGGTCCACCTTCTTCAAAACAAGGGAACAAAAGCATTCCTGGAATACCCAGCTAAATTAAGGGTACTCACTAATAATGGCACACGCAGATTCCCAGACCTGACAGAAGTGACTCAATTTCTCCAGACCCTGGATATCTCCCACCCAACAGATGTCACTGTGCTGCAAATGAGCAATGTGGAGGATCATTCGTGGTCAATGGCAGGAACTAAAAGAACCACACGGAGGCTTCCAGAGTGTGGACAGGGTCCAACAACATAAAGAGCCTTACTCAATGGGTAATGAAGGTGCAGATTCAGAGAGAAGGGACTACAGCTCACATTCAACAGCAGACGAGATTTGATCCGACAAACCAGCTTGAAAACCAGGATTATTGGAACTGTTGGACAACTTTGTTGGGACCGTGAGTGTTCCTTACAAAAGAGATACTTGGATGGTTAGTGATCCTTAATACTGTACAAAGAGAAGGGTATAAGGCTATGCTGTTTTCAAGCAGGCCACTTATTTCTGTTTTCCAGAGTGATAAACCCTCTTCAGATTAACTAAGTTCTATTTTTGGTGGATTACTGGATATAGCCAATGGAGATCTGAATAACAGGTGGCTGGGTTGGGGGAAACACCCTGTAAACCTTCCTCTGGCCCATCTCTTTTTGTTGTGGGGGGTGAACCTGTGGCAGGGTGGGGCAGCCACCTTATCCAGTGTTATTAGATAACAGCCGGGGGAGCATTTGTTGGAGCGGAGGAGTCTAAAACAGTGACATGGAGGTTCCTTTTTCTTGAACATGAAGTTCTTACAGAGGAGTCTGGTGGCCAGGTTGCTACCCATGTTAGGTAGGCACTGGTGAAGGAACCCCATACAATGTTCCTTTGGTTACTATGGCTTACCATGGGAAACGTTTGGTAGACTCTGGTGGCCAGCTCGAACCTGTGGATCTGCAAGTCCGCTGGTGAAGAGCCTCCAACATACAGTTCACCTCTAAGATAAATCTGTTTAGCCTGACTCCTTAATGTGCTTTGGAAATCCCCAGACTGCATAGTGCTGCTATAGAATAAGCAGAAATGCCAAATGCCGAGAACACTAAGGCTGGAGACGGTGGCTGCCACTGCCAAATGGATGGCTCCCCTACCTCATGACGGATGGATGGCTGGATGGGGGTGGGAAGGGGTAGTTCTACTTGACAACTCTCCTCCACCTCATTTGAGTGGGACAGTGTCTCCTTTATTTATATTGATTTTTCTCTTGGCTACCAGTTATTTATAAACACTAACACAAAGTGGTGAGGTGGATACCTCCATTTACAAGGCTGAGAGAAGCCTAAGGTTAAGACTGTACCCATAAGTCAGTGCAAGCCAACAACATAGCCCCTCCAGCATTAGGGCTCCTTGGTGACCCAAGTTGGATAGAACCCTTGGATTTCTAGGATATTCAATCACACCACATAGCACCATCATACTGTACAGTGTGAAGCAGGGGCACACACATCTTGTAGAGACAGTTAATGTTTACCTATTTGTTGTAAATTGTTTATAATATGTTTGTACTAAAGTTAGATAGGAATTGTAAGGTTCTACAAAACAGTAAGTTTTTGGATAACACTAAGTTCCTCTGTACGCTAATCTGGAGATCTCTACCCCCGAAGGACAATGACTGACCTAAAAATTGTCTCCCTTAGTGTGAGGGGTATTAATAACCTGATTAAGAGACCAGAAATCTTGCAGGAATTTCAGAGACAGAGAACCACTTTGGCATTCTTACAAGAAACCCATCTAACCCCCCAGGAACATTTAAAACTGAGGCAATCTTGAGTGGGCCAGGTATAATCCTCTCGCTACGAGGTGACCCCACATCATAGGGGAGTAGCAATCTTGGTGAGAAGGGATACCCCTTTGGAAATTACCAAAGTAAGAACAGATCCAGAGGGTTTATTTATCTATCTGGAGGGTATATATAGAGGACAGAACTGTATTTTGGTGAACTTATACACCCCAAATGAAGAATCCCCACATATAACATTCCTAGATAAACTAATCAAGGAGAGTGCTACAGACACCCAGAGCTTGGTTATAATTGGGGGAGATTTTAATGAGGTTATAAATTTGGGGGAGGACCGTTCGGGGCCTGGGAGGGGTAACGCTTCAAGAACGGGCAAACTCATCCAAAGATTAATTCACAAGCTAGATTTGAGAAAGTCATGGTGATTTCTACACCCTAGAGATAGGGACTTTACTTACTACTCCCCCAGGCACCAGGGATATTCATGAATTGACTATTTACTGACCTCAACCAATTGGATTCAGAAAGTTACCAGATGCAGTACAGGGAATAGCACCCTTTCCGACCATGCACCAGTTGCCCTCTCTCTCTCTCTCCATGGTTAGGATGCCTGTTGAGACATGTTGGAGATTAAACACTAGTTTGCTCACCAGGGAAAACTTCAAAGAAATGATCTCTCAATCACTCCAAACCTTTATACAAAACAACCCCAGTGGAGATACAAGGGAAGGTATCTGGTGGGATGCCCTGAAATGCTGCCTGAGGGGTGACATTACTAGATATTCAGCCAGACTTAAAAAGGAAAGAGTGCAGAACAGAGTAAGCTTAGAACATGAGATAGCCAGATTGAAATCCTTACATAAGAATAACCCAGATGAGCAAGCAAAAGTTGACTTAGAACAGGCAAGAAGAGTTTTAAACAAATTGCTAGACATCCAGAGTGAGGGGCAGATTCGATATGCTCGGCAGGAAGTCTTTGAGAATGGGAATAGAGCGGGTAGATTGCTAGCCTGGCAACTATGCAAGGAAGGGGAATGTAGAGCAGTAGTGTGCCTGCAGGGTAAAGAGAAACCATCCCTAATAACATCTCCATCAGAAATAGTTACGACCTTTGCTAAATTCTACTCTAACCTATATGATTCTAACACAGTCCAGGACCACCAAGATAGAGTGTGAAAGTGTCTAGACTCCCTACCCATACCCAAGCTAGATGAAGCATCTAGGCTGGCCCTAGACTCCCCCTTCACAAAGCAAGAAATATTGACAAAAATCAAAAACCTTAAAAATGGGAAAGCCCCATGGATTGATGGTTTCCCAGCCAAATTTTATAAAGAATTCAAACCCCAATTGGTGGATCTGATGCTGTCCATATATAATGAAATCTTATCAGAGCATGAACCAGTCCCCCCTTCATGGAATTTGGCACAGATATCGGTAATCTGGAAGCCAGGTAAAGATGCCCAAATTTGTAGATTGTATAGGCCCATGTCACAGCTCCCAGTGGACATGAACATTTTAACAGGTATAATGGCAGACAGACTCCAAACATATATATCTAAGTTGATCCACCATAATCAAACTGGCTTCATAGAAGGGAGATTTCTTATCTCAGCCCAAAAACACTCTACCTCATTTCAGTTGGCTATCAGTATCAATGCTGAAAAGGCCTTCGACAGGGTGGATTGGAATTTTATGTCCTCCACCCTGTTTAAATTCAGACTAGGGGACAACTTTACTTCAGCAGTCTCTGCCCTGTACCATAAACCAGAGGCCCAGGTTAAGGTAAACGGTTATTTCTCAGAACGTATACCATTGAAGAGAGGTCCCAGACAGGGTTGCCCCCTTTTCCCACTGATCTTTTCCTTAACACTAGAACCTCATGTCATTTGGATCTGTAACAACCTGAACATTACAGGGGTGTGGGTAGGTAATCAGGAACAAAAGGTGTCGTCATACGAAGATGATTCTTTGTTTTTTCTGAAAGACCACCAGTATTCCCTACCTCATCTCCTAGAAACCCTGAGGATATTTGGCACAATGGCGGGGTACAAGATAAATATTTTTAAATCTGAGGCCATGGTGTTGAGTGGCACCCCGTCAGTAGAATTTAAGAATACTTTTCCCTTTGCCTGGGCAAAAAATAATACCTTTAGACATTTAGGAATCCAAGTTTTAGCAGACATTTCAAAACTATTCCAGAACAATTATGTAAAACTATTCCATACCCTACAGGCAAACACAGCCAGATGGAAATTGTTGCCTCTCTCATTATATGGTAGAATACATACGATCAAGATGAACGTATTACCAAGATTTTTATTCTTGTTCCAGACCCTCCCCATAGATATGCCAGATAATTTTGTCTTTAATTACATAAAACATTACAAAATTTTGTCTGGGACAGAAAGTGCCCAAGGCTTCCCCTACAAACTTTACAGATGGCGAGAGAGGGAGGGGGATTAGGTCTCCCTCATTTACATTATTACTACCTAGCAGCCCAGGGAAACCAACTTTCTACTTGGGTCAAACGGAGACAGAAATTGGGGTGGTATCCTCTGGAACAGGAGATCTTGAAGGGAGTAAAAATATGGACAGTTCCTACTAGTGTGATATACCCCAACATCTGGTCCCCAACTTCAAACCTATGGATGAAGTATTCCATAAGAATTCTCCTTAGAATATGTAAGATAACACATACTCCCAACCTTATTGGCCCCCTTTCCCTTATACGTCATGAAGACAAATTTAACCCTCCAAGAACTGACTTGGGGTTTTACTATTGGGAGGGTAGGAGACTTACCAGATTTGTTCAGTTGATCGACAGAGCAGGTTGTTTCCCTTTTACGACTCTGCAAGAAAGATTCTCTCTACGTCAAGAAGATTTTTCAGATATCTGCAGGTCACTCACATGATCACCTCAGGTGAAACCCTACATCTGATCAGTAGAGATATGACCCCACTTGAACAGTATTGGTGGGATTTAATCAGGATTAGAAACAAGCTAAACTATATCTCCATATTGTGCAGGGTACTTCTCCCCTCTTTTACACTTCTTATTTTGGAGGATATTAGACAGAGATGGGAGGCAGACTGGTGAAAGAGTGGCACATGAAAGTTGGACTCATAGGATACGGAGAGGATGGCAGGTAACCTCATCCTCGGAACTTAGGGAGTTTAATTGGAAAATTATAACTCGGTTCTTTAGAACCTCTGTCATTATGAAACATTTCCATCCTTAGGCATCACAGGCCTGCTGGCACCAATGTGGGGTCCCTAGGGTAACACATTACCACATATTTTGGGAATGTCCCAAATTACAGCAATTTTGGCAGCAAATACACATCAGTAAGGAGAGTATGGTGGGGCTTCCTCTACCCTTCACATTTCAAGATATGGTGTTAGGCCTCCCAACCCTCTCGTCTAAAAAAGAAAAGTGGCTGAATTAGGCCAGGTATTAAGAGTAGTGGCCTTAAAGTGCATCACATCCATGTGGTTGAACCTAGAACCTCCTACAAGAGAACAGTAGACCACAAGAGTAGAGGAGGTGAGAGAATGGAAAACATTACCTACACAATTCACTTAGAAAAAGAAAAAGCCTGAAGAGAGACTCAGAGAGAGGAGGGTTAGGGGATTTGCATGCTTGCATGGTCACTAAAGCCATGGAGGAATATATGGGTGGGGGTAGGGGACTGAGGTCCTTTACCTGCAGATTATAGCTATATAAAGGTATGGGGAGAAAGTAGGAATGAAGTGCTTTTAAAAACAAGAAAAGTGTTCCAATTTGTAGAAGACTGTAAATAAATTTATTTTTCTACCTATGATTTGGTTATTAAAGTTAAGAAGAGGACATATATACCTCTTGAGTTAGATTGTATTAAGGCAACAAAGGCCAACCAGCCATTTTATACTGTAATTATTATTTTGAAAAGTACTGGTAATGTGTAAAATTTCCCTGTTGAGACTGAACTCTCATTCTTTCACTTTTTACAAAGTACTTGGATGAGGAATATGGAATCACTGCACTGGACTGTAACTATCTTGAGAGGTCTTTGGACTCAGTGCTGTAATGACTTCTCTCTAAACTTTACCAAAAACTGACCATAAGGTCTGCAATGAAAGTAATTTTGATTTAACTTTTTTCTTCTTTATTTGTGAGCTGGTCTTGTATATCGATGAATAGTTATGTATGAGGTCTACGGACCAATTGGTGGTATCCAAATTTTTGGATGTTTATTCTAACAATCAAAGAAATATGAGTTAAGAAAATATGAGGACAAAATTATTAAAAATGGCAAAGTTATGACTATGTGTTGCAATTGTACTACAAATGCTCATAACTTTGTGAATTTTAAATATTTTGTGCCACAATTTTCAAATATAGCCTTCTTATTACACTACTTAATGTTTATCACAGCTGACATTTTTCCAATACTGTCAAAAATGTGTTTTTGCACCTGAGCTGCAGATTGGCTTTGTGCTTGCGCAGAGTTAAGTTTTGGCAGGGATTGCAAAATTTTCTGCACTGGGTACATGAGGTGGGGTAATAACATGGCTATGGTGACAATTAGGTGACTGTTGTCCTATAACTGGAAGTGCAGGGGCTGGAGATCCCTGTGCTTCCACAGTTAGATACGTACAGTATATATGCATCTATGGAGGTATTGGAGTGCAGGGTCCAAAGGACCCTCTGCTCCCTCAGTCAAATAAGGATTCTGTTATACTATCTCAAAAAGTAGAGAAATAAAGTGCCAAAAACTTTGTTAATGCATCATTTAGGGTTAAACCAGCAAAAATAGGTAAATGTAATGTTGGGGTTTTAAACCCTAATACCTCATTCCCCACCCAGCACAGACCCACATGTGGAAGGGGGATCTGTCTTGAGGTCATCAACCCTAACACTCACCCCTTTCTCCTATGCAGTAGCCATATCTCCTAATTTTGTAATGGAATGGGGTGAGCATTAGGGTTGATGGCATCAAGACAGATGCCCCCCCCCTGCATGTAGGTCTGTGCAGGGTGGGGAATGGGATGATAGGTTTTGAAACATTAACCACCACATTTCCCTACTTTTGTTGGTTTAACCCTAACTGATGCATTAAAGAAGTATTTTGCAATATATATACACTCTGTAAAATTCATTGTGACAAAACTTCATTAGTAGATCAATTCAGGTTCAACGTAACACCACAAAAATAGGGAAATGTGGCATTGCAGTTTCCAACCCTAACACCTCACCCCATAAAAACAGCAAAAGGACAAGATCAAACAATCAACCACAGACTGCCATCTTCATGTAAAACAAACAACATATCAATGCCCCTGTAAAATATGCACTTCTGCAGCTGCAGATACAGATTCATGATAGTCAAATTATAACACTTTCTGTCTGTAGAAGCGCAAGCCACTATTGGGCCAGTTCTTTAACAGCCACAGATACACATGCACAGTGCAAGACATACAAACCCATTTCTGGTTGCAGAAGCACTGACACCTGCAAAACATAACACACTCACTTCTGCAGTCACATTGTTAAATTTCTAAACAGCACTAAAAGAATATGTTTTTACAGCTGCAGTGGGCAGAGCCTGCAGTCATTTTGCAGTCGCTCTAAAAACGAGCTACCGGATTGACACAATGCAACACTTCCATTCTGGAGTTGCAGAGTGATCATTCTGCAACTCCAAAATGGTCCACCATGGGCACACTCTTTCTTTGTCTGGCAGAGTCTGCCATGACGTACTCAGTTTATACTTTTCTTTGACAAAGTGAAATAACAGTTAAATAAATAATTAAGGATACTCAGGACTATAATCAATCAAGGCCCACATTTTAAGATGTCACAGGGAGTCAGCATTTTGCTGTCAGTCTGCTCCATTGATCTTCTCACTGCAGCTGTAGTGCACAAACTCCTTTCACTTTCCCATCCTCATTTCTGGAAGTGTTGCATGGTGTCAATCCGGTAGCTCAGTTTTAGAGCTAACGCAAAAAGGCTGCATGCTCTGCCCACTGCAGCTATAAAAACATGCTCTGTTAGTGCTGCTTAGAAATGTAACAATGTGACAGCAGAAGTGGGTGTGTATGTTTTGCAGGTGCCAGTGCTTCTATAATTAAACACACTGAATGACATGTAGTTAAACAAAAGCTGCCAAATCAATGGGCAATGAGCCTGTGGTGTAATACATGGTATCAAATTTGTGGGGTTGGAAAGGGTAAGTGTTGGTCCAAGGGGTGGTAATATTGAAAGGGTTATAAGTTAGAGGTAAAGTTTCTGTATTTTGAACTACATGTTAGAGAAGGGATGGGACAATGATAAGATTGATTTGGCAGCTTTTTTTTTAAAATACATGCCAATCTCTGTGTTTAAATATAGATCCCTTCTGGTAACTAAGTAAACCCCCAAACTCCTTTTGTTCCAGCATATTGTGAAAAACTTCAGTATGTGATGGAAATATAGCTATTAGGAAGGGTTTAAATATTTTGTAGCATTATAATTAGATGTAACTGTAATGTGGGGCAATGTAGTTCATATGGTTGCAATCAGATACATTAAATGTTATTGAGTATGTTTAAATTCAGATTTCATCTGTTAACTTTGTGCACCCCTGCATCCCCTTTTTTACCCATCCATATATTTTGTAAGATATCTCAGTATGCTGTGAAGTGGAATTTAAAATGAAGAATTTTAATATATATAATATTAATATTGAAGGTATTTAAATGTGGGGGTAATGAGTTTTACACACTTTAGCCGGATATTCGAAGGAGTTGCGCCTGGTGCAACAGAGTTGCGCTGGTGCAACCCTGCATTGCGCCCTGGTGGGATATTGAAAGGGCTGCCAGGCACAATGCAAATTCTGATGCACCGGGGTGCAAAGTAATGGTATGTGGCACAGATGCAGAGGGGGTGCCCATGCATACGTGGCACATCCTAATATTCAGCCCAGGATGTGCGGTGCACATGCTGGTGCAACCCTGCAGTGCGCTGCATAGGAGGGCTCAAAGTTGAGCCTGTGAGGAGTGGGAACAAATTCTGGCCACCCACAGATGTGCTGCTGGATTGCAGGGTGCAACACAGAAGCTGCCAGCCATGGATGGCCACCCGCCCACCCAGAACACTGTCTGCAAGCACACACATCACCCTGGTAATCTAGTGATACCCCCTCCATCCTGAATCCCTAATTCCCTGATATTCACTTGTGGTCTAGCATTACCCCCACATATTGCCATGATCACGGTACATCACGGTCAGAAATATCCTTGGTGATCGGTGGCAGCACCACCCCTCCCACCACACAGAACCACTTGACCACCTCACTACCCCCCATCATCAGAGGGCAGCACAAACCGCCTGCATACCGCCAGGCCATCTGCCAACTGACTGGTACAGTATGGGCTGTAAGCCCAGGGCATACTATACTAGACAGTCCCAAATATGTGAATGAAGTCATTCACATATTTGGGACTGTCTAATACAGTATGCCCTGCAAGCACATTGGTCCACACTGGGGACCAATGGGCTTACAGCCCATACTGTACCTGTCAGTCAGCAGATGGTCAGGTAGTATGCGGGTGAGTTGCTGCTGCCTGATGATTATGGGGGGAGCGGAGTGGGCAAGGGGTTCTGTGTGGGTGGTAGGGGTAGGGGGGTGCCACTGATCACCAGGGATATTTTTGACGGTAATGTACCGTGATCACAGTGATGGGCGGGGGGACCACTAAACCACCAGGCATGGCCTTCCTATACATACATCAGGGCATTGGGGAGGCAGGAGGAAGGGGGCACCACTTGACCACCAGGAATGGATGTCTTTTAGATTTATCTGGGTATCGGGTAATTTGGAGGGGGAGGCCACTAGACTACCAGGGATTGTTTTTTCTACATTGACCCAATTGCAGCTACGGGTGGGGGATGTCCCGGGATCCCCACTGCACACATCATGCTGTGTAGGGCATCAGGTGCAAGTCGCTGGGCTGCCCTGTGCAAGGCATGCAAATGGGGCCATAATGACATGGAAATGGACCCATTTGCACCTTGCATATATTATGGACTCATTTGCATGTCTCCTGCTGAATATCAAGGATGATGCACCTAGTGCAACTGCACTTGTACTGGCGCATCTCCGTGCTCCCTATCACTGGCTTGCGCCAGTGCAGTGCCACTGTGCCATGTGCAGTATGTGCTCTGACCATGCTATATTCAACAGTGCTGCACCATGGTGCATCCCCATTGAATATTGCCCGGTCCTGGCCCCGGCGCATCACAGTTGCACTGCTTCCAGGCTTGTGCCACTGTCCGGTGCAGTCTGAATATCTGGGCCATACTGTATAATGCATTGTGTTTCTAAATAGTCTATGTGCTCCTCAGTATGTACCTGGTCTTTTGACCACAATGTTTTAATTGCTGTTTAATGCATATTAGGTATTTCCTCATTGTGACTGCTGTAACACATACATAGAAGCAAAGAAATTGACAACAGATAAGGACTGCTAGGCCTCTCTAGTCTGCTCATTTTTGCTGCCTACTACAAAAGCCTCAGACCCTACTTGATCTCCAGCTTTAGCTCCTCATTCCTATTGCTAGGGTTCCTCTACGTCTGTCCCACGCATGCTTGAATCCACTGTGTTTGCCCCACCACCTCCACTGGGAGTCTGTTCCATGCATCCACCACCCTTTCTGTGAAGAAATACTTCATCACACAACACTGTTATTTAAGATACCTGTACTGTATGTGTTAGTATCTCTGATGAAGCACAGCAGCCGGCTTTAAATAAAAAGTAGTATATATTCGTAGTCCTTGGTTTGGGTAATGTTATTTATGCTTTCTGCTACAGGACTCCATCTAATAATCTCTGCGTTTTATGGGACAGCAGTCATGCAAAATTCACAGTTTGGTGTCATGAACCTAAAGTTATGCAAATGTTTTATTTCCAAAATAGCAGTACACAGAGGTTGTCACATTAAAGCTTTTCCGTTATCCACTGTTTTTAAGTCTCGATGCTTTTTCATTGAAAAACATATGGAGCTCCCCCCCTGATGAAGGTCGGGACAAAGAGGGTTGCCCACTTAAAAGGGCAGACCCCATTATCCTCAGGCCCAGGCAAGTGTGCATGGGGAGGCCAGAAATAGGTGATTGGCAAGGAAAAGTGAGCAAAGGGGGGGAAGGGCAGGGAAAGGGAATAGTGATGAGGTCATAAAAGGGGAGGATTTTGTGATGAGATCAGGAGTGAGGTGGACAGCGGGGATTGGCTAGGGCAGGAGAGACAGAGGTGTGAACAATGGGGATATTTAAGTGCTTGCACAGGCCAGGGAGCTCACAAAATTTGCTCTAAGAGGGTTTCCTCTCAGAAGCATGTTAGTTTGGGCAATTTTCTGAGTTAAATACTTTATTTGGTCCAGTTGGCTGTTTTATAAGGTTAGTTATTTGGAGTTAACTAGCAAATTAGTGATCTTGGTGTGAATTAGTATACTGTAATTAAGGATAATTTGGTAAGTGAGGGAGAGTGGGGTTTCAGTGTGTACAAAGAGACCAGCTGCTGCAAGTGAGTATTAAGGATTCCTGTAGAAGGTAAGATTTTGCTCAAAAAAAAAAAAATTAAGTAAGAAAACACCAAAATGTTTGGGTATGCCTGGAGAAGGCCAGGTTTTTCACTAAGGAATGTTTAAGTGCAGCAGTTACAGCCGTGGAGCTTTTTGGTGCCAAAGTAATAGGGGCTAGAGGTGGTTGTACGTCCGAAAAGTGGATTTGTGCTGGTGTTGGCTATAGCATTATTGTGCAGTGAGGGACAGAATACTGTGGCTCATTTTGGTTGCAGTTTGGATGTTTGTTCCATTTCAGCTGTTTGAGAATGAAACCCTACCTATCCCCGTTTTTGTTTGTCCGCAGAATACATTTCATACAGTCCTTTGCATGGTACACAAAGGGGGACTAGATGAGGCAGTCTTTGTGTGGCTGTCTGCTTCTCAGTAAGCTCCTTGATTCCCCGAGTCAGGGAGGTAAGGGTGAGATGTTTGGTCTGCTGACATTTACTTCAAAAATGAACAGTGGGCTGACCTGAGAAAGAGGGCCATTTTTCCTGGGGCCGAGAGGGGGATGTGGGAGGTTTGCTCAGTTTTCCCCTATGGGAACCAAACATGTGGAATGGGAGAAAATGGCCTAGTCGGCAATGTGAACCTAGGGTTGGGCCCGCGGCGGTGGCATCTGATGTCATGGCCGCTTGGTCAGCCACTGTGGATTTGTTGTTAAAGGGTGGTTTATATAAAAAGAAGGAACTGACTGAACGATTTCAAAATGGAATATTTGAAGGTGAGTACAAATGAGTGGCCTAGGCAGATGGCCTAGGGACCGACCAACTGGGTCCTTTTCATTGGACTGTGTGGCTGTTGTGTCTGGTATCATCACCATGCAGTCGGCGGCCCCAGAACTCTGTTTATGATGGCAGGGAACACAAGCCAGGATAGTCTGGATACAATGATGTGCTGGCTAGTACAAAAAAAAAAAAAGAAAAGTGTGACTGATCAAGCTCTGTATATATAGCAAAAAAAAATTAAAACAAAAGTAGGAGAACATGAATGGTAAAAAGGGGTGACCAAACACTGGGCTCTGGGCATCAGGCCATGTTATGGGGGGGAGTTGGAAATGGCTGCCACCCCTGCAGGATTACCCAGAAAAAGGTGATGCAGCCATAGGATCACTCAGGCCCCCAGCCATGGGGGGTGGTGGGTCCAAGGGCTATAGGGGGGTTACTACTGAGGGGTTTAAGGGAATGGAGCAATGTGGAAGCAGGCCACCATCAACAGGGCATCACCATAGCAGGGTATATCAGGCTCATTAGCTAGAGGGCTGGGGCAGGCTGAAGAGAACACAGTCCCTTTTCCTGCTCCAGCCAGAAAAAAAAAAAGAGGCACAAAGGAAGGAGAGGCATTCATGCCTCACCGTATTGGGATCCAGGGTGGATCCAGTGACCAGGAGGACTCAGGGCCTCTCTGGAGTGGAAGGGCTGCACCGACACTATGACGTTGATTGCTAATGACATATTGTGTCTTTTCTGGGTCTTTCCAGGTTGGAGATGGCACCTAGGAAGAACAAGCCCAGGAAAGAGGATTGCTACCAGGCAGTGATGGAGTTGGTGAACAAGGCGAACTAGTGTTGGAGGCTGCAGACCCACCCAGCATGGCCAAGGGCAGGAAGCAGAAGAGAAACCAGGAGCAGGGAGAGAAGGGTGACAAACAGGCACCTAGGGCCCTGGCTGAGTCCAGGTCAGTGGAACCCATCCATAAGCCAATCATCCCAGTACCTCCTCCTCCTGCTCCTGTACCTGCCCCATCACTGGCCCCTCCTCCTGCTCCACTGCCAGAGCCTCCAGTTTCTTTGGATCTGGCTCTTCCTGCCCCAGAAGCACCCCGGCCTCCAGCTGCAGTGCCAGTCAATGCCCAGCCAGTGGCTCCACAGGTGGGGCCTAGCTCCCACCCAGATGCCCAAGAAGGTAATAAAGAAGTCACACTGGAAAGCAGTGTAAGGGAATATGTAGAACATATGCTCAAATCTATGGGGTGCAATGGTTTGAGCCAACTAGAGAAAGTGCTGGCATAAATTAGGAGCAAAAAAAAGGGGAGGGTGCTGGGGCAGGGGGGGGGGGTCAGTAGGAGAAAAGAGATTTGAGGTTAAGATTGGGGCACTGGTGGTCAGGATTGGTGATTTTGCACCCTTAACTATGAAAGAAAATATTTGGAAAGGGGAATTTGTGGACATATTCACCCTGACCAATGTGGATAATATGGATACGTACAAAGAAAATAAAAGCTTTGAAAAGAAAGACATGGCGGCAGCCATCCTGTTATTGGAAAAGGGGGAGGGCTACAAGTCAAAGAAGGGACAATTGGTCCACAGGGTTCACATATTATATGGCTATAGTTATAGAAAAGAGGCCTGAGAAGACCACTCCCTTGTTGACATATTCCCTAGTTATAAAGAATACCTATAAAAGGGGGGAAATAGTTGGTTAAAATATGATGAAAAGTTCAGGAAGAGAATGGCACACTTTAGGGATGTAAAGTGGGATGCAAGACAGATTGACCTATGGTTGAAGATCTGTGCAAGGACAGCCAGCAATGACAATGAAGGGGACAAAATGGGGAGGATGATCCAAAAGTGCTGTTGAAGCTGCAACTGGCCTTTTTGTTCAAGCATGCATGTTCTAAGTATGAAGGCACCCGTCCGGTGACAAAATGCAGATATAATTGGAACAAGGGCAATGCCAGCCACAACAGCTCATACCAGCTGCTCTTTTGGAGTAACCATGCAGGTTTCAGGGGACAGCAGTGTGGGAGGGGGACCAGAGGGAGGGGAACAGGAGGCAGCAGAGGCCACACATACTATAACCAACAGCAGGATAATTATGAGGGGGTAGCCAAGGCCTTTAGTCTAGCATGCACACCCATAAAGTTGGAGGTTTTGGGGGAATGGATGAGGGGGTATCCAGACAAGGAAGCAGTGGGCAAGATGTTGATAGGTTTTAAGGAGGGTTTTAGTCTGCACTTTAAAGGAACAAGAAAAGGGATAAGGGCAAAGAATCTGAAGTAGGTAAATTGGAAGGAGGCATTGTTAACATGGAAAATTCAAAGAGATAGTGGTCAGCAGGGTAGAGGGCCCATTTTGGCACCCACCATTACCAGTTTTGAGGATATCCCCATTGGGATTGCTCCCAAAGAAGCAGCTGCGGGAATATCAGGTGATTCATCACCTGTCATACCTGGATGGGGATTCAGTCAATGACCACATCAGTGAAAAGGATAGCAGGGTGACATATGCCACCTTGGAAGAGGCAGTCAGATTGTTTAGGGCTTTGGGGGTGGCATGGTTAGCTACGATAGACACTGAAGCAGCTTTCTGCTTGCTGCCAGTCCTGCTAGAGGATTGGGACCGTAGACTGCTCTATGACCTGTGCCACCTTCGAAATGTTTGGCATTTGGCTGCAATAGGCTTTTCAAGCCAAATACTGGTTAGAGACAATGGTCCATTACCTGGATGACTTCCTGTTCATCAGGGAAGGGTGACAGTAGACAGAAAGGATGTTACTTGATTTTGAGGCCATGTGTAGGGGGTTGAGAGTGCCCCTGTCCCCGGACAAGATGTAGGGGCCTAGCCAAACAATTGAATTTTTTGTCATTGAGATAGATAAAGTAGGGGAGTTATTTTGGTTAGCAGATGCTAAGGTGCAAAAGCTAAACTCATTATTAAGGATGATCAAAGCAAGATGGATGGTGCAGCTGCAACAGGTATGGGGCATCTAAACTTTTCTTGCAGGAACATTGCTCCCGGTTGCACGTTTGCATGGCACTTGGCTAGGGCAACACAAAGTGCCTCAAGGCCACACCATTGGATAGATATTAGCAAAGGTACCAGAGAGGATTTACAGGTACGGGGGGATGTTCTTCAGCAGTTACAATGGAAGGATTTTCTGGCAGGAGGAATGGGTTTTTAACACTGACCTGCAGCTCTACACAGATGCGGCAGGGGGATTGGCATGGGAGGTTATTTTAGGGGAAAATGGTTTCCATGGCATAGCCCACCACTTGGTTTCAGAACAGCGTAACAAGGGATATCACGTTTTTGGAGATATTCCCCATTTGGGTGGCCATGGAGACATGGGGTGAGGAGCTCAGGAACCAGAAGGTTACATTTTGGAGCAACAACAGGGCAGTGGTGGACATCTTGAACAAAATGGGGGTCCATATCAGAGAAAGTTATGAAGGTGTTGAGGCAGCTGGTATTAAGGGGGCTGACACTAAACCTGTCATTTAGGGCTAGGCACATTGATGGTGTGGACTGTCTCTCTCTCTCTCTCCTGCAGATGGACACATTTTGGGCAATCACACCAGGAGCAAAGACCAGACAGATGGCTATTCTGTACTACAGCTGGAGGATTGGATTAGGGGAGCTGAGCAATTGTTCTGCAACTCCTGGTCCCCTAGGATCTATCTGATGTTTCAATTTATTGGTTACTTACTGTCAACAACTGCAATTCCTCCCATCCCCTTTTTGCAACTAAGCCTTCTAGCAGCTTTATCTCATTCTGTCTTGCTAAGGCATACCATTTTGGTACTTTAGGTTTGCTTATTGCTAACTAGCATATCCTGTCTTGCTGTCTAGCATATCCTGTCTTGCTAAGGCACTGTTTTACTTGAAAATGGTACTACAAGTTACTGAACTGTGAATGATTTGCCAAAAAACTGTGTTTATTGTCTAAAAATGTTCCTAGCAACCAAATGTTACAGTCTCTTTGTGACTTTGTAGCTCTCTCCAGACTGCAACGTGCCAAGGAAATCGCAGGCTTTTCAGTTGCTAATTGAGCTGTTCTCGCTCAGACTGCTAGCCTTTGTGTTGCCCCACTATTAATTTGAGCTACTTTCTCCTTTCTCTAGCCGAGGGCGGTATACATTTATCTTACATTATTCCATTTTTAAACTTCCTCAAACAGTCGCATATGGAACAACAACCCCTGGGACTTATATAACTTAAACAGCAGCAACTACTGTAGTACGCTCCTTACTTACATAAAGGGCAACCATGACAGGCCTTGTTTGGCTACGCTTATTCACCAGCCTGTGTATAATATCCTATGTGGTTAGGCAACCTGACAGAATTGATTCCAATAAAGGTGCAAGCTCTACCTTGCTAGACTCTCCATATACCAAAACTATCAACAAATTATTCTGCCACTGTACTCCTTTGATCCCCTCACAGTTTGTGGAATCTCCTTGAAGTGGAACTGCTAACCAATATCCTCTACATGATCCTATACCCTATCCATTCAAACTAGGTATGGCTTGGTGCTATGCTGCATGGATCCTAGGATATGTATCCATAGGGCAGCACAATAAGATGATTCAGTCTTTGGATCCATGTACTCAAACCTATACCAGACATAGAAAGACTTGTGCCTTTAAACTTCTCCTTGCTGCCCTGAGGAAAATTGTGCTCCTTCTACTCATATGCTCAGGTGACGTCGAACTTAACCCTGGCCCTACGAAAGTGCTCTCATCTCCTTCTGAACTCACAACTTTAAAAGGAATTAGCCTCTTTCATGCTAATGTGTGTAGTCTTTTAAAGAAGCTCGATTCAGTCCAGGCTTGGATTATTCATACTGCACCAGATGTACTCGTGCTTTCGGAAACATGGCTTAGGGCATCCATCCCAGACAGAGAGGTAAACATCCCTAACTACCTCCTCTTCAGAACTGACAGGCAGACCAGGTGTGGAGGAGTAGCCATTTATGTTAAAAGCAAATTCTCAGTATGTATATTAGATGCTACCTCCTTTGCCTGTGGATTTGAATGCCTGTCTCTTAAAGTCGAGCTTTCCCCATCAGTGGCGTTCCACATCGTAGGCTGCTATAGACCTCCAGCAGCAGGACCGCAACTTCTGACACACCTGTCATCCCACCTGGATACTACCCCAATGGAAAAAAATCATACTAGGTGACCTTAACTATGATTGGCTGACTAAGGTCTCATTACCCCTGAAACAATTCTGTGACTGTCATGGGCTCACTCAACTTATTACTGAGCCTACTCACATCAACAAAAAAAATCCAATGAGAAGCACCCTCTTGGATGTTCTCCTTGTTAACAGACCTCATTCCTTTTCCCATGCTGGTATCCTCTTAGCGGACGTCAGTGACCACTGCTTTATTGGTGGCATGAGAACTGTTACCAAACCTCTATCTACATCAAAGTTTTCCACTAAAAGATCCAGATGGAACTTCGATCCTATTGCATACTTCAATGATCTAAAAATCTCTTTGTTATGGCAGAGTTTCTACCTGGCTAAGTCAGTGAGCGATGCCCATGACGTTCTTCATGAAATCATATCCAGCACCCTAAACAGCCATGCTCCCCTGGTTAAAGCACGAATAAAAGCCAGAACCTGTCATTGGTTCTCACTGGATCTGAAGGCTGCCTTACTCAAAAGAGATTACCTCTGGAAAAAGGCTCGTAAATCTCGTGCCGAGGCAGACTGGTGTCGCTTCAGGGCATCTAGAAACATCTGCACTAAGTTGGTCAGAGAGGCCAAAGCCAACTTTTATCAAACCAAGCTACTGTCTGCGTCAAACTGCCCTACCAAGTTCTGGTCCACCATAAAAGAGCTACCTGGCCACTCTTCAGGAAGTGCACTTCCTTCCAAAATTACCACTGATAATATTATCATTAACGATAAATTAGACATACTACAGGCTTTCAGCAATCACTTTGCCACTGCTGGCCTGGCATTTGATAATGCACCTGTAAGTAGCCTTCTTCCTTAGACAACTCCCAGCCTTCAGAACCAAGTAGCAATAACATGGACTTCTCCTTTTCACCTTCCACCATAAAAGAAGTTGAAGATCTTCTTCTACTACTGGATACTAAAAAAAGTGCTGGGTCCGACTCCTTCAACCCATATTTCTTGAAAATAGCATACCATATACTTGCTACACCTATAACACACCTATTAAATCTGTCCCTAGCACAAGGCTCCATCCCCAAGGCATGAAAAACTGCTCACGTCATTCTCCTGTTTAAAGCAGGGGACCCCTGTGACCTAAATAACTACAGACCAATCTCCCTTCTTCCCATACTTTCAAAACTTCTGGAAAAAATTGTGGATACACAGCTGAGATCTTTCTTAGACAATGCTAGACTACTCAACCCAATGCAGTCTGGCTTTAGAGCTAAGCATAGTACAATTACAGCACTAGCAAAAGTTACTAATGATTGGCAATGGGACCTAGACAACAAAAAATTTGTTTGTGCTATGTTTCTGGACCTCAGTAAGGCTTTCAACACTGTCGACCACTGCCTGCTCCTCTCCACCTTAAAAACTATAGGCATTGGCTTAACCGTACTGGGATGGTTCCAAGACTACCTTTCTGATAGACAGCAACAAATTAAGGCTGATGGAGAGATTTCTCCACTTAAACCGATAAAAAGAGGTGTCCCCCAGGGCTCCATACTGGGCCCATTACTGTTTGCCATTTATATCAACAGCTTGGACATAGGCATAAAAGATGACAGTATTCACTTGTTTGCTGATGACATGGTGCTCTGCTTAAGCCAGTAATCTCCTGAAGCTGCCTGCACTGAGTTACAAGCTTACTTTAATACTCTGCAGTACCAGCTCCTTAGCAAAAAGTTACTACTAAGTGCAAAAAAAAATAAGGCCATTCTTTTCTCACCATCAGGCCCAGGGGCTTACTCTGCTGTCGCTAGTCCATTACCATCAATCTCTACTTTATTAGGAGAAAATCTTGAATTTGTGACTAAATTCAAATACCCTGGTATTTGGCTAGACAACAAACTCTCTTTTGTGGAACACACAAAAGAACTGCTGAAAAAACTGAGGCAGAGACTTGGTCTTTTTTTCAGAATTAAATGCCTCTTGACCACAGACACAAAAAGACAGCTTGTCCAATCTACATTCCTTTCATTAACTGACTACTCCAATTTCATTTATGGCCATTGTCCTGCCTCATATCTTGCAGAACTGGATGTATTATATCATAGAGCACTGAGATTTATAACTGGCCTCCCATACTCCACACATCACTGCTCTTTATACGCAGCTGTAGGGTGGCCCTCCCTTCAATAAAGGCATTATAGAAATGCAACCATATGGACACTCTGTCCCCTTACCAACAAACTCTCATAATACGTTGTTGACTGTCTGCCCCTTAGTCCTATTAGGAACTATGCCTTAAGAAGTCAATCGCAGATGTCTTTGAATGTCCCAAGGGCCAACACTCACTTTGGAAGGGTAGCCATAAGCTATGCCCTGCCTACTCTCTGGAAAGGATACAAAAATCAATGAGACTTAGCTCACCTGTCAGTTCTGCCTTCTTTAAGACCCTCTATGACAAAACGTTTGCTGAAATCTGTAATTGCTTCTATCGCTGCTAGCAGCTTGACTATTGTTCCTCTCTTCTTCAACACTAGTCCCAGCTGCTTATCCAAATCAGCCCTTGCCACTACTACTCCCTCCTCATCTGCCCCACTTGCCCTTAGCACCCTCTGCATCCCTCTTATTCACCACCCCTCTACTGCCACATTTACCTAAGGCTTACACACTGTTATGCTCACCTCCATAGCTTAGGAATTTCCATCCAGGCCTGTAACATGTTTTTGCTGGACAGGAATATAAACAATCTTTCTTTTTTCTTCTGTGGTTTGTATATGACATCCAAACACATCCTGCTCCTGTGGGAACTATATATATATATATATATATATATATATAATGTTCGGGTTGTGTTATGTATATCTTTCTTGTACATGTGACTTGGAATGCAAATACTCTGCTCCTATCAGTATTGTAAACATGTTGTTCCTTTTGTATTACGTATATTTATATGTAAATGTACAATTTTCCTTGCCAACAGCAGGTCCACCTTATAAATGAGCTTGCTCAATGGTGGTCACCTGGATAAATAGAGATTTGATTGATTGATTGATTGATTGATTGATTGAGAGTGCACAAAACCTCTATGGAGGTTTTCCAGACATTTCACAAGCAAAATGGCTGCCAGGTAAGTGGGGTGGTGATAGGGGACCTAGTTGCACAATTTGTAGTATTAGGATGGAGAAATAACATGGCACATGTGACAATGGGGGTATATTTGGCAGTGCTAGGGCAGCTATGTATCCTGAAGGAATGGGAGGACACAACAAAGAGTAACTTGATAAGGTGCATGGTGCAAGGGTGGTTACAGGGGTCCAAGAGGGCCAGGGTTGGTCAAAGGCTGCTGTCAGAAGGACTGATTGAGAAGCTCATGGGGGCATTGCACCACGTGTGCATGTCTAATAGTGAAGCAATTTTGTTTAGGGCTGTATATGTCATTATGTATAGAGGGCGTTCAGAGTCAGCGAGGTGGTGGGGCACAGAAAGAAGGACATGTCCACAGGGTTGAGCTGGGATGACATGGTGTGGATGGGAGAAGGGATGTCAGTGCTGCTGAGGTGGTCAAAGACTGACCAAATGGGAAAGGGGAACAGGGTGTGGTTAAGATGGCACAAGAATGCGGCCATATGTCCCATAGGGGCCTTACATGCCTACTCTGTTGGGTGTCCTAAGGATGAGAACCCCCTTATATTTCTACACGGCAATAGGTTGCCGGTGACAGGGTAAGGATTTAACTTTTATAGGGGAAAATCTGGAAGGGTATTCATCCCACTCATTCAGGACAGGGGTGGCCTCCCTAATGGCAGCTCAAGGAAGCATGCTAGGGGACATCAAACAGAGGGGCAGGTGGGCTTCGAACTGTTATAAAAAATATGTTCTCAACATGATGCAGTAGTACCAGTGTTGTCTCCTTTCTCCCCCATAGCAGGTCGGTACAGTGAAATGATAATGTGGGAAATAAGGGATTGTTTGAGGGGTGTGGGGGTGGGACTATGGGGGATGGAGCTTAAGACATTAATTCTGTCTCTGTTTATGGTTCCTTCATGGTGGACAAGGAGGTTGGAAGCAAGGATATGTAGACATTCCTTTGTCCAATGGGCAGAAAAGTGGGCATCCAGGAGGCTCGTGGAGAGACAGCTGTAGTTGGGCATCAATGCAACCAAGTTGACTTGGAGAGGCTTGCGAGACATGAAGTGGACTCAGCTGCTACCACCATTGAGGGAAATGAGATGGGAACATAGCCGCTCAGATCTGATCATGATTCATTTAGGTGGAAACGATCTGGGGACCAGACCTTGGTTGGACATTTTTTTCAAATCAAGGAGGACATGCATAAAATAAAAGAGAGGTGGTGGCCAGAGGTTACTCTGGTGTGGTCGGATATCACTCCACAGAGGGTGTGGAGACATGCAACCAAACATAAAACTATGGATAGGGCTCAAAAATTCAGAAATGGTAGGATAGGTAGGCTGTCCGAGAGTGTTGGTGGCAAGGTTATACCCTGGAGGGTTATTGAACATGTCGATGAGTATTAGAGGGGATATGGAGTGCACTTATCTGGTATAGGGTTGGCAATATTTAATTACAAGATTGCTGATGTCATTAAACCCTGGATGCAGGAAAGAAGGAGTTGAGGGGGGTCTGTTTTCCTTCGAAAGCTGGAGGTGGATTAGTGGAAAATAGGGAGGGGAAGATAGGATAAGGGGTATAAAAGGGGGGATTATAAATAGGACATACGCCAACTCAACAAGAAGCAAGGGTACTTTGTGTACGCTTATACCCCTTCGAATGAAGGAGAATGAAGAAGGACGGCCCCCCATTATGTACATTGGGGGGAGAAGAAGATAAGAAATTGAAAAATCAAGTATAAATTGTAAAAAGAAATTATTTGAGAATGTGGATTGGGAATGTATGATGTATAAAAATGTATATAAATGAAACTGATGTGATTGATGTATATGTATACCCATAAAAATTGTGAAAAATGGAATGCTTAAAAGACATGAATTGAGTAAATTAATTGCCAAATCTGAGCACCTACACAGACTTGTCCGTATCTTTATTGACAGGGATCTAGGGGACAAAGGAAACAGTGGTACAGTAAGGGGCATCATGGCTGTTGTGAAGTGGGTAGTTGTATGTTTTCTATATATTTTTCTGAATAAATGCATTTATATACTTATGAACTTTACATCTAAATTTGGGATTTATGCATAGCATAAGTGGAGCAGAGCCCCATAGGTTTTTGTATGAAATAGAATTAAGGCTTAAAAACAGTGGATAATGGAAAAGCTCTACTGTGAAAAGCTCAGTGTACTGCTATTTTGAAAGTAAAGTGTTTGCATTGCTTAAGATACATGACTCCCTAATTGTGAATTGTGCGTGCTTGATAGCCCAGCCTGTGCAGAGATTATTTGATGGAGTTCTGTAGCAACAGTATTACTCAGCAAATTTATCTCATTGCATCAGACCAATATAGTCTGTTGCAAATGAGTGCAAATCAGTATTTGCTTCAGAGTCCAGGTGTTGACAATAAGGTCTTTGTATGTTAATTGATATTTGTCCATCCCACATCATACTGTATTTGTTGAACTTATTATCTTGCTTTTCCTCATCCATATCTCAAGTTTAGTAATACACTTTTTACGAGTTCCTCTCAGAGATAACTGTCTATCTTTGATATTCAGTAAGCCTTCTTTGGGGTCTGTGACTACTTTTTGGAAAGGTTTTCCTTGTCGCCCTCTTGATTGCACAACCAGTCCCTTCGATTCTTATACTAAATGCCTAGAGTAGCATGAAACTGGGCCTTGGATGATTGCCCAACAATGACAGAGTCTTATTTGTTTTACTCCAGCATATTATATGACTTAGTTTTATCTTCTTTTTTTAATTTTTAGCAACCCTAGTAATATCAGTTACTACAATAATGTTCTATTCCAGTTATGCTTATTGGCAACAGAGGGGTTGATCCAGAAGGACAGAAGGGCCTGTAGATCTATCCATTTTATATTTATTCAGGGAGAAGGATCTTATCTGTCACTATTTAGTGGTGTTTCTCTTGCATTACTAAGCTTATTCCCATATACTGTACTAGGCCACTCCTAAACTGACAGAGTTAATGTTACTTACATTGTATTTAAAACATCTACTCTATCTCTGCTGTGTGCTCAACCGAATGAAGTTTGGTGCTGGGAAGGGGGTTGCTAGCCCCAACTATGCACCAAAAACATCCAAGAAACTCTGCACTCTGCTTGCACAAATGTGAGGCTCACTCTTGTTCAAAGTATAAATTCCAATGATTTATTGGTATTCAATTACAATACAGGTCCTCCTAACAATATTGGAGCTGTGCTGCTCCCTCCGACTTGTGTATTCAAGGCTGATTTACTGTCATTCTATTATTATTTGTACAGAGATTTACATTTCCTGTTAAGAAGGTCAAAATCAAGACTTTTGCAATAGTGTTAGATATGATCAGTATTTACATCAGTGTTAAACTGAATGAGAATATTATTATTTCCTTCAGCCTGTTACAGTATTATAATGGTTGATTAAACTCCTCCTTCCCTCTCTGAGGGAACACAGATGGGAAAGGTCAGCTTTCAAAGTTCAATTACTAGTTGTCGCTTAGCCCCAAACTTTAGGTGTAAGTATACAAGGACTGTTGCTACCATTAAATGCTTTTATTCTCTGAATTTTATTTTATCCCCCCATTTCATTAGCTGATTACTTAAGTTAATAACATTGTGCATTTATTTGGTATTTGATGTTGTTTCTATTGTTACAGCATTTTAATTCTGTGATACAGGTCATGGAACACACGAACATACAAAATTGCCAGCAGATATAGGCCTTATGGTCTATTGAGTCTGCTTGACTGTGCAGCACCCAGTCTAATAAGCTGCAGCTGCCTCCTCCCCAGGTTCACCCTTCTGATTTATTGTCCACTACTGCAGTCACCCCCTCCCCTGCATCCCCTCACTTTTGACCTTCCCTTTGACCATGTCCCACCCCTTCTTGCAGTCATCCACAGACTGCAGTGATATCACTTCCTCTGGCAGCACATTCTACCCTGCTACCATCCTTTTCATGAAATAGTGCCTATTCATTTCCCTCCTGAATCTTCCTCCTTCCAATTTCAGACTGTGTCCCCTGGTGACCTTCCCCATTTTAATCTAAACAAACCCTTGGTGTTAACTATGTTCGTGCCCTTTAGGTACTTGAAGGTCTCAATCATATCCCCTCTATCCCTTCTATCCTCCAGGAAATACTTGTTGAGCTCCCTCAGTCTCTACTCAAATGTCAGTCCAAGGATCATCTTTGATGCCCTATATTGGACTCCTCCAGTAGCTTGATGTCCCTTTTCAAATAGGGGTACCAGAACTGCATGCAGTAAACCAAATGCAGTCTCAGCAGAGACCTGTACATGGGCAGGATGACTTCTTCTCTCCTAGAGATGATTCCCCTGGTAATGCATCCCAGCATTTTATTCACCTTTGCCAGTGTCCTCCCACACTGTGCTGAATGATTCATGTCCCCTGTTAAAAGGGCTGAAAAAGGGAAGATACGGTTGATGGGAGACCTGAATATGCTGGATGTTAACTGGATGACATGTACTGCAGCCACATCCAAGAGCAGGGTTATTCTCAATGCCCTGCAGGGGCAGGCCTTAGACAGCTAGTGTTGGAACCCACTTGGGAGGGAGCAATACTAGACCTGGTACTCTCAAATGGAGAGAGGATCACAAATTTAGAAGTCAGTAAACATCTGGGAACAAGCGACCACTGCACAGTGTGCTTCACAATAAGCACAACCATGGAGACAAGCCATACAAAAACAAGCATAATGGACTTTAGAAGGGCTGACTTTGGCAAAATGGGTGAATAACTGAGGAATACACTAGCAAATGGCCAAAAAGGAGGGGGTGGAAGAACAATGGAGAAAAATCAAAACTACCATCATAGAGGCAAGAAGTCTTTGTGTGAAACGGATAAAGAAAACAAAGTGGAGTAAAAAGCCACTATGGTTCTCAAAAGAGGTGGCAAGGAAGGTTAAGGAGAAAAAGGCTGCATTCAAAAAGCATAAGGCATCACAGAAGGAGCACGACAGGGAACTGTATCAATTAAAGCTTAAAGAAGTGGGGAAGGCAGTCACAATAGCAAAAGCCCAAACTGAGGAAAAAATTGCCAATTCAGTTAAGAAGGGGGATAAAACCTTTTTATAGGCACATTAGGGAGCATAGAAAGGTTAAGGGAGGAATAGTGCAGATTAATAAGGGAGAGGGGAGGTGGGCAGAGAGAGACAGTGAAAAGGCAGAGATACTGAATGAATACTTTTGCTTAGTATTCACAAAAGAAGATGAGGAGGAGTTACCTAAACCAGACAATAGAAGCACTCTGGGTAGGGGGGTTGACACCAGTCCATTTACAGAAGAAAGAGTCCTGAAAGAACTCCTAAAACTCAAGGTGGACAAAGCAATGGGGCCTGATGGATTACCCCAGAATCCTAAAAGAACTAAGGGAGGACCTAGTGACACCACTGATCACACTTTTTAACAAATCATGGGAGGATGGGGTGGTACCTGAGGACTGGAGGATGGCAGATGTGATTCCCCTTCACAAAAGTGGGAACAAGGCAGAAGCAGGAAACTACAGACCTGTAAGTTTGACCTCAGTGGTAGGGAAAATGATGGAATCACTTTTGAAAGAAAGAATTGTTGAGTACCTAGAGGCCAGCGGGGCACAGGACCCAAAGCAGCATGGATTTACAGCAGGAAGGTCATGTCAGATGACTCTAATAGATTTCTTTAACTGGGTGACCAAAGTAATAGACCAGGGAGGGGCTGTGGATATGGCCTACCTAGACTTTAGCAAGGCATTTGACACAGTCCTGCACAAAAGATTAATAATCAAGTTAGCCAGCCTGTGAGTGGGTCCCAGGGTGGTAGCCTGGGTTGCAAACTGGCTGCACAACAGGACACAGAAGGTAATAGTGAGTGGAACACATTCTGAAGAAAGGGGATCACTAGTGGAGTACCTCAGGGCTCAGTACTGGGTCCAGTCCTCTTTAACATCTTTATAGGTGACATTGCAGAGGGTCTGGAGGGAAAGGTATGCCTCTTTGCAGATGATACAATGATCTGTAACAGAGTTGATACATGGTGGGGGGGTAGAAAGGATGATAAGGGACTTGGCAAGGTTGGAGGAATGGTCAGACATATGGCAACTTAGATTCAATGCAAAGAAGTGCGAAGTAATGCACCTGGGAAACAAAAACCCAGGAGAAGAGTACACAATAGCAGGAGAGGTACTAACAACAACAAAAATGGAACGGGACTTGAGGGTAGTCATATCAGATGATCTAAAGGTTGGTAAGCAATGTGAGAAGTCAGTAAGGAGAGCCAGGGGGATACTGTGATGCATACAAAGGGGCATCACAAGTAGAAAAAGGGAAGTGCTTATCCCTCTGTACAGAGAGTTGGTGAGACCCCATCTGGAGTACTGTGTGCAGTTTTGGAGACCTCTGCTATGCAAGGACATAGACAGGATGGAAGCAGTCCAGAGGAGGGCAATTAAAATGATGCAGGGTCTGCATCAGAAATCATATGAAGAGAGACTGAGAGAGCTTAATATGTATACCCTTGATGAAAGGAGGGACAGGGGTGACTTGATAAAAATGTTCAAGTACCTCAAGGGAATCAACAAAATCCAGGAGGGTAGCATCTTTCAGAAAAAGAGAGGTGTAAGAACAAGGGGACACAATTTAAAGATAGAGGGGGGATGGCTCAGCAGTAATGTGAGGAAATCTTTTTTCATGGAGAGAATGGTGGATGTGTGGAACTGCCTTCCTGGGGAGGTTGTTGGGGCTAAAACAGTGGGGAAATTCAAACATGCATGGGACAGACACAAGGCAACTATAGTGGGGGGTGGCAGGAAGTAGGCTGTTGGTTAACTAGAATCTGCAGCTTATCCAGTAGGTAGGGAAATGGGCAGACTGGGTGGGCCAAGTGGTCCTTATCTGCCATCAAAGTCTATGTTTCTATGTTAATAGTACCCCAGATCTTTCTCCTCCACTGAAGTGGATAACTGCACTCCCTCCCAAACAGTAGCTATTCCCAGGGTTTTTGGCTCTCAAGTGCAAGACTTTGAACTTCTTAGCATTGAGCGCCAGTTGCCATGTGTCTGACCAGTATTCAAGTCTTGCCAAATCCTCTTGGAGTACTTTACCCCCTTCCCCACTATCCACCTCCATACAGATCTTAGTGTCATTTACGAAGAGGCTGATCTTACTCTTTATCCCTTCTGATATGTCAGCAATAACGATATTAAATAGCACTGGACCTAACACCTAGCCTTGTGGGACACCACTAGTAACAGCTCTGAGCACCCAGAACTCTCCCTCAAAGACTACCCTCTGTTGCCTGTCCTGTTACCTCCTTTTTAGTCTTCATATTTTTTCATTTCTTCATGGCGCTCTTCTGTTATGAGAGGATGCTATCAGACCTGCTTGAACACTTGACACACAACTGTATTAAATAGATACCATATCAAACAAGATATCAGATATGATTTCAGACACCCTATCTGATATTGTATCTATCTATCTATCTATCTATCTATCTATCTATCTATCTATCTATCTATCTATCAAGATACAATGTCTTAAATTGTACCTGATATCATATCAAATATAGTGTTTCTCTATGTCTGTCTGTCTTTCTAAATATCTATGTATCTCCATCTCCCTATCTCTCTCTTTACATTTATCTATCTATCTATCTATCTATCTATCTATCTATCTATCTATCTATCTATCTATCTATCTATCTATCTATCTGTCTGTCTGTCTGTCTGTCTGTCTGTCTGTCTGTCTGTCTGACTGTCTGTCTGACTGTCTGTCTGTCTATCTATCTATCTATCTATCTATCTATCTATCTATCTATCTATCTAGCTATCTATCTATCTATCCTATTTATCTATCTTTTGGCCAAGGTGCCCACCCACAGTACCGCTTCTTTCTCCCACCACCCACCTCCAGGTTGCCTGCATGCCCTTTCCAGTCTTTTGCATATTTTTTAACACATAGGAAGGCCAGGGTGCCCACCCCCATTACCTCTTCTCTTGGATCCATGACAGGTAGTTGACAAGTTTTCCATTGACTGCCCCGACAGTGAAACTGGCATGTTGACCGCATTTTGCAGTCAGTTGCCGGTTTCTATGTACTGGCTGTGTTTTCTTCAGGAGGGCTTCTCCCCCTAAAACCCCCCATGTGGGGGGCTGTGTCCCCTGTGCACCCCACTTAAGGATCATCAACTCTGAGTCAGAGTTGATTGAGGGTTTCAGGACCACTGACAGACAGTGCCCGGTTCCAGAGGGTCCCTTACAGCGGCATGATGCTGTAGTCACTGTGGGGGACCTCGCTGTTGAACTGTCACTGTTGGGTGGGTAAGCACTTCTTTTGATCCCCATCCTGTCCAGGTTGCCTGTCCCCATTCACCTTGTATGGGTGGCAAGAGGATACGATAGCACTATGTCAAAAAGAAAGGAAATTCTTTGCAAAATAACTACATTAATGCACAAGTGAGGGTGCAATAATTCCAAAAAGGCAGTAAATGGGGTGTTAGGCTTTCTGACCCTAACTCCCCACCCCCACCCTGCTGGCAGCAACAGGAAAAAAATTACCATTTCACCTAAGTTGTGCCTTCACAAACCAGGCATGGGGTGTGCCTTGAGGTTGTAAACCCTAACACTCACCCCATTCCATCAGTAAATTAGCTGAGAGGGGTACAGTATATAAGAATGAGGTGAGCATTAGGGTTGATGACCCCAAAGGTACACCCCATGCCTTATTTATGAAGACACACAGGAAGTGAAACTGTAATGTTTTTTTCCTGTTGCTGCCTGCAGGGTGGGAGTGGGGAGTTAGGGTTGGAAACAGTAACACCCCATTTTGTCATTAAGGCACCCTAACTGGTGCATTAGTGTAGTTTTTTGCAAAGAATAAAATAAAGTATTGAATATATGTGTATGTCTCTGGCATTAGTACACTGCCGGACGTCCCTAAGTTTTCTCACAGCTTTTCTAACCATTGCAGATTTTTTGGGTGGGGGGGCACCAGAGTATTATGAAATCTTTATTAAGTTTGAACATTGTCTTGTTACTGCACGAACTTGGTTTTCTCTGACCTGTGTTGCCCAAAAATGTTATTGTACTCTAATTCAGCTGGACAATGAATACAATTGATCTGCCAATGAAATATAACATTTGCAAATCACTAAAAACACATACATATCTGACATCAAGATGGAAGTGGTCCAAGTATGGGAATCTACTGTCCTAGTGATGGTGGTGGGGGGTAGCGGAGACAAACATGAGTTTTTGACTTGCACTAAACTAAGGGTTTTAATACCATAGTTGGTGCTCTTTAGGTCTCACAGACATCAGTGCCCATAGCCTAGAACTTTGGGAGTGGAGTCCCATAGGAAAGATGCCAGTTGTTTGCCTGGACACTCTTCTGGTCAGGGGAACATCTGGAGTGTCTTCCTCTTAGCAGCACCAGTAAAGGCACTGGTAGTGGGGATTATGATGCTACTGGTCACCATACAGCATCTCCCCCCCAACCCATCAGGAGGATACCTCTCAACTGTCCCTGATTTTGCCATCAAATGTTCCTCTGTCCCTCATAAAATGTGAGTTTATGTGACTGAACTGTGGGGACTGTAAGCACAAAATAATGTCAAACATGAAAGTTGCAGACTTGTTCTCCTTCAGACAATGCATCTTACACTAATCCTCATATTTTGTCAGCTTTGTATGTGCATATTATCAGTGTTTAAGATGTGCCCATCCTTTGGGGTCTTTGTCCCTGATTTGTTTAAGCCTTGTCCCTGATTTATGAGCAAGAGGTTGAGAGGTATTGTAAGGAGATTCACAAGCATTCCCAACATCATGAGGTTGAGGATTCATTTTCATTATTTTTGTCACCTACTGTATTAGCTAATTTGCATGTACAATACAACTAAGCACATTTCCACTGCAACACCCACCCTACCCCACAACTGACAAAATGGAATTCTCCATAAAACTATGGTTCTCAAAAGAGGTGGCAGAGAAGGTTAGAGAGACAAAGTTAGCATTCAGGAAGTATAAAGAAACACAGAAGGATTAGGACAGAGAACTGTACCAGTAAAAGCAGAAGGAAGTGGGGAAGACAGTCAGAATAGCAAAGGCCAAAACCGAGGAAAAGATAGCCAACTCAGTTAAGAAGGGGGATAAAACCTTTTATAGATACATTAGGGAGTGAAGAAGGACCAAGGGAGGGATAATGAGGCTTAATAAAGGGAGGGTGGTGGGCAGAGCGTGACAGTGAAAACCAGGGATACTGAAAGGATAATTCTGCTCAGTATTCACAAAAGAAGAGGAGTGGGAGGTACCTAATCCAATCACTAGAAGCACTCTAGATGGGGGGGTCAATACCAGTCCATTCATAGAAGAAAGGGTTCTGAAAGAACTCCTAAAACTGAAGGTGGACAAAGCAATGGGCCCTAAAGGGATTATTCACCCCAGTACTCTAAAAGAACGGTAGTCCGTGAGGAAGGTACATGGGGAAGGGTACCGTCCATAATGGTGACTCCTTCTCAGTGAAATCCCTCACAGCAATGAGAGGGTAGAGCAACTGGATGTGGGGTGAAATAGGTGACAGGATGTCGCTATATGTACGCATGGGGGAGCGAGAATGGCGAGCGTGGGCTGGGAGGGGCAGAGGAGCTGCAGGGGGTGGTGCTGTGGTCGATTGCTGAGCTGTGTCATGGCATTGGGGATTGGCATTTGGTTGGGTGGGTGAGGTGCCAGGTTCAGGTCTGGGTCTGGGCACTACTGCAATTTTATTGCACCCAGCCCGAACCTTTATTTTTACATGCCCCCCAACATGCACCCCCCTAAAGTTGAGAATCCTTTAGTAGGGGGTGTGGAAGCAAAGTCTCCCATGTGGGGGGGTGGGGGGAGCATCCCCACCACAGAAAGCATTGAAAGTTATGTCCCTGGTGCTATTGTCCTGTGCGCCGGGGTGTCAGTAGTGCTGAAAATGTTTTCGACACTCTGACTTCACGATAATGGCAATCACCTTTAGGCTTTCACCATTATCATATAAAACCAAAATAACTAAGGATAGAACTAATGACACCTCTGACTACCCTTTTTAAAAAATCATGGGAGGATGGTGTGGTACCTAAGGACTGGAGGAGGGTGGATGTGACTCCCCTTCACAAAAGTGGGAGCAAAGCAGAGGCAAGAAACTACAGACCTGTTACTTTGACCTCAGTGGTAGGGAAAATTATGGAATAACTTCTGAAAGAAAGAATTATTGAGTACCTAGGGCCAGGGGGCACAGGACCCAAGGCAGTATGGATTCACAGCAGGAATGTCATGCCAGATGAATCTAATAGACTTCTTTGACTGGGTGGCCGAAGTAGTAGACCAGGGAGGGGCTGTGGACATGGTCTACCTAGACATTAGCAAGGCATTTGACACAGTCCCACACAAAAGATCATTAAACAGATTTGCCAGCCTGGGAGTGGGTCCCAGGGTGGTACCTTGGGTAAAAAATTGACTGGACAGGAGGACACAGAGAGTAATAGTAAATGGAGTCCACTCCAATGAAAGGGGGCTTACTAGCGGCGTACCGCCGGGTTCGGTCCTGGGTCCGGTCCTTGTAAGTGACACTGTGGAGGGACTGGAAAGAAAAGTATGCCTCTTTGCAGATGACACAAAGATCTGCAACAGGGTTAATACACAAGGGGAGGTGGAAAGGATGAGAAGGGACTTGGCAAGGTTGGAGGAATGGTCAAAAGTATGGCAGCTTAGATTTAAAGCAAACAAGTGCAAATGAAATGCACCTGGGAAACAAAAACCCAGAGGAAGCGTACACAATGCGGGGGGGGGGTACTAACAACAACAAAAATGGAAAGGGATCTGGGGGTAGTCATATCAGATGACCTAAAAGTAAGCAAGCAATGTGAGAAGGCAGTAAGGAGGGCTGGGGGATACAGGGATGTACAGGAAGAGGCATCACCAGTAGAAAACAAGAAGTTGTTATCCCTCTGTACAGACAGTTGGTGAGACCTCATCTGGAGTACTGTGTGCAGTTCTGGAGACCCCTTCTTCACAAGGACAGACAGGATGGAGGCAGTCCAGAGGAGGGCAACTAAAATTGTGCAGGTTCTGCACAAGAAGCCATACAAAGTGAGACTAAAGGATCTTAATATGTATACCCTCAAGGAAAGGAGGGAGAGGGGGACATGATAGAAACTTTCAAGTATCTCAAGGGAATTAACAAAATCCAGGGGGGACCAACAATCAGAGCTGTGTCTTCTTAATGTGTGGTGCCAGTGGTGAAACATATGCATAAAAGTCCAAATGAACTACAGCGCACACACTAAGTGCCATGCGGAACTTGAAAGTCAATTCATTTTGATTCCTTCATTACAAAATTCAGCTACATAGCAACACAATCACCTCTCTACACCAAACCAGGAAAGCACTCAATGTTTCATGCAGGCACACTGCGCTTTGTCAAGAGTTACAAAATAGCACCACATGTCTATTTAAATAGTGAAACTCTAATTAACTTAATTAAAAACAACTGTACAGTTAAATTACTTTGCTATTGGAATATTTAACTTCAGTACACACTGTATATTACTTTACACTGTGACTTTAATACAGATTAATGGGGTAGAGGTAACTCCACTCTACCATTTAATACTGGAAAGTGCATAGCTTGAGTTTTAAAAATCCAATAATTTTCTCTTTTTGCTAGTGCTGCTTGTACATCCCCCCCCACCGTGTGCCAAGACTCACTCTCTCTCTATGTCTGTGAACACCCATTTATGTGCAGCAGGGTTGTTCATGGCATACACTTGTCTTGCTGTTACATATTGTCAGTGTCAGTGGCTCAGTAGGTAGCACACTCGCCTCTGAGGCCTGAAAATCAGAGGGCTGTGGGTTCAGTTACCACATCTAGCACTTGGGTTAATATCCCAGTACTGACACTGTAGTGCAGCATGAGAGGGGTGCTGCACTTCTGAGGTGCCGTCTTTCAGATGAAACATTAAACTGAGGTCCCATCTGCTTGGATTGGTGGTAGTTCAGGTGGATGTTAAAGATCCCATGGCACTAATCGAAAAGAGTAGGGGAATTTTTTATCGAAAAAGAGGACTCCAAAACAACAAAAAAAAAGTGTACACAGCAAGAAAACAGGAGGAAAAACAATAAGAAACAGGTTGAACAATAGAAATAACAAAGAATTTCAAAAATGCGCCACCCAATGTTCTCAGTTAACCCACACAAATCTGCCCTTGACCTTACCCAACAAATGAATATCAGTATTATAAATTTTCTGTAAAGTCTGTTGTACATTAACAAAAATCTCATCAAACAATATCAATCTTTGCTGTAAAACCCAGAAACATTTAGATTGCCAAACATAAAAACGAAGAATAGAGAAAACCAATAATAAAGTTTCAGCATGATACTTGGACCATTCATCCTTATGCACTCCATACAACAAAGTACAGTAAGTAAGAGAGGCAAATAAAGGTTCATTCCACTTGGAGGCTAAAGAGATCCAAAAGGCCCGAACATAAGGGCATTCCAAAAAAAGGTGCTCCTGAGATTCCAAGAGAGCTATACAAGAGGCCCTTGCACAATATCAATCACAAATTTGTTTGTGTTTGTTAGAATTACCAACAGGCAATCGACCATAGGAACCCAACCAAACACTGTCCCAAACAAAATCAGGCAACCGTTTATTCAAAAAAAAACCTGAGAACCCTGTCAACCGAGCTAGAAGGACAATCCGGAAATACCACAATGTCCGTAAATTCAGTAGAAATGACATGATGATACAGTTTTTTTTCTATCCAATGTTTCCAGATGAGATACAGTGAAACCCCATTTCAATAAATGCTTAAAGGTTTCCAAACCATAGTGGGGAAAAAAAGAAGCTTAGAAAAAGGGGCAAATTTACCCAACTTCCACAACGGCAATCCTTTAGAAAACCAATCCCATACATATGAATGCCAACATTGTACACCTGGTCAAAGGAGAGGGCTTATATTATAGGAAACAAAGAGGCAGACAAAAAATGCTACCGGGTGTACCATGGCCACCCCACCTTCCTTTATGCTTCTATACGTATAGCCACGTTTAATGGGATTCAACCTACTACCCCAAAAGGCTTGGAAAAACACACTAAATAAAGAAGTGAACAAAGAGATAGGAGGAAGGAACGCATAACTGATATACAAAAAAATAGGAACCAACAAGGTTTTAATTAACAAGACCCTTTTATGTTTAGAAATTTGCCTTCCTTTCCATCTGGACACAAATGACTGGGCTTTCTCAGTTTTCTTTAACCAATTAGCGTGGGTCATGTCACTAGAACCGAATTCCACCCCCAATACAGTTATAGGAGCTGTACTAATAAGAATATCTGAAATACTACTGGACACAGGAACCAGAGTATCCCCTAAAGGGATCCCTTTACTTTTAGCATAGTTGATCTTAGAGCCGGAACATCTAGAAAACAATGATAAAATATTTCACACAACAGGACCATCCTTAACATCAGAAAGGCAAAGAACCAGGTCATCCGCATAAGCCAAAATCTAAACAGGGGGGACACCAATGCCAATACTTAGCCCAGCTAGATCCGTATTGTTAACAATCAGGCGAAGTAAAATATCAATAGAAAAGACATACAAAATGGGGCTCAAAGGGCAACCTTGACGCACACCATGCTTCACAGGAATCGGATTACCAATCCAGCCATTCACATTAGGAAGAAGTAACGCCGATCTATACAGTGTTTGAATCCAATCCACAAAACCTACAGGCACACCATAAGCCTGTAAAACTAAAAATAAAAATTCATGTGAGACCTGGTCAAATGCTTTTTCCTGATCCAAACTCAAAATATACCCGTGTAACCGTCCAGTCTGTGCTACTGAAAACAGCTCCCGTAATATTAATAAATTCCATATTGGGTCCTACCAGGGTGAAACATGTTTGGTACGACAATCAAACCAGCAGCAACCCCAGACAATTGGAGCAATAAGACCTTACTCAAAATCTTCAAATCAGTGTTTAACAAACTGAGCATCCTCCAATTCTTTAAATCTTCATTCGGCCCTTTTTTATACAATAAAAGTACCAAGGCCTGATTCATAGAGGAGGCCAAGGAGGAATTGGACAGCATAGCATTGAAAACATGAACCAACACCAGGACAAGGTCATCCTGAAATACCTGATAAAATGCAGCCCCTACACCATCAGTACCAGGTGCTGGGTTCAAAGAAGAGATAGCCTGACAGACTTCATCAGCAGTGACAGCAGCAGACAACTATTGTTTGTGAAAAGCAGACAACTGAGGCAAAGACAAAGAATCAAAATCAAAAGATGTACAGTCAAGACCAGGATCCCTCTGAAAAAAGAGAACTCAAATACTGTTCAACTACAGCAACCAAGTCTTCCGGGGATGTAACCAAACCTTTAGTAGGGGATGTCAATTGTGAAACCAGCCGACTACCCATGTGATCCTTACAATCCTGAAAAGGATCCAAAGCACCCTTATGCAATTTCAAACCATAACGATGTTCATGTTCTAATGATTTCGACCTGTCATATTTGTAGGTAAACATTTGTTTCTTAACATTTTGCAACTGATCCCTATAATCACGCTTCTCAGTCTCAGTTAAAGAAATCAACCTCTGCAACTGATTTCGTAGGTGCAAATACTCAAAATAATGGGCAGTAACAAGGGTACGAGAGCGGGCCTGAAAAAAGGACTTCCAAACACGCTTAGTATCCTCCCAACAAGAGGCCAAATCATCATAGAGCTCAATAACAGAAAGCCTAGCTAGCCAGTCCATTTTCCATGCTTTGAGAACATTTGCATCAGTCAATAAAGAATTATTAAGGCACCATAAGTTCTTCTTACATCTAAGTACCCCATCCCAGGAAAGGCAAACAGTAAGCGACCTATGGTCAGAAAACTCCCAGGCATACAAGGCAACAGAAGAAAAATGCAAAACAGCTGAAAGAAAAACAAAATCAATTCTGGTGGACAGTGTAGATTTAAAAAAAGTGTTACCCCCAGAGGCATGAACACAGCGGTAAGCATCCTTAAGCTGAGCAGTATTGAGAACATGGAGAAGCTTATTAGAATCGCAAAACAACTTAGAGGTTTTCAACCCCCTATCAGAGGTACCCAGAGAACAATTAAAATCACCGGCCCAAAGAACCAACCGAGATGTATGGAGATAAAGCTGAATGTCCAAGAGCAATGCAACTCGCTGAGGCTTGGTCTGGGGGGCATAAATATTAACCAACCTAAATCTTTCACCCCAAAAATTAACATCTAACAACAAATCCCTACCAGGGCAAATATCCACCAATCTGGAAACTTTTAAAGCCGAATTAGTAAACAAAATCCCAACCCCATCACAAGTGGATTCCCCATAGACCAGAAAGTAGCACCCTTGGATCACAGGTTTCTAGCAAGCTTTACTTCAAATGACATTTTCAGTCTAGTATCTTGAAGACAAATTATATCACTGTGATGCTGTCATAAAAGGGTCAAGGTGGTAACCATTTTCTTATGACTCTTAATACTATTGCCATTAATAGTAGAAGTAGTCAAAGATGCCATAAAGTAAAAAAAAAAGGAAAAATAGCCCAAAACAAACAGAAACATTAAGGGGCCTTAACCACCCTCTGACGTCTAGACTCCCGAAGGGTAGTATCTACTTTTTTGAGTTCACTGTCCTCACCCTCTGAAGCAAAATCAGTAACAGTGGATGTTTTAGAGGAGCGGTCTGAGTCTTCCCCTTCATATTCTTCCCCGGGACCCAATGCTGCAAACTGATTACCTGTTTTCCAATCATCAGGGGGATCAGTACCAGAAGAGGTCATGGGGCGGATTTGGACAGAATAGTCTTACCAGATCTATTACGTTTTTTCGCAGTAACTTTCTTAAAGGGCAGAATCGAGGAAGGGGGGGGGCATACCAGAAGCCACAGAATCTTCCAAAACTGGAAGTACAGAGGTAGAAGGTACAGGAGGATCAGGAGGGACAGAAGAAGGCATAGAGTGAGGAACTGGTCCCTGGTCACTAGCACCAGGAGAGGACACAGGAAGTACGGTGTCCCTGACCCCCAATGTATGCTCCACAGGTGGCCCCAAAGCAGGTCGGGTGTCCATACCATCAGACGACACTGGATTAGCAGCTTGCATATGTTGGGCCACAGTAATTAAACCTTCATGGGAAGGACAGCCGTCTCTATTATGGGAAGCCCAAGGGCATTTCACATATCCATGCCAAGTCTGCTCGCATAAGTTACATTTAAACAAATTAAGACAGGTAGCTGCTGAATGACCAAATTCAAAACAATGAGAGCATCGAGGGGGTGTCACAAGTTGTATTCAAGTGCGTCTGGGAACCACAGTTAAAACAAAACTTAGGTTGGCCAAAACAAAACAAACTGCCCCTGTCTTTCCCAAGAAAAAAACTCTTGGGAAGGTGGAGAGGCCCGTTGTTGGAGGAAAAAAGCTTCACCAGCATTTTCCAACCACCATTCCAAATTTGTTCACTGTCAAGAATAGGCACAGGTTTATCAAATACATCACATCACATCGCTTACGTAACCAAAAAAGAATATCCTCAATATGCACACCTTCATTGTGGAACATAACAGTAATTAATTTAACAGCAGGCTTAGTCAGGGGTACTGCCATAAACGGAACCCAAAGAAGAGAATTCTTAACATTGTGATAGAGAGCCCAAAACTTCTCTAGACTAGAAACAGTTTTAAAGCTAACATTAAAATTAGAATTGCCAATGTGAATAAGGGCATAGATATCAGAAGAAACAAAGTGCAGGGAACTCTTAAGCAATTGCTTAGCAATGTACAGTCTGTCAAGCAAGTCCTCTAAGCCTCCCTTGTAAATCAGACGGATCATGCTCTTCTGGAGCAGGCTCACCCTTATTGGAAAACAGGTCGGACAGTTTAAACTGAGAAGTAGAGGCAGGGTCAGTTGAAACAGTATGAAGACCCTCAGCAGCAGGAGGATGAGAAGGGACAGAGGTAGTATCATGCAAACCCTGTACAGGAGAACTAGTCACGCACAAAGTATCCTTAGTTCTTCCAGTAAGGTCAGAATGGGACATGCGCTGATAATGTTGTACAGCAGAATCAGTGGGGTCAGGGATCCGGTTACCATTGGGATGTCTAAGCCACCCAGCCACCTCTATTGCACGTTCAGGGGACCATACCCCGGAGTAGAGGGAGAGGAGGAAGAAACAGACCCACCCTGTACAACAGACTCTTCCGGTAAATCAACCCCAGTCTCCCGTGGCAGTACTGTAACAGAACCAGCATCCCGACATCCCAAAGCTGGAAATGAAGTGCGCAGCAACAGGGCAACAGGGCCCTGCGGTAAGACAGCATTAGACATACCGAGACGTTCAGTAGTCATCGAGGGAACAGCTGTACAGGAGGCAGGAGGAACAGCAACCTGGAGTGGCTGTCGGCACATATCTACAGAGCGCTCAGGACTGCCAGCCAAGGTCAAAACATCCACAGCTCGAGAAACACATGGCCCCAGAACCTCACAGGCATCACCAGAAGGTGACGAGACAGTACGGGAGGTAGGGGAGGTAACGGGGAAGAAGACTTACGTAGTGCAGCAGGTTCGGAAAATAAATCAGACTTCTGATGCATGCAACGTTCCTCCTCTGACAAAAGCTCTGCCAGTAACTTTTCCTTGCAGGCAATCTCAGCAGCAGTAGACACAGTAGTACCTCCGGCAGGAACAGGATCAGCACAACTAGGAGGGAAATCAGCAAAACGAACATCTTCCATAGCAGAATCAAAAAAGTCCTCAGGTAAACCAGAGACAGAAAACTCATTATCCAAAGCAGTAGCCTCTAAGAAAGCAGGATGGGGAGGAGGCCCACTCCTCTGTCCTATCCATATCCATCTCCCCCGAAGGTCACTCGGAAGTGGCCATCTCCCTCAGACAGCCAAAGATTCCCCCTCCTGGAGAGTAGGGGAATTTCCCCGGTGTCCTGGCCAAATTTCCCTCATTCACTAAAAATACCACCAACAGCTTAATCTGGTTCAAGGTCAGTTGGCATTCATTTGTATCCCCCTCCCCCAGGTCGTGCCTGAAAATTGACAGGATTTGTCTAATGCACTTACCCGGTCAACAAAAACGAAATAAAATAAATAAATAAATAAATATTCTATATTTTCACCAATAATAGCTCTAATGTGCTCTCCCACATGCTCCTTAAACTTATGCTTAGTGTATCCACTGTAGAATGCACCACACTGACATGCAGCCATGTAAATAACTTGGCAAGTATTGCAGTTAATAAATTCCCTTACACATATTTGTGTGCCATCTACTGGATTTAACACAAATTTCATACAGTTAATACTGGTGCAATATTTACATCGTAAGCACCTAAAACAGCCATTAGAAGGTGAGGGCAACCAATTTGTAGTTCCACCTTGTGAATCAATCCAACTCAAATCAAGCAGTGTTGGTGGGGGTGGGGAGGAGAAGTGCCTCATCTTGTGGCTTTGCCTTTGTATACTGTAGGTCCCTGAATGCTACCAGAGGGCTGGTTCAGAGTGTAATTTGTTGCAATTCCTGTATTCTAGGCTATCTTTCTTGTGGCCTAACTCATTATTGCACTTTGACAATGGAACTGTTCTTATTGAACATGTCTGGCTGTTTGATATTTCTGCACCAAGTTTGTACAAGTCTGCTTGACTGTTTTGCATAATCACTGTGTTGTTTATTCTGTTTATTCACCTTTATTTCAACTATTTGTAGCATTGCATTATTGCTTTTCTTCCGTTATTGACATGACGTGGAACCTCTGTAAACAAGTATCTGACTCAAAGGTATTTTCCAAGATTGAAATACATACGTGCATAAATAAATAATGAGATAAATAAATAAAATGTTAGCTTAATGTACATATGGGCCATTCTGTGCATTACATGGCACATTGTTGTCCCACGCAAATTCTCTACCTTCACATTACAGTAAGTGCACCTTTAGAATTTGCATAAGGCACAGTCCTGTAGTTCAGCATTACGTGCATACTAACACAATTGTAAGGCAACACACTTCCAGTTTTTCAATTTTTCTGTCCCAAATTCTCTGAACTTATATTTTAAACATCTGCAACATCCACAGGAATAATGGACATGCAATACAAGCTTTTAAAGAGTTTTCATGGCATTACAACAAAAAATTAATTAGAGCTGTAACTGACACTTCTTACCCACTGTGCCTGTCTAAGGACTTTCAAAAATAAGATTGTTGCAAATGTGGTGAACAGAAGTTAAAACACAGCTGACATATGAGTAAAAGTTATATCTGGTACAAAGTTAAGTTGCTAAGCGAAGATTTTTGGAGTGCCTTGAAAGCATATTTCTGGATCATTTTTCATCAAACAGTCCCTAGAATCTAGGTAAACTTGTCTCTTTTACCCAAGTGTAATTATCTGTTTTTCTTGCAAATGCATCATTTTTAACTGTGTTTAGAATTTATTTTTTCACAGAACAAAAACAAGATGACAACGCTCACCGCAATAACATTTTTCTCACAAATAAAAAAAACAAAACATTTTTCTGAAAATGAAATTAGCACTCAGACATGAAGTCTTAGTTTGCAACAGTTATTCTGAAAGCCCTTCTGAGCATACTTGGAAGCAAGATTTTAAGTCTTATAACTCAAGAATTGATTAATATTTTTTCACAAAACTTTCTCAGTGCACACCCCTGGGCCATAACAAAGGTGCTTAAAAGGCCTACCCTTGGGTCATGCTCCTTCTGCAGTGAAACACTCAGAACAACATTCCAAACTATTTTTTACTCTACAGGTGAGCAAATAAAACAAAATGGCAACAAGTGTATTTCTAACGGTCTTTTATATTTATTATTCATTCATTCATTTGGTAACTGGGTTGCTGCACTGATCCGAAGACCTTTTTCAGGAATGGCATGGGCCAGAAACTGGCACATACAATGCAAAAATACAGTGAGAGAGAAGTGTGAATCATACAGGGAACATAACAGTGTAGGTCAAGATAACAGAGAAAATATAAGGTAAATAGTACCAGGTACATCAATAATTGAGCAATAAAGGTATATAACCTTTAGGCAAACTGGGTAAGGTTGCTCCATCATTCAACAAATGGAATAACAATAGTATTCAGGGTGGAAGAAGAAAGTAGAGCACTAGAGGGGGAGGGGGAGGGGATAAGGGAGGTAAAGCCATGCTAGCAGCCTGTGGGCAGATGCAGGTCATGGTGGACAGAAAGTGCATACTTGACAGGGAGTTTAGATTTAGAGGTGGGTCAGGGGAATGTAGGAAGGAGGGGGAGGTCTTTCCATAATAAGGGTCCGACTGCAGAGCAGGCTGTTAGGCCCATCTTCATAGTTATCTTAAGGCATTCTAGTTGAAGGTGTGAAGACTGATGAAGATTGTGGCAATAGATTCTAGACTGGATAAGAAGGGATAGTGGTGAGTAGGAGGGATTGTGCAAAGTATCAGCAATGGTCTGGGCCAGCAGGCAGGAGCATCATGCATTTGAAGGGAGCCAGTAAAGGGACTGCTAAAGTGTGCAGTGATGAGTGAGGAGAGGGGGCACAGAGGGCAAGGTGACATATACGATTGTAGGTAGCGTCCAGGTGGTTAAGATTGGTAATGGAGTTGAGGGAGTTCACTGGGCAGCCATAGTCAAGGAGAGGAAGGAGGTTGCCACAGACAATAGCAAGGTGGGCTTCAGGCGAGAGGTGGTGGATCATGCAATAGCAGAGACCTATTTATTGGTTAATTCACCTGATTAGTGAGGCAATGTGGTCAGTGTAGGTTAGGGACAGGTCCAGGATTACCCCCAGATATGTGAAGGTGGAAACAGTGTCAAGAGGAGATCCATCTGGGGATTTGACAGTGAGAAGATCAACATTGTGGGCTAGGGCAGAGAGTTTTGGTTTGGAACTGAAAAGCATAGACTTTGTTTTGGCAGCATTGACCAACAGTTTGTTGGTGAAGAACCAACTATGTGTCTTGCAGAAATCATTGGTAAGAATGGCGGATAGAAAGGAGGGGAAGGGGTCACTTTTGTATAGTATTAAATCATTGGCATTGAGGAATGATTTATGGGATAGGCCTTCTGACAGGAGAGAGTTAATGAAGAGGGAAAAGAGGAGGGGACCAAGAACTGTTCTCTGGGGGACACCCACAGAGACAGGCAAGAGGGGGGAGGTGACACCACCAAGGCAGACCATCTGTATTCTACCACAGAGGTAGTTAGTGAGCCAGGCAGTGGAGGTAGGGGTGAAACTGAGGGTGCCAAGTTTTACTATCAGGATATTGTGATTTACAAAGTCAAATGCCTTGGACAGATCAACAAACACTGCACCAGTTAGCTTCACTTCATCCATATTCCTCAGCATATGGTTGGTGAGGAGGTTAATGGCCATGGTAGTGCTGTGTTTCTTCTGGAAACCATGTTGCTGAGGGCACAGGAGGTTATATTTGGAGATAGGCTTTGTAATTTGGTAGTTTACTGCCTTATCTAGGAGCTTACCAAGATGGAGCAGAATGGAGATGGGATGGTAGGTATCCATTAGACTTGGGTCACCTGATTTATGAATGGGGACAATTTTGGCTTGCTTCCAGACAGAGGGAACATAGGCTGTAGTAAGGGAGAGGTTAAAGAGAAAGGTGAGTGGATAGGCAATGTCCTGGACCACTAGTTTTAAGAAACAGGGAGCTAGACCATCACTACCAGCTCTCCATTGAAATGGTAGGCTGAAAAGAAGTTTAAAAGTCCCAGGAGGAGAAATTGTCTTAAAATAAAAAGGGTGACTAGTAGGAGGGGAAGGTGAAGGAGGGAGCAAGGGGGTGGAGGTGAGCTTAGCATGGTAGCTGCTAAGGTTTGAGAAATGTGCATTAAGTGCATTTGCAATGTCAGTAGTGTCAGTGAGGGTGCCTTGTTGTGTGTTTAGGGGGGAAGGTGATTGCTTGTTGGGGGCAGAGATCGAGGCATTAATGGAGGACCAGAAACACCTGGGGTTGCCTAGGTGACTGGATTGAAGTGACTGGAAGTAGGCCAACTTCCCAGATTGTATACGGCACTTACAGAGATTTCACAGGTGATGATAGGTATTCCAAAGGGAAGAGCAGCTGTATATTGGCCCACTTTGAGTCATGCTGCTTCATAAACTTGAGGAGGTCTGATGTGAGACAGTGAGTGTCACCCCCATGATTCCTGTATGAAGTGAGTGAGAAATGCTTGTCTTGGATGTGAGACAGGGCTGAGACAAAGATGTCTAGTGTAAGGTCAGCATTAGTGGTATCATATAGGGAAGTCCAGTCAAGGGTTCTGAGGTCATCCTGAAAACTGAGTGGGTCAAAATTAGAGAAATTTTGGAAGGCCAGAAAGATTGGTGGGGGGTGGTGGGGGTTTGGTATGCCAGACATAGTAGATGGGGGAGTGGTCACTAATGGCATCAGACAGTGTGCTGGCATGGGCAACTTTGTCTGCTTGAGTCGTCAGTATCCATTTCAGGGTAGTGTGTTTGTTGGACCAATTGTTGTGGCATGTATAAGAGGTAATTAGCTGGGTGAGATTGCGTTGTTGTATGATGGAGTTGCAGTCAAAGAGTGGATTTGTGTCCCAGTCAGTGTTGAAATCCCCTACAAGAATGGAGTCTCTATCAGGGAAAAGAGGTGCAAGAAGGCTCAGGAGGGCTGCAAGCCCAGGGACACCAGGTCTCGGTGGCTTATAGCAGCACCCAGCAAGCAACTTCTTATTGATGGCAACTGTGAGTTCAGCTGCAAGACGCTCAGAAGGGAGGTCACTGGAGGACTGGCCAAGGAGTGTGGCACTGTAGTAGTTACAGTAGTACAGAAGTACACCACCACCACCACAGAATGAGGTAGAGTGATTGTGGCGAAGGAAAGTGTAACTGGGCAAGGAGTAGTTTTGGTCATGGGTGGAGCTCTTTAGCCAGGTCTCTGAGATGCCCAGTATGTAGGGATTATACAGAGAGACCCAGGCCTCCATCTCAGCTGTGTTAGGAAGAAGGCTTCTCACATTCAAATGTGCAATTTTTAGATCATGCTTAATATCCCATAGTGGATGACTATGGGATAGAGAAGTATTTAAAGGGGGTGAAGAAGCAGGGCTAGGGTTACTTTCTATGTCACCAGAGAGAAGGACTTGGGTGGCATGGAAATTGGATAAGAAGGGGACATAGAAAGATGGGACCAAGAGGGAGAGGAAAAAGAGGTGAAGGAAGAAACAATGCCAGTCATGGGAGCTGATGAAATCTAGGGCATCAGATGGACAGGAGAAAAGCAGACCACATGCAGACCTAGGTGGCATCGTAGTTGGGCAAATTTCCAGATATCAGACTCTAGATGAGCTGTAATTAAAAAACTTGCCAAGTCTTAAGAATTTGCCACTCATATGGGGCATGCAAAATTGTATGCAAGTTCACTGAACAGCCCCAAAGTTCTTAAGGTATAAAATTCTGGGGTTAACATTAAACATCTTGATCAACCCTAACTATATAGTCACTACCACACCTATATAATAAGAAACAGCTATCCTTGAAACCCTACTCTGCATGTTCAGAAGAAAATATTTAAAAGCATATAACTTGAGCACCAATTAATAATTGTTCACAAAATCATTAAAATGCACCCCCTTTGGCTGAGCTGCTTCTAGATGGAAAACTTCATAACTCAGCTCCGATCTGTTATTGGTCTAGATGCCAGCAAAAAAAAAAAAAAGAAGACTCAGAAGAGATTTTTAAATGTTTTTACACACCTGGATCTCAGAATTCAGACAGACAGCCATTGCAAAACTTGACAAATCCTAAGTAAATGGAAACCAAACGGTGCATGCAAAATTTCATGCAATTGTGTCAATGGCTCAAAAATTATTAAGGTGCACAATTGGGGTTTAACATTACAATGCCTACTCAACCGTAGCTCGGAAGTCAAATGTTTAAAACCATATAACTTGTATCATCCACGTAGAAGACTTGTGAACAAGCTGGGCAGCCTGGGAGTGGGATACAAGGTGGTAAACTGGGTTACAAACTGGCTGAGTGATAGAAGACAGAGGGTAGTGGTAGTGGTAAATGGAGCTCAATCTGAGGAAAGGAGGGTGACTAGTGGAGTGCCACAAGGATCACTTCTGGGGCCAGTCCTGTTTAATGTCTTCATAAGTGGCATTGCAGAGGGGCTGGAAGGAAAGGTGTGCCTCTTTGCAGATGACACTAATATCTGCAACAGGGTGAACACTCTGGAAGGGGTAGAAAAATGAGGAGGGACCTAGGAATACTGATGGAATGTTCTAGAGTGTGGCAGCTGACATTCAATGTGAAAATGTGCAAAATCCTGCATTTCATACAAAATCATGCATCTGGGTTGCAAGAACCCAGGGGCAAATTATATGATGGGGGTGGGATACTGATGGTCACCAAGCAGGAAAGGGATTTGGGGCTAAAGGTGCCACATAATGTGCCATGGCTGTGGGGAGAGCCAGTA